>CM035415.1:36063530-36441030 GCA_020310875.1 Ceratopteris richardii
CAAGTAGCCATTGAGGAGCATGTTGGACAGGAGCTATATGCAAATTCTTGTTCGATAGATTTTAAGTAAAGAGTTTTAGGTCTTCGACATTCGGTGACGAGTCCTCCTCATGGTGAATTTGTGCATTTGAGCATGGGGCACGAGGGCATGAGTATTGTCTGTCAGATCGTTTTGTGCGACACTCTTTTTCAATGTGTGGTTGGCGGCCATAGTAGTCACAGATAAGGGGTGTGGACACTGTGAGGATGTCTTGGTAGAATTGACTTAGCCACATGCATCTTCTTGCAAGTTACGTGCTATGAGAGTCAATGGTCAAGCCAACAAGAGAGGCTTGAGTGGTCATGAACGACTTCCAAGAGGATGGTAAGGCAGCGAGAAGGAGCATGCTTTGCAGGGAGTCCTCCAGTGTGACTCCTGATAGGAGGGCATTGTCCATGAGGGTCTGCCAATTATTTAGAAATTGGGTTGTGGATTGATGTCCAACAGTGTAGCAGTTCGGAATCGCTTGAGACAAGTGACACGAGTGATAAGGTCCTTGTGGTGGTAGTGTGACTTGAGACTAATCCACATGGTGATGGAGGTTGTGCAAAGTCAAATGACCTAGGCTGGGCAGCCGCCAAGGTGAAAGAGGATTTCTGCCTGTGCTTGCAGATCCTTTGTGTTCGAGTCATGTAGGTGACATGAGTCACCTGCTAGTTTGGGTGTCATTCTCGAGACTACATGCCATATGGATGCACGTTTTAGCAAGACTGTGACTCGCATGGCCCATGTGAGGTAGTTGGTGCCATCAAGTTTATCGAGGTTGTAGCTTTGTATAGTTGAAGGCATAGAATCTTGTGGATGGTGTGCCATGCTGCTATTTGGATGAAGAGAGGGCAGAGACGAGGAGACAAAGTGTTCAGTATGCGGAAGGTAGTAGCACTCTATTTGCGAGCTTACTCTGATATCATGTTGAGATGACAGTTTCCAAACAACAGCAACGAGACTTCACAAAATGAACAATGAACTAAAAAACGCTATTGCAAATACAAGTTTAAGTAAGAAAGTGAGGCTGGAAAGCCTGTTGCCTAAAGGAGTGGTGTTGGAGGGCTATGGTTATGGTCGAGGTAGTGGCCTAAAGAGGAGTCATGTCAGATGGTTGAGTGATGGTCCAGGTAGTGGACTCAAGACGCCTTATGTCTCATGGTTCAGCAAGTGGTCTGCAGCTATGTTTTTGTGAGAGCTTACGATTTATTGATTTTACAACATTAAGAGGGATGAACGCATCGGAACACTTCAATCCAACAGGAACACAATATTTTGTGCTTGATCTTTCTTCAGTTGATGAGAGGAATAACAAAAAACAGCTTAACAAACATACGCATACGTCACATAAGTCTCCGCTACATTTGAAAACTCGAGAAATGCATGTGTTGAGATGACAGTTTCCAGACACCAGCAAGGAGACTTCACAAAATGAACACTGAACTGAAAAACACTATTGCAAATACAAGTTTAAGTAAGAAAGTGAGGCTGTAAAGCTTGTTGCCTAAAGGAGTGGTGTTGGAGGGCTATGATTATGGTCCAGGTAGTGGACTCAAGAGGAGTTTTGTCTGTTCAGGGAGTGGTTTGCAGCTACGTTTTTGTGAGAGCTTACGATTTATTGATTTTACAACATTAAGAGTTAAGAGGGATGAACGCATCGAAACGGTGCAATCCAACAGAAACACAGTATTTTGTGCTTAATCTTTCTTAGTTGATGAGACGAATAACAAAAAAACAGCTTAACGAACGTAGGCATACGTCACATAAGTCTCCGCTACGTTTGAAAACTCGAGAAATGCATGCACGTCCCGCTTATTTGGCTAAAGGAGCTTGGTATCACAAGTGCGTCGATTACCTTTAAGTTGATGCCATTATCTGGTCAGAGGCTGGAATGCAGTGAGATGCCTGTAAACTTCTCCACATCCGGGATCTCAGCATAATCAGGCAAGTGCAGACCTCCGACAGCGCGAGTGGCGTAGTGGGATAGTATTACTGAGGCCTGCACAACCGGATGAGGTTCACCGCTCCATTTTGAAGAGGATATGGGAGGGTCTCTTCAATTTCAACTTGCCAGAGAGAGTCTGGGACTTCGCAAGTCGCAGATGTCGCAACCCTGATGAATCGGATATTCGGAAAACGCCATTTCGAAGGGCACAACAGTTCAGATATTGGTGGAGCTCAGCACAGTCGGGATACATGGAGATCCATGATGGGTTGCGGGCAAAAGAGTAGCGATAGAAGTGTCCACGGATGTCGCTGCGGCAGCCAAAGTAGCGTTTCAAGAACCATCTCCCACCGATGTCCGAGCATCTCTCTAGACCACGACAAAAGAAGTATGGCCTGATTGTAGGAGCTTGATTGCCATGCAAACAACAGATATTCCTGCACCTATAATAAGAATCTCAATGCCGGCCATCACCGGCAGTAGAAGTCATCAGAGGGTGGCGTACTTCAGTGCATGCAGGTAGAGTTCTGAATTATAAGTCATCAGAGGGTGGCGTACTTCAGTGCATGCAGGTAGATTTCTGAATTATAAGTTAAAGGTAGCTAGATTTCTGAATTATAAGTTAAAGGTAGCTGTTTATAATATGGTCGTGCAAACATGAGTTTTGAATTATAAGTTAAAGGTAGTTGTTTATAATATGGCGGTGCAAACATATTGTGATGGCCCTTTATTTCTATCCAGCCATTTATGGTGCTTGTGTCGTATTCCCTGCTGTGTCAAATTGTGTGCAACTATAAGACGAGTGGGTTCCATGACATCCTCTGCACTGCAGACTGGTTTGGAGTGTCCTCCAACATACCGGCTAAGAAGCACTATGGGCATGTGTGCCGAGCCTTCCCTTCCTCACCGTTCTTGGGAATGTCGGTTGTCCCTCGAGCCATGGGTAGATGCCCGATAATGGGAATGTCCCCTCTCACTCCTAGGTGGGTCTTGGGTTCCTTGACGATTGCATGCTGTGAGGTCGGCTCATCTTGGATGGCCACCTCCTATCTTTGAGTTGAGGTCCTTCGGGGTTGGCTTCGTTTTCGGCGGCCTCCCCGTGTTGGTTTTGGAAAGAGCTTTCGCTTTGCACTTAGATGTGCATTTCATCGTTTGACGGTTGTCTCACAAGAGCGTGCTTGTCTACCTGCAACTGTTCTCATCTTTTCGGTTTATGTTCGCTTCCACTATCTTCAGGCCTTCGGGCCGTTTCGGTTTGAGGAATGTGCAAGTTAGCTTGTCTTGGATGGCTACCTGTTTCTTTCAAATAAGTTTCCTTCCATGCATTTAAGTTGGAGCCCTTTCGGTTTTGGGTTGCTAAAGGGCAAAGGCCCGTTTTGCAACTCCCTTGTACTTCTTATGTTCCATGCGGGTTAGGCCCAAGAAAGAAACCTCTTGGACTTGAGTTTGTAGTTATTGGCTACATTTGGTATCAGAGCTTCAACTCTCATGGTCGGATGCATGTGAGCCATGGACATGGCCATGGACGAGCCGTCGGAGAAGGGCATAAATTTTAGTTTTTGTGGAAATGAAGTGTGCTCCTTTGGCAATGTGCGTCGCATGGGACGTTGGCCATTTGGCAAAAATATGGAATTGTTTTTTTGGTTATGTGAGCTTTAAGACAAGCATTTCGCTTCGTTTCAGGCCATTGATAAAGCAAGATTTTAGTAGCGGATTGGTTTTAAGGCTCGAGTGGCACAGTTCATGGGGCGGAGTGGTAGTCGTCTCATTCTTTTGGATCCTTGTGTAAGGCACATTCTATTCACCTAGTTATATGTTTGTAGAATGCAATCCTAACTTATCTAGAGTTCTTCCTTTACTCTCAATTGTCTGACCTGAACTAGAAAATAGAGAAGATTTGTTTCCTCCAACCTTAAAAACAAATATTTTCCACAACAAAAAGAAAACATCGTAGTTGATATAATTAAAGATATAATAACTAGAGAAGAATTAATTTTTCCTTCATATTTAGAGGCTATATCTAGGTATAGAAACACACTTCCATATGGACCATAGTGTTCTACTTTTCATGAATATGAGTATTGCATCTACAAGTAAGACTCAACTAAAAAGAAAATAGATAGCTCTTTTATTCTAAATACACTTTTACCTACTCCATCAGAGAATAATACTACATAAAGTAACGAAAGCAAGGATATTATAGAAGAAGTAGAAAAAGTGAAAGATCATGTTGTAACCGAAACTCACCTGACGATTATACAGTGTCTAGATTTAGAGTTTTTTGTTCAATTGATTTTCCTAAATTTGACAAAAGAGAGATCTTATTTCCACCTTCCCTGAAAAGGAAAAAGCAATCTGAAATCGACGAGATAGCTATTATTAAAAAATGTATTATTCAGAGAGTTCTAATCGAATTACTGAAGAAGAACTTATCTTTACAACATATCAAAACGCTAGAAAGGCACTTTCATATAAATCTTAGTTTTTAGATTAAAGTTAAATAGATTAAAAAAAATCTAGCTTTAAACTCCGAAATAGTGAAAACTCAACCTAGATCATGAAGCATACTAAGAAGCACCCTACGTGTAGTCACAGGGTGAGGTTAGCGTGAATCTGTTGGATGAGCATTCTGCCTCCCTTCACACCCCTCAATGACAGCGTGTGGTATGGGTAGATGGAGTGTGGTACTCTGTTTTGCACATAGCATGCTCTGGCAATGGATTCTTGCCAAAATGGTTTGGTGAGACCGGGTGTTAAGCACATAGCTTGGGCTCCTTGAAGGAGGGATGGATTCTTGCATTTAGCTTGCCCTCCTTGAAGGACAGATGGATTCTTGTGTTTTGCCAAAATGGTTTGGTGACACGGGTTGTTAAGCACATAGCTTGCGATCCATGAAGGAGAGATGGATTCTTGTGTTTAGCAACCTGTGGCAATGGCTTCTTGCCAAAATGGTTTGGTGAGACCGGCTGTTAAGCACATAGCTTGCGCTCCTTGAAGGAGAGATGGATTCTTGTGGAGTGTGTGCCATTGTGAATTGTTGTTGTATTTCCTCATCATTGCACAATTTCTTGAGGGCTACTGATATATATTCTCCTCCATTGTCAGAAAAAAGAATCTAAACGAGAATAACGTGTTGTTGTAGAGCTTTTCTGCAGTAGTCCTTAAAATGTGATAAAACTTCAGATTTTTGTTTGAGAAAAAATACCATTATACCTGCTAAAGTCATCAATGAAGGTAAGAAAGTAGCTTTGATCGGTAAGAGACACGGTATCCATGGGGCCACATTAGTCACTATGGACAAGTTGATGTTGCTGAGAGCTTTGTGTATAGGAGCACATGAACGGTTTATGGGAAGCTTTACCCATGAGGCATCCTTCATAGAGATGGATTGAGGTCATGTTTGAGGGCATTCCATGACAGAGTTTGTGTTGTGCTATTCGATGAAGTGTTATGACATTGATGTGGCCAAGGCCATAGTGCCACAAGAGTGTGGTTGTGCCTTTGTTAAATGGTTGAAGACCATGGATGATAAGGACAGTGTGACATGATCTATGGCATGATAAGCTTGTTTTCTAATGGGTATGGGATAAAGGTTATTAACTTGAGGAAGCTTGAGAGTTTCATATTGCCCAGATGATAACTTAAAATGATGCACCACAATAGTTGTGGAAAAACTCCACAAAGGATCCAAATGTGGTGGGAGTAGATACAAAGATAAGGTTGCATGTAAGACCAAGAATGTGGTAGATATTTTTAAGTGTGATAGTGTTACCGCTTGAGAGTTGAATGGTGAAGTTTCCCATACTGACAACTTGAAGTGAGTGATCATCCCCCATGTAGATGAGAACTTGATTGTGTATTCTTCGATAGTTTTCAAGGCATCCTTTTGAAGGTGTCATGTGATGAGTGGCTCGAGTGTCAAGTACCCATTGAGGAGCATCTTGGACAGGAGCTATATGCGAATTCTTGTTAAATAGATTTTAAGGGAAGAGTTTTAGGTCTTCGACATTCGGTGACGAGTCCTCCTCATGGTGAATTTGTGCATTTTGAGCATGGGGCCGAGGGCCTGAGTATTGTCTGTCATATCGTTTTGTGTGACACTCTTTTTGGATGTGTCTTTGGCGGCCACACTAGTCAAAGATAAGGGGTCTGGACACATGTGAGGATGTCTTGGTAGATGAGCGTTGAGGGATATGATGTGCACCCTTTGAGAAGTTGTGGTGATGCCTTGGTATGTTCAGTTCACTCATTGTGGAAATAGATTGACTTAGGTGCATTGTACCTTCTTGCAAGATACGTGCTATGAGAGTTCAATGGTCAAGCCAAGAAGAGAGGCTTGAGTGGTGATGAACGACCGCCAAGAGGATGGTAAGGCAGCGAGCAGGAGCATGCTTTGCAGGGAGTCCTCCAGTGTGACTCCTGATACGAGGGCATTGTCCATGAGGGTCTGCCAATTATTTAGAATTTGGGTTGTGGATTGATGTCCAATTGTGCAGCAGTTAGGAGTCGCTTGAGAGAAGTGACACGAGTGATAAGGTCCTTCTGGTGGTAGTGTGACTTGAGAGTACTCCACATGGTGACAGAGGTTGTGCAAAGTCAAACGAGCTGGGCTTGGCAGTCGCCGAGGTGAAAGAGGATTTCTGCCTGTGCATTAAGATCCTTTGTGTTCGAGTCATGTAGGTGACATGAGTTGCCTGCTAGTTTGGGTGTCATTCTCGAGACTACATGCCATATGGATGCATGTTCTAGTGAGACAATGACTCGCATGGACCATGTGAGGTAGTTGGTGCCATCAAGTTTATCGAGGATGTAGCTTCGTATAGTTGAAGGCATAGAATCTTGTGGATGGTGCGCCATGCTGCTATTTGGATGAAGAGAGGGCAGAGACCAGGAGGCAAAGTGTTCACTATGCGTAAGGTAGTGAGCACTCTATCTGCGAGCTTACTCTGATATCATGTTGAGATGACAATTTCCAGACAACAGCAAGGAAAAATGAACACTGAACTGAAAAATGCTATTGCAAATACAAGTTTAAGTAAGAAAGTGAGGCTGGAAAGCCTGTTCCCTAAAGGAGTGGTGTTGGAGGGCTAAGGTTATGGTCCAGGTAGTAGCCTAAAGAGGATTCATGTCAGATGGTTGAGTGAGTGGTGTGTAATTATGGTCCAGGTAGTGGACTCAAGAGGAGTTATGTCTGATGGTTCTGGGAGTGGTCTGCAGGTACGGTTTTGTAAGAGCTTACAATTTATTGATTTTACAACATTGAGAGGGATGAACGCATCGAAACGCTACAATCCATCAGGAACACAATATTTTGTGCTTGATCTTTCTTCAGTTGATGAGGATTATGGATGATGTCCAACAGTGTAGCAGTTAGGAGACGCTTGAGAGAAGTGACACGAGTGATAAGGTCCTTGTGGTGGTAGTATGGCTTGAGAGTACCCCACATGGTGACGGAGGTTGTGCAAAGTCAAACGAGCTGGGCTTGGCAGTCGCCGAGGTGAAATAGGATTTCTGCTGTGCTTGCAGATCCTTTGTGTTCAAGTCAGGTAGGTGACATGAGTCGCCTTCTGTTTTGGGTGTCATTCACGAGACTATATGCCATACGGATGCACGTTTTAGCAAGACGGTGACTCGGATGGCCCATGTGAGGTAGTCGGTGCCGTCAAGTTTATCGAGGTTGTAGCTTCGTATAGTTGAAGGCATAGAAGCTTGTGGATGGTGTGCCATGCTGCTATTTGGATGAATAGAGGGCAGAGACCAGGAGGCAAAGTGTTCAGTATGCGGAAGGTAGTGAGCACTCTGTGTGCGAGCTTACTCTGGTACCATGTTGAGATGACAGTTTCCAGACAGAAGCAAGGAGACTTCACAAAATGAAAACTGAACTGAAAAACGCTATTGCAAATACAAGTTTAAGTAAGAAAGTGAGGCTGGAAAGCCTGTTGCCTAAAGGAGTGGTGTTGGAGGTCTATGGTTATGGTCCAGGTAGTGGCCTAAAGAGGAGTCATCTCCGATGGTTGAGTGAGTGGTCTGCAATTATGGTCCAAGTAGTGGACTGAAGAGGAGTTATGTCTGATGGTTCAGGGAGTGATTTGCAGCTACGTTTTTGTGAGAGCTTACGATTTATTGATTTTACAACATTAAAAGAGTTAAGAGGGATGAACGCATCGAAACGCTGCAATCCAACAGGAACACAGTATTTTGTGCTTAATCTTTCTTCAGTTGATGAGACGAATAACAAAAAAATAGCTTAACGAACGTACGCATACGTCACATAAGTCTACGCTATGTTTGAAAACTCGAGAAATGCATGCACGTCCCGCTTATTTGGCTAATGGAGCTTGGTATCACAAGTGCGTCGATTACCTTTAAGTTGATGCCATTATCTGGTCAGAGGCTGGAATGCAGTGAGGTGCCTGTAAACTTCTCCACATCCGGGATCTCAGCATATTCAGGCAAGTGCAGACCTCCGACAGCGCGAGTGGCGTAGTGGGATAGTATTACTGAGGTCTGCACAACCGGATGAGGTTCACGGCTCCATTTTGAAGAGGCTATGGGAGGGTCTCTTCAATTTGAACTTGGCAGAGAGAGTCTGGGACTTCGCAAGTCGCAGATGTCGCAACCCGGCTGAATCGGATATTCGGGAGAACGCCATTTCGAAGGGCACAACAGTTCAGATATTGGTGGAGCTCAGCACAGTCGGGATACATGGAGATCCATGATGGGTTGCAGGCAAAAGAGTAGCAATAGAAGTGTCCACGGATGTCGCTGCGGCAGCCAAAGTAGCGTTTCAAGAACCATCTCCAACCGATGTCCGAGCATCTCTCTAGACCACGACAAAAGAAGTATGGCCTGATTGTAGGAGCTTGATTGCCATGCAAACAACAGATATTCCTGCACCTATAATAAGAATCTCAATGCCGGCCATCACCGGCAGTAGAAGTCATCAGAGGGTGGCGTACTTCAGTGCATGCAGGTAGAGTTCTGAATTATAAGTTAAAGGTAGCTGTTTATAATATGGTCGTGCAAACATGAGTTTTGAATTATAAGTTAAAGATAGTTGTTGTGATTGTCTTATATTTCTATCCAGCCATTTATGGTGCTTGGGTCCTATTTCCTGCTGTGTCAAATTGTGTGCAACTATAAGACGAGTGGGTTCCGTGACATCCTCTGCACTGCAGATCGGCTTGGCGTGTCCTCCAACATGGGGGCTAAGAAGCATTATGGGCGTGTGTGCCGAGCCTTCCCTTCCTCACCGTTCTTGGGAATGTCGCTTGTCCCTCGAGCTATGGGTAGATGCCCACTAATGGGAACGTCCCCTGTCACTCCTAGGCGGGTCTTGGGTTCCTTGACGATTGCATGCGGTGAGGTCAGCTCATCTTGGACGGCTACTCTTATCTTTGAGTTGAGGTCCTTCGGGGTTGGTTTGGGCTACCGCGGCCTCCCCATGGTCGTTTTGGAAAGAGCTTTCGCTTCGCACTTAGATGTGCATTTCATCGTTTGACGCTTGTCCGACAAGAGCGTGCTTGTCTACATGGAACTGTTCTCATCTTTTGGGATTATGTTCGCTTCCGCTATCTTGAGGCGTTCGGGCCGTTTGGGTTTGAGGGATGTGCAAGTTAGCTTGTCTTGGATGGCTACCAGTTTCTGTCAAATAAGTTTGCTTCCGTGCATTTAACTTGGAGCCCCTTTGGTTTTGGGTTGTTGAAGGGCAAAGGCCCGTTTTACAACTCCCTTGTACTTCTTGTGTTCCATGCGGGACGTTAGGCTCAAGAAGGAAACCTCTTGGACTTGAGTTTGTATGTATTGGCTACATTTGGTATCCGAGCTTCAACTCTCATGGTCGGATGCATGTGAGTGGTGGACAGGGCCATGGATGAGCTGTCGGACAAGGGCATAAATTTTAGTTTTTGTGGAAATGAAGTGTGCTCCTTTGGCAATGTGCTTCGCATGTGACGTTGGCCGTTTGGCAAAAATATGGAATCTTTTTTCTTTTGGTTATATGAGCTTTAAGACAAGCATTTGGCTTCGTTTCGGGCCATCGACAAAGGAAGATTTTAGTAGTGGATTGGTTTTAAGGCCCGAGTGGCACAGTTCATGGAGCGGAGTGGTAGTCGTCTCATTCTTTTGGATCCTTGTGTAAGGCACGTTCTATTCACCTAGTTATTAGTTTGTGGACTAAGCCTTTGTGGACGCCCTCTCCCATTCGTATCCCTCTTAGGCTGGACCGGTGTGGGATGTGCCCCGTTCTTCCCCTCTGAGGAGGGAGGTTGATCCTTCATAGACTAGCAAGGTTTCCGTGTAAAGTTGACTAGGGGTAACATAATAAATTGCTTCTCCACAGTAAGTCGTGCACCACTAAGAAGAGCCTCTACTATTTGCATGTAGCACATTTCCATGGAGCGACACTAGCAATTCCGATGGGTGCCTCTTGAGGGGGTGCTCAGGCCGGATTGAGTGAAAAGATGTTCTTAAGTGTTATGTACAAGTCCCTCTCCATATGTGCTGCCGGCTACAATAGTTGTACAACAGTTTAGCTGTACTTCAGTTTTGTAACAATTTTTAGTTATCTTGTGGATTTGCATCGCGCAACTAAATACAAAAGTGCTCTTTGGTTTACGGCTTATGAGTAATATGTTATGAAATCAGAAAAAGGATAGACGCTGCTATATTTTATGAGCTTGAAAAAGTATCCACGCTGTTTAGTTTACAACAGTTTTGAATTTTATGTTATGGAAGATCTTGGAGAAGGAGAAGTGAGGTTATTTTTAGCGGCCCCTACTCACGTTGTTTATGTGCAAGATTTCTTGGCACTCATGTTGGGTGTTTCACGTTTTCTTTCAGTTGAGGTTATGAAAGTTGTGCCATCGCATTCTTTATGTGCACCCTAGGGTTAGGAGTGTGTGTTTTATAAGAAAGAGTCACGGAACGGACGGTTGGACATGGTCCTCCCATGTAGGTTGTTTGAAGCAGGTCTGCTAGTTGTACCATTGTGCATACCGAGGACCATTCCGGGAGTATCATCGCGCATACCGATGACCATATCTATAAATTTTGTTTTGGGCAGAGTGTGTTGTCTTTTGCTAAAACAACATTACCATGTGAATTTATCTCATTTCATGAATGTTCTTTATTGCACGACTATTGATGTGGATGTTTCGATCTTTCTGTGCATGTGTATGGTAGTGGTGTGCCATAGTCTTATAGATGTGCACAGAAGGATCGAAACATCCATATCAACAGTTCTACAACAAAGAACATTCATGAAATGAGATAAATTCACATGAGATTTACAAACAACAAGTAAAATCAAAGTTTTTAAATTCATCACCTCATCGTAGATGGTCTTATGAAATGACCACACGCTGTCCCTCCAAGTCCTGCAGTGCAACAAATATACAAAACAATAGATGAACATACATGACATGCTTCACACAAACAAATTCAATAAAACAAACAATACTTACGAATTCGTGATGCATAGTGTCATGTCCAACGCTGCCCAAATATGATAGTCCAACCGTATCTAAACATCTGGCTGTGACATCTCGTGCTGGCGATATCGGTCAGGAGTCTACTGTTGCTTGTTGTGAATCATATCCCACTCCTCAGCATCTAACCATACACTTTGCTAGCCTGCTCTAAAAGCATCGTGAGCCTTGGATCATTGATGGGACATAACTTCATGTGTGGTGTGCTGAATCCACTCTCAACTTACAAGAGGATGCCCATGTGCTGGCCGAAACTCTTGATACATCATCTCTATGATATAATTTATATGATCTTTATCTTGTTCACTCCATTTCAACATGATAGAGTTTCCAAACAGTATGGCGCAAAGCTTTCGTATGCGCTGACGCATGGCCTTTTCGCATCCATCACCAAAGCTCCATCACGGATACTATACACCTTGAAGTCATCATGGTCATGAAAATTGAAAACATTAAAAACTCAACCTAGATCGTGAAGCATACTAAGAAACACCCTGCGTGTAGTCACATCGTGAGGTTAGTGTAAATCTGTTCGATGAGTGTTTGCCTCCCTTCACATCCTCTACAACAATTTGGTGAACCCGACATGAAGCGTGATGATAGTGTGCTTACGGGTTTCATTGTATTTTTTAGTTTTTTTTTTAAATAATTAACTTCATCTTGTTCTTGTATGCAGGAAACTGAAGAAAGAAGCTACAATTAAACGTGAAGATTTTGTTTGCTTACCTTTTCCCTGGGTGCTGAGTGTTGGCCTTATGACCTGAGGACCTCAACGGGAAGAAGGATTATCTAACCGGAGGAGATTCGTCACTTTGCTCCCCCCCCCCCATCAACATACAAGAAGATCAAGATAAATTCACATTCACCTTTAGGTTTGTACTTAGGTTTAAATTACTAAAACAGAAATTTATAAAAATATACCACGTGCACTTTAGAACCTCTGCATCAAGCAAACTTCAAGTAATGTGTTTTTCAAGTTCCTTTATTTCATTCACGTCACTAAAAATGAAGGTTGTTTTCATTTGTACTAGAACTTAGGCACATTATACTTGCATTTTATAATATACTTGAAAAGGTTTATTTTATTAACACCAAAAAGAAGGATTTTATTTTTAAAGAGAAAGATTGTTTGTTTGCTTTATAGTTATTTCACTACCCAAAAGAATTTATTAGCACAAAAAGAGTTTTAGGTTTAAAGTTTTTTTTTAATATAAAGGAAGTTCGGCAATAGCCTACTCTCCCGGACTTGAATTAAATAAAGAAAAGTACAAGAGAAGGGGACTAGTGCCCACGGGACCCCCCAAATCCCACAAAGCAGGGGAAGCTTATACAGAGCTTAGATGACATTACAAAGAAGGTTAATTACCCTCTCATCACCCTCATGTGGGGCCCACTTGGGTTTAAGCTTGTTATCGATCAAAAGGAGTACTTGATGATGCCTAAAGGGAGGGGATTTTTTACAGTTGACAATCCTTTTGCCCAGGAGGAACATCGATTTCTCAATTGACCACTCCTTGGGGGAGTCACTGAAGTTGAAAGCACATCTTTCCGCCAGATTTTCCATAGGACCTCCCCTCTGATGGCGTTCCAGAGAGACGCGGAGCAGCCAATCGCTTCCCCCAGCAGGGCTTGCTGCCAGCTGAGACGTTTTTGAAGTCTAATTCTCCTTCCAACCACCTGCCAGAGTCTGTTGGAGTTGGGGCAGGTAAAGAAGATGTGTGAAACATCTTCGATAGACCGGTGGCAGCGTTTGCACTAGGGAGGGATCCCACAAATTTTGCTAGCCTTAAGGTTGGTCCAGATTCCGTGATGAAGAATTTGCCATAAGAGGACAGACTTTTTGATTTCTATGAGGGGGTGCCAGATACCCATGAGCTTCATGTCCCACCGAAGCCGCGTCCATGACAGGCACCACTTTTTGTTGAGGTTAACCTGATAGTCGATCGTTTCTTTGATGTTCGGGATTTTTGATAGGCTATTCCCATTGTGCCATTTGAGACCAAGCGAGCTCGGCATGTCGTGTCCCATGAGAAGGCGAACTTTGTGTCGGTCCCAGGCGAGACATCTGCTTTGCAAAGTGTTCCATTCTTCATGCAAAATGTTGATGCTAGGGTCAATATCCTCAAAGTTGATCCAGCGGTTGGTGTCTTGTTTCCAGAGATGTTTCCATTTTTTGAAGCCTTTGTTCCATAGCCTCTTGGCATTTTGAATGTTGCAAGAATCCACACTCCGGATGCCATGGATCGGAAACCAGATAGAGTCGTTTTGTCTGATACCGGCAGCCCACTTCCAGTCTTCACTTATTCTTGTGAAGCTTTTGACTTTATTCCAACTCTTCCAAAGGGAGCACACCAGATTAGAGCCTTTCGCGAAGACGGGGATCGAGGAAAACAGCAAGGTCAAGATGTCAAGATTCTTCCAATTTGGGAAACCCATGAGTGCCAACTCATTCTTGTTTCTGAAGATCAGCTTGGCCCACGAGGCCTCCCCGTTGCACCAAGCCTTAATCATCCATTTGGCCGACAGTTTGTTAGCCATGCACCCAATGTCCAAGATACCAAGTCCCCCACTATCTCTATGGCTGGTGCAGATGGACCATTTGATTTTAGGCACCCCCCTCCTATTGTGGTCACCCGTCCAAAGGAAGTTTCTACAAATACTATCCAGTTTGGACAGATCTTGCTCTTTCGGTCTCCAACAAGAAAGGAAATAAATGGTAGATGATAAGAGGAACGTGTTGATGACCATAGCACGACCAGCAAGATTGATTTGCATACCTCTCCAATAGTTAAGCTTGTTTTCAAGTTTGTCAAGCACCTAGTTCCACCGCTGTTCCATAGAGACGCCAAACCCCAAGGGAATCCCCAGAAGCCGAAAAATTTGGCCCTATGGGATGATTTTACAGCCATGATCAATGAGAAGGTCGGGCTGTGACCCACCAATAGCTCTAAAGGCGGTCTTAGAGTGGTTGATTATGGATCCAGAGGCTTCACAAAAAGTAGCAAGACACTTCCAGAACGTCTCAAGGCTGGTACTATCATTGTGCACAAAAGCGTTCATATCATCGGCAAAAAGTCTCATGGTGATCTCACTGTGGTCATGCGGCAAACGAAGGCCTTTAATGTTACCAGCTTCCACCTGATGCTCCACCAGCCTGCTAAGACCTTCCGTGGCAATGGCAAAGAGAAGGGGAGCCAAAGGGCACCCTTGTCTGATAGATCTTCTAAGTTTGATCACCTTTGAAAGATTTCCATTAATGTTAATTTGGGTCGATGCGTTTCCGAGAAGGGTCGCGATCATCTTGGTGAATTTCTGACTACATCCAAGATCCTGTAGCGACTGAAGAATATAGTCCCATTCTAGCCTGTCGTAGGCTTTATCAAAGTCGATCTTGAGGAAAACCACTTCTTGTTTAGACTCATTTGCAAATTCAAGACCTTCTCAGATATCTATTATGGTTTCCAAAATTGACCTGCCTTTGATGAAACCTTTTTGGTCCTCGCTTAACCACGCTCTCAAGTGGCAAGAGATTCTGTTGGCAATGACTTTGGCGATGATCTTGTATCCTGTTTGGAGCATTGTAATGGGACGCCAATTCTCTATTCTGTTCTTTTCCCCTTTTTTGTGTACTAGCTTGATAATGCCATTGTTGAGGCAAGAAGGAAGCGCGCCAAACTTGAGTGCCTCTTGCCAAACCAAACGGAGAGGGGTGGCAACCACCAACTTGAAGGATTTAAAGAACTCATTAGTGAGCCTGTCGGGGCCCGGGCTTTTACCTAAGGGGAGGGCATCGATGACCTCAATGATTTCGGCTTCAGAGATAGAGGCATGAAGCAGAGAGTGAAGGTTGGGTGGTATCCTGTGGGGGGAAACCCTAGATATGGCTGCCATACAGTCCCTTCTATGGTGGGAGAGGGGGTTTGAGGTCCCCAGGAGTCTCGTGAAGTGCCCTTCAATGATCCCAAAATTATCTTCTTCCGTATTGCATACATTGCCATTTGCGTCTAGCAATAAGGGGATCGATTATCTGTTGTGTTTCCTTTTGAGGATACGTCACATCTCTTTGGTGGGTTTGTCGGCTTTGCCAGCCCACCACTCCTTGAAGAAAATTTGCAAATTTTTCCTTTGTATCTCTTCCTCATATCTCAGCAGCGCTCTGATTTTTCGAAGTCCTTTCTGGGCTTGAGATTTTCCTTTGTTCACTTCCTCCTCGAGCCGCCAGAGTCTATGATATAGAGCTTCTCTACGAGCCCGCCGCACAGTCTCTAGCATCTTCCTGGATCTAATCATGATCTGTCGTGACTTATCGACCGCACTTCTCCAACACTTGGCTGGGGACAAGCCAGAGGCAAATGCCTCCTTCCACACATCAGAAATTTCTTGATGGACGGAGGGGAGAGAGAAGGAGGGCACACTGGCATGGAACCACGGAGCCTTACGAATCTTGGTGGGGGGTTGAAAAGAGATGACGATCGGGTAGTGATCAGAGATGGTGAGGTCGGTGCGTTGCGAGAGGGAAGGGTGGCCCCACTGATGAGTAAAACTCTGGGAGATGTAGCATCTATCAAGTCTAGCTTTCCTCACGTCCTCGCCTGCTTGGAGATTTGACCAAGAAAAGCCCTTCGAGTCTTTGAATTCGACCAAATCCAAGTGTAGTTTAGTTTTGTCCCACGTTTCTTTCTCCCGACTGTCGATGACCCTACCCTTGCCCATCCATCTGTCCGTAGGGTCCTCAACCATGTTGAAGTCACCACAGATAAGCACGTTTTGGGGGAGCGAGTCCAAGGAGGCCCAAGTGTTAAGTCTCTCTAACTCCCCATTGGGGGCATACAAAGAAACTAAAGTAAAACAAAAGGGAGCACCGAAAGAAATAGCAATCCATCGATGGCGTTCATCTTCAAAGGAGTTCTCGAGCTTTTCAAACCAGAGTTGATTGATACCGATTACCGTTCCGCCGGATCCCCGCTGATGCGTCGTTGAAATCCAAACATGGGTTGAGGAGACATGTCTAAGCCGTTTCTGGAGGTCTTCTCCATCAATTTTAATCTCTTGGATACATATAAAATCTGGGTTTAGACTAATGTCACGAAGCCATTGACCAATGATGGTCGCTCTTGAGGGGTCGGTTACCCCTCTAGCATTTAACGAGATGATGATCATTGTCGTAGTAATCCCTCTTTGCGGGAGGGAGCTTTGTCCTTTCTTTTCTTGGGTTCATCTTTCTTTTTCGCTCGGATCGGATCCCGAGTTAGCAATAGGTTCTTGTGGGGGCTTTTCCACGGTAACTCCATAGGTTGTTTTCCTTTGCGGGATGCCTCCTGCTGGGAAGAACTGGACACCGTTTTCAGCTCCGTTTCCGGAATAGTCGATCCGATGATGGAGCTTTCACTATCCATGTTATCTTCGTTGCTGGTAGTAAAGCCGTCTTCTTTGCTTGTAGTGTAACCCTCCTACAAGGTTTCTTTACTGTCAGGGATCTCCAGGCCTTTGACATCGGTGTCCTCCTCAAGTTGGTTCCCACCCGGGTAGTCAAACTCATTGATTTCCTTTTCCAGATTGCAATACAAGTTGCTGGAGGGGGAAACAGACTTGTTGTTTCGCTCAGAGCTTGCCCTAGGGCTTCTTTTCCTTCTTCTTCTGACTTCGATGAACCCGTCTGCATCAGCTTCTGGATTACGGGGACCCTTGAATTCCTCTACTTTCGTCGAGTGATTCAATGCTCCATTGCTGTTTTGAGCATTTTTGGGGACTTCTTGATTTCGCTTGCTTTTTGGTCTCAAAGGGCAATCTTTGATCTTGTGACCTTGTTGGCCACAGCGAAAGCACGCGTTGGGAAGGTTTTTGTAGCTGATGTCTTGCTCCCATACATCCCCTTCGCCCAAGTCCAGTTTGATCTTCGATGGGAGTGGCATACTAAGGTCAGCCTCGACACAGACTTGAGGGTGCCACCGGGCGTTGAACGAGTGTCTTGCGCCTTCATAAATGAGACCACCAATGTCCTTGCGTGAGGCCAACGGCTTGCGGATAGGAGAAACGATGTCCCATACGAAGTTGTACAAGAAGTATGGCAGGTTAGGGAGCTCAACCCAGAGGGGGTACCGAAGCGATTTCGATTTGTCGGGAGTAAAATCAGGGGACCATCTGAATAGGCACAGGGTCGCCCGGCCGAGTTGGCAGGTTCCGACACTAAGGGCTCGAAACGCCATATCTTCATTTTCAAAGACTAGCAGCAAGTGGCTTGCCGGTAAGAACTGACACTTACAAACAACTAGCCCGCGGGGGAACCACTCGTTGCGAAGCCACTGTCGCACAGTTTCGAGCGGGGGCTTAGGGCCGAACATTTGGCCGACGAGGCAAACTTTCTTGAGCTCCTCCTGAGTTGACAAAATTGCGGATCTATTGAGGGAGACCATGGGGGGCTCAACACTCTCGAAGGCCCCTAGGGGGGCACAAGAGCCCCCCTCCAACAAAGAGGCCAGGTTATCGGTCTCCCCGGGAGGAGGGGCCAAGTTACTTCTCACAAGAGAGGGGGTCGCCAAATCCATGACTAGTGCGCCTATCTTGAGAAGCCCTCGGTCATCCCTGCAATTTCATATCTTTTGTCTCTTTTCTCTTCTCTTTTCACTTTTATCTTCTTTTTTTTTCTTTTTCTTATCTCTTTCTTTTTTCGAATCTTTCTTTTTTCTTTTGTAAAGAGTTAATTTGCTTTAGAAAATCAGAGAAAAGCTTTTGCAGGTACCGATGACGGCAGAGAACCAACAGCCAAAAGAAGCATAGCCTCCAGCCAATAGAAAGCATGCAAAAACCACCAACCCGAAGGCCAAGAAACAGGGGCCTGAGTCAGACGCCGATGGACCCATATCTGTCAATTGCCGAGGACCCACCAATCAATCGCGAAGGGGCCTCAGTCAGTCGGCGATGGACCCATATCTGCCAATCGCCGATGGACCCACCTATCAATCGGCACTAGTCCTATCAATCGGCACTTGTCATCGATGAAGATAAGAGAGCGACGATGGCGCGTGCAGCTTCAGGATGACGACATCTTGCTGCTGCAACAAGCTCCGGCCACCTCCAAAAAACTTTCTGTATCAATTTTGATCTCCATTTTTCAGTTGATGACGACGGACTTCGCTGCAGTTATGTCTTGTTGAATGCAAAAAGCTCCGGCTCTGCTGGTCGCTCTTCATCCCGGGCAAGATCATCGCCGCATGGTAAGCAATCGGGAACTTGACTGTGGACGGAATGCCATCAAACAGGAAGTCGACAGCGTCACAGCGTCGACACCGTCACAGCGTCGACGTCCCGATAACCCACTGTCTCACGGAATTGGGTCCGTTTTAGGTTTAAAGTTCTTTCTGATTTAGAGTTGATGCTTTTATTTCTTTCTTATTTCACCCATAATCCATTTAAGAAAATATTATTAAGAAAATTAGTAGTAATTTTTGTTCTATTTAATATATGAAAAAAAAATCAAAAAGATCAAAATTAAGAAAATATATTTTAAAACTTATATAGTCATATAAAATTTATTAGAGAAATCTTTGGAATTAAATATTCAAAGATTTAAAATAATAATAATTAAGTTCTAAAAATAAGAAATTCATAAAGTTAAAGAGAAATTTAAATTATAAATCAAAAAGACCAAGTCTAAGTATAAGTTTAGGATTAAGTAAACATAATATTAATACTAAAGTCTAGGGTGTGATAAAGCCAACATTCCTAGCTTTATCATCTAGCGATAGGTTTAGGCAGTTTAGGGAACAATTAGAACCTCCCATTAAAGATCTTCTACTCCATTCAAAGCATTATCAAGAATGCAAAATGGAGGAGATGTTCAAAAATATGATGATTGAGAAGCAAGGAACATGCACAGTCCAAGCCATCTTAAGAGAAAAAAGCAAATTCACTGGCTTAAACATTACAGAGTACTTGGATGCATTTGAGGAGCAAACGCAAATCCATGGTTTACCTAATGATGTTTTAGTGAAATATTTTGGCCGTGTTGTTTCTAGTTCAATCCTAGAAAGTATACAAGCTCACACAAATAAACCTTGGCAAGAATTTAGAAAAGAATTGCATAAGATGTTCTATCTTGAGGATTTTAGCCAGCATAGTCGGGAAGGACTTTTACGATGGATAAACTCTTTAAAGAGCAATGAGTCCTTAACTCATCTTCACGGTGAGTTTATAGGGCTGAGGTTGAGAGACGTATAGAAGAGCCTAGAAAAAGATATGGCCTGACCAACGACTAGGAAAAAGTAAAAAGAGAAATAGAGGTTGTTGCTCAAATGAAGCAAAGGCAAACAGTTTTGTATGCTAGATCAAATGCTTCTCAGCGTAGGGCGATTCCTACTACAAGGCAAACTAACATGCCAATGCCTACGACTAGGGCTATGGCTAACAGTACTGTTGCCCTTAAAGCTTCCATAGAATTTTAACTAGATATTCTATGTAAATAGATGGAGAATGTTATGAACATGCAGGCATCTCTTTCCAAAGAGGTTGCCCAATTGAATAACAAAGTTTACTCCACGAGTTTTAATGATCCTGGAGCTAGCAGTAGTGGTGTAGGGCAAGCACCACCCATACAAACAATTATGCCACAATACATTCCTCCTCAGCCAATTTTCCAATCAGCTCAACCTACTCAGTTAGCTGCTCGGCCAACCTTTCAAAGAAATACTGAAAGAAGAGGGACTGGCGGAAATGTGGTGTGATAGTCAAGAAGGACATATGCATGTGATGAATTAAGAAGCGTGAAGGAAAATCAATTATTTGTAGAAATTGATAGAATATTGTGTGACTTTACATCGAAACTTCCATTATCTGTCAATTGGGGCAAAGGAGGTATGAAAAAGCTATATGAAAATTTAACAATCTCTAATATAACTGCCAATACCTCTTCTCCTAGATTAGAACTAGCCGATGATAGGCCTCTTTCTATGTCTAGCCAAAATCCTTATTCGATTGAGGCACTGGTAAGGGCTAGAGATGAGATAATGTATAAAACTGCATGGAGATCTCTTGTAGATCAAGCCTCTATTTATTCTCACATTTCTAATGTTGAGGAAAAATAGAGACGAGATGATATGCAGGAGCTTATATACTTTCATGCATATACGTTTGAGGCTAAAAATTGTATCGAAAGATTTAACCCGGAGAATTTTTCTAAGTTATTGAATAACTTGGATGTATTCAGGTATTCTTCAATTCATTTTTGCCTTGCCATTGACTTGGTAAGGGATTTTCCTCCTTAGGTTAATGTCATTGGTAGGCAAGTCATACTTAATGTGGTCATAACATTTAATATGTGATACATTAGTATCCCTTTTTTGGAAAGACATTGCTAAGTACTTATATTGCAAAATCTAATTATCATAATTTTGCAAGTACTTTAGCTTCATTCCTTTCCAATTTTCTTGCTTCCATAAAGAAGTAAACCCTCTACTAAGGACTATGGTTACTTGATTTCATAAATTTTCAAAACCGAAAGAGTGAATTTTATTCACTTAAGTACATTTATTTGCATACACTTAAGTACATGTGATTGCATACATTCATGGATGCCATGAATGATTCTAGTATTCCGTAGCCTTAAGCATACTTAACATCGATACCTTTCATAATCTTGTGCTTCCTTGTAGTGCACAAACATGTGCTTCTCTACGATGTATCATCATCCTAATGCACATGTTCTTTGCATCTGAATATGTTTCTTATCAATAGAAACATTTGGAGATGAATTTGTGCATTCGAGGTAACCTTTTGGTAAAACATAAAATGCACATACATCCATTCTTTTCAATGCATAGATGCATGTAACTGCTCAGGGTGCTTGATTTTCTTTTCCATGCCTTTATGTTTGCCTATTCAATGCTTCACTTACCTTATCTTTTTATTTGGACCATTATGCATAATTGAAGTAATATTCTAAGCTTCAATTATGATTGTGTGCAAAGATAATGAAATCTAAGTTAACCAATATAAAATCAAACATAATTGAAGAAAATACTTAGCTCTATAAGAAGCTTTATTCTTCGTTTGCATTTTAGGGGAGGGATAATTCTTTGCTTTGAGGAAGAGCACTCTTCAACTTCAAAATTCTTATTCGATTGAGGCACTGGTAAGGGCTAGAGATGAGATAATGTATAAAAATGCATGGAGATCTCCTGTAGATCAAGCCTCTGTTTATTTTCACATTGCTAATGTTGAGGAAAAATGGAGACGAGATGATATGCAGGAGCTTATATACTTTCATGCATATACGCTTGAGGCTAAAAATTGTATCGAAAGATTTAACTCAGAGAATTTTTCTAAGTTATTGAATAATTTAGATGTATTCAGGTATTCTTCATTCATTTTTGCCTTGCCATTGACTTGGTAAGGGATTTTCCTCCTTAGGTTTACTTCATTGGTAGGCAAGTCATAGTTAATGTGGTCATAACATTAAATATGTGATACATTAGTATCCCTTTTTTGGAAAAACATTGCTAAGTACTTATATTGCAAAATCTAATTATCACAATTTTGTTAGTACTTTAGCTTCATTCCTTTCCAATTGTCTTGCTTCCATAAAGAAGTAAACCCTCTACTAGGACTATGGTTACTTACTTGGTTTCATAAATTTTCAAAACCAAAAGAGTGAATTTTATTCACTTAAGTACATTTGTTTGCATACACATAAGCACGTGTTTGCATACATTCATGGATGCCGTGAATGATTCTAGTAATCCGTAGCCTGAAGCATACTTAACATTGATACTGTAGAGGAGGTACTAGAGTATCCACTTTTAACAAGAGTAGAAAATATGCAGTTCCAGTACTTCTCCTACTCAAGGGAGATCCTCCTTAGGGAAGTATACCCTTTAACATTTTTGTGAGCAGGCAGATCACAATAATTGTACAGTAAATGTAGACACTGAGAGAGAAGATCAATGACAATGGCAATAGTAAAGGACGAAACCACTCCTTAGTTCACACAGATGATTACAATATAGGCAAAAGAAATGCTCAAAAGTTGATGCTCTCGGTTAACATGCCACTCCAGAACTAAAAAGCATCAATATAAGAGATTCATGCAATCGTTGCAATGAACACAACTAGATGCAGACTGGTACTGATCAGTACAAAGTGTGAAGACTTGCTCCAAGGGGAAGAGCACGAAAATACCACCAACACCAAAAATTCCATTGACTCACAATGAATGTCAAAACCAAGCCACTTCCTTCAGACTATAGTGCTATTAGCCCTCCACTGGGAAGCCCACACTCTGTATCCATAGCGTGACTTCGTACAGTAGGCTTCTAGCCACAGAGTGCAAAGAGAGGACCCCTATACATACGTATATATATATATGTATCAAATCAACACAAGTCCATTTCTTTTATAGGCTCCAATAGGCCAAGAGGGCCTTGTCGATTCCTCATGTCCACTGATTATGCGCTGATTGATTGCCCCAAAATTGGAGGGGTAGATCAAATATGCCACTAGATTTGAATTGGATCCTCAAAAATAGGAGTCTTCATGAATGGTTGGCAGCAACAGTCATTTCTCCACCTTCACTTTTACCATTTACACTTTTACCATTTACACTTTTACGGTCACTTTTGCATGCAAAATGAGAGAGAGAGAGAGAGAGAGAGAGAGAGAGAGAGAGAGAGAGAGAGAGAGAGAGAGAGAGAGAGAGAGAGAGAGAGAGAGAGAGGCAGAGGGTGCGGGCTCTACGACGATGGCGAGGGGCTCTGGTGGGGTGGATGGGGGAGTGGTTTGCGAGGGTGGCAAGGACAAGATGTGGAAGGGGAGAGAGAGAGAGAGAGAGAGAGAGAGAGAGAGAGAGAGAGAGAGAGAGAGAGAGAGAGAGAGAGAGAGAGAGAGAGAGAGAGAGAGAGAGAGAGAGAGAGAGAGAGAGAGAGAGAGAGAGAGAGAGAGAGAGAGAGAGAGAGAGAGAGAGAGAGAGAGAGAGAGAGAGAGAGGTTGACGGAGCCACGATACAAACCCCCACATTAAGTCTTTGCACTGTCCCGGTGTAATTCCTCCTTTATTTTGCTTATTTCACTAAGACCAAAATAAACTGCAAACACTGAATGAAACATGATATGTACAGTGAATGAAGTTCTTCCCTCTTGACTTAATGCAGGTAATTCGTCACCCTGGAGATATTAACCACGGTTATCCTCTTGCCCTGAAAATCCTCTAGATGCACTACTCCATGTGGTAATACCTTTACCACTTTGTATGGTCCTATCCACTTGGGCACCAATTTCGTTGAAGCTGCTGGAATTTGATGCACCAAAACCAAGGATCCTTTCTATACTTCATTGGACCTAAGATACCTATCGTGCAGTCTCTTGTGCTCTTCTTGTGTTACCTGAAGTTTTTGCATTGCTTCTTCTCTATATTCTTCTAATGCCACCAGTCTCCTAATGGGAGGTTCAATTCCAATGGTTTTGGCTCCAAGTTCTCTTTTGATAATAAATTCGAATGGTGCTAATGCCTCTTTTCCATATACTAAGCGAAATGGACTCTCGCCAGTGGTTCCCCTCTTTGTAGTTCTAAAAGCCCAAATTGCACCGATCAATGCTTATGGCCAAAAGCTTTGATGATCAAAAGATAATTTGCGTAGCAATCCGATCAAAATCTTATTGGAGCTCTCTGCTTGGCCATTTGCCCTTGGATAGTAGGCGCAAGATTTCTTATGGAAGACCTTGTACCCGTCAAATATAAATTGGAGCAATTGATTCACAAAATACGTCCCCCTATCACTAGTGATTTCGCTTGAGAAAATATGTTTATACAAAAACTTAGCTACTGTTAATGCCATGCAATTCACAGTAGCTTTAGCCTCTATCCATTTAGTTGCATAACATGTGGCCATCAAAATATACTTCTTACCCCCAGGGTGACCAGTTGGAATAATAGGTCCTATGAAATCAAGGCCCATCGTTCAAATGGGAGTCATCGTGTAGATATGACTAATGGTTGGAAATTCAATCTAGTTGGCGTAGGAGCACATCTCTGACAAATGTGGCATTCTTTAGCAAACTTGATTGCATCCTTGTAAATATGAGTCCACCATAGTCCTTTGTGGATGATTCTATGAGCCAATTCTTCCCCCTTTAGATGCCCTTCACTGTGTGCAGCCTCTAGCAAAAGATTTACCTCCTCTGGATAAACACACTTTCTCAAGATATCATCCTGACAGTATTTATATAAATTTTCATTTATAAGTGAGTACGCTTTGGTTTTAAGGAGCAATCTTCTCTTTTCTATAGGTGTCAAGTGTTCTGGGAGTTTTCCAATAGTGAGAAAATGAAGAATTCCATCATAGCAATCAGCCTGAGTTGCTACTAGGAAGAGATTACTATCAACCAATTCATCATTAATACCTGTTGCCTTCTTGCTCATTGCAGTCCTAGACACTTGATCTGCCATGTAGTGCTCTCTTCCTGGCTTAATATGAATATCAAAGTTAAATTCTTGAAACAGGAGTAACCATCTCCAAACCCTTCCAGCCACTCTAGGCTTGTTTATCAAGTACTTCAACGGCTGATGGTTAGATATGACTATAAAATGTACACCGAGAAGGTAATGCGGAAACTTCTGAAGAGAAAATAAAATAGACAAGCCTTCCCTTTCGGTCGTAGTATAGTTCCTTTCACCCTTGGTAAGTAGTCTACTGGCATAGGAGATAGATCTATCAACCTTGTGTGATGATGGTTGGGCTAGAACTGCACCAATAGCATGAAGACTGGCACCTGTATACACACGAAACTCCAAAGGCCAGTTAGGAACACTTAAAAGTGGAGCCGTATATAACCTCAATTTTAGTTCACAAAATGCTTTCTCTGGTTCAGCACTCCATGAGAAGGGGACCTTTTTACTGGTAAGCTTTGATAAGGGCTTAGCTATTTCTGAATACATTCATATGAATCTTCTATGGTATCCTGCATGGCCCAAAAGACTTTGCACTTCCTTTGGGCTTTGTGGAATAGGCATGGAAAGAATAGCAATAACCTTTGCAGGGTCAACCGTTATCCCTTCAGTACATACTATATGACCAAGAAGAGTGCCCTTGGTGACCAAAAAATGACATTTAGCAAGATTTAACTTCAAACCTATTTTGAGACATTGCTGAAATATTTCCTTTAGATTTTCCAAATGATCATGGAAATCTTGAACTGCGCTCTTCTATCTATGCCTGAAAACACTAAAAAGTCATCCATGAAAATGCAGAGAAAGGTTGTTAACCAGTTGCCCAATATTAGATACATTGTTCTATCAAATGAAGCTAGTGCATTCTTCAAGCCAAAAGCCATGCAAAGTATAGACATAAGTGCCCCATGGAGTAACAAACGTTGTTTTGTCCCTATCATCAGGATGGATCACTATCTGATTGTAGCCACTAAAACCATCCAAGAAGCTATACAAAGTATGACTGGCTACTTCCTCAAGTACTTGCTCTGTAAAGGGCTGAGGAAATCCATTTTGAACAGTCACTTATTTAAGGCACGAAAATCAACGCAAACTCTTATTTTTCCACTATTTTTCTTGGCTACAATAACCATAGAAGAAAGCCACCTCGAATGTTCTACTGGAACAATTATACTTGCTTCTTCCGGTTTTGTAATTTCCAATTTTACCACCTCTGCATACTTTGGATTGAGTTGATATGGCCTACTTCTTGCAGGCACGGCTCGCTCAACTAAGGGTATTCGGTGTAATCCAAGCTCCTCTGGTATTCCTGTTAGATCTTTGTAGGACCATGCGAAGACATTTTTGTAAGCAAAAAGTAAAGAAGTTACCTTCTGTAGTAAAGGGGGATAATGCCATAGCCAAGAGGCCAAGTGGACTACTTGAGGATTCTCTTCATCCCCTAAATTTACTTCTTCAACCAGTGTTTCAAGACTAGTCTTACTTGAGAAATCATCTCCACAGTACGGAGGAGTGGAATTTAGCTTATATTCTGCAATATGTTCTCTTGTCCATCCTTGAGATATATCTGAAAAGGGGAGATCTTCTCTGCATTCAGGCTCATTACTTTCCTTTTCTGAAACTTCTATAGTTGTTGCCCCTACAATGTTTGTATTCTCTTGCAAACTCTCATTCTCCAAATCCTTGTGAATTTTATGGCCTTTTCCTGCAACTCCTTCATCTACAACTTCTTCCTCTATTTTATTGATTTCCACTGTGCAACACTCTACACTTTCCATCATCCAATTCAATAATGTATCTTCTTCTTGGGGTAGAGAGGGCATTACCTGAGCGTCCTCAGTATACCCAATAGTTTTCCTTGAGTGGAATCCTTCTTCCAAATGTAGTTGCAGTTGGCTATTGGTGCTTGTTGAAATCCATAGTTTGTTTTTCCCCCAATCTTGCAAAGCTTTTTCTTGCCTCAACCAAGGCCTCCCCAGGGATAAAGGGTAAGAAGTCTCCTGTGGAAGTGCAATAACAACAAAATCTAGAACAAAGTGACAACCCTGTACTATCATCGGTACCTTTTCAATAATGCCAAGTAGCGCAACTCGATGTTGATCTGCTAGGGTTATTGTGAATGGTGCCATCTTGGTGGGGTTCAAATTCATTTTCCTCATTGTGAAATCTGGCATCAAATTAATGCTAGAGCCTACATCTATAATCACACCTGCGAGAGCTTCATCCTTTATAAGAACAGATAGCCTTGAGCTTTGCTAGTCTGCCAGGGGTGCAGGGGGAAAATCAACCATGAAACCATCTATGCTAGGTGGTTGGCTCAAGTAAGCAGAGTGTACAATCTTTAATAGGTCACTTCATATTTTTTAATCCATCTTTATCAGTTCGTACAGACTAACCTTGTGATGCATATTTCAAGATCTG
Source organism: Ceratopteris richardii (assembly GCA_020310875.1). Taxonomy (NCBI): domain Eukaryota; kingdom Viridiplantae; phylum Streptophyta; class Polypodiopsida; order Polypodiales; family Pteridaceae; genus Ceratopteris; species Ceratopteris richardii. The sequence goes on from CM035415.1 coordinate 36,090,843, forward strand.
CTCAATGTTTACCTCATGTGTGTCTTCTTGCAAACTTGTTCCTTTAGTGAAGTAGTCATCCTTTCATAAGCTCCTTCAATATTTGCTTGGTCCTTCCACCCAACCTTCTTTTCCTCCTCTTTATCCTGGAGTCCCTCTTGTTCCTCTCTACGGGTTGCTGCCGCTTGTCTGGCTCTAGTCATCATGGGCATTGAATAAGATGAAACAACATAAGACTGAGTGGTCATACCTTCTTCTTGTGGAGAGACTGCAATCATGTGGATTGGAGCAGGACGGCTTCTTGGGCAATCTTTGGTGTAGTGATCCTTAGCCTCTAGACAATGCTGATAAGGAGGTGCATCTTCTGGAAGGGAACACCTATTTTGCATATGGCCATACTTACCACAACGGTAGCACATCAAAGGCCTATTATATCTGGGCTCTGTTGGTCAATTCTCCTCTCTATTAGGTGCATTTGAAGTACTAGCATTATATGAATCCAAAGCTTGAGAGCTACCTCATTGCTGTGTACCCTTGAGGTAGTAAGAGTCTCTAGCTTCATGGCCATCCTTTCCACAAAATTGACAGCTTACCTTGTTAGGACAATCTGCCTTCTTATATCCTGAGTGGTTCGCAAATCTTCTAACTCACGGCGAAGTTGGGCAACTTCATCATCAGCGCGACGCGGTGGTGGCAAGACCTTCTCTTCTTGTTGATTTTGTTGCATTCTCAATGCCTCTAGTTCCTTCCTTAGTTGCCGAATAGGGTCTAGTTCAGCAGCATAATTCGGTTGTGTATCCCCTTCAAAATGTTGCCTAGCTTCTTCAATGCGTGATGCTGCTGCAACAAAATCATTGAGGATTGCATCCAATCTAAGAGACTCACGTAACTTCTAATGAGATAACCTGGGCAAAGCTTTTTCTATCCATTTTTTAACCAAGAAATCACCTGGAGCATGTGGAAGACGTGCAACAAGTGCTTTTGTCCTAGTGTGAAGTTCATGAAAGAGTTCACATGGTCTCAGCCGTAAGTTCTCTAGCTGATCTAGAGCTCTTTTGGAGGAGACACTTGGTCAAAATGTCTGTGAGAACGCCATCTTCAAAGCCTCCCATGTGGCAAAATGGCCATCTGCATATTGACTGTACCATTTGGCTACAAAGCTTTCCAATGTGGATGGGAAGAGTACAAGCATTGCATCCTCTTTATTCTACAAACCTTGTCCATGGCATAAGGAGATGAACCTCCTCACATGATCATCAACATCCTCATAAGCTTGTCCCTTGAAGGTAGGGAACTTGATATTGAGTCTGGAGAGTAAATGAGAGAGATCCTCCATTTGCACTAGTGTTTCTTCTGACGTATCTGAGGAGAAGTCTAATGTTCTCCTATGCTTCTCCTTTGGCAGTGGTGTCACTCCCAAATCAATAGATAAATTCAAGGAGGGGAGGTAGGTTCGCTAGTCGAAATCACTGGAAGAAACATAGTGAATGAAATAAATATAAAGAAAAACCCCTGTGGTCAGTGTAAGACCGAAGTATACGACATCCTTTCTTGAGGGCATGTTGCTGTCTATAGTCTCGACATTTATAGGTAAATCTCAGACGCCCTTAGAGACAGAGGTGAATGCTCCCATTAAAGTGCTATTTGCAGATTTGAAAAGAGCGGCAATCGATTCTGGCATAGATGCTTCAAGATCGAGGTTGAGCTGAGAGACAAGAGACGAGGACGTCTCCTGAGTACTTGCAGAAGCATAGCTTTTCCACTCGGCCAGAAGAGATGCCATATCTCCATCACCGCTTGCGCTGTCACTACTGCTTGGACTGCCTGAAAACCAGGCCTGCATCTGTTTCCACTACTCAAGGATTGCTAGCAAGTGCCAAGAGAGAGAGAGGGGAGAGAGAGAGAGAGAGAGAGAGACATGCGGGCTCTTGGGGGGTGGCGGTGAGCTCTACGAGGGTGGCGGGGAAATGATCTTCGGGGGTGGCGGGGAAAAGATGAGGGAGGCGGAGAGCTACGGGGGAAGCGGGGGTGGGAGCTGTGGGGTCAACGGGGATGGTGGGGAACGGGGTCAGCCAGGATGGTGGGAGCAGCAGGGGGGGGGTAGCGGGGGTAGTAGGGATGGCGGGGATGCAAGGGGGGAGGGAGAGAGAGAGAGAGAGAGAGAGAGAGAGAGAGAGAGAGAGAGAGAGAGAGAGAGAGAGAGAGAGAGAGAGAGAGAGAGAGAGAGAGAGAGAGAGAGAGAGAGAGAGAGGAGGGAGGGAGGGAGGGAGGGAGGGAGGGAGGGAGGGAGGGAGGGAGGGAGGGAGGGAGGGAGGGAGGGAGGGAGGGAGGGAGGGAGGGAGGGAGGGAGGGAGGGAGGGAGGGAGGGAGGGAGGGAGGGAGGGAGGGAGGGAGGGAGGGAGGGAGGGAGGGAGGGAGGGAGGGAGGGAGGGAGGGAGGGAGGGAGGGAGGGAGGGAGGGAGGGAGGGAGGGAGGGAGGGAGGGAGGAGAGGAGAGAGAGAGAGAGAGAGAGAGAGAGAGAGAGAGAGAGAGAGAGAGAGAGAGAGAGAGAGAGAGAGAGAGAGAGAGAGAGAGAGAGAGAGAGAGAGAGATATTTATGCTTATGCATGTATATGTGAGTGCATGTGTGGATGTATGTTAGAATGTGAAGTATGCATATGTACATGAGTGAGATATGCATGTATGCATGTGAATGTATGCATGTGTGCATGTACATATGTAGTGTGAGTTAATGCATATGCATATGAATGAGAAGTGCATGTATGCATGAGTGTATGCATGTAAGTGTGAATGTATGTACGCATATGAACTAAAATGTATGCATGTGCATATCTAATTGAATAAGATGGATATGTAGGTATGCATGTGTGCATGTATCTTAGTGACAAGTGCATGTACATGAGTGATATGTACATGTATGTTAGGATATGATGCATGTGTATGCATGTGAAGTTAGTGTATGCATGTGTATGCATATGAAGTTAGTGTATGCATGTATATGCATGTGAAGTTAGTGTATGCATGTGAAGTGTTATCATGAGTGTGGTTTGCATCTGTGCATGCACGAGAAAGATATGCATGTGTGCATGTGCATATGTAGTGTAAGATAGTGCATATGCATATAAGATATATGCATATATGTTAGTATGTGTGCATGTACATATTGAACTTAGTGCACGTGCATATGATAGGTACATGTGTGCATGAGAGAATGAATGCATGTATGCATGTACATATTAGAGTTAATGCATATGCATATGAACTGTGAGGCATGCGTGTGTGCATGTATGTTAGAAGTATATATATGCAATATATAAAGATGATTCATGTATGCAAGTGGATGTGTGCATGTATGTTAACATATGTAGTATGAATGTGTATGCATGTTTAGTTAATATATGCATATGAAGTGTGATGTATGTATGCATATATATATATATATATATATATATATATAATAGAATGCATATGCATATATATATATATATATATATATATATATATATATATATATATATATATATATATATATATATATATATATATAATAGAATGCATATGCATATGCATATATATATATATATATATATATATATATATATATATATATATATATATATATATATATATATATATATATATATATATATATATATATATATATAAATATATATAAATATATATATATATATATATATATATATATATATATATATATATATATATATATATATATATATATATATATATATATATATATATATATATATATATATATATATATATAATAGAATGCATATGCATATGAAAGAGTGTATAGGCATATATGAAGTAGATAGGTAATATAAGTATATGTATGTGTTTATGCCTACTTAAAGTAAATGTGTGTATGAGTTAGATACATGTGTTTACTTGTACATAATTGCATAATAGATATAAATGAGATTGCATTAGAAGTACATGTTAGTGTAGGAATATGCATGTTAAAGATAATATTTGTATAAAAGCATCTAAAATAAATATATTTATATGAGGATGTATGTGAGTATGTAGTTACATAAACATAAGAGGGTTAATTAACATGTATTAGCATAGGTTTAAATTATGTTAAGTTTTGAATATTAGATTAACAAATGAGTGTTATATATTAATAAAAGCATACTTATGTTTGTTTAATGGTCTCCTGTAGATCGTTGTGAAGAAAACTTGACGAGCACTGAAGAAGATTTGATGAGATTACGAGATAGAAGCTGCTTTTATGCTGCTAATTTTAGTTCATTATATGATATTTTGAAGTATTAAGTTTTTGTATAAGAATATTTTCTAAGAGCTGTATTAGAACTCTTTACAAGCATTTATAGAGGTCTAGATTTGATTCTAAAATTTTTCATACTTTCACTTTACAGTTTAATTAAATTTTTATATTGCACCTTCTTATGTCTAAGATTTTAGCATCCACAAGCAAATCTGTTACTGAAAATAAAGAACTAGATAGTTCTTTTGTTTTAGGATTGCTTCTACCTACACTTGTTGAAAATACATTTACTCAAATTAGTGAAAAATAGCAAAAGTCAAGTAATAGAAATAGTTAAAGATCAAGTTGTAGATGAAACTTTAGGTTCTGTTGAATGCAATCGTAACTTATCTAGAGTTTTGCATTTACTCTCAATTGTCTTACCTGAACCAGAAAATAGAGAAGATTTGTTTCCTCCAACCTTAAAAAGAAATACTTTTCCACAACAAAAAGAAAACATCGTAGTTGATATAATTAAAGATAGAATAACTAGTGAAGAATTAATTTCTCCTTCATATTTAGACGCTATATGTAGGTATAGAAACACACTTCCATACAGACCATAGTGTTCTACTTTTCATGAATACGAATATTGCATCTACAAATAAGACTCAACTAAAAGAAAAATAGATAACTCTTTTATTCTAAATTCACTTTTACCTACTCCATCAGAAAATAATACTACATAAATCAATGAAAGCAAGGATAGTATAGAAGAAGTAGAAATAGTGAAAGATCATATTGTAATTAAAACTTTATACTCTTCACCTAACGATTATAGAGTGTCTAGATTTATAACTTTTTGTTCAATTGCTTTTCTTGAATTTGATGAAAGAGAGATCTTATTTCCACCTTCCCCTAAAAGGGAAAATCAATCTGAAAACCACGAGGTAGCTATTATTAAAGAATGTATTATTGAAGAGAGTTCTAATCGAACTACTGAAGAAGAACTTATCTTTACAACGTATCAAAACGCTAGAAATGCACTTTCATATAAATCTTAGTTTTTAGATTAAAGTTAAATAGATTAAAAAACTCTAGCTTTTAACTCCAAAACACTAAAAACTAAACCTAGATCCTGAAGCATACTAAGAAGCACCCTGCGTGTAGTGACACGGTGAGGTTAGCGTGAATCTGTTGGATGAGCGTTCTGCCTCCCTTCACACCCCTCTACGACAGCGTGTGGTATGGGTCGATGGAGTGTGGTACTTTGTTTTGCACATAGCATGCTGTAGCAATGGCTTCTTGCAAAAATGGTTTGGTGAGACCGGCTGTTAAGCACATATCTTGCGCTCCTTGAAGGAGAGATGGATTCTTGCATTTAGCTTGCCCTACTTGAAGGAGAGATGGATTCTTACGTTTTGCCAAAATGGTTTGGGTAGACCGACTGTTAAGCACATAGCTTGCGCTCCTTGAAGGAGAGATGGATTCTTGTGTTTAGCATGCTGTGGATATGGCTTCTTGCCAAAATGGTTTGGTGAGACTGACTCTTAAGCACATAGCTTGCACTCCTTGAAGGAGAGATGGATTCTTGTGGAGTGTGTGCCACTGTGAATTGCTGTTGTATTTCCTCATCATTGCAAAATTTCTTGAGGGCTACTCATATATTTTCTCCTCCATTGTCAGAACATAGAATCTGAACGAGAATGTCATGTTGTCGTAGAGCTTAGCTGTAGTAGTCCTTAAAATGTGATAAAACTTCAGATTTTTGTTTGAGAAAAAATACCGTTATACCTGCTAAAGTCATCGATGAAGGTAAGAAAGTAGCATTGACCGGTAAGAGACACGGTATCCATGGGGCCACATTAGTCACTATGGACAAGTTGATGTAGCTGAGAGCTTCACGTATAGGAGCACATGAACGGTTTATGGGAAGCTTTGCCCATGAGGCATCCTTCATAGAGATTGATTGAGGTCATGTGTGAGGGCGTTCCATGACAAAGTTTGTGTTGTGCTATTTGATGAAGTGTAATGACATTGATGTGGCCAAGCCTAGTGCCACAAGAGTGTGGTTGTGGCCTTTGTTAAATGTTTGAAGACCATGGATGATAAGGACAGTGTGGCATGATCTGTGGCATGATTAGCTTGTTTTCTAATGGGTATGGGATAAAGGTTATTAACTTGAGGAAGCTTGAGAGTTTCCTATTGCCCATATGATACCTTAAAATGATGCACACAATAGTTGTGGAAAAACTCCACAAAGGATCCAGATATAGTGGCAGTAGATACAAAGATAAGGTTGCGTGTAAGACTAGGAATGTGGTAGATATTTTTAAGTGTGATAGTGTTACCGCTTGAGAGTTGAATGGTGAGGTTTCCCATACCGACAACTTGAAGTGAGTGATCGTTCCCGATGTAGATGAGAACGTGATTGTGTATTCTTTGGTAGTTTTCAAGCCAACCTTTTGAAGGTGTCATGTGATGAGTGGCTCCAGTGTCAAGTAGCCATTGAGGAGCATCTTGGACAGGAGCTATATGCAAATTCTTGTTGGATAGATTTTAAGTAAAGAGTTTTAGGTCTTCGACATTCGGTGACGAGTCCTCCTCATGGTGAATTTGTGCATTTTGAGCATGGGGCCGAGGGCATGAGTATTGTCTGTCACATCGTTTTTTGCGACACTCTTTTTCGATGTGTCGTTGGCGGCCACAGTAGCCACAGATAAGGGTTGTGGACACATGTGAGGATGTCTTGGTAGATGAGCACTCAGGGATATGATGTGCACCCTTTGAGAAGTGGTGGTGATGCCTTGCTATGTTCACTTCACTCATTGTGGACGAAGATTGACTTAGGCACATGGTATCTTCTTGCAAGTTACGTGCTATGAGAGTTCAATGGTCAAGCCAACAAGAGAGGCTTGAGTGGTCATGAACGACTTCCAAGAGGATGGTAAGGTAGCGAGAAGGAGCATGCTTTGCAGGGAGTCCTCCAGTGTGACTCTTGATAGGAGGGCATTGTCCATGAGGGTCTGCCAATTATTTAGAAATTGGGTTGTGGATTGATGTCCAACAGTGTAGCAGTTCGGAATCGATTGAGAGAAGTGACACGAGTGATAAGGTCCTTGTGGTGGTAGTGTGACTTGAGACTAATCCACATGGTGATGGAGCTTGTGCAAAGTCAAATGAGCTGGGCTTGGCAGTCGCCAAGGTGAAAGAGGATTTCTGCCTGTGCTTGCAGATCCTTTGTGTTCCAGTCATGTAGGTGACATGAGTCACCTGCTAGTTTGGGTGTCATTCTCGAGACTACATGCCATATGGATGCACGTTTTAGCAAGACTGTGACTCGCATGGCCCATGTGAGGTAGTTGGTGCCATCAAGTTTATCGAGGTTGTAGCTTCGTATAGTTGAAGGCATAGAAGCTTGTGGATGGTGTGCGATGCTGCTATTTGGATGAAGAGAGGGCAGAGACGAGGAGACAAAGTGTTCAGTATGCGGAAGGTAGTAGCACTCTATTTGCGAGCTTACTCTGATATCATGTTGAGATGACAGTTTCCAAACAACAGCAACGAGACTTCACAAAATGAACAATGAACTAAAAAACGCTATTGCAAATACAAGTTTAAGTAAGAAAGTGAGGCTAGAAAGCCTGTTGCCTAAAGGAGTGGTGTTGGAGGGCTATGGTTATGGTCGAGGTAGTGGCCTAAAGAGGAGTCATGTCAGATGGTTGAGTGATGGTCCAGGTAGTGGACTCAAGACGCCTTATGTCTCATGGTTCAGGGAGTGGTCTGCAGCTATGTTTTTGTGAGAGCTTACGATTTATTGATTTTACAAGATTAAGAGGGATGAACGCATCGGAACACTGCAATCCAACAGGAACACAATATTTTGTGCTTGATCTTTCTTCAGTTGATGAGAGGAATGACAAAAAAAAGCTTAACAAACATACGCATACGTCACATAAGTCTCCGCTACGTTTGAAAACTCGAGAAATGCATGTGTTGAGATGACAGTTTCCAGACACCAGCAAGGAGACTTCACAAAATGAACACTGAACTGAAAAACACTATTGCAAATCTTTCTTAGTTGATGAAACGAATAACAAAAAAACAGCTTAACGAACGTACGCATACGTCAGATAAGTCTCCGCTACGTTTGAAAACTCGAGAAATGCATGCACGTCCCGCTTATTTGGCTAAAGGAGCTTGGTATCACAAGTGCGTCGATTACCTTTAAGTTGATGCCATTATCTGGTCAGAGGCTGGAATGCAGTGAGATGCCTGTAAACTTCTCCACATCCGGGATCTCAGCATAATCAGGCAAGTGCAGACCTCCGACAGCGCGAGTGGCGTAGTGGGATAGTATTACTGAGGTCTGCACAACCGGATGGGGTTCACCGCTCCATTTTGAAGAGGATATGGGAGGGTCTCTTCAATTTCAACTTGCCAGAGAGAGTCTGGGACTTCGCAAGTCGCAGATGTCGCAACCCTGCTGAATCGGATATTCGGAAAACGCCATTTCGAAGGGCACAACAGTTCAGATATTGGTGGAGCTCAGCACAGTCGGGATACATGGAGATCCATGATGGGTTGCGGGCAAAAGGGTAGCAATAGAAGTGTCCACGGATGTCGCTGCGGCAGCCAAAGTAGCGTTTCAAGAACCATCTCCCACCGATGTCCGAGCATCTCTCTAGACCACGACAAAAGAAGTATGGCCTGATTGTAGGAGCTTGATTGCCATGCAAACAACAGATATTCCTGCACCTATAATAAGAATCTCAATGCCGGCCATCACCGGCAGTAGAAGTCATCAGAGGGTGGCGTACTTCAGTGCATGCAGGTAGAGTTCTGAATTATAAGTCATCAGAGGGTGGCGTACTTCAGTGCATGCAGGTAGATTTCTGAATTATAAGTTAAAGGTAGCTGTTTATAATATGGTCGTGCAAACATGAGTTTTGAATTATAAGTTAAAGGTAGTTGTTTATAATATGGCCGTGCAAACATATTGTGATGGCCCTATATTTCTATCCAGCCATTTATGGTGCTTGTGTCGTATTCCCTGCTGTGTCAAATTGTGTGCAACTATAAGACGAGTGGGTTCCATGACATCCTCTGCACTGCAGACTGGTTTGGAGTGTCCTCCAACATGCGGGCTAAGAAGCACTATGGGCATGTGTGCCGAGCCTTCCCTTCCTCACCGTTCTTGGGAATGTCGGTTGTCCCTCGAGCCATGGGTAGATGCCCGATAACGGGAATGTCCCCTGTCACTCCTAGGTTGGTCTTGGGTTCCTTGACGATTGCATGCCGTGAGGTCGGCTCATCTTGGATGGCCACCTCCTATCTTTGAGTTGAGGTCCTTCGGGGTTGGCTTGGGTTTCGGCGGCCTCCCCGTGTTGGTTTTGGAAAGAGCTTTCGCTTTGCACTTAGATGTGCATTTCATCGTTTGACGGTTGTCTCACAAGAGCGTGCTTGTCTACATGCAGCTGTTCTCATCTTTTCGGTTTATGTTCGCTTCCGCTATCTTGAGGCCTTCGGGCGGTTTCGGTTTGAGGGATGTGCAAGTTAGCTTGTCTTGGATGGCTACCTATTTCTTTCAAATAAGTTTCCTTCCATGCATTTAAGTTGGAGCCCTTTCGGTTTTGGGTTGCTGAAGGGCAAAGGCCCGTTTTGCAACTCCCTTGTACTTCTTATGTTCCATGCAGGTTAGGCCCAAGAAAGAAACCTCTTGGACCTGAGTTTGTAGTTATTGGCTACATTTGGTATCAGAGCTTCAACTCTCATGGTCGGATGCATGTGAGCCATGGACATGGCCATGGACGAGCCGTCGGAGAAGGGCATAAATTTTAGTTTTTGTGGAAATGAAGTGTGCTCCTTTGGCAATGTGCGTCGCATGGGACGTTGGCCATTTGGCAAAAATATGGAAATTTTTTTTTGGTTATGTGAGCTTTAAGACAAGCATTTCGCTTCGTTTCAGGCCATCGATAAAGCAAGATTTTAGTAGCGGATTGGTTTTAAGGCTCGAGTGGCACAGTTCATGGGGCGGAGTGGTAGTCGTCTCATTCTTTTGGATCCTTGTGTAAGGCACATTCTATTCACCTAGTTATATGTTTGTGGACTGAGCCTTTGTGGTCACCCTCTCCCATTCGTATCCCTGTTCGGCTGGACTGGTGTGGGATGTGCCCCGTTTTTCCCCTCTAATGAGGGAGGTTGATCCTTCATAGACTAGCAAGGTTTCCGTATAAAGTTGGCTAGGGGTAACATAATAAGTAGCTTCTGCACAGTAAGTCGTGCTCCACCGAGAAGAGCCTCTACCATTCGCATGTAGCACATTTCCATGGAGCGACACTAGCAATTCCGATGGGTGCCTCTTGAGGGGGTGCTCACGCAGGATTGAGTGCAAAGATGTTCTTAAGTGTTATGTACAAGTCCCTCTCCATATGTGCTGCCGGCTACAATAGTTCTACAACAGTTTAGTTGCACTTCAGTTTCGTAACAATTTTGAGTTATCTTGTGGATTTGCATCGCGCAACTAAATACAAAAGTGCTCTTTGGTTTACGGCTTATGAGTAATATGTTATGAAATCAGAAAAAGGATAGACGCTGCTATATTTTATGAGCTTGGAAAAGCATCCACGCTGTTTACTTTACAACAGTTTTGAAATTTTATGTTATGGAAGATCTTGGAGAAGAAGGAAAAGTGAGGTTATTTTTGGCAGCCCCTACTCACCTTGTTTATGTGCAAGATTTCTTGGCCGTCATGTTGGGTGTTTCACGTTTTCTTTCACTTGAGTTATGAAAGTTGTGCCATTGCATTCTTTATGTGCACCCTAGGGTGAGGAGTGTGTGTTTTATAAGAAAGAGTCACGGACCGGCTGATTGGACATGGTCCTCCCATGTAGGTTGTTTGAAGGTCACGCCTACGGGTCTCTATGAAGTCGGGGCTTGGTGCAAATGTGGACCGGCGAGTTGAACATGGTTCTCCTATTCGGATAGTTGGTTGCTTGTGCTCGCGGGATCCCTTCGAGATGGAGGCTAGTTGTGTGTGGGCTGCTGGGTTGAACATGGTTGTCCCGTTTGGGCCGGTTATATTGGTTGAGCCCATGGGACCATTGAGGCTGGGGCAAGTGTGTGAGTTTGGGCAGTCAAGTTGAACATGGTTCTCTCGTTCGGGCTGTTTGTGTGGGATGCACCCATGGGACTGATTGAGGCTAGGACAAGTGTTATGTGGGTTGACCGACGGGCTTTGAAATGACTCCTCCTCACTCTTGCAGTTTGTGGGATCGCACGTTGGGGTCCGTTCAAGGAGGAGGCAAAGCATGTGAGCATGGGCCAGTAGGCTTGGACATGGTTCCTTCGCGTTCGTGCCATTTTGGTTAAAATTGCCTCGGGGTTCCCTTTGAGGCCTGGGGCCAATGCGGAACTTGTACCTTCGAGTCCTTTCAAGGCCAGGGTTACGTAAGTGTAAGTTTTGTGGGAAAAAGGTAGCTAGGCTGAAAGGAAGTGATGTTGAGGTCCCCCTTGCACACCTAGTGTGTGTGAAGGTTTAGGCCCATAGGACCCCTTTGAGGCCGAGGCAAGTTTGCAAAAAGTTGGTGCCTGGGGGTTCCCTTCAAGACTGGAGCAAGTACGGTTCCCCTTTGATACCGGGGCAAGTACGGTTCCCCTTTGATACCGGGGCAAGGTTGGATAAAACGAGCAACTCGCGCGCGGGCAGTGACGTTGAGGCCCCCGTCGCATAGTGGGTAAAGCGAGAGAGTCCGCAGGTTCCTTCGAGATCGGGACAAGTAAGAAGCATGGTCAATGGGCAATGACATAAAGATCCCCCTCCTTCAGACCATGTGTGGCAAGTCGCTCGCGGGTTCCCCGAAGACCAGAGCAAGTGTGAGAGTTGTGGTAGATGGGCAATGACAATGTTAGATCCCCTTCGTTCGTGTCATTTTTGGGTTTGGAGTCCGCAGGTTTCGGTGAGACTAGGACAAGCTTTTGGGTTATCGCCGGCATGTAGTGACAAAGGTCCACATCGTCCCTGCCTTGTCGTGAGAGCACCCATGAGATCCCTTCGAGGCTAGGGCATAGTTTGAGTAAGTCACCTCAAGGTTCTCTTGGAGGCCGGGGCAAAGTAAGGTAACTTGCCTATAGGTTCCCTTCCAGGCCGAGGCTTGTGTGCAAAGGATGGCTCATGGTTTTCCCTTTGGGACCCAGGTTATCATGGAAAAGGATTGTCGCCGATGCAAGAGTAAGACACCATATGCGCATTGCGTTCGTGCCCTGAGCTTGAAAGCCTTTTGGGCCGACGATAGGCTCGTGTTGGATAAGGCTAGAACTATCAAGGGGCATATGATGAGTGTCCGCTAGGGGGGTGTAATGGGATCCATCATTTCTTGGTAGTTGGGAAAGCTAGGCTGAAAATATGGCGGACGTATGGAGGGCTCAAAGTGGTTGCGTCCATCTCATTGGGAATTTTCAGATCTTGGCCGGCATGAACATAATTCGCTTGATGCACAGCCCGACCGGGTGTTGACCAAAGTGCTTGTGGACCGACGATAGGCCTCTTCTTTTGGTGGGAATTACCTTGGCCAGTGTGATGGTGCAACATGCCTTGATGATTGTTGCTTGTTGGAATGCAAACAAAAGGATGTGTGTTTGAAGTGGCAAAGAGGTCTATTCCACCACAAATCGGATTTGACCCTCATTTGCATATACTCTATGATTTTTTATGATCCTAGAGCTAGCAGTAGTGGTGTAGGGCAAGCACCACCATACAACCATTTATGGCACAATACATTCCTCCTCAGCCAATTTTCCAGCCAGCTCAACCTTCTCAGTTCGCTGCTCAGCAAGCCTTTCAAAGAAATACTGAAAGAAGAGGGACTGGTGGGAAGTGATGTGTGTGGTGTGAAAGTCAAGAAGCACGTATGCATGTGATGAATTAAGAAGCGCGAAGGAAAATCAATTATTTATAGAAATTGATAGAAGATTGTGTGACTTTACATCAAAACTTCCTTTATCTGTCAATTGGGGCAAAGGAGGTATGAAAAAGCTATATGAAAACTTAACAATGTCTAATACATCTTCCAGTACCTCGCCTGCTAGATTAGAGCTAGCCGATGATAGGCCTCTTTCTATGCCTACCCAAAATTCTTATTCGATTGAGGCACTGGTAAGGGCTAGAGATGAGATAATGTATAAAAATGCATGGAGATCTCCTGTAGATCAAGCCTCTGTTTATTCTCACATTGCTAATGTTGAGGAAAAATGGAGACGAGATGATATGCAGGAGCTTATATACTTTCATGCATATACGCTTGAGGCTAAAAATTGTATCGAAAGATTTAACTCAGAGAATTTTTCTAAGTTATTGAATAATTTAGATGTATTCAGGTATTCTTCATTCATTTTTGCCTTGCCATTGACTTGGTAAGGGATTTTCCTCCTTAGGTTTACTTCATTGGTAGGCAAGTCATAGTTAATGTGGTCATAACATTAAATATGTGATACATTAGTATCCCTTTTTTGGAAAAACATTGCTAAGTACTTATATTGCAAAATATAATTATCACAATTTTGTTAGTACTTTAGCTTCATTCCTTTCCAATTGTCTTGCTTCCATAAAGAAGTAAACCCTCTACTGAGGACTATGGTTACTTACTTGGTTTCATAAATTTTCAAAACCAAAAGAGTGAATTTTATTCACTTAAGTACATTTGTTTGCATACACATAAGCACGTGTTTGCATACATTCATGGATGCCGTGAATGATTCTAGTAATTCGTAGCCTGAAGCATACTTAACATTGATACTGTAGAGGAGGTACTAGAGTATCCACTTTTAACAAGAGTAGAAAATATGCACTTCCAGTACTTCTCCTACTCAAGGGAGATCCTCCTTAGGGAAGTATACCCTTTAACATTTTTGTGAGCAGGCAGATCACAATAATTGTACAGTAAATGTAGACACTGAGAGAGAAGATCAATGACAATGGCAATAGTAAAGGACGAAACCACTCCTTAGTTCACACAGATGATTACAATATAGGCAAAAGAAATGCTCAAAAGTTGATGCTCTCAGTTAACATGCCACTCCAGAACTAAAAAGCATCAATATAAGAGATTCATGCAATCGTTACAATGAACACAACTAGATGCAGACTGGTACTGATCAGTACAAAGTGTGAAGACTTGCTCTAAGGGGAAGAGCACGAAAATACCACCAACACCAAAAATTCCATTGACTCACAATGAATGTCAAAACCAAGCCACTTCCTTCACACTATAGTGCTATTAGCCCTCCACTGTGAAGCCCACACTCTGTATCCATAGCGTGACTTCGTACAGTAGGCTTCTAGCCACAGAGTGCAAAGAGAGGACCCCTATACATACGTATATATATATGTATCAAATCAACACAAGTTTTATAGGCTCCAATAGGCCAAGAGGGCCTTGCCGATTCCTCATGTCCGCTGATTATGCGCCGATTGATTGCCCCAAAATTGGAGGGGTAGATCAAATATGCCACTAGATTTGAATTGGATCCTCAAAAATAGGAGTCTTCATGAATGGTTGGCAGCAACAGTCATTTCTCCACCTTCACTTTTACCATTTACACTTTTACCATTTACACTTTTACTGTCACTTTTGCATGCAAAATGAGAGAGAGAGAGAGAGAGAGAGAGAGAGAGAGAGAGAGAGGGTGCGGGCTCTGCGACGATGGCGAGGGGCTCTGGTGGGGTGGATGGGGGAGTGGTCTGCGAGGGTGGCAAGGACAAGATGTGGAAGGGGAGAGAGAGAGAGAGAGAGAGAGAGAGAGAGAGAGAGAGAGAGAGAGAGAGAGAGAGAGAGAGAGAGAGAGAGAGAGAGAGAGAGAGAGAGAGAGAGAGAGAGAGAGAGGTTGACGGAGCCACGATACAAACCCCCACATCAAGTCTTTGCACTGTCCCGGTGTAATTCCTCCTTTATTTTGCTTATTTCTCTAAGACCAAAATAAACTGCAAACGCTGAATGAAACATGATATGTACAGTGAATGAAGTTCTTCCCTCTTGACTTAATGCAGGTAATTCGTCACCCTGGAGATATTAACCAGGGTTATCCTCTTGCCCTGAAAATCCTCTAGATGCACTACTCCATGTGGTAATACCTTTACCACTTTGTATGGTCCTATCCACTTGGGCGCCAATTTGGTTGAAGCTGCTGGAATTTGATGCACCAAAACCAAGGATCCTTTCTATACTTCATTGGACCTAAGATACCTGTCGTGCAGTCTCTTGTGCTCTTCTTGTGTTACCTGAAGTTTTTGCATTGCTTCTTCTCTATATTCTTCTAATGCCACCAGTCTCCTAATGGGAGGTTCAATTCCAATGGTTTTGGCTCCAAGTTCTCTTTTGATAATAAATTCGAATGGTGCTAATGCCTCTTTTCCATATACTAAGCGAAATGGACTCTCGCCAGTGGTTCCCCTCTTTGTAGTTCTAAAAGCCCAAATTGCACCGATCAATGCTTATGGCCAAAAGCTTTGATGATCAAAAGATAATTTGCGTAGCAATCCGATCAAAGTCTTATTGGAGCTCTCTGCTTGGGCATTTGCCCTTGGATAGTAGGCGCAAGATTTCTTATGGAAGACCTTGTACCCGTCAAATATAAATTGGAGCAATTGATTCACAAAATACGTCCCCCTATCACTAGTGATTTCGCTTGAGAAAATATGTTTATACAAAAACTTAGCTACTGTTAATGCCATGCAATCCATAGTAGCTTTAGCCTCTATCCATTTAGTTGCATAACATGTGGCCATCAAAATATACTTCTTACCCCCAGGGTGACCAGTTGGAATAATAGGTCCTATGAAATCAAGGCCCATCGTTCAAATGGGAGTCATCGTGTAGATATGACTAATGGTTGGAAATTCAATCTAGTTGGCGTAGGAGCACATCTCTGACAAATGTGGCATTCTTTAGCAAATTTGATTGCATCCTTGTAAATATGAGGCCACCATAGTCCTTTGTGGATGATTCTATGAGCCAATTCTTCCCCCTTTAGATGCCCTTCACTGTGTGCAACCTCTAGCAAAAGATTTACCTCCTCTGGATAAACACACTTTCTCAAGATATCATCTTGACAGTATTTATATAAATTTTCATTTATAAGTGAGTACGCTTTGGTATTAAGGAGCAATCTTCTCTTTTCTATAGGTGTCAAGTGTTCTGGGAGTTTTCCAGTAGTGAGAAAATGAAGAATTCCATCATAGCAATCAGCCTGAGTTGCTACTAGGAAGAGATTACTATCAACCAATTCATCATTAATACTTGTTGCCTTCTTGCTCATTGCAGTCCTACACACTTGATCTTCCATGTAGTGCTCTCTTCCTGGCTTAATATGAATATCAAAGTTAAATTCTTGAAACAGGAGTAACCATCTCCAAACCCTTCTAGCCACTGTAGGCTTGTTTATCAAGTACTTCAACGGCTGATGGTCAGATATGACTATAAAATGTACACCGAGAAGGTAATGCCGAAACTTCTGAAGAGAAAATAAAATAGACAAGCCTTCCCTTTCGGTCGTAGTATAGTTCCTTTCACCCTTGGTAAGTAGTCTACTGGCATAGGAGATAGATGTATCAACCTTGTGTGATGATGGTTGGGCTAGAACTGCACCAACAGCATGAAGACTGGCACCTGTATACACATGAAACTCCAAAGGCTAGTTAGGAACACTTAAAAGTGGAGCCGCATATAACCTCAATTTTAGTTCAAAAAATGCTTTCTCTGGTTGAGCACTCCATGAGAAGGGGACCTTTTTACTGGTAAGCTTTGATAAGGGCTTAGCTATTTCTGAATACATTCATATGAATCTTCTATGGTATCCTACATGGCCCAAAAAACTTTGCACTTCCTTTGGGCTTTGTGGAATAGGCATGGAAAGAATAGCAGTAACCTTTGCAGGGTCAACCGTTATCCCTTCAGTACATACTATGTGACCAAGAAGAGTGCCCTTGGTGACCAAAAAATGACATTTAGCAAGATTTAACTTCAAACCTATTTTGAGACATTGCTGAAATATTTCCTTTAGATTTTCCAAATGATCATGGAAATCTTGAACTGCGCTCTTCTATCTATGCCTGAAAACACTGAAAAGTCATCCATGAAAATGCAGAGAAAGGTTGTTAACCAGTTGCCCAATATTAGATACATTGTTCTATCAAATGAAGCTAGTGCATTCTTCAAGCCAAAAGCCATGCAAAGTATAGACATAAGTGCCCCATGGAGTAACAAACGTTGTTTTGTCCCTATCATCAGGATGGATCACTATCTGATTGTAGCCACTAAAACCATCCAAGAAGCTATACAAAGTATGACTGGCTACTTCCTCAAGTACTTGCTCTGTAAAGGGCTGAGGAAATCCATCTTGAACAGTCACTTATTTAAGGCACGAAAATCAACGCAAACTCTTATTTTTCCACTATTTTTCTTGGCTACAATAACCATAGAAGAAAGCCACCTGGAATGTTCTACTGGAACAATTATACCTGCTTCTTCCGGTTTTGTAATTTCGAATTTTACCACCTCTGCATACTTTGGATTGAGTTGATATGGCCTACTTCTTGCAGGCACGGCTCCCTCAACTAAGGGTATTCGGTGTAATCCAAGCTCCTCTGGTATTCCTATTAGATCTTTGTAGGACCATGCGAAGACATTTTTGTAAGCAAAAAGTAAAGAAGTTACCTTCTGTAGTAAAGGGGGATAATGCCATAGCCAAGAGGCCAAGAGGACTACTTGAGGATTCTCTTCATCCCCTAAATTTACTTCTTCAACCAGTGTTTCAAGACTAGTCTTACTTGAGAAATCATCTCCACAGTACGGAGGAGTGGAATTTAGCTTATATTCTGCAATATGTTCTCTTGTCCATCCTTGAGGTATATCTGAAAAGGGGAGATCTTCTCTGCATTCAGGCTCATTACTTTCCTTTTCTGAAACTTCTATAGTTGTTGCCCCTACAATGTTTGTATTCTCTTGCAAACTCTCATTCTCCAAATCCTTGTGAATTTTATGGCCTTTTCCTGCAACTCCTTCATCTACAACTTCTTCCTCTATTTTATTGATTTCCACTGTGCAACACTCTACACTTTCCATCATCCAATTCAATAATGTATCTTCTTCTTGGGGTAGAGAGGGCATTACCTGAGTGTCCTCAGTATACCCAGTAGTTTTCCTTGAGTGGAATCCTTCTTCCAAATGTAGTTGCAGTTGGCTATTGGTGCTTGTTGAAATCCATAGTTTGTTTTTCCCCCAATCTTGCAAAGCTTTTTCTTGCCTCAACCAAGGCCTCCCCAGGGATAAAGGGTAAGAAGTCTCCTGTGGAAGTGCAATAACAACAAAATCTAGAACAAAGTGACAACCCTGTACTATCATCGGTACCTTTTCAATAATGCCAAGTAGCGCAACTCGATGTTGATCTGCTAGGGTTATTGTGAATGGTGCCATCTTGGTGGGGTTCAAATTCATTTTCCTCATTGTGAAATCTGGCATCAAATTAATGCTAGAGCCTACATCTATAATCACACCTGCGAGAGCTTCATCCTTTATAAGAACAGATAGCCTTGAGCTTTGCTAGTCTGCCAGGGGTGCAGGGGGAAAATCAACCATGAAACCATCTATGCTAGGTGGTTGGCTCAAGTAAGCAGAGTGTACAATCTTTAATAGGTCACTTCTTAGTTTTTAATCCATCTTTATCAGTTCGTACAGAATAACCTTGTGATGCATATTTCAAGATCTGCACAATGTTTACCTCATGTGTCTCTTCTTGCAAACTTGTTCCTTTAGTGAAGTAGTCATCCTTTCATAAGCTCCTTCAATATTTGCTTGGTCCTTCCACCCAACCTTCTTTTCCTCCTCTTTATCCTGGAGTCCCTCTTGTTCCTCTCTACGGGTTGCTGCCGCTTGTCTGGCTCTAGTCATCATGGGCATTGAATAAGATGAAACAACATAAGACTGAGTGGTCATACCTTCTTCTTGTGGAGAGACTACAATCATGTGGATTGGAGCAGGACGGCTTCTTGGGCAATCTTTGGTGTAGTGATCCTTAGCCTCTAGACAATGCTGATAAGGAGGTGCATCTTCTGGAAGGGAACACCTATTTTGCATATGGCCATACTTACCACAACGGTAGCACATCAAAGGCCTATTATATCTGGGCTCTGTTGGTCAATTCTCCTCTCTATTAGGTGCATTTGAAGTACTAGCATTATATGAATCCAAAGCTTGAGAGCTACCTCATTGCTGTGTACCCTTGAGGTAGTAACAGTCTCTAGCTTCATGGCCCTCCTTTCCACAAAATTGACAGCTTACCTTGTTAGGACAATCTGCCTTCTTATATCCTGAGTGGTTCGCAAATCTTCTAACTCACGGCGAAGTTGGGCAACTTCATCATCAGCGCGACGCGGTGGTGGCAAGACCTTCTCTTCTTGTTGATTTTGTTGCATTCTCAATGCCTCTAGTTCCTTCCTTAGTTGCCGAATAGGGTCTAGTTCAGCAGCATAATTCGGTTGTGTATCCCCTTCAAAATGTTGCCTAGCTTCTTCAATGCGTGATGCTGCTGCAACAAAATCATTGAGGATTGCATCCAATCTAAGAGACTCACGTAACTTCTAATGAGATAACCTGGGCAAAGCTTTTTCTATCCATTTTTTAACCAAGAAATCACCTGGAGCATGTGGAAGACGTGCAACAAGTGCTTTTGTCCTAGTGTGAAGTTCATGAAAGAGTTCACATGGTCTCAGCCGTAAGTTCTCTAGCTGATCTAGAGCTCTTTTGGAGGAGACACTTGGTCGAAATGTCTGTGAGAACGCCATCTTCAAAGCCTCCCATGTGGCAAAATGGCCATCTGCATATTGACTGTACCATTTGGCTACAAGGCTTTCCAATGTGGATGGGAAGAGTACAAGCATTGCATCCTCTTTATTCTACAAACCTTGTCCATGGCATAAGGAGATGAACCTCCTCACATGATCATCAGCATCCTCATAAGCTTGTCCCTTGAAGGTAGGGAACTTGATATTGAGTCTGGAGAGTAAATGAGAGAGATCCTCCATTTGCACTAGTGTTTCTTCTGACGTATCTGAGGAGAAGTCTAATGTTCTCCTATGCTTCTCCTTTGGCAGTGGTGTCACTCCCAAATCAATAGATAACTTCAAGGAGGGTAGAGGGGAGGTAGGTTCGCTAGTCGAAATCACTGGAAGAAACATAGTGAATGAAATAAATATAAAGAAAAACCCCTGTGGCCAGTGTAAGACCGAAGTATAGGACATCCTTTCTTGAGGGCATGTTGCTGTCTATAGTCTGAACATTTCTAGGTAAATCTCAGACGCCCTTAGAGACAGAGGTGAATGCTCCCATTAAAGTGCTATTTGCAGATTTGAAAAGAGCGGCAATCCATTCTGGCATAGATGCTTCAAGATCGAGGTTGAGCTGAGAGACAAGAGACGAGGACGTCTCTTGAGTACGTGCAGAAGCATAGCTTTTCCACTCGGCCAGAAGAGATGCCATATCTCCATCACCGCTTGCGCTGTCACTACTGCTTGGACTGCCTGAAAACCAGGCCTGCATCTGTTTCCACTACTCAAGGATTGCTAGCAAGTGCCAAGAGAGAGAGAGGGGGGAGAGAGAGAGAGAGACATGCGGGCTCTTGGGGGGTGGCGGTGAGCTCTACGAGGGTGGCAGGGAAATGATCTACGGGGGTGGCGGGGAAAAGATGAGGGAGGCGGAGAGCTACGGGGGAAGCGGGGGTGGGAGCTGTGGGGTCAATGGGGATGGTGGGGAACGGGGTCAGCCAGGATGGTGGGAGCAGCAGGGGGGGTAGCGGGGGTAGCAGGGATGGCGGGGATGCAAGGGGGGAGGGAGAGAGAGAGAGAGAGAGAGAGAGAGAGAGAGAGAGAGAGAGAGAGAGAGAGAGAGAGAGAGAGAGAGAGAGAGAGAGAGAGAGAGAGAGAGAGAGAGAGAGAGAGAGAGAGAGAGAGAGAGGGAGGGAGGGAGGGAGGGAGGGAGGGAGGGAGGGAGGGAGGGAGGGAGGGAGGGAGGGAGGGAGGGAGGGAGGGAGGGAGGGAGGGAGGGAGGGAGGGAGGGAGGGAGGGAGGGAGGGAGGGAGGGAGGGAGGGAGGGAGGGAGGGAGGGAGGGAGGGAGGGAGGGAGGGAGGGAGGGAGGGAGGGAGGGAGGGAGGGAGGGAGGGAGGGAGGGAGAGAGAGAGAGAGAGAGAGAGAGAGAGAGAGAGAGAGAGAGAGAGAGAGAGAGAGAGAGAGAGAGAGAGAGAGAGAGAGAGATATTTATGCTTATGCATGTATATGTGAGTGCATGTGTGGATGCATGTTAGAATGTGAAGTATGCATATGTACATGAGTGAGATATGCATGTATGCATGTGAATGTATGCATGTGTGCATGTACATATGTAGTGTGAGTTAATGCATATGCATATGAATGAGAAGTGCATGTATGCATGACTGTATGCATGTAAGTGTGAATGTATGTACGCATATGAACTAAAATGTATGCATGTGCATATCTAATTGAATAAGATGGATATGTAGGTATGCGTGTGTGCATGTATCTTAGTGACAAGTGCATGTACATGAGTGATATGTACATGTATGTTAGGATATGATGCATGTGTATGCATGTGAAGTTAGTGTATGCATGTGTATGCATATGAAGTTAGTGTATGCATGTATATGCATGTGAAGTTAGTGTATGCATGTGAAGTGTTATCATGAGTGTGGTTTGCATCTGTGCATGCACGAGAAAGATATGCATGTGTGCATGTGCATATGTAGTGTAAGATAGTGCATATGCATATGAGATATATGCATATATGTTAGTATGTGTGCATGTACATATTGAAGTTAGTGCACGTGCATATGATAGGTACATGTGTGCATCAGAGAATGAATGCATGTACATATTAGAGTTAATGCATATGCATATGAATTGTGAGGCATGCGTGTGTGCATGTATGTTAGAAGTATATGTATGCATATAAAGATGATGCATGTATGCAAGTGGATGTGTGCATGTATGTTAACATATGTAGTATGAATGTGTATGCATGTATAGTTAATATATGCGTATGAAGTGTGATGTATGTATGCATATATATATATATATATATATATATATATATATATATATATATATATATATATATATATATATATATATATATATATATATATATATATATATATATATATATATATATATATATATATATATATATATATATATATATATATATAATAGAATGCATGTGCATATGAAAGAGTGTATATGCATATATGAAGTAGATAGGTAATATAAGTATATGTATGTGTTTATGCCCATTTAAAGTAAATGTGTGTATGAGTTAGATACATGTGTTTAATTGTACATAAATGCATAATAGGTATAAATGAGATTGCATTAGAAGTACATGTTAGTGTAGGAATATGCATGATAAAGATAATACCTGTATAAAAGCATCTAAAATAAATATATTTATATGAGGATATATGTGAGTATGTAGTTACATAAACATAACAGGGTTAATTAACATGTATTAGCATAGGTTTAAGTTATGTTAAGTTTTGAATATTAGATTAACAAATGAGTGTTTTATATGTTTGTTTAATGGTCTCTTGCAGATCATTGTGAAGAAAAGTTGACGAGCACTGAAGAAGATTTGACGAGATTACAAGATAGAAGCTGCTTTTATGCTGCTAATTTTAGTTCATTGTATGATATTTTGAAGTATTAAGTTTTTGTATAGAAATATTTTCTAAGAGCTATATTAGAACTCTTTACAAGCATTTGTATATGTCTAGATTTGATTCTAAAGTTTTTCGTACTTTCACTTTACAATTTAATTAAATTTTTATATTACACCTTCTTATGTCTAAGATTTTAGCATTGACAAGCAAATCTGTTACTGAAAATAAAGAATTAGATAGTTCGTTTGTTTTAGGAACACTTCTACCTGCACCTCTTGAAAATACGTTTAGTCAAATTAGTGAAAACGAGATTAGTAGCAAAATTCAAGTGATAGAAATAGTTAAAGATCAAGTTGTAGATGAAACTTTACGTTTTGTAGAATGCAATCCTAACTTATCTAGAGTTCTTCCTTTACTCTCAATTGTCTGACCTGAACTAGAAAATAGAGAAGATTTGTTTCCTCCAACCTTAAAAACAAATATTTTCCACAACAAAAAGAAAACATCTTAGTTGATATAATTAAAGATATAATAACTAGTGAAGAATTAATTTTTCCTTCATATTTAGAGGCTATATCTAGGTATAGAAACACACTTCCATATGGACCATAGTGTTCTACTTTTCATGAATATGAGTATTGCATCTACAAGTAAGACTCAACCAAAAAGAAAATAGATAGCTCTTTTATTCTAAATACACTTTTACCTACTCCATCAGAGAATAATACTACATAAAGTAACGAAAGCAAGGATATTATAGAAGAAGTAGAAAAAGTGAAAGATCATGTTGTAACCGAAACTCACCTGACGATTATAGAGTGTCTAGATTTAGAATTTTTTGTTCAATTGTTTTTACTAAATTTGACAAAAGAGAGATCTTATTTCTACTTTCCCTGAAAAGGAAAAAGCAATCTGAAATCGACGAGATAGCTATTATTAAAAAATATATTATTCAGAGAGTTCTAATCGAATTACTGAAGAAGAACTTATCTTTACAACATATCAAAACGCTAGAAAGGCACTTTCATATAAATCTTAGTTTTTAGATTAAAGTTAAATAGATTAAAAAAATCTAGCTTTTAACTCCGAAATAGTGAAAGCTCAACCTAGATCATGAAGCATACTAAGAAGCACCCTGCGTGTAGTCACACGGTGAGGTTAGCGTGAATCTGTTGGATGAGCATTCTTCCTCCCTTCACACCCCTCTATGACAGCGTGTGGTATGGGTCGATGGAGTGTGGTACTCTGTTTTGCACATAGCATGCTCTGGCAATGGATTCTTGCCAAAATGTTTTGGTGAGACCGGTTGTTAAGCACATAGCTTGCGCTCCTTGAAGGAGGGATGGATTCTTGCATTTAGCTTGCCCTCCTTGAAGGAGACATGGATTCTTGCTTTTTGCCAAAATGGTTTGGTGACACGGGTTGTTAAGCATGTAGCTTGCGATCCATGAAGGAGAGATGGATTCTTGTGTTTAGCATGCTGTGGCAATGGCTTCTTGCCAAAATGGTTTGGTGAGACCGGCTGTTAAGCACATAGCTTGCCCTCCTCGAAGGAGAGATGGATTCTTGTGGAGTGTGTGCCACTGTGAATTGTTGTTGTATTTCCTCATCATTGCAAAATTTCTTGAGGGCTACTGATATATATTCTCCTCCATCGTAAAGTAGGCTTCTAGCCAAAAGAGTCCAAAGAGAGGACCCCTATACATACGTATATATATATGTATCAAATCAACACAAGTCCATTTCTTTTATAGGCTCCAATAGGCCAAGAGGGCCTTGCCGATTCCTCATGTCCACTGATTATGCGCCGATTGATTGCCCCAAAATTGGAGGGCTAGATCAAATATGCCACTAGATTTGAATTGGATCCTCAAAAATAGGAGTCTTCATGAATGGTTGGCAGCAACAGTCATTTCTCCACCTTCACTTTTACGATTTTACACTTTTACCATTTACACTTTTACTGTCACTTTTGCATGCAAAATGAGTGTGTGTGTGTGTGTGTGTGAGAGAGAGAGAGAGAGAGAGAGAGAGAGAGAGAGAGAGAGAGAGAGAGAGAGAGAGGGTGCGGGCTCTGCGACGATGGCGAGGGGCTCTGGTGGGGTGGATGGGGGAGTGGTCTGCGAGGGTGGCCAGGACAAGATGTGGAAGGGGAGAGAGAGAGAGTGAGAGAGAGAGAGAGAGAGAGAGAGAGAGAGAGAGAGAGAGAGAGAGAGAGAGAGAGAGAGAGAGAGAGAGAGAGAGGTTGACGGAGCCACGATACAAACCCCCACATCAAGTCTTTGCACTGTCCCGGTGTAATTCCTCCTTTATTTTGCTTATTTCACTAAGACCAAAATAAACTGCAAACGCTGAATGAAACATGATATGTACAGTGAATGAAGTTCTTCCCTCTTGACTTAATGCAGGTAATTCGTCACCCTGGAGATATTAACCAGGGTTATCCTCTTGCCCTGAAAATCCTCTAGATGCACTACTCCATGTGGTAATACCTTTACCACTTTGTATGGTCCTATCCACTTGGGCGCCAATTTGGTTGAAGCTGCTGGAATTTGATGCACCAAAACCAAGGATCCTTTCTATACTTCATTGGACCTAAGATACCTGTCGTGCAGTCTCTTGTGCTCTTCTTGTGTTACCTGAAGTTTTTGCATTGCTTCTTCTCTATATTCTTCTAATGCCACCAGTCTCCTAATGGGAGGTTCAATTCCAATGGTTTTGGCTCCAAGTTCTCTTTTGATAATAAATTCGAATGGTGCTAATGCCTCTTTTCCATATACTAAGCGAAATGGACTCTCGCCAGTGGTTCCCCTCTTTGTAGTTCTAAAAGCCCAAATTGCACCGATCAATGCTTATGGCCAAAAGCTTTGATGATCAAAAGATAATTTGCGTAGCAATCCGATCAAAATCTTATTGGAGCTCTCTGCTTGGGCATTTGCCCTTGGATAGTAGGCGCAAGATTTCTTATGGAAGACCTTGTACCCGTCAAATATAAATTGGAGCAATTGATTCACAAAATACGTCCCCCTATCACTAGTGATTTCGCTTGAGAAAATATGTTTATACAAAAACTGAGCTACTGTTAATGCCATGCAGTCCATAGTAGCTTTAGCCTCTATCCATTTAGTTGCATAACATGTGGCCATCAAAATATACTTCTTACCCCCAGGGTGACCAGTTGGAATAATAGGTCGTATGAAATCAAGCCCCATCGTTCAAATGGGAGTCATCATGTAGATATGACTAATTGTTGGAAATTCAATCTAGTTGGCGTAGGAGCACATCTCTGACAAATGTGGCATTCTTTAGCAAACTTGATTGCATCCTTGTAAATATGAGGCCACCATAGTCCTTTGTGGATGATTCTATGAGCCAATTCTTCCCCCTTTAGATGCCCTTCACTGTGTAAAAGATTTACCTCCTCTGGATAAACACACTTTCTCAAGATATCATCCTGACAGTATTTATATAAATTTTCATTTATAAGTGAGTACGCTTCGGTTTTAAGGAGCAATCTTCTCTTTTCTATAGGTGTCAAGTGTTCTGGGAGTTTTCCAGTAGTGAGAAAATGAAGAATTCCATCATAGCAATCAGCCTGAGTTGCTACTAGGAAGAGATTACTATCAACCAATTCATCATTAATACCTGTTGCCTTTTCGCTCATTGCAGTCCTAGACACTTGATTTACCATGTAGTGCTCTCTTCCTCGCTTAATATGAATATCAAAGTTAAATTCTTGAAACAGGAGTAACCATCTCCAAACCCTTCCAGCCACTCTAGGCTTGTTTATCAAGTACTTCAAGGGCTGATGGTCAGATATGACTATAAAATGTACACCGAGAAGGTAATGCCGAAACTTCTGAAGAGAAAATAAAATAGACAAGCCTTCCCTTTCGGTCGTAGTATAGTTCCTTTCTGCCTTGGTAAGTAGTCTACTGGCATAGGAGATAGATCTATCAACCTTCTGTGATGATGGTTGGGCTAGAACTCCACCAACAGCATGAAGACTGGCACCTGTATACACATGAAACTCCAAAGGCCAGTTAGGAACAATTAAAAGTGGAGCCGCATATAACCTCAATTTTAGTTCACAAAATGCTTTCTCAGGTTCAACACTCCATGAGAAGGGAACCTTTTTACTGGTAAGCTTTGATAAGGGCTTAGCTATTTCTGAATACATTTGTATGAATCTTCTATGGTATCCTGCATGGCCCAAAAAACTTTGCACTTCCTTTGGGCTTTGTGGAATAGGCATGGAAAGAATAGCAGTAACCTTTGCAGGGTCAACCATTATCCCTTCAGTACATACTATGTGACCAAGAAGAGTGCCCTTGGTGACCAAAAACTGACATTTAGCACGATTTAACTTCAAACCTATTTTGAGACATTGTTGAAATATTTCCTTTAGATTTTCCAAATGATCATGGAAATCTTGAACTGCGCTCTTCTATCTATGCCTGAAAACACTGAAAAGTCATCCATGAAAATGCAGAGAAAGGTTGTTAACCAGTTGCCCAATATTAGATACATTGTTCTATCAAATGAAGCTAGTGCATTCTTCAAGCCAAAAGCCATGCAAAGTATAGACATAAGTGCCCCATGGAGTAACAAACGTTGTTTTGTCCCTATCATCAGGATGGATCACTATCTGATTGTAGCCACTAAAACCATCCAAGAAGCTATACAAAGTATGACTGGCTACTTCCTCAAGTACTTGCTCTGTAAAGGGTTGAGGAAATCCATCTTGAACAGTCACTTATTTAAGGCACGAAAATCAAAGCAAACTCTTATTTTTCCACTATTTTTCTTGGCTACAATAACCATAGAAGAAAGCCACCTGGAATGTTCTACTGGAACAATTATACCTGCTTCTTCCGATTTCGTAATTTCCAATTTTACCACCTCTGCATACTTTGGATTGAGTTGATATGGCCTACTTCTTGCAGGCACGGCTCCCTCAACTAAGGGTATTCGGTGTAATCCAAGCTTCTCTGGTACTCCTGTTAGATCTTTGTAGGACCATGCGAAGACATTTTTGTAAGCAAAAAGTAAAGAAGTTACCTTCTGTAGTAAAGGGGGATAATGCCATAGCCAAGAGGCCAAGTGGACTACTTGAGGATTCTCTTCATCCCCTAAATTTACTTCTTCAACCAATGTTTCAAGACTAGTCTTACTTGAGAAATCATCTCCACTGTACGGAGGAGTGGAATTTAGCTTATATTCTGCAATATGTTCTCTTGTCCATCCTTGAGGTATATCTGAAAAGGGGAGATCTTCTCTGCATTCAGGCTCATTACTTTCCTTTTCTGAAACTTCTATAGTTGTTGCCCCTACAATGTTTGTATTCTCTTGCAAACTCTCATTCTCCAAATCCTTGTGAATTTTATGGCCTTTTCCTGCAACTCCTTCATCTACAACTTCTTCCTCTATTTTATTGATTTCCACTATGCAACAATCTACACTTTCCATCATCCAATTCAATAATGTATCTTCTTCTTGGGGTAGAGAGGGCATTACCTGAGCGTCCTCAGTATACCCAGTAGTTTTCCTTGAGTGGAATCCTTATTCCAAATGTAGTTGCAGTTGGCTATTGGTGCTTGTTGAAATCCATAGTTTGTTTTTCCCCCAATCTTGCAAAGCTTTTTCTTGCTTCAACCAAGGCCTCCCCAGGGATAAAGGGTAAGAAGTCTCCTGTGGAAGTGCAATAACAACAAAATCTAGAACAAAGTGACAACCCTGTACTATCATCGGTACCTTTTCAATAATGCCAAGTAGCGCAACTCGATGTTGATCTGCTAGGGTTATTGTGAATGGTGCCATCTTGGTGGGGTTCAAATTCATTTTCCTCATTGTGAAATTTGGCATCAAATTAATGCTAGAGCCTACATCTATAATCACACCTGCGAGAGCTTCATCCTTTATAAGAACAGATAGCCTTGAGCTTTGCTAGTCTGCCAGGGGTGTAGGGGGAAAATCAACCATGAAACCATCTATGCTAGGTGGTTGGCTCAAGTAAGCAGAGTGTACAATCTTTAATAGGTCACTTCTTATTTTTTAATCCATCTTTATCAGTTCGTACAGACTAACCTTGTGATGCATATTTCAAGATCTGCTCAATGTTTACCTCATGTGTGTCTTCTTGCAAACTTGTTCCTTTAGTGAAGTAGTCATCCTTTCATAAGCTCCTTCAATATTTGCTTGGTCCTTCCACCCAACCTTCTTTTCCTCCTCTTTATCCTGGAGTCCCTCTTGTTCCTCTCTACGGGTTGCTGCCGCTTGTCTGGCTCTAGTCATCATGGGCATTGAATAAGATGAAACAACATAAGACTGAGTGGTCATACCTTCTTCTTGTGGAGAGACTGCAATCATGTGGATTGGAGCAGGACGGCTTCTTGGGCAATCTTTGGTGTAGTGATCCTTAGCCTCTAGACAATGCTGATAAGGAGGTGCATCTTCTGGAAGGGAACACCTATTTTGCATATGGCCATACTTACCACAACGGTAGCACATCAAAGGCCTATTATATCTGGGCTTTGTTGGTCGATTCTCCTCTCTATTAGGTGCATTTGAAGTACTAGCATTATATGAATCCAAAGCTTGAGAGCTACCTCATTGCTGTGTACCCTTGAGGTAGTAACAGTCTCTAGCTTCATGGCCATCCTTTCCACAAAATTGACAGCTTACCTTGTTAGGAAAATCTGCCTTCTTATATCCTGAGTGGTTCGCAAATCTTCTAACTCACGGCGAAGTTGGGCAACTTCATCATCAGTGCGACGCGGTGGTGGCAAGACCTTCTCTTCTTGTTGATTTTGTTGCATTCTCAATGCCTCTAGTTCCTTCCTTAGTTGCCGAATAGGGTCTAGTTCGGCATCATAATTCGGTTGTGTATCCCCTTCAAAATGTTGCCTAGCTTCTTCAATGCGTGATGCTACTGCAACAAAATCATTGAGGATTGCATCCAATCTAAGAGACTCACGTAACTTCTAATGAGATAACCTGGGCAAAGCATTTTCTATCCATTTTTTAACCAAGAAATCACCTGGAGCATGTGGAAGACGTGCAACAAGTGCTTTTGTCCTAGTGTGAAGTTCATGAAAGAGTTCACATGGTCTCAGCCGTAAGTTCTCTAGCTGATCAAGAGCTCTTTTGGAGGAGACACTTGGTCGAAATGTCTGTGAGAACGCCATCTTCAAAGCCTCCCATGTGGCAAAATGGCCATCTACATATTGACTGTACCATTTGGCTACAAGGCTTTCCAATGTGGATGGGAAGAGTACAAGCATTGCATCCTCTTTATTCTACAAACCTTGTCCATGGCATAAGGAGATGAACCTCCTCACATGATCATGAGCATCCTCATAAGCTTGTCCCTTGAAGGTAGGGAACTTGATATTGAGTCTGGAGAGTAAATGAGAGAGATCCTCCATTTGCACTAGTGTTTCTTCTGACGTATCTGAGGAGAAGTCTAATGTTCTCCTATGCTTCTCCTTTGGCAGTGGTGTCACTCCCAAATCAATAGATAAATTCAAGGAGGGTAGAGGGGAGGTAGGTTCGCTAGTCGAAATCACTGGAAGAAACATAGTGAATGAAATAAATATAAAGAAAAACCCCTGTGGCCAGTGTAAGACCGAAGTATAGGACATCCTTTCTTGAGGGCATGTTGCTGTCTATAGTCTGAACATTTCTAGGTAAATCTCAGACGCCCTTAGAGTAAGAGGTGAATGCTCCGATTAAAGTGCTATTTGCAGATTTGAAAAGAGCGGCAATCGATTCTGGCATAGATGCTTCAAGATCGAGGTTGAGCTGAGAGACAAGAGACGAGGACGTCTCCTGAGTCACTACTCCTTGGACTGCCTGAAAACCAGGCCTGCATCTGTTTCCACTACTCAAGGATTGCTAGCAAGTGCCAAGAGAGAGAGGGGGGAGAGAGAGAGAGAGACATGCGGGCTCTTGGGGGGTGGCGGTGAGCTCTACGAGGGTGGCGGGGAAGTGATCTACGGGGGTGGCGGGGAAAAGATGAGGGAGGCGGAGAGCTACGGGGGAAGCGGGGGTGGGAGCTACGGGGTCAACGGGGATGGTGGGGAACGCGGTCAGCCAGGATGGTGGGAGCGGAAGGGGGGGGTAGCGGAGGTAGCAGGGATGGCGGGGATGCAAGGGGGAGGGAGAGAGAGAGAGAGAGAGAGAGAGAGAGAGAGAGAGAGAGAGAGAGAGAGAGAGAGAGAGAGAGAGAGAGAGAGAGAGAGAGAGAGAGAGAGAGAGAGAGAGAGAGAGAGAGAGAGAGAGAGAGAGAGAGAGAGAGAGAGAGAGAGAGAGAGAGAGAGATATTTATGCTTATGCATGTATATGTGAGTGCATGTGTGGATGTATGTTAGAATGTGAAGTATGCATATGTACATGAGTGAGATATGCATGTATGCATGTGAATGTATGCATGTGTGCATGTACATATGTAGTGTGAGTTAATGCATATGCATATGAATGAGAAGTGCATGTATGCATGAGTGTATGCATGTAAGTGTGAATGTATGTATGCATATGAACTAAAATGTATGCATGTGCATATCTAATTGAATAAGATGGATATGTAGGTATGCGTGTGTGCATGTATCTTAGTGACAAGTGCATGTACATGAGTGATATGTACATGTATGTTAGGATGTGATGCATGTGTATGCATATCAAGTTAGTGTATGCATGTGTATGCATATGAAGTTAGTGTATGCATGTATATGCATGTGAAGTTAGTGTATGCATGTGAAGTGTTATCATGAGTGAGGTTTGCATCTGTGCATGCACGAGAAAGATATGCATGTGTGCATGTGCATATGTAGTGTAAGATAGTGCATATGCATATGAGATATATGCATATATGTTAGTATGTGTGCATGTACATATTGAAGTTAGTGCACGTGCATATGATAGGTACATGTGTGCATCAGAGAATGAATGCATGTACATATTAGAGTTAATGCATATGCATATGAATTGTGAGGCATGCGTGTGTGCATGTATGTTAGAAGTATATGTATGCATATAAAGATGATGCATGTATGCAAGTGGATGTGTGCATGTATGTTAACATATGTAGTATGAATGTGTATGCATGTATAGTTAATATATGCGTATGAAGTGTGATGTATGTATGCATATATATATATATATATATATATATATATATATATATATATATATATATATATATATATATATATATATATATATATATATAATAGAATGCATGTGCATATGAAAGAGTGTATATGCATATATGAAGTAGATAGGTAATATAAGTATATGTATGTGTTTATGCCCATTTAAAGTAAATGTGTGTATGAGTTAGATACATGTGTTTAATTGTACATAAATACATAATAGGTATAAATGAGATTGCATTAGAAGTACATGTTAGTGTAGGAATATGCATGATAAAGATAATACCTGTATAAAAGCATCTAAAATAAATATATTTATATGAGGATATATGTGAGTATGTAGTTACATAAACATAACAGGGTTAATTAACATGTATTAGCATAGGTTTAAGTTATGTTAAGTTTTGAATATTAGATTAACAAATGAGTGTTTTATATGTTTGTTTAATGGTCTCTTGCAGATCATTGTGAAGGAAAGTTGACGAGCACTGAAGAAGATTTGACGAGATTACGAGATAGAAGCTGCTTTTATGCTGCTAATTTTAGTTCATTGTATGATATTTTGAAGTATTAAGTTTTCGTATATAAATATTTTCTAAGAGCTGTATTAGAACTCTTTACAAGCATTTGTATAGGTCTAGATTTGATTCTAAAGTTTTTCGTACTTTCACTTTACAATTTAATTAAATTTTTATATTGCACCTTCTTATGCCTAAGATTTTAGCATTGACAAGAAAATCTGTTACTGAAAATAAAGAATTAGATAGTTGGTTTGTTTTCGGAAAACTTCTACCTGCACCTCTTGAAAATACGTTTAGTCAAATTAGTGAAAACGAGATTAGTAGCAAAATTCAAGTGATAGAAATAGTTAAAGATCAAGTTGTAGATGAAACTTTACGTTTTGTAGAATGCAATCCTAACTTATCTAGAGTTCTTCCTTT
The DNA here is from genome assembly GCA_020310875.1 of Ceratopteris richardii. Classification (NCBI taxonomy): domain Eukaryota; kingdom Viridiplantae; phylum Streptophyta; class Polypodiopsida; order Polypodiales; family Pteridaceae; genus Ceratopteris; species Ceratopteris richardii. The sequence goes on from CM035415.1 coordinate 36,123,870, forward strand.
ACTCTCAATTGTCTGACCTGAACTAGAAAATAGAGAAGATTTGTTTCCTTCAACCTTAAAAACAAATATTTTCCACAACAAAAAGAAAACATCGTAGTTGATATAATTAAAGATATAATAACTAGTGAAGAATTAATTTTTCCTTCATATTTAGAGGCTATATCTAGGTATAGAAACACACTTCCATATGGACCATAGTGTTCTACTTTTCATGAATATGAGTATTGCATCTACAAGTAAGACTCAACCAAAAACAAAATAGATAGCTCTTTTATTCTAAATACACTTTTACCTACTCCATCAGAGAATAATACTACATAAAGTAACGAAAGCAAGGATATTATAGAAGAAGTAGAAAAAGTGAAAGATCATGTTGTAACCGAAACTCACCTGACGATTATAGAGTGTCTAGATTTAGAATTTTTTGTTCAATTGCTTTTCCTAAATTTGACAAAAGAGAGATCTTATTTCTACCTTCCCTGAAAAGGAAAAAGCAATCTAAAATCGACGAGATAGCTATTATTAAAAAATGTATTATTCAGAGAGTTCTAATCAAATTACTGAAGAAGAACTTATCTTTACAACATATCAAAACGCTAGAAAGGCACTTTCATATAAATCTTAGTTTTTAGATTAAAGTTAAATAGATTAAAAAAATCTAGCTTTTAACTCCGAAATAGTGAAAGCTCAACCTAGATCATGAAGCATACTAAGAAGCACCCTGCGTGTAGTCACACGGTGAGGTTAGCGTGAATATGTTGGATGAGCATTCTGCCTCCCTTCACACCCCTCTATGACAGCGTGTGGTATGGGTCGATGGAGTGTGGTACTCTGTTTTGCACATAGCATGCTCTGGCAATGGATTCTTCCCAAAATGGTTTGGTGAGACCGGGTGTTAAGCACATAGCTTGCACTCCTTGAAGGAGGGATGGATTCTTGCATTTAGCTTGCCCTCCTTGAAGGAGAGATGGATTCTTGCGTTTTGCCAAAATGGTTTGGTGACACGGGTTGTTAAGCACGTAGCTTGCGATCCATGAAGGAGAGATGGATTCTTGTGTTTAGCATGCTGTGGCAATGGCTTCTTGCCAAAATGGTTTGGTGAGACCGGCTGTTAAGCACATAGCTTGCGCTCCTTGAAGGAGAGATGGATTCTTGTGGAGTGTGTGCCACTGTGAATTGTTGTTGTATTTCCTCATCATTGCAAAATTTCTTGAGGGCTACTGATATATATTCTCCTCCATTGTCAGAAAAAAGAATCTGAACGAGAATGTCATGTTGTCGTAGAGCTTTTTTGCAGTAGTCCTTAAAATGTGATAAAAATTCAGATTTTTGTTTGAGAAAAAATACCATTATACCTGCTAAAGTCATCAATGAAGGTAAGAAAGTAGCATTGATCGGTAAGAGACACGGTATCCATGGGGCCACATTAGTCACTATGGACAAGTTGATGTAGCTGAGAGCTTCGTGTATAGGAGCACATGAACGGTTTATGGGAAGCTTTACCCATGAGGCAATTTTCATAGAGATGGATTGAGGTCATGTTTGAGGGCATTCCATGACAGAGTTTGTGTTGTGCTATTCGATGAAGTGTTATGACATTGATGTGGCCAAGGCCATAGTGCTACAAGAGTGTGGTTGTGCCTTTGTTAAATGGTTGAAGACCATGGATGATAAGGACAGTGTGACATGATCTATGGCATGATAAGCTTATTTTCTAATGGGTATGGGATAAAGGTTATTAACTTGAGGAAGCCTGAGAGTTTCATATTGCCCAGATGATAACTTAAAATGATGCACACAATAGTTGTTGAAAAACTCCACAAAGGATCCAAATGTGGTGGGAGTAGATACAAAGATAAGGTTGCATGTAAGACCAAGAATGTGGTAGATATTTTTAAGTGTTATAGTGTTACCGCTTGAGAGTTGAATGGTGAGGTTTCCCATACCGACAACTTGAAGTGAGTGATCATCCCCCATGTAGATGAGAACCTGATTGTGTATTCTTCGATAGTTTTCAAGGCATCCTTTTGAAGGTGTCATGTGATGAGTGGCTCGAGTGTCAAGTAGCCATTGAGGAGCATCTTGGACAGGAGCTATATGCGAATTCTTGTTAGATAGATTTTAAGTGAAGAGTTTTAGGTCTTCGACATTCGGTGACGAGTCCTCCTCATGGTGAATTTGTGCATTTTGAGCATGGGGCCGAGGGCGTGAGTATTGTCTGTCATATCGTTTTGTGCGACACTCTTTTTGGATGTGTCTTTGGCGGCCACACTAGTCAAAGATAAGGGGTCTAGACACATGTGAGGATGTCTTGGTAGATGAGCGTTGAGGGATATGATGTGCACCCTTTGAGAAGTTGTGGTGATGCCTTGCTATGTTCACTTCACTCATTGTGGAAAAAGATTGACTTAGGTGCATTGTATCTTCTTGCAAGATACGTGCAATGAGAGTTCAATGGTCAAGCCAAGAAGAGAGGCTTGAGTGGTGATGAACGACTCCCAAGAGGATGGTAAGGCAGCGAGCAGGAGCATGCTTTGCAGGGAGTCCTCCAGTGTGACTCCTGATATGAGGGCATTGTCTATGAGGGTCTGCCAATTATTTAGAATTTGGGTTGTGGATTGATGTCCAATTGTGTAGTAGTTAGGAGTCGCTTGAGAGAAGTGAGACGAGTGATAAGGTCCTTGTGGTGGTAGTGTGACTTGAGAGTACTCCACATGGTGACAGAGGTTGTGCAAAGTCAAACGAGCTGGGCTTGGTAGTCGCCGAGGTGAAAGAGGATTTCTGCCTGTGCTTTCAGATCCTTTGTGTTCCAGTCATGTAGGTGACATGAATCGCGTGCTAGTTTGGGTGTCATTCTCGAGACTACATGCCATATGGATGCATGTTTTAGTAAGACAATGACTCGCATGGACCATGTGAGGTAGTTGGTGCCATCAAGTTAATCGAGGATGTAGCTTCGTATAGTTGAAGGCATAGAATCTTGTGGATGGTGCGCCATGCTGCTATTTGGATGAAGAGAGGGCAGAGACCAGGAGGCAAAGCGTTCACTATGCGTAAGGTAGTGAGCACTCTATCTGCGAGCTTACTCTGATATGATGTTGAGATGACAACTTCCAGACAACAGCAAGGAGATTTCACAAAATGAACACTGAACTGAAAAATGCTAGTGCAAATACAAGTTTAAGTAAGAAAGTGAGGCTGGAAAGCCTGTTGCCTAAAGGAGTGGTGTTGGAGGGCTAAGGTTATGGTCCAGGTAGTGGCCTAAAGAGGATTCATGTCAGATGGTTGAGTGAGTGGTGTGTAATTATGGTCCAGGTAGTGGATTCAGGAGGAGTTATGTCTGATGGTTCTGGGAGTGGTCTGCAGGTACGGTTTTGTAAGAGCTTACAATTTATTGATTTTACAACATTGAGAGGGATGAACGCATCGAAACGCTGCAATCCAACAGGAACACAATATTTTGTGCTTGATCTTTCTTCAGTTGATGAGGATTGTGGATGATGTCCAAAAGTGTAGCAGTTAGGAGACGCTTGAGAGAAGTGACACGAGTGATAAGGTCCTTGTGGTGGTAGTATGACTTGAGAGTACCCCACATGGTGACGGAGGTTGTGCAAAGTCAAACGAGCTGGGCTTGTCAGTCGCTGAGGTGAAATAGGATTTCTGCTCTACTTGCAGATCCTTTGTGTTCAAGTCAGGTAGGTGACATGAGTCGCCTTCTGTTTTGGGTGTCATTCGCGAGACTATATGCCATACGGATGCACGTTTTGACAAGACGGTGACTCGCATGGCCCATGTGAGGTAGTTGGTGCCGTCAAGTTTATCGAGGTTGTAGCTTCGTATAGTTGAAGGCATAGAAGCTTGTGGATGGTGCGCCATGCTGCTATTTGGATGAACAGAGGGCAGAGACCAGGAGGCAAAGTGTTCAGTGTGCGGAAGGTAGTGAGCACTCTGTCTGTGAGCTTACTCTGGTACCATGTTGAGATGACAGTTTCCAGACAGCAGCAAGGAGACTTCACAAAATGAAGATTGAACTGAAAAACGCTATTGCAAATACAAGTTTAAGTAAGAAAGTGAGGCTGGAAAGCCTGTTGCCTAAAGGAGTGGTGTTGGAGGTCTATGGTTATGGTCCAGGTAGTGGCCTAAAGAGCAGTCATCTCAGATGGTTGAGTGAGTGGTCTGCAATTATGGTCCAGGTAGTGGACTGAAGAGGAGTTATCTCTGATGGTTCAGGGAGTGATTTGCAGCTACGTTTTTGTGAGAGCTTATGATTTATTGATTTTACAACATTAAAAGAGTTAAGAGGGATGAACGCATCGAAACGCTGCAATCCAACAGGAACACAGTATTTTGTGCTTAATCTTTCTTCAGTTGATGAGACGAATAACAAAAAAATAGCTTAACGAACGTACGCATACGTCACATAAGTCTACGCTATGTTTGAAAACTCGAGAAATGCATGCACGTCCCGCTTATTTGGCTAATGGAGCTTGGTATCACAAGTGCGTCGATTACCTTTAAGTTGATGCCATTATCTGGTCAGAGGCTGGAATGCAGTGAGGTGCCTGTAAACTTCTCCACATACGGCATCTCAGCATAATCAGGCAAGTGCAGACCTCCGACAGCGCGAGTGGCGTAGTGCGATAGTATTACTGAGGTCTGCACAACCGGATGAGGTTCACCGCTCCATTTTGAAGAGGATATGGGAGGGTCTCTTCAATTTCAACTTGGCAGAGAGAGTCTGGGACTTCGCAAGTCGCGGATGTCGCAACCCTGCTGAATCGGATATTCGGGAGAACGCCATTTCGAAGGGCACAACAGTTCAGATATTGGTGGAGCTCAGCACAGTCGGGATACATGGAGATCCATGATGGGTTGCAGGCAAAAGAGTAGCAATAGAAGTGTCCACGGATGTCGCTGCGGCAGCCAAAGTAGCGTTTCAAGAACCATCTCCAACCGATGTCCGAGCATCTCTCTAGACCACGACAAAAGAAGTATGTCCTGATTGTAGGAGCTTGATTGCCATGCAAACAACAGATATTCCTGCACCTATAATAAGAATCTCAATGCCGGCCATCACCGGCAGTAGAAGTCATCAGAGGGTGGCGTACTTCAGTGCATGCAGGTAGAGTTCTGAATTATAAGTTAAAGTAGCTGTTTATAATATGGTCGTGCAAACATGAGTTTTGAATTATAAGTTAAAGATAGTTGTTGTGATGGTCTTATATTTCTATCCAGCCATTTATGGTGCTTGGGTCCTCTATCCAGCCATTTATGGTGCTTGGGTCCTCTATCCAGCCATTTATGGTGCTTGGGTCCTATTTCTTGCTGTGTCAAATTGTGTGCAACTATAAGACGAGTGGGTTCCGTGACATCCTCTGCACTGTAGATCGGCTTGGCATGTCCTCCAACATGGGGGCTAAGAAGCATTATGGGCGTGTGTGCCGAGCCTTCCCTTCCTCACCGTTCTTGGGAATGTCGCTTGTCCCTCGAGCTATGGGTAGATGCCGAGTAATGGGAACGTCCCCTGTCACTCCTAGGCGGGTCTTAGGTTCCTTGACGATTGCATGCGGTGAGGTCAGCTCATCTTGGACGGCTACTCTTATGTTTGAGTTGAGGTCCTTCGGGGTTGGTTTGGGCTACCGCGGGCTCCCCATGGTCGTTTTGGAAAGAGCTTTCGCTTCGCACTTAGATGTGCATTTCATCGTTTGACGCTTGTCCGACAAGAGCGTGCTTGTCTACATGCAACTGTTCTCATCTTTTGGGTTTATGTTCGCTTCCGGTATCTTGAGGCCTTCGGGCCGTTTGGGTTTGAGGGATGTGCAAGTTAGCTTGTCTTGGATGGCTACCAGTTTCTTTCAAATAAGTTTGCTTCCGTGCATTTAACTTGGAGCCCCTTTGGTTTTGGGTTGTTGAAGGGCAAAGGCCCGTTTTACAACTCCCTTGTACTTCTTGTGTTCCATGCGGGACGTTAGGCTCAAGAAGGAAACCTCTTGGACTTGAGTTTGTATTTATTGGCTACATTTGGTATCCGAGCTTCAACTCTCATGGTCGGATGCATGTGAGTGGTGGACAGGGCCATGGATGAGCTGTCGGACAAGGGCATAAATTTTAGTTTTTGTGGAAATGAAGTGTGCTCCTTTGGCAATGTGCTTCGCATGTGACGTTGGCCGTTTGGCAAAAATATGGAATCTTTTTTCTTTTGGTTATATGAGCTTTAAGACAAGCATTTGGCTTCGTTTCGGGCCATCGACAAAGGAAGATTTTAGTAGTGGATTGGTTTTAAGGCCCGAGTGGCACAGTTCATGGAGCGGAGTGGTAGTCGTCTCATTCTTTTGGATCCTTGTGTAAGGCACGTTCTATTCACCTAGTTATTAGTTTGTGGACTAAGCCTTTGTGGCCGCCCTCTCCCATTCGTATCCCTCTTAGGCTGGACCGGTGTGGGATGTGCCCCGTTCTTCCCCTCTGAGGAGGGAGGTTGATCCTTCATAGACTAGCAAGGTTTCCGTGTAAAGTTGACTAGGGGTAACATAATAAATTGCTTCTACACAGTAAGTCGTGCACCACTAAGAAGAGCCTCTACTATTTGCATGTAGCACATTTCCATGGAGCGACACTAGCAATTCCGATGGGTGCCTCTTGAGGGGGTGCTCAGGCCGGATTGAGTGAAAAGATGTTCTTAAGTGTTATGTACAAGTCCCTCTCCATATGTGCTGCCGGCTACAATAGTTGTACAACAGTTTAGCTGCACTTCAGTTTTGTACCAATTTTTAGTTATCTTGTGGATTTGCATCGCGCAACTTAATACAAAAGTGCTCTTTGGTTTACGGCTTATGAGTAATATGTTATGAAATCAGAAAAAGGATAGACGCTGCTATATTTTATGAGCTTGAAAAAGTATCCACGCTGTTTAGTTTACAAGAGTTTTGAATTTTATGTTATGGAAGATCTTGGAGAAGGAGAAGCGAGGTTATTTTTAGCAGCCCCTACTCACGTTGTTTATGTGCAAGATTTCTTGGCACTCATGTTGGGTGTTTCACGTTTTCTTTCAGTTGAGGTTATGAAAGTTGTGCCATCGCATTCTTTATGTGCACCCTAGGGTTAGGAGTGTGTGTTTTATGAGAAAGAGTCACGGAACGGACGGTTGGACATGGTCCTCCCATGTAGGTTGTTTGAAGCCGAGGTCTGCTAGTTGTACCATTGTGCATACCGAGGACCATTCCGGGAGTATCATCGCGCATACCGATGACCATATCTATAAATTTTTTTTTGGGCAGAGTGTGTTGTCTTTTGCTAAAACAACATTACCATGTGAATTTATCTCATTTCATGAATGTTCTTTGTTGCACGACTATTGATATGGATGTTTCGATCCTTCTGTGCATGTGTATGGTAGTGGTGTGCCATAGTCTTATAGATGTGCACAGAAGGATCGAAACATCCATATCAACAGTTCTACAACGAAGAACATTCATGAAATGAGATAAATTCACATGAGATTTACAAACAACATCAAAGTTTTTAAATTCATCACCTTATCGTAGATGGTCTTATGAAATGACCACACGCTGTCCCTCCAAGTCCTGCAGTGCAACAAATATACAAAACAATAGATGAACATACATGACATGCTTCACACAAACAAATTCAATAAAACAAACAATACTTACGAATTCGTGATGCATAGTGTCATATCCAACGCTGCCCAAATATGATGGTCCAACCGTATCTAAACATCTGGCTGTGACATCTCGTGCTGGCGATATCGGTCAGGAGTCTGCTGTTGCTTGTTGTGAATCATATCCCACTCCTCAGCATCTAACCATACACTTTGCTAGCCTGCTCTAAAAGCATCGTGAGCCTTGGATCATTGATGGGACATAACTTCATGTGTGGTGTGCTGAATCCACTCTCAACTTACAAGAGGATGCCCATGTGCTGGCCGAAACTCTTGATACATCATCTCTGTGATATAATTTCTATGATCTTTATCTTGTTCACTCCATTTCAACATGATAGAGTTTCCAAACAGTATGGCGCAAAGCTTTCGTATGCGCTGACGCATGGCCTTTTCGCATCCATCACCAGAGCTCCATCACGGATACTATACACCTTGAAGTCATCATGGTCATGAAAATTAAAAACATTGAAAACTCAACCTAGATCCTGAAGCATACTAAGAAACATTCTGCGTGTAGTCACATCCTGAGGTTAGTGTAAATCTGTTGGATGAGTGTCTGCCTCCCTTCACATCCTCTACAACAATTTGGTGAACCCGACGTGAAGCGTGATGATAGTGTGCTTACGGCTTTCATTGTATTTTTTAGTTTTTTTTTTAAATAATTAACTTCATCTTGTTCTTGTATGCAGGAAAGTGAAGAAAGAAGCTACAATTAAAGGTGAAGATTTTTTTTGCTTACCTTTTCCCTGGGTGCTGAGTGTTGGCCTTATGACCTGAGGACCTCAATGGGAAGAAGGATTATCTAACCGGAGGAGATTCGTCACTTTGCTCCCCCCCCCTATCAACATACAAGAAGATCAAGATAAATTCACATTCACCTTTAGGTTTGTACTGAGGTTTAAATTACTAAAAAAGAAATTTATAAAAATATATCACGTGCACTTTAGAACCTCTGCATCAAGCAAACTTCAAGTAATGTGTTTTTCAAGTTCCTTTATTTCATTCACGTCACTAAAAATGAAGGTTGTTTTCATTTGTACTAGAACTTAGGCACATTATACTTGCATTTTATAATATACTTGAAAAGGTTTATTTTATAAACACCAAAAAGAAGGATTTTATTTTTAAAGAGAAAGATTGTTTGTTTGCTTTATAGTTATTTCACTACCCAAAAAGAATTTATTAGCACAAAAAGAGTTTTAGGTTTAAAGTTCTTTCTGATTTAGAGTTGATGCTTTTATTTCTTTCTTATTTCACCCATAATCCATTTAAGAAAATATTATTAAGAAAATAAGTAGTAATTTTTGTTCTATTTAATATATGAAAAAAAATCAAAAAGATCTAAATTAAGAAAATATATTTTAAAACTTATATAGTCATATAAAATTTATTAGAGAAATCTTTGGAATTAAATATTCAAAGATTTAAAATAATAATAATTAAGTTCTGAAAATAAAAAATTCATAAAGTAAAAGAGAAATTTAAATTATAAATCAAAAAGATCAAGTCTAAATATAAGTTTAGGATTAAGTAAACATAATATTAATACTAAAGTCTAGGGTGTGATAAAGACAACATTCCTAGCTTTATCATCTAACGATAGGTTTAGGCAGTTTAGGGAACAATTAGAACCTCCCATTAGAGATCTTCTACTCCATTCAAAGCATTATCAAGAATGCAAAATGGAGGAGATGTTCAAAAGTATGATGATTGAGAAGCAAGGAACATGCACAGTCCAAGCCATCTTAAGAGAAAAAAGCAAATTCACTGGCTTAAACATTACAGAGTACTTGGATGCATTTGAGGAGCAAACACAAATCCAAGGTTTACCTAATGATGTTTTAGTGAAATATTTTGGCCGTGTTGTTTCTAGTTCAATCCTAGAAAGTATACAAGCTCACACAAATAAACCTTGGGAAGAATTTAGAAAAGACTTGCATAATATGTTCTATCTTGAGGATTTTAGCCAGCATAGTCGGGAAGGACTTTTACGATGGATAAACTCTTTAAAGAGCAATGAGTCCTTAACTCATCTTCACGGTGAGTTTATAGGGCTGAGGTTGAGAGACGTATAGAAGAGCCTAGAAAAAGATATGGCCTGACCAACGACTAGGAAAAAGTAAAAAGAGAAATAGAGGTTGTTGCTCAAATGAAGCAAAGGCAAACAGTTTTGTATGCTAGATCAAATGCTTCTCAGCGTAGGGCGATTCCTACTGCAAGGCAAACTAACATGCCAATGCCTACGACTACGGCTATGGCTAACAGTACTGTTGCCCCTAAAGCTTCCATAGAATTTTAACTAGATATTCTATGTAAATAGATGGAGAATGTTATGAACATGCAGGCATCTCTTTCCAAAGAGGTTGCCCAATTGAATAACAAAGTTTACTCCACGAGTTTTAATGATCCTGGAGCTAGCAGTAGTGGTGTAGGGCAAGCACCACCCATACAAACAATTATGCCACAATACATTCCTCCTCAGCCAATTTTCCAATCAGCTCAACCTACTCAGTTAGCTGCTCGGCCAACCTTTCAAAGAAATACTGAAAGAAGAGGGACTCGCGGAAATGTGGTGTGATAGTCAAGAAGGACATATGCATGTGATGAATTAAGAAGCGTGAAGGAAAATCAATTATTTGTGGAAATTGATAGAATATTGTGTGACTTTACATCGAAACTTCCTTTATCTGTCAATTGGGGCAAAGGAAGTATGAAAAAGCTATATGAAAACTTAACAATCTCTAATATAGTTGCCAATACCTCTGCTCCTAGATTAGAACTAGCCGATGATAGGCGTCTTTCTATGTATAGCCAAAATCCTTATTCGAATGAGGCACTAGTAAGGGCTAGAGATGAGATAATGTATAAAACTGCATGGAGATCTCTTGTAGATCAAGCCTCTATTTATTCTCACATTTCTAATGTTGAGGAAAAATAGAGACGAGATGATATGCAGGAGCTTATATACTTTCATGCATATACGCTTGAGGCTAAAAATTGTATCGAAAGATTTAACCCGGAGAATTTTTCTAAGTTATTGAATAACTTGGATGTATTCAGGTATTCTTCAATTCATTTTTGCCTTGCCATTGACTTGGTAAGGGATTTTCCTCCTTAGGTTAATGTCATTGGTAGGCAAGTCATACTTAATGTGGTCATAACATTAAATATATGATACATTAGTATCCCTTTTTTGGAAAGACATTGCTAAGTACTTATATTGCAAAACCTAATTATCATAATTTTGCAAGTACTTTAGCTTCATTCCTTTCCAATTTTCTTGCTTCAATAAAGAAGTAAACCCTCTACTAAGGACTATGGTTACTTGATTTCATAAATTTTCAAAACCAAAAGAGTGAATTTTATTCACTTAAGTACATTTGTTTGCATACACTTAAGTTGCGTTTGCATACATTCATGGATGCCATGAATGATTCTAGTATTCCGTAGTCTTAAGCATAGTTAACATCGATACCTTTCATAATCTTGTGCTTCCTTGTAGTGCACAAACATGTGCTTCTCTACGATGTATCATCATCCTAATGCACATGTTCTTTGCATCTAAATATGTTTCTTATCAATAGAAACATTTGGAGATGAATTTGTGCATTTGAGGTAACCTTTTGGTAAAACATAAAATGCACATACATCCATTCTTTTCAATGCATAGATGCATGTAACTGCTCAGGGTGCTTGATTTTCTTTTCCATGCCTTTATGTTTGCCTATTCAATGCTTCACTTAGCTTATCTTTTTGTTTGGACCATTATGCATATGGATGCTAATCCAAGGCCTTCTAACCTTGGAAATCACATGAAACATATGGCTCTCACATGGATTCTAAAAGGACTTCTCCCAAGCTTGTACGTACAAGTCTCAAGGCATGAGAGGTCTCGCTAAGGGTTAAATATGATACTCTTAGGAAATATCAACCCTAAGGGTCAAAACCCTTTCATTGGGAGTAAATAAATCCAAATATGTCAAGGGTTGAAACCACACTCTTGGAGCGACTTTCTCAAGGGTTCTCCCAATAGAATCCAAGGGTTCTCCAAGTGGTTTTGGACCCTCAAAACCCATGTCTTTGGAGAGAGAGAGAGAGAGAGAGAGAGAGAGAGAGAGAGAGAGAGAGAGAGAGAGAGAGAGAGACATAGAGAGAGAGAGAGAGGGATGGATACCCCATTGTTTCTCTGGTGCACGACAGATCTGAGCCTTAGATAGGTGGGAGAGATGGAGAGAGAGTGAGAGAGAGAGAGAGAGAGAGAGAGAGAGAGAGAGAGAGATTTTCTTTTCCCTTCCTCTTCTTGTCTGCACATGCATATCGCACGAATGTCAAAGAGAGAGAGAGAGAGAGAGAGAGAGAGAGAGAGAGAGAGAGAGAGAGAGAGAGAGAGAGAGAGAGAGAGAGAGAGAGAGAGATCACACGATCAGAAATGGGCAGAAAGAGGCGGAAGAGAGAGAGAGAGAGAGAGAGAGAGAGAGAGAGAGAGAGAGAGAGAGAGAGAGAGAGAGAGAGAGAGAGAGAGAGAGAGAGAGAGAGAGAGAGAGAGAGAGAGAGAGAGAGAGAGAGAGAGAGAGAGAGAGAGAGAGAGAGAGAGAGAGAGAGAAAGCATGTTTGTGTATTTATGCATATATATGCATGTAAGTTTGCATGTGTTATGTATGATGCATGTATGCATGTGATGTGATGCATGTAGGCATGAGTAAAGTATGCATGTATGCATGAGTAAAGTATGCATGTATGCTTGAGAAGATAGGTTTGCATGTGTATTTATGCTTATGCATGTATATGTTAGTGCATATGTGGATGTATGTTAGAATGTGAAGTATGCATAGGTACATGAGTGAGATATGCATGTATGCATGTGAATGTATGCATGTGTGCATGTACATATGTAGTGTGAGTTAATGCATATGTATATGAGTAAGGAGTGCATGTATGCATGAGTGTATGCATGTAAGTGTGAATGTATGTATGCATATGAACTAAACTGTATGCATGTGCATATCTATTTAAATAAGATGCATATGTAGGTATGCGTGTGTGCATGTATCTTAGTGACAAGTGCATGTACATGAGTGATATGTACATGTATGTTAGGATGTGATGCCTGTGTATGCATGTGAAGTTAGTGTATGCATGTGTATGCATATGAAGTTCGTGTATGCATGTGTATGCATGTGAAGTTAGTGTATGCATGTGTGCATGCACAAGTAAGATATGCATGTGTGCAAGTGCATATGTAGTGTAAGGTAGTGCATATGCATATAAGATATATGCATATATATTAGTATGTGTGCATGTACATATTGAAGTTAGTGCACGTGCATATGATAGGTACATGTGTGCATGAGAGAATGAATGCATGTATGCATGTACATATTAGAGTTAATGCATATGCATCTGAATTTGAGGCATGCGTGTGTGCATGTATGTTAGAAGTATATGTATGCATATAAAGATGATGCATGTATACAAGTGGATGTGTGCATGTATGTTAGCATATGTAGTATGAATGTGTATGCATGTATAGTTAATATATGCATATGAAGTGTGATGTATGTATGCATATATATATATATATATATATATATATATATATATATATATATATATATATATATATATATATATATATATATATATATATATATATATATATATATATATAATTCATGTGCATATGAAAGAGTGTATATGCATATATGAAGTAGACAAGTAATATAAGTATATGTATGTGTTTATGCCTATTTAAAGTAAATGTGTGTATGAGTTAGATACATGTCTTTACTTGTACATAAATGCATAATAGGTATAAATGAGATTGCATTAGAAGTACATGTTAGTGTAGCAATATGCATGTTAAAGGTAACATTTGTATTAAAGCATCTAAAATAAATATATTAATATGAGGATGTATGTGAGTATGTAGTTACATAAACATAAGAGGGTTAATTAACATGTATTAGCATAGGTTTAAATTATGTTAAGTTTTGAATATTAGTATTAACAAATGATTGTTTTATATTAAGAAAAGCAGACGTATGTTTGTTTAATGGTCTCCTACAGATCGTTGTGAAGAAAGCTTGACGAGCAATGAGGAAGATTTGATGAGATTACGAGATAGAAGCTGCTTTTATGCTGCTAATTTTAGTTCATTATATGATATTTTGAAGTATTAAGTTTTTGTATAGGAATATTTTCTAAGAGCTGTATTAGAACTCTTTACAAGCATTTGTATAGGTCTAGATTTGATTCTAAAGTCTTTCATACTTTCACTTTACAATTTAATTAAATTTTTATATTGCACCTTCTTATGTCTAAGATCTTAGCATCGACAAGCAAATCTGTTACTAAAAATAAAGAATTAGATAGTTCTTTTATTTTAGGAACGCTTCTACCTACACCTGTTGAAAATACATTTACTCAAATTAGTTAAAGATCAAGTGGTAGATGAAAGTTCAGGTTCTGTAGAATGCAATCGTAACTTATCTAGAGTTTTGCATTTACTCTCAATTGTCTTACGTGAACCAGAAAATAGAGAAGATTTGTTTCCTCAAACCTTAAAAAGAAATACTTTTCCACAACAAAAAGAAAACATCGTAGTTGATATAATTAAAGATAGAATAACTAGTGAAGAATTAAATTTTCCTTCATATTTAGACGCTATATCTAGGTATAGAAACAACCTTCCATACGGACCATAGTGTTCTACTTTTCATGAATACGAATATTGCATCTATAAGTAAAACTCAACTAAAACGAAAATAGATAGCTCTTTAATTCTAAATACACTTTTACCTACTCCATCAGAAAATAATACTACATAAATCAACGAAAGCAAGGATAGTATAGAAGAAGTAGAAAAAGTGAAAGATCATATTGTAACCAAAACTTTATACTCTTCACTTGACGAATATAGAGTGTCTAAATTTAGAACTTTTTGTTCAATTGATTATCCTGAATTTGACGAAAGAGAGATCTTATTTCCACCTTCCCCTAAAAGGAAAAATCAATCTGAAAACGATGAGGTAGCTATTATTAAAAAATGAATTATTGAAGAGAGTTCTAATAGAATTACTGAAGAAGAACGTATCTTTACAACATATCAAAACGCTAGAACCGCACTTTCATATAAATCTTAGTTTTTAGATTAAAGTTAAATAGATTAAAAAACTCTAGCTTTTAACTCCAAAACATTGAAAACTCAACCTAGATCTTGAAGCATACTAAGAAGCACCCTGCATGTAGTCACACGGTGAGGGTAGCGTGAATCTGTTGGATGAGCGTCTGCCTCCCTTCACACCCCTCTACAACAGCGTGTGGTATGGGTCAATGGAGTGTGGTACTCTGTTTTGCACATAGCATGCTGTGGCAATGGCTTCTTGCCAAAATGGTTTGGCGAGACCGGCTGTTAAGAACATAGCTCTAGCGCTCCTTGAAGGAGAGATGGATTCTTGCGTTTAGCTTGCCCTCCTTGAAGGAGAGATGGATTCTTGGGTTTTGCCAAAATTGTTTGGTGAGACCGGCTGTTAAGCACATAGCTTGCTCTCCTTGAAGGAGAGATGGATTCTTGTGTTTCGCATGATGTGGCAATGGCTTCTTGCCAAAATGGTTTGGTAAGACCGGCTGTTAAGCACATAGCTTGCACGCCTTGAAGAAGAGATGGATTCTTGTGGAGTGTGTGCCACTGCGAAGTGTTGTTGTATTTCCTCATCATTGCAAAATTTCCTGAGGGCTACTGATATATATTCTCCTCCATTTCCAGAACAAAGAATCTGAACGAGATTGTCATGTTGTCGTAGAGCTTTGTTGTAGTAGTCCTTAAAATGTGATAAAACTTCAGATTTTTGTTTGAGAAAAAATATCGTTATACCTGCTTAGGTCGTCGATGAAGGTAAGAAAATAGCATTGATCGGTAAGAGACACGGTATCCATGGGGCCACATTAGTCACTATGGACGAGTTGATGTAGTTGAAAGGTTCGTGTATAGGAGCACATGAACGGTTTATGGGAAGCTTTCTCCATGAGGCATCCTTCATAGAGATCGATTGAGGTCATGTGTGAGGGCATTCCATGATAGAGTTTGTGTTGTGCTATTCGATGAAGTGTAATGACATTGATGTGGCCAAGCCCATAGTGCCACAAGAGTGTGGTTGTGCCCTTTGTTAAATGGTTGAAGACCATGGATGATAAGGACAGTGTGGCATGATCTGTGGCATGATTAGCTTGTTTTCTAATGGGTATGGGATAAAGGTTTATTAACTTGAGGAAGCTTGAGAGTTTCATATTGCCCAGATGATAACTTAAAATGATGCACACAATAGTTGTGGAAAAACTCCACAAAGGATCTAGATGTAGTGGCAGTAGATACAAAGATAAGGTTGCGTGTAAGACCAGGAAGTTGGTAGATATTCTTAAGTGTGATAGTGTTACCGCTTGAGAGTTGAATGGTGAGGTTTCCCATACTGATAGCTTGAAGTGA
The DNA here is from genome assembly GCA_020310875.1 of Ceratopteris richardii. Taxonomy (NCBI): domain Eukaryota; kingdom Viridiplantae; phylum Streptophyta; class Polypodiopsida; order Polypodiales; family Pteridaceae; genus Ceratopteris; species Ceratopteris richardii. The sequence continues at coordinate 36,140,030 of CM035415.1, forward strand.
GCGATCATCGCCCATGGACATGAGAACCTGATTGTGTATTCTTTGGTAGTTTTCAAGCAAGCCTTTTGAAGGTGTCATGTGATGAGTGGCTCCAGTGTAAAGTAGCCATTGAGGAGCATCTTGGACACGAGCTATATGCAAATTCTTGTTGGATAGATTTTAAGTGAAGAGTTTCAGGTCTTCGACATTCGGTGATGAGTCCTCCTCATGGTGAATTTGTGCATCTTGAGCACGGGGCCGAGGGCGTGAGTATTGTCTCTCAAATCGTTTTGTGTGACACTCTTTTTCGATGTGCCATTGGTGGCCACAGTAGTCATAGATAAGGGGTCCCGGCACATGTGAGGATGTCTTGGTAGATGAGCCTTGAGGGATATGATGTGCACCCTTTGAGAAGTGGTGGTGATGCCTTGCTATGTTCACTTTAGTCATTGTGGACAAAGATTGACTTAGGCGCATTGTATCTTCTTGCAAGATACGTGCTATTAGAGTTCAATGGTCAAGCCAACAAGAGATGCTTGAGTGGTGATGAACGACTGCCAAGAGGATGGTAAGGCAGCGAGCAGGAGCATGCTTTGCAGGGAGTCCTCTAGTGTGTCTCGTGATAGGAGGGCATTGTCCATGAGGGTCTACCAATAATTTAGAAATTGGGTTGTGGATTGATGTCCAACAGTGTAGAGGTTAGGAGTCCCTTGAGAGAAGTGACATGAGTGATAAGGTACTTGTGGTGGTAGTGTGACTTGAGAGTACTCCACATGGTGACGGAGGTTGGGCAAAGTCAAATGAGCTGGGCTTGGTAGTCATCGAGGTGAAAGAGGATTTCTGCCTCTGCTTGGAGATCCTTTGTGTTCGAGTAATGTAGGTGACATGAGTCGCCTGCTAGTTTGGGTTTCATTCTCGAGACTACATGCCATATGGATGCACATTTTAGCAAGACAGTGACTCGCATGGCCCATGTGAGGTAGTTGGTGCCATCAAGTTTATCGAGATTGTAGCTTCGTATAGTTGAGGCATAGAAGCTTGTTGATGGTGCGCCATGCTCCTATTTGGATGAAGAGAGGGCAGAGACCAGTAGGCAAAGTGTTCAGTATGCAGAAGATAGTGAGAACTCTGTCTGGGAGCTTACTCTGATATCATGTTGAGATGATAGTTTCCAAACAGCAGCAAGGAGACTTCACAAACTGAACAGTGAACTGAAAACGCTATTGCGAATACAAATTTAAGTAAAAAGTGAGGCTGGAAAGCCTGTTGCCCAAAGGAGTGGTGTTGGAGGGCTATGGTTATGGTCCAGATAGTGGCCTAAAGAGGAGTCATGTCAGATGGTTGAGTGAGTGGTCTGCAGTTATGGTCCAGGTAGTGGACTCAAGAGGAGTTATGTCTGATGGTTCAGAGAGTGGTCTGCAGCTACGTTTTTGTGAGAGCTTACGATTTATTGATTTTACAACATTAAGAGTTAAGAGGGATGAACGCATCGAAACGCTGCAATCCAACAGGAACACAGTATTTTGTGCTTGATCTTTTTTCAGTTGATGAGACGAATAACAAAAAAACAGCTTAACGACCGTACGCATACGTCACATAAGTCTCCGCTACGTTTGAAAACTCTAGAAATGCATGCACGTTCCGATTATTTGGCTAAAGCAGCTTGGTATCACAAGTGCGTCGCTTACCTTTAAGTTGATGCCATTATCTGGTCAGAGGCTGTAAACTTCTCCACATCTGGGATCTCAGCATAATCAGGCAAGTGCAGACCTCCGACAGCGCGAGTGGCGTAGTGGGATAGTATGAGTGAGGTCTCCACAACCGGATGAGGTTCACCGCTCCATTTTGAAGAGGATATGGGAGGCTGTCTTCAATTTCAACTTGCCAGAGAGAGCCTGGGACTTCGCAAGTGGCAGATGTCGCAACCCTGCTGAATCGGATATTCGGGAGAACGCCATTGCGAAGGGCACAACAGTTCAGATATTGGTGGAGCTCAGCACAGTCGGGATACATGGAGATCCATGATTGGTTACAGGCAGAAGAGTAGCAATAGAAGTGTCCACGGATGTCGCTGCGGTAGCTAAAGTAGCGGTTCAAGAACCATCTCCCACCGATGTCCGAACATCTCTCTAGCACGACAGAAGAAGTATGGCCTGATTGTAAGAGCTTGATTGCCATGCAAACAACAGATATTCCTGCACCTATAATAAGAATCTCAATGCCGGCCATCACCGGCGGTAGAAGTCATCAGAGGGTGGCGTACTTCAGTGCATGCAGGTAGAGTTTTGAATTATAAGTCATCAGGGGGTGGCGTACTTCAGTGCATGGAGGTAGAGTTCTGAATTATATGTTAAAGGTAGCTGTTTATAATATGGTCGTGCAAACATGAGTTTTGAATTATAAGTTAGAGGTAGTTGTTTATAATATGGCCGTGCAAACAAGCAAGATTTTAGTAGCGGATTGGTTTTAAGGCCCGAGTGGCACAGTTCATGGGGCGGAGTGGTAGTCGTCTCATTCTTTTGGATCCTTGTGTAAGGCAGGTTCTATTCACCTAGTTATATGTTTGTGGACTGAGCCTTTGTGACCACCCTCTCCCATTCGTATCCCTGTTAGGCTGGACCGGTGTGGGATGTGCCCCGTTTTTCCCCTCTGAGGAGGGAAGTTGATCCTTCATTGACTAGCAAGGTTTCCATGTAAAGATGGCTAGAGGTAACATAATAAGTAGCTTCTTCGTAGTAAGTCCTGCATCACTGAAAAGAGCCTCTACCATTTGCATGTAGCACATTTCCATGGAGCGACACTAGCAATTCCGATGGGTGCCTCTTGAGGGGGTGCTCAGGCCGGATTGAATGCAAGGATGTTCTTAAGTGTTATGTACAAGTCCCTCTCCATATGTGCTGCCAGCTACAATAGTTGTACAACAATTTAGCTGCACTTCAGTTTTGTAACAATTTTGAGTTATCTTGTGGATTTGCATCGCGCAACTAAATACAAAAGTGCTCTCAGGTTTACGGCTTATGAGTAATATGTTATGAAATCAGAAAAAGGATAGACGCTGCTATATTTTATGAGCTTGGAAAAGTATCCACGCTGTTCAGTTTACAACAGTTTTAAAATTTTATGTTATGGAAGATCTTGGAGAAGGAAAAGTGAGGTTATTTTTGGCAGCCCGTACCCACGTTGTTTATGTGCAAGATTTCTTGGCCCTCATGTTGCGTGTTTCACGTTTTCTTTCAGTTCAGTTATGAAAGTTGTGCCATTGTATTCTTTATGTGCACTTTAGGGTGAGGAGTGTGTGGTTTATAAGAAAGAGTCACTGACCAGCTGATTGGACATGGTCCTCCCATGTAGGTTGTTTGAAGGTCATGCCTAGGGGTCTCCATGAAGTCTGGGCTTGGTGCAAATGTGGACCTGCGAGTTGAACATGGTTCTCCTATTCGGATTGTTGGTTGGTTGTGCTCGCGGGATCCCTTTGAGACGGAGGCTAGTTGTGTGTGGGTCGGGGGGTTGAGCGTGGTTCTCCCTGATGATTGATAAGCAAGGAACATGCACAATCCAAGCCATCTTCAGAGAAAATGAGGAATTCACTGGCTTAAACATTAAAGAGTACCTGGATGTATTTGAGGAGCAAGAGCAAATCCAAGGTTTATATGATGATGTTTTCGTGAAATATTTTGGCGGTGTTGTTTCTAGTTCAATCCTAGAAAGTATACAAGTTCACGCCAATAAACCCTTGGAAGAATTTAGAAAAGAATTACATAAGATGTTCTATCTTGAGGATTTTAGCCAGCATAGTCGGGAAGAACTTTTACGATGAATAAACTCTTGGAAGAGCAATGATTCCTTAACTCATTTTCATGGTGAGTTTATAGGGCTGAAGTTGAGAGACGTATAGAAGAGCCTAGAAAAAGATATGGCCTGACCGACGAATAGGAAAAAGTAAAAAGAGAAATAGAGGTTGTTGCTCAAATGAAGCAAAGGCAAACAATTTTGTATGCTAGATTAAATGCTTCTGAACATAGGGAGATTCCTGCTCCAAGGCAAATTAACATGCCAATGCCTGCGATTAAGGCTACGACTAACAATATTGTTGCCCCTAAAGCTTCGATAGAATTTCAACTAGATATTCTATGTCAATAGATGGAGAATGTTATGAACATGCAGACATCTCTTTCCAAAGAGGTTGCCCAATTGAATAACAAAGTATACTCCATGAGTTTTAATGATCCTAGAGCAGTAGTGGTGTAGTGCAAGCAGCACCCATACAACCAATTATGCCACAATACATTCCTCCTCAGCCAATTTTCTAGCGAGCTCAACCTACTCAGTTCGCTGCTCAGCCAGCCTTTCAAAGAAATACTGGAAGAAGAGGGACTGGTGGAAAGCGATGTGTATGGTGTGATAGTCAAGAAGGACGTATGCATGTGATGAATTAAGAAGCACAAAGGAAATTCAATTATTTATAGAAATTGATAGAAGATTGTGTGACTTTACATCGAAACTTCGTTTATCTGTCAATTGGGGCAAAGGAGGTATGAAAAAGCTATATGAAAACTTAACAATTTCTAATACAACTGCCACTACCTCGGCTGCTAGATTAGAGCTAGCCGATCGTAGGCCTCTTTCTATGCCTAGCCAAAATCCTTATTCGATTGAGGCACTGGTAAGGGCTAGAGATGAGATAATGTATAAAAATGCATGGAGATCTCCTATAGATCAAGCCTCTGTTTATTCTCACATTGCTAATGTCGAGGAAAAACGGAGACGAGATGATATGCAGGAGCTTATATAGTTTCATGCATATACGCTTGAGGCTAAGAATTGTATCAAAAGATTTAACTCGGAGAATTTTTCTAAGTTATTGAATAACTTAGATGTATTCAGGTATTCTTCAATTCATTTTTGCCTTGCCATTGACTTGGTAAGGGGTTTTCTTTCTTCGGTTTACTTCATTGGTAGGCAAGTCATAGTTAATGTGGTCATAACATTAAATATGTGATACATTACTATCCCTTTTTTGGAAAGACATTGCTTATTACTCATATTGCAAAATCTAATTATCATAATTTTGCAAGTACTTTAGCTTCATTCCTTTCCAATTGTCTTGCTTCCATAAAGAAGTAAACCCTCTACTCAGGACTATGGTTACTTACTTGGTTTCATAAATTTTCAAAACCAAAAGAGTGAATTTTATTCAATTAAGTACATTCGTTTGCATACACTTAATTACATGTGTTTGCATACATTCATGGATGCCATGAATGATTCTAGTAATCCATAGCATGAAGCATACTTAACATCGATACTGTAGAGGAGGTACTGAGGTATCCACTTTTAACAAGAGCAGAAAATATGCACTTCCAATACTTGTCCTACTCAATATTATAACTTCTAAGCCCACAAGGGGGTGAGAGATGCACCCTCCACCCAACCAACTCCACCCATATATATACCTCAAGGCCAAGGGGGAAAATGTGATGAGAGCTTGCCAAATGTCCTCTCCACATGGATGCTAATCCATAGCCTTCTAACCTTGGAAATCATATGGAATCATATGGATCTCATATGGATTCTAAAAGGACTTCTCCCAAGCTTGTACGTACAAGTCTCAAGGCCTGAGAGGCTCGCTAAGGGTTAAATATCATACTCTTACGAAATATCAACCCTAAGGGTCAAAACCCTTCAATTGGGAGTAAATAAATCCAAATAACTCAAGGGTTCAAACCACACTCTTGGAGACACTTTGTCCAGGGTTCTCCCAATAGAATCGAAGGGTTCTCCAAGTGGTTTTGGACCCTCAAAACCCATGTCTTTGGTCACTTTGACCCATATTTATAGAACACACCACCAGCTCTATTTCTCTACCATTTCCTAGAGATTTTGTAGATGGTGATTCTATATGTTTGCACATATATTTGCTTGCTCTCATGGTCTAATCCTTCTCCATCAAGCTCCGACAGAGCAAAGACATGATCCGAAATGGGCAGAAAGAGCACAGAGAGAGAGAGAGAGAGAGAGAGAGAGAGAGAGAGAGAGAGAGAGAGAGAGAGAGAGAGAGAGAGAGAGAGAGAGAGAGAGAGAGAGAGAGGGATACCCAGTTGTTGCTCTTGCGTGCGACAGATGTGAGCCTTAGAGAGAGAGAGAGAGAGAGAGAGAGAGAGAGAGAGAGAGAGAGAGAGAGAGAGAGAGAGAGAGAGAGAGAGAGAGAGAGAGAGAGAGAGAGAGAGAGAGAGAAGGCATGTATGTGTAATTATGCGTATATATGCATGTAAGTTTGCATGTGTTATGTATGATGCATGTATGCATGTGATGTGATGCATGTATGCATGAGTAAAGTATGCATGTATGCATGAGTAAAGTATGCATGTATGCATGAGTAAAGTATACATGTATGCATGAGAAGATAGGTATGCATGTGTATTTATGCTTATGCATGTATATGTGAGTGCATGTGTGGATGTATGTTAGAATGTGAAGTATGCATATGTACATGAGTGAGATATGCATGTATGCATGTGAATGTATGCATGTGTGCATGTACATATGTAGTGTGAGTTAATGCATATGCATATGAGTGAGAAGTGCATGTATGCATGAGTGTATGCATGTAAGTGTGAATGTATGTATGCATATGAACTAAAATGTATGCATGTGCATATCTAATTGAATAAGATGCATATGTAGGTATGCGTGTGTGCATGTATCTTAGTGGCAAGTGCATGTACATGAGTGATATGTACATGTATGTAAGGATGTGATGCATGTGTATGCATATGAAGTTAGTGTATGCATGTATATGCATGTGAAGTTAGTGTATGCATGTGAAGTGTTATCATGAGTGAGGTTTGCATGTGTGCATGCACGAGAAAGATATGCATGTGTGCATGTGCATATGTAGTGTAAGATAGTGCATATGCATATAAGATATATGCATATATGTTAGTATGTGTGCATGTACATATTGAAGTTAGTGCACGTGCATATGATAGGTACATGTGTGCATGAGAGAATGAATGCATGTATGCATGTACATATTAGAGTTAATGCATATGCATATGAACTGTGAGGCATGCGTGTGTGCATGTATGTTAGAAGTATATATATGCAATATATAAAGATGATTCATGTATGCAAGTGGATGTGTTCATGTATGTTAACATATGTAGTATGAATGTGTATGCATGTTTAGTTAATATATGCATATGAAGTGTGATGTATGTATGCGTATCTATATATATATATATATATATATGCATATGCATACGCATATGCATTCTATATATATATATATATATATATATATATATATATATATATATATATATATATATATATATATATATATATATATATATATATATATATATATATATATATATATATATATATATATATATATATATATATATATATATATATATATATATATATATATATATATATATATATATATATATATATATATATATATATATATATATATATATATATATATAATAGAATGCATATGCATATGAAAGAGTGTATATGCATATATGAAGTAGATAGGTAATATAAGTATATGTATGTGTTTATGCCTACTTAAAGTAAATGTGTGTATGAGTTAGATACATGTGTTTACTTGTACATAAATGCATAATAGATATAAATGAGATTGCATTAGAAGTACATGTTAGTGTAGGAATATGCATGTTAAAGAGGATGTATGTGAGGATGTAGTTACATAAACATAAGAGGGTTAATTAACATGTATTAGCATAGGTTTACATTATGTTAAGTTTTGAATATTAGATTAACAAATGAGTGTTTTATATTAATAAAAGCATACTTATGTTTGTTTAATGGTCTCCTGTAGATCGTTGTGAAGAAAACTTGACGAGCACTGAAGAAGATTTGATGAGATTACGAGATAGACGCTGCTTTTATGCTGCTAATTTTAGTTCATTATATGATATTTTGAAGTATTAAGTTTTTGTATAAGAATATTTTCTAAGAGCTGTATTAGAACTCTTTACAAGCATTTATAGAGGTCTAGATTTGATTCTAAAATTGTTCATACTTTCACTTTACAGTTTAATTACATTTTATATTGCACCTTCTTATGTCTAAGATTTTAGCATCCACAAGAAAATCTGTTACTGAAATAAAGAACTAGATAGTTCTTTTGTTTTAGGATTGCTTCTACCTACACTTGTTGAAAATACATTTACTCAAATTAGTGAAAAATAGCAAAAGTCAAGTAATAGAAATAGTTAAAGATCAAGTTCTAGATGAAACTTAAGGTTCTGTTGAATGCAATCGTAACTTATCTAGAGTTTTGCATTTACTCTCAATTGTCTTACCTGAACCAGAAAATAGAGAAGATTTGTTTCCTCCAGCCTTAAAAAGAAATACTTTTCCACAACAAAAAGAAAACATCGTAGTTGATATAATTAAAGATAGAATAACTAGTGAAGAATTAATTTCTCCTTCATATTTAGACGCTATATCTAGGTATAGAAACGCACTTCCATACGGAGCATAGTGTTCTACTTTTCATGAATACGAATATTGCATCTACAAATAAGACTCAACTAAAAAGAAAAGAGATAACTCTTTTATTCTAAATACACTTTTACCTACTCCATCAGAAAATAATACTACATAAATCAATGAAAGCAAGGATAGTGTAGAAGAAGTAGAAATAGTGAAAGATCATATTGTAATTGAAACTTTATACTCTTCACCTGACCATTATAGAGTGTCTAGATTTATAACTTTCTGTTCAATTGCTTTTCTTGAATTTGACGAAAGAGAGATCTTATTTCCACCTTCCCCTAAAAGGAAAAATCAATCTGAAAAGGACGAGGTAGCTATTATTAAAGAATGTATTATTGAAGAGAGTTCTAATCGAACTACTTAAGAAGAACTTATCTTTACAACATATCAAAACCCTAGAAATGCACTTTCATATAAATCTTAGTTTTTAGATTAAAGTTAAATAGATTAAAAAACTCTAGCTTTTAACTCCAAAACACTGAAAATCAAACCTAGATCCTGAAGCATACTAAGATGCACCCTGCGTGTAGTGACACGGTGAGGTTAGCGTGAATCTGTTGGATGAGCATTCTGCCTCCCTTCACACCCCTCTACGACAGCGTGTGGTATGGGTCGATGGAGTGTGGTACTTTGTTTTGCACATAGCATGCTGTGGCAATGGCTTCTTGCCAAAATGGTTTGGTGAGACCCGCTGTTAAGCACATATCTTGCGCTCCTTGAAGGAGAGATGGATTCTTGCATTTAGCTTGCCCTACTTGAAGGAGAGATGGATTCTTACGTTTTGCCAAAATGGTTTGGTGAGACCGACTGTTAAGCACATAGCTTGCGCTCCTTGAAGGAGAGATGGATTCTTGTGTTTAGCATGCTGTGGAAATGGCTTCTTCCCAAAATGGTTTGGTGAGACTCGCTCTTAAGCACATAGCTTGCGCTCCTTGAAGGAGAGATGGATTCTTGTGAAGTGTGTCCCACTATGAATTGTTGTTGTATTTCCTCATCATTGCAAAATTTCTTGAGGGCTACTTATATATCTTCTCCTCCATTGTCAGAAAATAGAATCTGAACGAGAATGTCATGTTGTCGTAGAGTTTTGCTGTAGTAGTCCTTAAAATGTGATAAAACTTCAGATTTTTGTTTGAGAAAAAATACCGTTATACCTGCTAAAGTCATCGATGAAGGTAAGAAAGTAGCATTGACCGGTAAGAGACACGGTATCCATGGGGCCACATTAGTCACTATGGACAAGTTGATGTAGCTGAGAGCTTCACGTATAGGAGCACATGAACGGTTTATGGGAAGCTTTGCCCATGAGGCATCCTTCATAGAGATCGATTGAGGTCATGTGTGAGGGCATTCCATGACAGAGTTTGTGTTGTGCTATTCGATGAAGTGTAATGACATTGATGTGGCCAAGCCCATAGTGCCACAAGAGTGTGGTTGTGCCCTATGTTAAATGTTTGAAGACCATGGATGATAAGGACAGTGTGGCATGATCTGTGGCATTATTAGCTTGTTTTCTAATGGGTATGCGATAAAGGTTTATTAACTTGAGGAAGCTTGAGAGTTTCATATTGCCCAGATGATAACTTAAAATCATGCACACAATAGTTGTGGAAAAACTCCACAAAGGATCCAGATATAGTGGCTGTAGATACAAAGATAAGGTTGCGTGTAAGACCAGGAATGTGGTAGATATTTTTAAGTGTGATAGTGTTACCGCTTGAGAGTTGAATGGTGAGGTTTCCGATACCGACAACTTGAAGTGAGTGATCGTTCCCGATGTAGATGAGAACGTGATTGTGTATTCTTCAGTAGTTTTCAAGCCAGCCTTTTGAAGGTGTCATGTGATGAGTGGCTCCAGTGTCAAGTAGCCATTGAGGAGCATCTTGGACAGGAGCTATATGCAAATTCTTGTTGGATAGATTTTAAGTAAAGAGTTTTAGGTCTTCGACATTCGGTGACGAGTCCTCCTCATGGTGAATTTGTGCATTTTGAGCATGGGGCCGAGGGCATGAGTATTGTGTGTCACATCGTTTTGTGCGACACTCTTTTTCGATGTGTCGTTGGCGGCCACAGTAGTCACAGATAAGGGGTGTGGACACATGTGAGGATGTCTTGGTGGATGAGCGTTGAGGGATATGATGTGCACCCTTTGAGAAGTGGTGGTGATGCCTTGCTATGTTCACTTCACTCATTGTGGACGAAGATTGACTTAGGCACATGGTATCTTCTTGCAAGTTACGTGCTATGAGAGTTCAATGGTCAAGCCAACAAGAGAGGCTTGAGTGGTTATGAACGACTTCCAAGTGGTAAGGCAGCGAGAAGGAGCATGCTTTGCAGGGAGTCCTCTAGTGTGACTCCTGATAGGAGGGCATTGTCCATGAGGGTCTGCCAATTATTTAGAAATTGGGTTGTGGATTGATGTCCAACAGTGTAGCAGTTCGGAATCGCTTGAGAGAAGTGACACGAGTGATAAGGTCCTTGTGGTGGTAGTGTGACTTGAGACTAATCCACATGGTGATGGAGGTTGTGCAAAGTCAAATGAGCTGGGCTTGGCAGTCGCCAAGGTGAAAGAGGATTTCTGCCTGTGCTTGCAGATCCTTTGTGTTTCAGTCATGTAGGTGACATGAGTCACCTGCTAGTTTGGGTGTCATTCTCAAGACTACATGCCATATGGATGCACGTTTTAGCAAGACTGTGACTCGCATGGCCCATGTGAGGTAGTTGGTGCCATCAAGTTTATCGAGGTTGTAGCTTCGTATAGTTGAAGGCATAGAAGCTTGTGGATGGTGTGCCATGCTGCTATTTGGATGAAGAGAGGGCAGAGACGAGGAGACAAAGTGTTCAGTATGCGGAAGGTAGTAGCACTCTATTTGCGAGCTTACTCTGATATCATGTTGAGATGACAGTTTCCAAACAACAGCAACGAGACTTCACAAAATGAACAATGAACTAAAAAACACTATTGCAAATACAAGTTTAAGTAAGAAAGTGAGGCTGGAAAGCCTGTTGCCTAAAGGAGTGGTGTTGGAGGGCTATGGTTATGGTCGAGGTAGTGGCCTAAAGAGGAGTCATGTCAGATGGTTGAGTGATGGTCCAGGTAGTGGACTCAAGACGCCTTATGTCTCATGGTTCAGGGAGTGGTCTGCAGCTATGTTTTTGTGAGAGCTTACGATTTATTTATTTTACAACATTAAGAGGGATGAACGCATCGGAACACTGCAATCCAACAGGAACACAATATTTTCTGCTTGATCTTTCTTCAGTTGATGAGAGGAATAACAAAAAAAAGCTTAACAAACATACGCATACGTCACATAAGTCTCCGCTACGTTTGAAAACTCGAGAAATGCATGTGTTGAGATGACAGTTTCCAGACACCAGCAAGCAGACTTCACAAAATGAACACTGAACTGAAAAACACTATTGCAAATACAAGTTTAAGTAAGAAAGTGAGGCTGTAAAGCTTGTTGCCTAAAGGAGTGGTGTTGGAGGGCTATGGTTATGGTCGAGGTAGTGGCCTAAAGAGGAGTCATGTCACATGGTCGAGTGAGTGGTCTGCAATTATGGTCCAGGTAGTGGACTCAAGAGGAGTTTTGTCTGTTCAGGGAGTGGTTTGCAGCTACGTTTTTGTGAGAGCTTACGATTTATTGATTTTACAACATTAAGAGTTAAGAGGGATGAACGCATCGAAACGCTGCAATCCAACAGGAACACAGTATTTTGTGCTTAATCTTTCTTAGTTGATGAGACGAATAACAAAAAAACAGCTTAACGAACGTACGCATACGTCACATAAGTCTCCGCTACGTTTGAAAATTCGAGAAATGCATGCACGTCCCGCTTATTTGGCTAAAGGAGCTTGGTATCACAAGTGCGTCGATTACCTTTAAGTTGATGCCATTATCTGGTCAGAGGCTGGAATGCAGTGAGATGCCTGTAAACTTCTCCACATCCGGGATCTCAGCATAATCAGGCAAGTGCAGACCTCCGACAGCGCGAGTGGCGTAGTGGGATAGTATTACTGAGGTCTGCACAACCGGATGAGGTTCACCGCTCCATTTTGAAGAGGATATGGGAGGGTCTCTTCAATTTCAACTTGTCAGAGAGAGTCTGGGACTTCGCAAGTCGCAGATGTCGCAACCCTGCTGAATCGGATATTCGGAAAACGCCATTTCGAAGGGCACAACAGTTCAGATATTGGTGGAGCTCAGCACAGTCGGGATACATGGAGATCCATGATGGGTTGCGGGCAAAAGAGTAGCAATAGAAGTGTCCACGGATGTCGCTGCGGCAGCCAAAGTAGCGTCTCAAGAACCATCTCCCACCGATGTCCGAGCATCTCTCTAGACCACGACAAAAGAAGTATGGCCTGATTGTAGGAGCTTGATTGCCATGCAAACAACAGATATTCCTGCACCTATAATAAGAATCTCAATGCCGGCCATCACCGGCAGTAGAAGTCATCAGAGGGTGGCGTACTTCAGTGCATGCAGGTAGAGTTCTGAATTATAAGTCATCAGCGGGTGGCGTACTTCAGTGCATGCAGGTAGATTTCTGAATTATAAGTTAAAGGTAGCTGTTTATAATATGGTCGTGCAAACATGAGTTTTGAATTATAAGTTAAAGGTAGTTGTTTATAATATGGCCGTGCAAACATATTGTGATGGCCCTATATTTCTATCCAGCCATTTATGGTGCTTGTGTCGTATTCCCTGCTGTGTCAAATTGTGTGCAACTATAAGACGAGTGGGTTCCATGACATCCTCTGCACTGCAGACTGGTTTGGAGTGACCTCCAACATGCGGGCTAAGAAGCACTATGGGCATGTGTGCCGAGCCTTCCCTTCCTCACCGTTCTTGGGAATGTCGGTTGTCCCTCGAGCCATGGGTAGATGCCCGATAACGGGAATGTCCCCTGTCACTCCTAGGTGGGTCTTGGGTTCCTTGACGATTGCATGCCGTGAGGTCGGCTCATCTTGGATGGCCACCTCCTATCTTTGAGTTGAGGTCCTTCGGGGTTGGCTTGGGTTTCGGCGGCCTCCCCGTGTTGGTTTTGGAAAGAGCTTTCGCTTTGCACTTAGATGTGCATTTCATCGTTTGACGGTTGTCTCACAAGAGCGTGCTTGTCTACATGCAGCTGTTCTCATCTTTTCGGTTTATGTTCGCTTCCGCTATCTTGAGGCCTTCGGGCCGTTTCGGTTTGAGGAATGTGCAAGTTAGCTTGTCTTGGATGGCTACCTGTTTCTTTCAAATAAGTTTCCTTCCATGCATTTAAGTTGGAGCCCTTTCGGTTTTGGGTTGCTGAAGGGCAAAGGCCCGTTTTGCAACTCCCTTGTACTTCTTATGTTCCATGCGGGTTAGGCCCAAGAAAGAAACCTCTTGGACTTGAGTTTGTAGTTATTGGCTACATTTGGTATCAGAGCTTCAACTCTCATGGTCGGATGCATGTGAGCCATGGACATGGCCATGGACGAGCCGTCGGAGAAGGGCATAAATTTTAGTTTTTGTGGAAATGAAGTGTGCTCCTTTGGCAATGTGCGTCACATGGGACGTTGGCCATTTGGCAAAAATATGGAATTTTTTTTTTGGTTATGTGAGCTTTAAGACAAGATTTTAGTAGAGGATTGGTTTTAGGGCTCGAGTGGCATAGTTCATGGGGCGGAGTGGTAGTCGTCTCATTCTTTTGGATACTTGTGTAAGGCACATTCTATTCACCTAGTTATATGTTTGTAGAATGCAATCCTAACTTATCTAGAGTTCTTCCTTTACTCTCAATTGTCCGACCTGAACTAGAAAATAGAGAAGATTTGTTTCCTCCAACCTTAAAAACAAATATTTTCCACAACAAAAAGAAAACATCGTAGTTGATATAATTAAAGATATAATAACTAGTGAAGAATTAACTTTTCCTTCATATTTATAGGCTATATCTAGGTATAGAAACACACTTCGATATGGACCATAGTGTTCTACTTTTCATGAATATGAGTATTGCATCTACAAGTAAGACTCAACTAAAAAGAAAATAGATAGCTCTTTTATTCTAAATACACTTTTACCTACTCAATTAGAGAATAATACTACATAAAGTAACGAAAGCAAGGATATTATAGAAGAAGTAGAAAAAGTGAAAGATCATGTTGTAACCAAAACTCACCTGACGATTATAGAGTGTCTAGATTTAGAATTTTTTGTTCAATTGCTTTTCCTAAATTTGACAAAAGAGAGATCTTATTTCCACCTTCCCTGAAAAGGAAAAAGCAATCTGAAATCGACGAGATAGCTATTATTGAAAAATGTATTATTCAGAGAGTTCTAATCGAATTACTGAAGAAGAACTTATCTTTACAACATATCAAAACGCTACAAAGGCACTTTCATATAAATCTTAGTTTTTAGATTAAAGTTAAATAGATTAAAAAAATCTAGCTTTTAACTCCGAAATAGTGAAAACTGAACCTAGATCATGAAGCATACTAAGAAGCACCCTGCGTGTAGTCACACGGTGAGGTTAGCGTGAATATGTTGGATGAGCATTCTGCCTCCCTTCACACCCCTCTATGAGAGCGTGTGGTATGGGTCGATGGAGTGTGGTACTCTGTTTTGCACATAGCATGCTCTGGCAATGGATTCTTGCCAAAATGGTTTGGTGAGACCGGCTGTTAAGCACATAGCTTGCGCTCCTTGAAGGAGGGATGGATTCTTGCATTTAGCTTGCCCTCCTTGAAGGAGAGATGGATTCTTTCGTTTTGCCAAAAGGGTTTGGTGACACGGGTTGTTAAGCACATAGCTTGCGATCCATGAAGGAGAGATGGATTCTTTTGTTTAGCATGCTGTGGCAATGGCTTCTTGCCAATATGGTTTGGTGAGACCGGCTGTTAAGCACATAGCTTGCGCTCCTTGAAGGAGAGATGGATTCTTGTGGAGTGTGTGCCACTCTGAATTGTTGTTGTATTTCCTCATCATTGCAAAATTTCTTGAGGGCTACTGATATATATTCTCGTCCATTGTCAGAAAAAAGAATCTAAACGAGAATGTTGTGTTGTCGTAGAGCTTTTCTGCAGTAGTCCTTAAAATGTGATAAAACTTCAGATTTTTGTTTGAGAAAAAATACCATTATACCTGCTAAAGTCATCAATGAAGGTAAGAAAGTAGCATTGATCGGTAAGAGACACGGTATCCATGGGGCCACATTAGTCACTATGGACAAGTTGATGTAGCTGAGAGCTTCCTGTATAGGAGCACACGAACGGTTTATGGGAAGCTTTACCCATGAGGCATCCTTCATAGAGATGGATTGAGGTCATGTTTGAGGGCATTCCATGACAGAGTTTGTGTTGTGGTATTTGATGAAGTGTTATGACATTGATGTGGCCAGGGCCATAGTGCCACAAGAGTGTGGTTGTGCCTTTGTTAAATGGTTGAAGACCATGGATGATAAGGACAGTGTGACATGATCTATGGCATGATAAGCTTGTTTTCTAATGGGTATGGGATAAAGGTTATTAACTTGAGGAAGCTTAAAGGATCCAAATATGGTGGGAGTAGATACAAAGATAAGCTTGCATGTAAGACCAAGAATGTGGTAGATATTTTTAAGTGTGATAGTGTTACCGCTTGAGAGTTGAATGGTGAGGTTTCCCATACCGACAACTTGAAGTGAGTGATCATCTCCCATGTAGATGAGAACCTGATTGTGTATTCTTCGATAGTTTTCAAGGCATCCTTTTGAAGGTGTCATGTGATGAGTGGCTCGAGTGTCAAGAAGCCATTGACGAGCATCTTGGACAGGAGCTATATGCGAATTCTTGTTAGATAGATTTTAAGTGAAGAGTTTTAGGTCTTCAACATTCGGTGATGAGTCCTCCTCATGGTGAATTTGTGCATTTTGAGCATGGGGCCGAGGGCCTAAGTATTGTCTGTCATATCGTTTTGTGCGACAGTCTTTTTGGATGTGTCTTTGGCGGCCACACTAGTCAAAGATAAGGGGTCTGGACACATGTGAGGATGTCTTGGTAGATGAGCGTTGAGGGATATGATGTGCACTCTTTGAGAAGTTGTGGTGATGCCTTGCTATGTTCACTTCACTCATTGTGGATAAAGATTGACTTAGGTGCATTGTATCTTCTTGCAAGATACGTGCTATGAGAGTTCAATGGTCAAGCCAAGAAGAGAGGCTTGAGTGGTGATGAACGACTGCCAAGAGGATGGTAAGGCAGCGAGCAGGAGCATGCTTTGCAGGGAGTCCTCCAGTGTGACTCCTAATACGAGGGCATTGTCCATGAGGGTCTGCCAATTATTTAGAATTTGGGTTGTGGATTGATGTCCAATTGTGTAGCAGTTAGGAGTCGCTTGAGAGAAGTGAGACGAGTGATAAGGTCCTTGTGGTGGTAGTGTGACTTGAGAGTACTCCACATGGTGACAGAGGTTGTGCAAAGTCAAACGAGCTGGGCTTGGTAGTCGCCGAGGTGAAAGAGGATTTCTGCCTGTGCTTTCAGATCCTTTGTGTTCTAGTCATGTAGGTGACATGAATCGCCTGCTAGTTTGGGTGTCATTCTCGAGACTACATGCCATATGGATGCATGTTTTAGTAAGACAATGACTCGCATGGACCATGTGAGGTAGTTGGTGCCATCAAGTTTATCGAGGATGTAGCTTCGTATAGTTGAAGGCATAGAATCTTGTGGATGGTGCGCCATGCTGCTATTTCGATGAAGAGAGGGCAGAGACTAGGAGGCAAAGTGTTCACTATGCGTAAGGTAGTGAGCACTCTATCTGCGAGCTTACTCTGATATCATGTTGAGATGACAATTTCCATACAACAGTAAGGAGATTTCACAAAATGAACACTGAACTGAAAAATGCTATTGCAAATACAAGTTTAAGTAAGAAAGTGAGGCTGGAAAGTCTGTTGCCTAAAGGAGTGGTGTTGGAGGGCTAAGGTTATGGTCCAGGTAGTGGCCTAAAGAGGATTCATGTCAGATGGTTGAGTGAGTGGTGTGTAATTATGGTCCAGGTAGTGGACTCAGGAGGAGTTATGTCCAATGGTTCTGGGAGTGGTCTGCAGGTACGGTTTTGTAAGAGCTTACAATTTATTGATTTTACAACATTGAGAGGGATGAACGCATCGAAACGCTGCAATCCAACAGGAACACAATATTTTGTGCTTGATCTTTCTTCAGTTGATGAGGATTGTGGATGATGTCCAACAGTGTAGCAGTTAGGAGACGCTTGAGAGAAGTGACACGAGTGATAAGGTCCTTGTGGTTTGTGGTGGTAGTATGACTTGAGAGTACCCCACATGGTGACGGAGGTTGTGCAAGGTCAAACGAGCTGGGCTTGGAAGTTGCCGAGGTGAAATAGGATTTCTGCTGTGCTTGCAGATCCTTTGGGTTCAAGTCAGGTAGGTGACATGAGTCCCCTTCTGTTTTGGGTGTCATTTGCGAGACTATATGCCATACGGATGCACGTTTTAGCAAGACGGTGACTCGCATGGCCCATGTGAGGTAGTCGGTGCCGTCAAGTTTATCGAGGTTGTAGCTTCGTATAGTTGAAGGCATAGAAGCTTGTGGATGGTGCGCCATGCTGCTATTTGGATGAACAGAGGGCAGAGACCAGGAGGCAAAGTGTTCAGTATGCGGAAGGTAGTGAGCACTCTGTCTACGAGCTTACTCTGGTACCATGTTGAGATGACAGTTTCCAGACAGTAGCAAGGAGACTTCACAAAATGAAAACTGAACTGAAAGTGAGGCTAGAAAGCCTGTTGCCTAAAGGAGTGGTGTTGGAGGTCTATGGCTATGGTCCAGGTAGTGGCCTAAAGAGCAGTCATCTCAGATGGTTGAGTGAGATGGTTGAGTGAGTGGTCTGCAATTATGGTCCAGGTAGTGGACTGAAGAGGAGTTATGTCTGATGGTTCAGGGAGTGATTTGCAGCTACGTTTTTGTGAGAGCTTACGATTTATTGATTTTACAACATTAAAAGAGTTAAGAGGGATGAACGCATCGAAACGCTGCAATCCAACAGGAACACAGTATTTTGTGCTTAATCTTTCTTCAGTTGATGAGACGAATAACAAAAAAATAGCTTAACGAATGTACGCATACGTCACATAAGTCTACGCTATGTTTGAAAACGCGAGAAATGCATGCACGTCCCGCTTATTTGGCTAATGGAGCTTGGTATCACAAGTGCGTCGATTACCTTTAAGTTGATGCCATTATCTGGTCAGAGGCTGGAATGCAGTGAGGTGCCTGTAAACTTCTCCACATCCGGGATCTCAGCATAATCAGGCAAGTGCAGACCTCCGACAGCGCGAGTGGCGTAGTGGGATAGTATTACTGAGGTCTGCACAACCGGATGAGGTTCACCGCTCCATTTTGAAGAGGATATGGGAGGGTCTCTTCAAATTTCAACTTGGCAGAGAGAGTCAGGGACTTCGCAAGTCGCAGATGTCGCAACCCTGCTGAATCGGATATTCGGGAGAACGCCATTTCGAAGGGCACAACAGTTCAGATATTGGTGGAGCTCAGCACAGTCGGGATACATGGAGATCCATGATGGGTTGCAGGCAAAAGAGTAGCAATAGAAGTGTCCACGGATGTCGCTGCGGCAGCCAAAGTAGCGTTTCAAGAACCATCTCCAACCGATGTCCGAGCATCTCTCTAGACCACGACAAAAGAAGTATGGCCTGATTGTAGGAGCTTGATTGCCATGCAAACAACAGATATTCCTGCACCTATAATAAGAATCTCAATGCCGGCCATCACCGGCAGTAGAAGTCATCAGAGGGTGGCGTACTTCAGTGCATGCAGGTAGAGTTCTGAATTATAAGTTAAAGGTAGCTGTTTATAATATGGTCGTGCAAACATGAGTTTTGAATTATAAGTTAAAGATAGTTGTTATGATGGTCTTATATTTCTATCCAGCCATTTATGGTGTTTGGGTCCTATTTCCTGCTGTGTCAAATTGTGGGCAACTATAAGACGAGTGGGTTCCGTGACATCCTCTGCACTGCAGATCGGCTTGGCGTGTCCTCCAACATGGGGGCTAAGAAGCATTATGGGCGTGTGTGTCGAGCCTTCCCTTCCTCACCGTTCTTGGGAATGTCGCTTGTCCCTCGAGCTATGGGTAGATGCCCATTAATGGGAACGTCCCCTGTCACTCCTAGGCGGGTCTTGGGTTCCTTGACGATTGCATGCGGTGAGGTCAGCTCATCTTCGACGGCTACTCTTATCTTTGAGTTGAGGTCCTTCGGGGTTGGTTTGGGCTACCGCGGGCTCCCCATGGTCGTTTTGGAAAGAGCTTTCGCTTCGCACTTAGATGTGCATTTCATCGTTTGACGCTTGTCCGACAAGAGCGTGCTTGTCTACATGCAACTGTTCTCATCTTTTGGGTTTATGTTCGCTTCCGGTATCTTGAGGCCTTCGGGCCGTTTGGGTTTGAGGGATGTGCAAGTTAGCTTGTCTTGGATGGCTACCAGTTTCTTTCAAATAAGTTTGCTTCCGTGCATTTAACTTGGAGCCCCTTTGGTTTTGGGTTGTTGAAGGGCAAAGGCCCGTTTTACAACTCCCTTGTACTTCTTGTGTTCCATGCGGGACGTTAGGCTCAAGAAGAAAACCTCTTGGACTTGAGTTTGTATTTATTGGCTACATTTGGTATCACAGTTCATGGAGCGGAGTGGTAGTCGTCTCATTCTTTGGATCCTTGTGTAAGGCACGTTCTATTCACCTAGTTATTAGTTTGTGGACTAAGCCTTTGTGGCCGCCCTCTCCCATTCGTATCCCTCTTAGGATGGACCGGTGTGGGATGTGCCCCGTTCTTCCCCTATGAGGAGGGAGGTTGATCCTTCATAGACTAGCAAGGTTTCCGTGTAAAGTTGACTAGGGGTAACATAATAAATTGCTTCTGCACAGTAAGTCGTGCACCACTAAGAAGAGCCTCTACTATTTGCATGTAGCACATTTCCATGGAGCGACACTAGCAATTCGGATGGGTGCCTCTTGAGGGGGTGCTCAGGCCCGATTGAGTGAAAAGATGTTCTTAAGTGTTATGTACAAGTCCCTCTCCATATGTGCTGCCGGCTACAATAGTTGTACAACAGTTTAGCTGCACTTCAGTTTTTGTAACAATTTTTTGTTATCTTGTGGATTTGCATCGCGCAACTAAATACAAAAGTGCTCTTAGGTTTACGGCTTATGAGTAATATGTTATGAAATCAGAAAAAGGATAGACGCTGCTATATTTTATGAGCTTGAAAAAGTATCCACGCTGTTTAGTTTACAACAGTTTTGAATTTTATGTTATGGAAGATCTTGGAGAAGGAGAAGTGAGGTTATTTTTAGCAACCCCTACTCACGTTGTTTATGTGCAAGATTTCTTGGCACTCATGTTGGGTGTTTCACGTTTTCTTTCAGTTGAGGTTATGAAAGTTGTGCCATCGCATTCTTTATGTGCACCCTAGGGTTAGGAGTGTGTGTTTTATAAGAAAGAGTCACGGAATGGACGGTTGGACATGGTCCTCCCATGTAGGTTGTTTGAAGCCAAGGTCGGGTAGTTGTACCATTGTGCATACCGAGGACCATTCCGGGAGTATCATCGCGCATACGGATGACCATATCTATAATTTTTTTTTTTGGGCAGAGTGTGTTGTCTTTTGCTAAAACAACATTACCATGTGAATTTATCTCATTTCATGAATGTTCTTTGTTGCACGACTATTGATATGGATGTTTCGATCCTTCTGTGCATGTGTATGGTAGTGGTGTGCCATAGTCTTCATAATTTTGCAAGTACTTTAGCGTCATTCCTTTCCAATTTTCTTGCTTCCATAAAGAAGTAAACCCTCTACTAAGGACTATGGTTACTTGATTTCATAAATTTTCAAAACCAAAAGAGTGAATTTTATTCACTTAAGTACATTTGTTTGCATACACTTAAGTACATGCGTTTGCATACATTCATGGATGCCATAAATGATTCTAGTATTCCGTAGCCTTAAGCATACTTAACATCGATACCTTTCATAATCTTGTGCTTCCTTGTAGTGCACAAACATGTGCTTCTCTACGATGTATCATCATCCTAATGCACATGTTCTTTGCATCTGAATATGTTTCTTATCAATAGAAACATTTGGAGATGAATTTGTGCATTCAAGGTAACCTTTTGGTAAAACATAAAATGCACATACATCCATTCTTTTCAATGCATAGATGCATGTAACTGCTCAGGGTGCTTGATTTTCTTTTCCATGCCTTTATGTTTGCCTATTCAATGCTTCACTTACCTTATCTTTTTGTTTGGACCATTATGCATAATTGAAGTAATATTCTAAGCTTCAATTATGATTGTGTGCAAAGATAATGAAATCTAAGTTAACCAATATAAAATGAAACATAATTGAAGAAAAATACTTAGCTCTATAAGAAGCTTCATTCTTCCTTTGCATTTTAGGGGAGGGATAATTCTTTGCTTTGAGGAAGAGCAATCTTCAACTTCCTATTGATCTCCATGCTTCATAGTGCTCCAAAAATGCTTGAGGTTATCATCTACGCGTGCCAAAAAATATGGCACCACGGAGGATGCTTGGTTGGTAAAAATGATGGAGGAGCCGATTGATATATCCCATAGAGTTTGCAAGCAGAATTGAAACGCTCTTCATATAGCACGATGCACGACACAATTCATCCACTAGGAAGAGCATGATTTTCACGTAGCCCATGGCTGATTGATCTTCCGGTAATGAGTTCTTATCGCCTGGCTGAGCGTTGAGCATGTGTCTCTGCCAACTATGGAAAAGATCCATTAATGAGGAGGCTTCACACAGTGAAGCAGGAACCTAACGAACATCTTTTCTAAGATGAAGACTATGCTCGGCCTCTAGCAGAAAAGCTATTAGCGTGATGGCACAAGACCAAAGAGGCTCGGATACCACTCTTGTATTACCGAAAAACACTCTAGTCTAACTACTCAAGACTATAACTTCTAAGCCCACAAGGGGGTGATACATGCACCCTCCACCCAACCAACTCCACCCATATATATACCTCAAGGCCAAGAGAGAAATTGTGAGGAGAGCTTGCCAAGTGTCCTCTCCATATGGATGCTAATCCAAGGCGTTCTAACCTTCGAAATCACATGGAAACATATGGCTCTCACATGGATTCTAAAAGGAGTTCTCCCAAGCTTGTACGTACAAGTCTCAAGGCATGAGAGGTCTCCCTAAGGGTTAAATATCATACTCTTAGGAAATATCAACCCTAAGGGTCAAAACCCTTTCATTGGGAGTAAATAAATCCAAATATGTCAAGGGTTGAAACCACACTCTTGGAGCGACTTTCTCAAGGGTTCTCCCAATAGAATCCAAGGGTTCTCCAAGTGGTTTTGGACCCTCAAAACCCATGTCTTTGGAGAGAGAGAGAGAGAGAGAGAGATAGAGAGAGAGAGAGAGAGAAAGAGATAGAGAGAGAGAGAGAGAGGGATGGATACCCGATTGTTTCTCTCGTGCATGACAGATCTGAGACTTAGATAGGTGGGAGAGATGGAGAGAGAGTGAGAGAGAGAGAGAGAGAGATTTTCTTTTCCCTTCCTCTTCTTGTCTGCACATGCATATCGCACGAATGTCAAAGAGAGAGAGAGAGAGAGAGAGAGAGAGAGAGAGAGAGAGAGAGAGAGAGAGAGAGAGAGAGATCACACAATCAAAAATGGGCAGAAAGAGGCGGAAGAGAGAGAGAGAGAGAGAGAGAGAGAGAGAGAGAGAGAGAGAGAGAGAGAGAGAGAGAGAGAGAGAGAGAGAGAGAGAGAGAGAGAGAGAAAGCATGTTTGTGTATTTATGCATATATATGCATGTAAGTTTGCATGTGTTATGTATGATGCATGTATGCATGTGATGTGATGCATGTAGGCATGAGTAAAGTATGCATGTATGCATGTGTAAAGTATGAATGTATGCATGAGAAGATAGGTTTGCATGTGTATTTATGCTTATGCATGTATATGTTAGTGAATATGTGGATGTATGTTAGAATGTGAAGTATGCATATGTACATGAGTGAGATATGCATGTATGCATGTGAATGTATGCATGTGTGCATGTACATATGTAGTGTGAGTTAATGCATATGCATATGAGTAAGGAGTGCATGTATGCATGAGTGTATGCATGTAAGTGTGAATGTATGTATGCATATGAACTAAAATGTATGCATGTGCATATCTATTTGAATAAGATGCATATGTAGGTATGCGTGTGTGCATGTATCTTAGTGACAAGTGCATGTACATGAGTGATATGTACATGTATGTTAGGATTTGATGCCTGTGTATGCATGTGAAGTTAGTGTATGCATGTGTATGCATATGAAGTTCGTGTATGCATGTGTATCATGTGAAGTTAGTGTATGCATGTGTGCATGCACAAGAAAGATATGCATGTGTGCAAGTGCATATGTAGTGTAAGGTAGTGCATATGCATATAAGATATATGCATATATATTAGTATGTGTGCATGTACATATTGAAGTTAGTGCACGTGCATATGATAGGTACATGTGTGCATGAGAGAATGAATCCATGTATGCATGTACATATTAGAGTTAATGCATATGCATCTGAATTTGAGGCATGCGTGTGTGCATGTATGTTAGAAGTATATGTATGCATATAAAGATGATGCATGTATACAAGTGGATGTGTGCATGTATGTTAGCATATGTAGTATGAATGTGTATGCATGTATAGTTAATATATGCATATGAAGTGTGATGTATGTATGCATATATATATATATATATATATATATATATATATATATATATATATATATATATATATATATATATATATATATATATATATATATATATATATATATATATATATATATATATATATATATATATATATAATAGAATTCATGTGCATATGAAAGAGTGTATATGCATATATGAAGTAGACAAGTAATATAAGTATATGTATGTGTTTATGCCTATTTAAAGTAAATGTGTGTATGAGTTAGCCTTACATGTGTTTACTTGTACATAAATGCACAATAGGTATAAATGAGATTGCATTAGAAATACATGTTAGTGTAGCAATATGCATGTTAAAGGTAATATTTGTATTAAAGCATCTAAAATAAATATATTAATATGAGGATGTATGTGAGTATGTAGTTACATAAACATAAGAGGGTTAAATAACATGTATTAGCATAGGTTTAAATTATGTTAAGTTTTGAATATTAGATTAACAAATGATTGTTTTATATTAAGAAAAGCATACGTATGTTTGTTTAATGGTCTCCTACAGATCGTTGTGAAGAAAACTTGACGAGCAATGAAGAATATTTGATGAGATTACGAGATAGAAGCTGCTTTTATGCTGCTAATTTTAGTTCATTATATGATATTTTGAAGTATTAAGTTTTTGTATAGGAATATTTTCTAAGAGCTCTATTAGAACTCTTTACAAGCATTTGTATAGGTCTAGATTTGATTCTAAAGTCTTTCATACTTTCACTTTACAATTTAATTAAATTTTTATATTGCACCTTCTTATGTCTAAGATCTTAGCATCGACAAGCAAATCTGATACTAAAAATAAAGAATTAGATAGTTCTTTTATTTTAGGAACGCTTCTACCTACGCCTGTTGAAAATACATTTACTCAAATTAGTTAAAGATCAAGTTGTAGATGAAACTTGAGGTTCTGTAGAATGCAATCGTAACTTATCTAGAGTTTTGCATTTACTCTCATTGTCTTACGTGAACTAGAAAATAGAGAAGATTTGTTTCCTCCAACCTTAAAAAGAAATACTTTTCCACAACAAAAAGAAAACATCGTAGTTGATATAATTAAAGATAGAATAACTAGTGAAGAATTAATATTTCCTTCATATTTAGACGCTATATCTGGGTATAGAAACAACCTTCCATATGGACCATAGTGTTCTACTTTTCATGAATACGAATATTGCATCTATAAGTAAAACTCAACTAAAACAAAAATAGATAGCTCTTTAATTCTAAATACACTTTTACCTACTCCATCAGAAAATAATACTACATAAATCAATGAAAGCAAGGATAGTATAGAAGAAGTAGAAAAAGTGAAAGATCATATTGTAACCAAAACTTTATACTCTTCACTTGACGATTATAGAGTGTCTAAATTTAGAGCTTTTTGTTCAATTGGTTTTCCTGAATTTGACGAAAGAGAGATCTTATTTCCACCTTCCCCTAAAAGGAAAAATCAATCTAAAAACGACGAGGTAGCTATTATTAAAAAATGAATTATTGAAGAGAGTTCTAATAGAATTACTGAAGAAGAACTTATCTTTACAACATATCAAAACGCTAGAAACGCACTTTCATATAAATCTTAGTTTTTAGATTAAAGTTAAATAGATTAAAAAACTCTAGCTTTTAACTCCAAAACATCGAAAACTCAACCTAGATCCTGAAGCATACTAAGAAGCACCCTGCATGTAGTCATACGGTGAGGTTAGCGTGAATCTGTTGGATGAGCGTCTGCCTCCCTTCACACCCCTCTACAACAGCGTGTGGTATGGGTCGATGGAGTGTGGTACTCTGTTTTGCACATAGCATGCTGTGGCAATGGCTTCTTGCAAAAATGGTTTGGCGAGACCGGTTGTTAAGAACATAGCTCTAGCGCTCCTTGAAGGAGAGATGGATTCTTGCGTTTAGCTTGCCCTCGTTGAAGGAGAGATGGATTCTTGGGTTTTGCCAAAATTGTTTGGTGAGACCGGCTGTTAAGCACATAGCTTGCTCTTCTTGAAGGAGAGATGGATTCTTGTGTTTCGCATGGTATGGCAATGGCTTCTTGCCAAAATGGTTTGGTAAGACCGGCTGTTAAGCACATAGCTTGCACTCCTTGAAGAAGAGATGGATTCTTGTGGAGTGTGTGCCACTGCGAAGTGTTGTTGTATTTCCTCATCATTGAAAAATTTCCTGAGGGCTACTGATATATATTCTCCTCCATTGCCAGAACAAAGAATCTGAATGAGAATGTCATGTTGTCGTAGAGCTTTCTTGTAGTAGTCCTTAAAATGTGATAAAACATCAGATTTTTGTTTGAGAAAAAATACCGTTATACCTGCTTAGGTCGTCGATGAAGGTAAGAAAATAGCATTGATCGGCATGTGTATTCTTCGGTAGTTTTCAAGCCAGCCTTTTGAAGGTGTCATGTGATGAGTGGCTCTAGTGTAAAGTAGCCATTGAGGAGCATCTTGGACAGGAGCTATATGCAAATTCTTGTTAGATAGATTTTAAGTGAAGAGTTTTAGGTCTTCGACATTCGGTGATGAGTCCTCCTCATGGTGAATTTGTGCATCTTGAGCACGGGGCCGAGGGCGTGAGTATTGTCTCTGAAATCGTTTTGTGTGACACTCTTTTTCGATGTGCCGTTGGTGGCCACAGTAGTCATAGATAAGGGGTCTCGGCACATGTGAGGATGTGTTGGTAGATGAGCATTGAGGGATATGATGTGCACCCTTTGAGAACTGGTGGTGATGCCTTTCTATGTTCACTTTAGTCATTGTGGACAAAGATTGACTTAGGGGCATTGTATCTTCTTGCAAGATACGTGCTATGAGAGTTCAATGGTCAAGCCAACAAGAGAGGCTTGAGTGGTGATGAACGACTGCGAAGAGGATGGTAAGGCAGCGAGCAGGAGCATGCTTTGCAGGGAGTCCTCTAGTGTGTCTCGTGATAGGAGGGCATTGTCCATGAGGGTCTACCAATAATTTAGAAATTGGGTTGTGGATTGATGTCCAACAGTGTAGCAGTTAGGAGTCCCTTGAGAGAAGTGACATGAGTGATAAGGTACTTGTGGTGGTAGTGTGACTTGAGAGTACTCCACATGGTGACGGAGGTTGGGCAAAGTCAAATGAGCTGGGCTTGGTAGTCATCAAGGTGAAAGAGGATTTCTGCCTCTGGTTGGAGATCCTTTGTGTTCCAGTAATATAGGTGACATGAGTTGCCTGCTAGTTTGGGTTTCGATCCCGAGACTACATGCCATATGGATGCACATTTTAGCAAGACAGTGAGTCGCATGGCCCATGTGACGTACTTGGTGCCATCAAGTTTATCGAGGTTGTAGCTTCGTATAGTTGAGGCATAGAAGCTTGTGGATGGTGCGCCATGCTGCTATTTGGACGAAGAGAGGGAAGAGACCAGTAGGCAAAGTGTTCATTATGCAGAAGATAGTGAGAACTCTGTCTGGGAGCTTACTCTGATATCATGTTGAGATGATAGTTTCCAAACAGTAGCAAGGAGACTTCACAAACTGAACACTAAACTGAAAACGCTATTGCGAATACAAGTTTAAGTAAAAAAGTGGGTCTGGAAAGCCTGTTGCCCAAAGGAGTGGTGTTGGAGGGCTATGGTTATGGTCCAGGTAGTGGCCTAAAGAGGAGTCACGTCAGATGGTTGAATGAGTGGTCTGCAGTTATGGTCCAGGTAGTGGACTCAAGAGGAGTTATGTCTGATGGTTCAGAGAGTGGTGTGCAGCTACGTTTTTGTGAGAGCTTACGATTTATTGATTTTACAACATTAAGAGTTAAGAGGGATGAACGCATCGAAACGCTGCAATCCAACAGGAACACAGTATTTTGTGCTTGATCTTTCTTCAGTTGATGAGACGAATAACAAAAAAACAGCTTAAGGACCGTACGCATACCTCCATAAGTCTCCGCTACGTTTGAAAACTCTAGAAATGCATGCACGTCCCGATTATTTGGCTAAAGCAGCTTGGTATCACAGGTGCGTCGCTTACCTTTATGTTGATGCCATTATCTGGTCAGAGGCTGTAAACTTCTCCACATCCGGGATCTCAGCATAATCAGGCAAGTGCAGACCTCCGACAGCGCGAGTGGCGTAGTGGGATAGTATGACTCAGGTCTGCACAACCGGATGAGGTTCACGGCTCCATTTTGAAGAGGTTATGGGAGGGTCTCTTCAATTTCAACTTGCCAGAGAGAGCCTGGGACTTCGCAAGTGGCAGATGTTGCAACCCTGCTGAATCGGATATTCGGGAGAACGCCATTGCGAAGGGCACAATAGTTCAGATATTGGTGGAGCTCAGCACAGTCGGGATACATGGAGATCCATGATTGGTTGCGGGCAGAAGAGTAGCAATAGAAGTGTCCACGGATGTCGCTGCGGCAGCCAAAGTAGCGGTTCAAGAACCATCTCCCACCGATGTCCGAACATCTCTCTAGCACGACAGAAGAAGTATGGCCTGATTGTAAGAGCTTGATTGCCATGCAAACAACAGATATTCCTGCACCTATAATAAGAATCTCAATGCCGGCCATCACCGGCAGTAGAAGTCATCAGAGGGTGGCGTACTTCAGTGCATGCAGGTAGAGTTCTGAATTATAAGTCATCAGAGGGTGGCGTACTTCAGTGCATGCAGGTAGAGTTCTGAATTATATGTTAAAGGTAGCTGTTTATAATATGGTCGTGCAAACATGAGTTTTGAATTATAAGTTAAAGGTAGTTGTTTATAATATGGCCGTGCAAACAAGCAAGATTTTAGTAGCGGATTGGTTTTAAGGCCCGAGTGGCACAGTTCATGGGGCGGAGTGGTAATCGTCTCATTCTTTTGGATCCTTGTGTAAGGCACGTTCTATTCACCTAGTTATATGTTTGTGGAGTGAGCCTTTGTGACCACCCTCACCCATTCGTATCCCTGTTAGGCTGGACCGGTGTGGGATGTGCCCTGTTTTTCCCCTGTGAGGAGGGAAGTTGATCCTTCATTGACTAGCAAGGTTTCCATGTAAAGATGGCTAGAGGTAACATAATAAGTAGCTTCTGCGTAGTAAGTCCTACATCACTGAAAAGAGCTTCTACCATTCGCATGTAGCACATTTCCATGGAGAGACACTAGCAATTCCGATGGGTGCCTCTTGAGGGGGTGCTCAGGCGAGATTGAGTGCAAATATGTTCTTAAGTGTTATGTACAAGTCCCTCTCCATATGTGCTGCCAGCTACAATAGTTGTACAACAGTTTAGCTGCACTTCAGTTTTGTAACAATTTTGAGTTATCTTGTGGATTTGCATCGTGCAACTAAATACAAAAGTGCTCTTAGGTTTACGGCTTATGAGTAATATGTTATGAAATCAGAAAAAGGATAGACGCTGCTATATTTTATGAGCTTGGAAAAGTATCCACGCTGTTCAATTTACAACAGTTTTAAAATTTTTCGTTATGGAAGATCTTGCAGAAGGAAAAATGAGGTTATTTTTGGCAGCCGGTACCCACGTTGTTTATGTGCAAGATTTCTTGGCCCTCATGTTGGGTGTTTCATGTTTTCTTTCAGTTCAGTTATGAAAGTTGTGCCATTGCATTCTTTATGTGCACTTCATTGCATTCTTTATGTGCACTTTATGGTGAAGAGTGTGTGGTTTATAAGAAAGAGTCACTGACAGGCTGATTGGACATGGTCCTCCCATGTAGGTTGTTTGAAGGTCATGCCTATGGGTGTCCATGAAGTCGGGGCTTGGTGCAAATGTGGACCTGCGAGTTGAACATGGTTCTCCTATTCGGATTGTTGGTTGGTTGTGCTCGCGGGATCCCTTCGAGACGGAGGCTAGTTGTGCGTGGGTCGGGGGGTTGAGCGTGGTTCTCCCTGATGATTGATAAGCAAGGAACATGCACAATCCAAGCCATCTTAAGAGAAAATGAGGAATTCACTCGCTTAAACATTAAAGAGTACTTGGATGCATTTGAGGAGCAAGAGCAAATCCAAGGTTTATATGATGATGTTTTCGTGAAATATTTTGGCGGTGTTGTTTCTAGTTCAATCCTAAAAAGTATACAAGTTCACGCCAATAAACCTTGGGAAGAATTTAGAAAAGAATTACATAAGATGTTCTATCTTGAGGATTTTACCCAGCATAGTCGGGAAGGACTTTTACGATGGATAAACTCTTGAAAGAGCAATGATTCCTTAACTCATCTTCATGGTGAGTTTATAGGGCTGAAGTTGAGAGACGTATAGAAGAGCCTAGAAAAAGATATGGCCTGACCAACGAATAGGAAAAAGTAAAAAGAGAAATAGAGGTTGTTGCTCAAATGAAGCAAAGGCAAACAATTTTGTATGCTAGATCAAATGCTTCTCAACATAGGGAGATTCTTGCTGCAAGGCAAATTAACATGCCAATGCCTACGACTAAGGCTACGGCTAACAATATTTTTGCCCCTAAAGCTTCGATAGAATTTCAACTAGATATTCTATGTAAATAGATGGAGAATGTTATGAACATGCAGACATCTCTTTCCAAAGAGGTTGCCCAATTGAATAACAAAGTATACTCCATGAGATTTAATGATCCTCGAGCAGTAGTGGTGTAGTGCAAGCAGCACCCATACAACCAATTATGCCACAATGCATTCCTCCTCAACCAATTTTCTAGCCTGCTCAACCTACTCAGTTCGCTCCTCAACCAGCCTTTCAAAGAAATACTGGAAGAAGAGGGACTAGTGGAAAGCGATGTGTATGGTGTGATAGTCAAGAAGGACGTATGCATGTGATGAATTAAGAAGCACAAAGGAAAATCAATTATTTATAGAAATTGATAGAAGATTGTGTGACTTTACATCAAAACTTTGTTTATCTGTCAATTGGGGCAAAGGAGGTATGAAAAAGCTATATGAAACTTAACAATCTCTAATACAACTGCCACTACCTCGGCTGCTAGATTAGAGCTAGCCGATGATAGGCTTCTTTCTATGCCTAGCCAAAATCCTTATTCGATTGAGGCACTGGTAAGGGCTAGAGATGAGATAATGTATAAAAATGCATGGAGATCTCCTATAGATCAAGCCTCAGTTTATTCTCACATTGCTAATGTTGAGGAAAAACGGAGACGAGATGATATGCAGGAGCTTATATACTTTCATGCATATACACTTGAGGCTAAGAATTGTATCCAAAGATTTAACTCGGAGAATTTTTCTAAGTTATTGAATAACATAGATGTATTCAGGTATTCTTCAATTCATTTTTGCCTTGCCATTGACTTGGTAAGGGATTTTCTTTCTTAGGTTTACTTCATTGGTAGGCAAGTCATAGTTAATGTGGTCATAACATTAAATATGTGATACATTACTATCCCTTTTTTGGAAAGATATTGCTAATTACTTATATTGCAAAATCTAATTATCATAATTTTGCAAGTACTTTAGCTTCATTCCTTTCCAATTGTCTTGCTTCCATAAAGAAGTAAACCCTCTACTGAGGACTATGGTTACTTACTTGGTTTCATAAATTTTCAAAACCAAAAGAGTGAATTTTTTTTCAATTAAGTACATTCGTTTGCATACGCTTAATTACATGTGTTTGCATACATTCATGGATGCCATGAATGATTCTAGTAATCCATAGCCTGAAGCATACTTAAAATCGATACTGTAGAGGACGTACTGAGGTATCCACTTTTAACAAGATCAGAAAATATGTACTTCCAATACTTGTACTACTCAAGATTATAACTTCTAAGCCCACAAGGGGGTGAGAGATGCACCCTCCACCCAACCAACTCCACCCATATATATACCTCAAGGCCAAGGGGGAAAATGTTATGAGAGCTTGCCAAATGTCCTCTCCACATGGATGCTAATCCAAGGCCTTCTAACCTTGGAAATCATATGGAATCATATGGATCTCACATGGATTCTAAAAGGACTTCTCCCAAGCTTGTAAGTACAAGTCTCAAGGCCTGAGAGGTCCCCCTAAGGGTTAAATATCATACTCTTACGAAATATCAACCCTAAGGGTCAAAACCCTTCAATTGTGAGTAAATAAATCCAAATAACTCAAGGGTTCAAACCACACTCTTGGAGACACTTTGTCCAGGGTTCTCCCAATAGAATCGAAGGGTTCTCCAAGTGGTTTTGGACCCTCAAAACCCATGTCTTTGGTCACTTTGACCGATATTTATAGAACAGACCACCAGCTCTATTTCTCTACCATTTCCTAGAGATTTTGTAGATGGTGATTCTATATGGTTGCACACATACTTGCTTGCTCTCATGGTCTGATCCTCCTCCATCAAGCTCCGACAAAGCAAAGACATGATCCGAAATGGGCAGAAAGAGCAGAGAGAGAGAGAGAGAGAGAGAGAGAGAGAGATGAATACCGAGTTGTTGCTCTTGCGTGCGACAGATGTGAGCTTTAGAGAGAGAGAGAGAGAGAGAGAGAGAGAGAGAGAGAGAGAGAGAGAGAAGGCATGTATGTGTAATTATGCATATATATGCATGTAAGTTTGCATGTGTTATGTATGATGCATGTATTCATGAGTAAAGTATGCATGTATGCATGAGTAAAGTATGCATGTATGCATGAGTAAAGTATACATGTATGCATGAGAAGATAGGTATGCATGTGCATTTATGCTTACGCATGTATATGTGAGTGCATGTGTGGATGTATGTTAGAATGTGAAGTATGCATATGTACATGAGTGAGATATGCATGTATGCATGTGAATGTATGCATGTGTGCATGTACATATGTAGTGTGAGCTAATGCATATGCATATGAGTGAGAAGTGCATGTATGCATGAGTGTATGCATGTAAGTGTGAATGTATGTATGCATATGAACTAAAATGTATGCATGTGCATATCTAATTGAATAAGATGCATATGTAGGTATGCGTGTGTGCATGTATCTTAGTGACAAGTGCATGTACATGAGTGATATGTACATTTATGTTAGGATGTGATGCATGTGTATGCATATGAAGTTCGTGTTAGCATGTATATGCATGTGAAGTTAGTGTATGGATGTGAAGTGTTATCATGAGTGAGTTTTGCATGTGTGCATGCACGAGAAAGATATGCATGTGTGCATGTGCATATGTAGTGTAAGATAGTGCATATGCATATAAGATATATGCATATATGTTAGTATGTGTGCATGTACATATTGAAGTTAGTGCACGTGCATATGATAGGTACATGTGTGCATGAGAGAATGAATGCATGTATGCATGTACATATTAGAGTTAATGCATATGCATATGAACTGTGAGGCATGCATGTGTGCATGTATGTTAGAAGTATATATATGCAATATATAAAGATGATTCATGTATGCAAGTGGATGTGTGCATGTATGTTAACATATCTAGTATGAATGTGTATGCCTGTTTATATATATATATATATATATATATATATATATATATATATATATATATATATATATATATATATATATATATATATATATATATATATATATATATATATATATATATATATATATATATATATATATAAACATACATGCAAGTGGATGTGTGCATGTATGTTTATACTCTTCACCTGACGATTATAGAGTGTCTAGATTTATAACTTTTTGTTCAATTGCTTTCCTTGAATTTGACGAAAGAGAGATCTTATTTCCACCTTCTCCTAAAAGGGAAAATCAATCTGAAAACGACAAGGTAGCTATTATTAAAGAATGTATTATTGAAGAGAGTTCTAATCGAACTACTGAAGAAGAACTTATCTTTACAACATATCAAAACGCTAGAAATGCACTTTCATATAAATCTTAGTTTTTAGATTAAAGTTAAATAGATTAAAAAACTCTAGCTTTTAACTCCAAAACACTAAAAACTAAACCTAGATCCTGAAGCATACTAAGAAGCACCCTGCGTGTAGTGACACGGTGAGGTTAGCGTGAATTTGTTGGATGAGCGTTCTGCCTCCCTTCACACCCCTCTACGACAGCGTGTGGTATGGGTCGATGGAGTGTGGTACTTTGTTTTGCACATAGCATGCTGTAGCAATGGCTTCTTGCCAAAATGGTTTGGTGAGACCGGCTGTTAAGCACATATCTTGCGCTCCTTGAAGGAGAGATGGATTCTTGCATTTAGCTTGCCCTACTTGAAGGAGAGATGGATTCTTACGTTTTGCCAAAATGGTTTGGGTAGACCGACTGTTAAGCACATAGCTTGCGCTCCTTGAAGGAGAGATGGATTCTTGTGTTTAGCATGCTGTGGATATGGCTTCTTGCCAAAATGGTTTGGTGAGACTGACTCTTAAGCACATAGCTTGCACTCCTTGAAGGAGAGATGGATTCTTGTGGAGTGTGTGCCACTGTGAATTGTTGTTGTATTTCCTCATCATTGCAAAATTTCTTGAGGGCTACTCATATATTTTCTCCTCCATTGTCAGAACATAGAATCTGAACGAGAATGTCATGTTGTCGTAGAGCTTAGCTGTAGTAGTCCTTAAAATGTGATAAAACTTCAGAGTTTTGTTTGAGAAAAAATACCGTTATACCTGCTAAAGTCATCGATAAAGGTAAGAAAGTAGCATTGACCGGTAAGAGACACGGTATCCATGGGGCCACATTAGTCACTATGGACAAGTTGATGTAGCTGAGAGCTTCACGTATAGGAGCACATGAACGGTTTATGGGAAGCTTTGCCCATGAGGCATCCTTCATAGAGATTGATTGAGGTCATGTGTGAGGGCATTCCATGACAAAGTTTGTGTTGTGCTATTTGATGGTGTAATGACATTGATGTGGCCAAGCCTAGAGCCACAAGAGTGTGGTTGTGGCCTTTGTTAAATGTTTGAAGACCATGGATGATAAGGACAGTGTGGCATGATCTGTGGCATGATTAGCTTGTTTTCTAATGGGTATGGGATAAAGGTTATTAACTTGAGGAAGCTTGAGAGTTTCCTATTGCCCATATGATACCTTAAAATGATGCACACAATAGTTGTGCAAAAACTCCACAAAGGATCCAGATATAGTGGCAGTAGATACAAAGATAAGGTTGCGTGTAAGACCAGGAATGTGGTAGATATTTTTAAGTGTGATAGTGTTACCGCTTGAGAGTTGAATGGTGAGGTTTCCCATACCGACAACTTGAAGTGAGTGATCGTTCCCGATGTAGATGAGAACGTGATTGTGTATTCTTCGGTAGTTTTCAAGCCAGCCTTTTGAAGGTGTCATGTGATGAGTGGCTCCAGTGTCAAGTAGCCATTGAGGAGCATCTTGGACAGGAGCTATATGCAAATTCTTGTTGGATAGATTTTAAGTAAAGAGTTTTAGGTCTTCGACATTCGGTGACGAGTCCTCCTCATGGTGAATTTGTGCATTTTGAGCATGGGGCCGAGGGCATGAGTATTGTCTATCACATCGTTTTTTGCGACACTCTTTTTCGATGTGTCGTTGGCGGCCACAGTAGCCACAGATAAGGGTTGTGGACACATGTGACGATGTCTTGGTAGTTGAGCACTGAGGGATATGATGTGCACCCTTTGAGAAGTGGTGGTGATGCCTTGCTATGTTCCCTTCACTCATTGTGGACGAAGATTGACTTAGGCACATGGTATCTTCTTGCAAGTTACGTGCTATGAGAGTTCAATGGTCAAGCCAACAAGAGAGGCTTGAGTGGTCATGAACGACTTCCAAGAGGATGGTAAGGCAGCGAGAAGGAGCATGCTTAGCAGGGAGTCCTCCAGTGTGACTCCTGATAGGAGGGCATTGTCCATGAGGGTTTGCCAATTATTTAGAAATTGGGTTGTGGATTGATGTCCAACAGTGTAGCAGTTCGGAATCGATTGAGAGAAGTGACACGAGTGATAAGGTCCTTGTGGTGGTAGTGTGACTTGAGACTAATCCACATGGTGATGGAGGTTGTGCAAAGTCAAATGAGCTGGGCTTGGCAGTCGCCAAGGTGAAAGAGGATTTCTGCCTGTGCTTGCAGATCCTTTGTGTTCCAGTCATGTAGGTGACATGAGTCACCTGCTAGTTTGGGTGTCATTCTCGAAACTACATGCCATATGGATGCACGTTTTAGCAAGACTGTGACTCGCATGGCCCATGTGAGGTAGTTGGTGCCATCAAGTTTATCGAGGTTGTAGCTTCGTATAGTTGAAGGCATAGAAGCTTGTGGATGGTGTGCCATGCTGCTATTTGGATGAAGAGAGGGCAGAGACGAGGAGACAAAGTGTTCAGTATGCGGAAGGTAGAAGCACTCTATTTGTGAGCTTACTCTGATATCATGTTGAGATGACAGTTTCCAAACAACAACAACGAGACTTCACAAAATGAACAATGAACTAGAAAATGCTATTGCAAATACAAGTTTAAGTATGAAAGTGAGGCTGGAAAGCCTGTTGCCTAAAGGAGTGGTGTTGGAGGGCTATGGTTATGGTCGAGGTAGTGGCCTAAAGAGGAGTCATGTCAGATGGTTGAGTGATGGTCCAGGTAGTGGACTCAAGACGCCTTATGTCTCATGGTTTAGGGAGTGGTCTGCAGCTATGTTTTTGTGAGAGCTTACGATTTATTGATTTTACAACATTAAGAGGGATGAACGCATCGGAACACTGCAATCCAACAGGAACACAATATTTTGTGCTTGATCTTTCTTCAGTTGATGAGAGGAATAACAAAAAAAAGCTTAACAAACATACGCATACGTCACATAAGTCTCCGCTACGTTTGAAAACTCGAGAAATGCATGTGTTGAGATGACAGTTTCCAGACACCAGCAAGGAGACTTCACAAAATGAACACTGAACTGAAAAACACTATTGCAAATACAAGTTTAAGTAACAAAGTGAGGCTGTAAAGCTTGTTGCCTAAAGGAGTGGTATTGGAGGGCTATGGTTATGGTCGAGGTAGTGGCCTAAAGAGGAGTCATGTCAGATGGTTGAGTGAGTGGTCTGCAATTATGGTCCAGGTAGTGGACTCAAGAGGAGTTTTGTCTGTTCAGGGAGTGGTTTGCAGCTACGTTTTTGTGAGAGCTTACGATTTATTGATTTTACAACATTAAGAGTTAAGAGGGATGAACGCATCGAAACGCTGCAATCCAACAGGAACACAGTATTTTGTGCTTAATCTTTCTTAGTTGATGAGACGAATAACAAAAAAACAGCTTAACGAACGTACGCATACGTCACATAAGTCTCCGCTACGTTTGAAAACTCGAGAAATGCATGCACGTCCCGCTTATTTGGCTAAAGGAGCTTGGTATCACAAGTGCGTCGATTACCTTTAAGTTGATGCCATTATCTGGTCAGAGGCTGGAATGCAGTGAGATGCCTGTAAACTTCTCCACATCCGGGATCTCAGCATAATCAGGCAAGTGCAGACCTCCGACAGCGCGAGTGGCGTAGTGGGATAGTATTACTGAGGTCTGCACAACCGGATGAGGTTCACCGCTCCATTTTGAAGAGGATATGGGAGGGTCTCTTCAATTTCAACTTGCCAGAGAGAGTCTGGGACTTCGCAAGTCGCAGATGTCGCAACCCTGCTGAATCGGATATTCGGAAAACGCCATTTCGAAGGGCACAACAGTTCAGATATTGGTGGAGCTCAGCACAGTCGGGATACATGGAGATCCATGATGGGTTGCGGGCAAAAGAGTAGCAATAGAAGTGTCCACGGATGTCGCTGCGGCAGCCAAAGTAGCGTTTCAAGAACCATCTCCCACCGATGTCCGAGCATCTCTCTAGACCACGACAAAAGAAGTATGGCCTGATTGTAGGAGCTTGATTGCCATGTAAACAACAGATATTCCTGCACCTATAATAAGAATCTCAATGCCGGCCATCACCGGCAGTAGAAGTCATCAGAGGGTGGCGTACTTCAGTGCATGCAGGTAGAGTTCTGAATTATAAGTCATCAGAGGGTGGCGTACTTCAGTGCATGCAGGTAGATTTCTGAATTATAAGTTAAAGGTAGCTGTTTATAATATGGTCGTGCAAACATGAGTTTTGAATTATAAGTTAAAGGTAGTTGTTTATAATATGGCCGTGCAAACATATTGTGATGGCCATTTATGGTGCTTGTGTCGTATTCCCTGCTGTGTCAAATTGTGTGCAACTATAAGACGAGTGGGTTCCATGACATCCTCTGCACTGCAGACTGGTTTGGAGTGTCCTCCAACATGCGGGCTAAGAAGTACTATGGGCATGTGTGC
Source organism: Ceratopteris richardii (assembly GCA_020310875.1). Classification (NCBI taxonomy): domain Eukaryota; kingdom Viridiplantae; phylum Streptophyta; class Polypodiopsida; order Polypodiales; family Pteridaceae; genus Ceratopteris; species Ceratopteris richardii. The sequence continues at coordinate 36,178,527 of CM035415.1, forward strand.
CGAGCCTTCCCTTCCTCACCGTTCTTGGGAATGTCGGTTGTCCCTCGAGCCATGGGTAGATGCCCGATAACGGGAATGTCCCCTGTAACTCCTAGGTAGGTCTTGGGTTCCTTGACGATTGTATGCCGTGAGGTCGGCTCATCTTGGATGGCCACCTCCTATCTTTGAGTTGAGGTCCTTCGGGGTTGGCTTGGGTTTCGGCGGCCTCCCCGTGTTGGTTTTGGAAAGAGCTTTCGCTTTGCACTTAGATGTGCATTTCATCGTTTGACGGTTGTCTCACAAGAGCGTGCTTGTCTACATGCAGCTGTTCTCATCTTTTCGGTTTATGTTCGCTTCCGCTATCTTGAGGCCTTCGGGCCGTTTCGGTTTTAGGGATGTGCAAGTTAGCTTGTCTTGGATGGCTACCTATTTCTTTCAAATAAGTTTCCTTCCATGCATTTAAGTTGGAGCCCTTTCGGTTCTGGGTTGCTGAAGGGCAAAGGCCCGTTTTGCAACTCCCTTGTACTTCTTATGTTCCATGCAGGTTAGGCCCAAGAAAGAAACCTCTTGGAGCTGAGTTTGTAGTTATTGGCTACATTTGGTATCAGAGCTTCAACTCTCATGGTCGGATGCATGTGAGCCATGGACATGGCCATGGACGAGCCGTCGGAGAAGGGCATAAATTTTAGTTTTTGTGGAAATGAAGTGTGCTCCTTTGGCAATGTGCGTCGCATGGGACGTTGGCCATTTGGCAAAAATATGGAAATTTTTTTTTGGTTATGTGAGCTTTAAGACAAGCATTTTGCTTCGTTTCAGGCCATCGATAAAGCAAGATTTTAGTAGCGGATTGGTATTAAGGCTCGAGTGGCACAGTTTATGGGGCGGAGTGGTAGTCGTCTCATTCTTTTGGATCCTTGTGTAAGGCACATTCTATTCACCTAGTTATATGTTTGTGGACTGAGCCTTGTGGTCACCCTCTCCCATTCGTATCCCTGTTCGGCTGGACTGGTGTGGGATGTGCCCCGTTTTTCCCCTCTAATGAGGGAGGTTGATCCTTCATAGACTAGCAAGGTTTCCATATAAAGTTGGCTAGGGGTAACATAATAAGTAGCTTCTGCACAGTAAGTCGTGCTCCACCGAGAAGAGCCTCTACCATTCGCATGTAGCACATTTCCATGGAGCGACACTAGCAATTCCGATGGGTGCCTCTTGAGGGGGTGGTCACGCAGTATTGAGTGCAAAGATGTTCTTAAGTGTTATGTACAAGTCCCTCTCCATATGTGCTGCCGGCTACAATAGTTCTACAACAGTTTAGCTGCACTTCAGTTTCGTAACAATTTTGAGTTATCTTGTGGATTTGCATCGCGCAACTAAATACAAAAGTGCTCTTTGGTTTACGGCTTATGAGTAATATGTTATGAAATCAGAAAAAGGATAGACGCTGCTATATTTTATGAGCTTGGAAAAGCATCCACGCTGTTTACTTTACAACAGTTTTGAAATTTTATGTTATGGAAGATCTTGAAGAAGAAGGAAAAGTGAGGTTATTTTTGGCAGCCCCTACTCACCTTGTTTATGTGCAAGATTTCTTGGCCGTCATGTTGGGTGTTTCACGTTTTCTTTCACTTGAGTTATGAAAGTTGTGCCATTGCATTCTTTATGTGCACCCTAGGGTGAGGAGTGTGTGTTTTATAAGAAAGAGTCACGGACCGGCTGATTGGACATGGTCCTCCCATGTAGGTTGTTTGAAGGTCACGCCTACGGGTGTCCATGAAGTCGGGGCTTGGTGCAAATGTGGACCGGGGAGTTGAACATGGTTCTCCTATTCGGATAGTTGGTTGCTTGTGCTCGCGGGATCCCTTCGAGATGGAGGCTAGTTGTGTGTGGGCTGCTGGGTTGAACATGGTTGTCCCGTTTGGGCCGGTTATATTGGTTGAGCCCATGGGACCATTGAGGCTGGGGCAAGTGTGTGAGTTTGGGCTGTCAAGTTGAACATGGTTCTCTCGTTCGGGCTGTTTGTGTGGGATGCACCCATGGGACTGATTGAGGCCAGGACAAGTGTTATGTGGGTTGACCGACGGGCTTTGAAATGACTCCTCCTCACTCTTGCGGTTTGTGGGATCGCACGTGGGGGTGCGTTCAAGGAGGAGGCAAAGCATGTGAGCATGGGCCAGTAGGCTTGGACATGGTTCCTTCGCGTTCGTGCCATTTTGGTTAAAATTGCCTGGGGGTTCCCTTTGAGGCCGGGGCTCGTGTGGAACTTGTACCTTCGAGGCCTTTCAAGGCCAGGGTTACGTAAGTGTAAGTTTTGTGGGAAAAAGGTAGCTAGGCTGAAAGGAAGTGATGTTGAGGTCCCCCTTGCACACCTAGTGTGTGTGAAGGTTTAGGCCCGTAGGACCCCTTTGAGGCCGAGGCAAGTTTGCAAAAAGTTGGTGCCTGGGGGTTCCCTTCGAGACCGGGGCAAGTACGGTTCCCCTTTGATACCGGGGCAAGTACGGTTCCCCTTTGATACCGGGGCAAGGTTGGATAAAACGAGCAACTCGCGCGCGGGCAGTGACGTTGAGGCCCCCCTCGCATAGTGGGTGAAGCAAGAGAGTCCGCAGGTTCCTTCGAGATCGAGACAAGTAAGAAGCATGGTCAATGGGCAATGACATAAAGATCCCCCTCCTTCAGACCATGTGTGGCAAGTCGCTCGCGGGTTCCCCGCAGACCAGAGCAAGTGTGAGAGTTGTGGTAGATGGGCAATGACAATGTTAGATCCCCTTCGTTCGTGTCATTTTTGGGTTTGGAGTCCGCAGGTTTCGGTGAGACTAGGACAAGCTTTTGGGTTATCGCCGGCATGTAGTGACAAAGGTCCACATCGTCCCTGCCTTGTCGTGAGAGCACCCATGAGATCCCTTCGAGGCTAGGGCATAGTTTGAGTAAGTCACCTCAAGGTTCTCTTGGAGGCCGGGGCAAAGTAAGGTAACTTGCCTATAGGTTCCCTTCCAGGCCGAGGCTTGTGTGCAAAGGATGGCTCATGGTTTTCCCTTTGGGACCCACGTTATCATGGAAAAGGATTGTCGCCGATGCAAGAGTAAGACACCATATGCGCATTGCGTTCGTGCCCTGAGCTTGAAAGCCTTTTGGGCCGACGATAGGCTCGTGTTGGATAAGGCTAGAACTATCAAGGGGCATATGATGAATGTCCGCTAGGGGGGTGTAATGGGATCCATCATTTCTTGGTAGTTGGGAAAGCTAGGCTGAAAATATGGCGGACGTATGGAGGGCTCAAAGTGGTTGCGTCCATCTCATTGGGAATTTTTAGATCTTGGCCGGCATGAACATAATTTGCTTGATGCACAGTCCGTCCGAGTGTTGAGCAAAGTGCTTGTGGACCGACAATAGGCCTCTTCTTTTGGTGGGAATTACCTTGGCCAGTGTGATGGTGCAACATGCCCTGATGATTGTTGCTTGTTGGAATGCAAACAAAAGGATGTGTGTTTGGAGTGGCAAAGAGGTCTATTCCACCACAAATCGGATTTGACCCTCATTTGCATATACTCTATGATTTTTTATGATCCTAGAGCTAGCAGTAGTGGTGTAGGGCAAGCACAACCATACAACCATTTATGGCACAATACATTCCTCCTCAGCCAATTTTCCAGCCAGCTCAACCTTCTCAGTTCGCTGCTCAGCAAGCCTTTCAAAGAAATACTGAAAGAAGAGGGACTGGTGGGAAGTGATGTGTGTGGTGTGAAAGTCAAGAAGCACGTATGCATGTGATGAATTAAGAAGCGCGAAGGAAAATCAATTATTTATAGAAATTGATAGAAGATTGTGTGACTTTACATCAAAACTTCCTTTATCTGTCAATTGGGGCAAAGGAGGTATGAAAAAGCTATATGAAAACTTAACAATCTCTAATACATCTTCCAATACCTCGGCTGCTAGATTAGAGCTAGCCGATGATAGGCCTCTTTCTATGCCTACCCAAAATTCTTATTCGATTGAGGCACTGGTAAGGGCTAGAGATGAGATAATGTATAAAAATGCATGGAGATCTCCTGTAGATCAAGCCTCTGTTTATTCTCACATTGCTAATGTTGAGGAAAAATGGAGACGAGATGATATGCAGGAGCTTATATACTTTCATGCATATACGCTTGAGGCTAAAAATTGTATCGAAAGATTTAACTCAGAGAATTTTTCTAAGTTATTGAATAATTTAGATGTATTCAGGTATTCTTCATTCATTTTTGCCTTGCCATTGACTTGGTAAGGGATTTTCCTCCTTAGGTTTACTTCATTGGTAGGCAAGTCATAGTTAATGTGGTCATAACATTAAATATGTGATACATTAGTATCCCTTTTTTGGAAAAACATTGCTAAGTACTTATATTGCAAAATCTAATTATCACAATTTTGTTAGTACTTTAGCTTCATTCCTTTCCAATTGTCTTGCTTCCATAAAGAAGTAAACCCTCTACTGAGGACTATGGTTACTTACTTGGTTTCATAAATTTTCAAAACCAAAAGAGTGAATTTTATTCACTTAAGTACATTTGTTTGCATACACGTAAGTACGTGTTTGCATACATTCATGGATGCCGTGAATGATTCTAGGAATCCGTAGCCTGAAGCATACTTAACATTGATACTGTAGAGGAGGTACTAGAGTATCCACTTTTAACAAGAGTAGAAAATATGCACTTTCAGTACTTCTCCTACTCAAGGGAGATCCTCCTTAGGGAAGTATACCCTTTAACATTTTTGTGAGCAGGCAGATCACAATAATTGTACAGTAAATGTAGACACTGAGAGAGAAGATCAATGACAATGGCAATAGTAAAGGACGAAACCACTCCTTAGTTCACACAGATGATTACAATATAGGCAAAAGAAGTGCTCAAAAGTTGATGCTCTCGGTTAACATGCCACTCCAGAACTAAAAAGCATCAATATAAGAGATTCATGCAATCGTTACAATGAACACAACTAGATGGAGACTGGTACTGATCAGTACAAAGTGTGAAGACTTGCTCCAAGGGGAAGAGCACGAAAATACCACCAACACCAAAAATTCCATTGACTCACAATGAATGTCAAAACCAAGCCACTTCCTTCACACTATAGTGCTTTTAGCCCTCCACTGGGAAGCCCACACTCTGTATCCATAGCGTGACTTCGTACAGTAGGCTTCTAGCCACAGAGTGCAAAGAGAGGACCCCTATACATACGTATATATATATGTATCAAATCAACACAAGTCCATTTCTTTTATAGGCTCCAATAGGCCAAGAGGGCCTTGCCGATTCCTCATGTCCACTGATTATGCGCCGATTGATTGCCCCAAAATTGGAGGGGTAGATCAAATATGCCACTAGATTTGAATTGGATCCTCAAAAATAGGAGTCTTCATGAATGGTTGGCAGCAACAGTCATTTCTCCACCTTCACTTTTACCATTTACACTTTTACCATTCACACTTTTACTGTCACTTTTGCATGCAAAATGAGAGAGAGAGAGAGAGAAAGAGAGAGAGAGAGAGAGAGAGAGAGAGAGAGAGAGAGAGAGAGAGAGGCAGAGGGTGCGGGCTCTGCGACGATGGCGAGGGGCTCTGGTGGGGTGGATGGGGGAGTGGTCTGCGAGGGTGGCAAGGACAAGATGTGGAAGGGGAGAGAGAGAGAGAGAGAGAGAGAGAGAGAGAGAGAGAGAGAGGTTGACGGAGCCACGATACAAACCCCCACATCAAGTCTTTGCACTGTCCCGGTGTAATTCCTCCTTTATTTTGCTTATTTCACTAAGACCAAAATAAACTGCAAACACTGAATGAAACATGATATGTACAGTGAATGAAGTTCTTCCCTCTTGACTTAATGCAGGTAATTCGTCACCCTGGAGATATTAACCAGGGTTATCCTCTTGCCCTGAAAATCCTCTAGATGCACTACTCCATGTGGTAATACCTTTACCACTTTGTATGGTCCTATCCACTTGGGCGCCAATTTGGTTGAAGCTGCTGGAATTTGATGCACCAAAACCAAGGATCCTTTCTATACTTCATTGGACCTAAGATACCTGTCGTGCAGTCTCTTGTGCTCTTCTTGTGTTACCTGAAGTTTTTGCATTGCTTCTTCTCTATATTCTTCTAATGCCACCAGTCTCCTAATGGGAGGTTCAACTCCAATGGTTTTGGCTCCAAGTTCTCTTTTGATAATAAATTCGAATGGTGCTAATGCCTCTTTTCCATATACTAAGCGAAATGGACTCTCGCCAGTGGTTCCCCTCTTTGTAGTTCTAAAAGCCCAAATTGCACCGATCAATGCTTATGGCCAAAAGCTTTGATGATCAAAAGATAATTTGCGTAGCAATCCGATCAAAATCTTATTGGAGCTCTCTGCTTGGCCATTTGCCCTTGGATAGTAGGCGCAAGATTTCTTATGGAAGACCTTGTACCCGTCAAATATAAATTGGAGCAATTGATTCACAAAATACGTCCCCCTATCACTAGTGATTTCGCTTGAGAAAATATGTTTATACAAAAACTTAGCTACTGTTAATGCCATGCAATCCATAGTAGCTTTAGCCTCTATCCATTTAGTTGCATAACATGTGGCCATCAAAATATACTTCTTACCCCCAGGGTGACCAGTTGGAATAATAAGTCCTATGAAATCAAGGCCCATCGTTCAAATGGGAGTCATCGTGTAGATATGACTAATGGTTGGAAATTCAATCTAGTTGGCGTAGGAGCACATCTCTGACAAATGTGGCATTCTTTAGCAAACTTGATTGCATCCTTGTAAATATGAGGCCACCATAGTCCTTTGTGGATGATTCTATGAGCGAATTCTTCCCCCTTTAGATGCCCTTCACTGTGTGCAGCCTCTAGCAAAAGATTTACCTCCTCTGGATAAACACACTTTCTCAAGATATCATCCTGACAGTATTTATATAAATTTTCATTTATAAGTGAGTACGCTTTGGTTTTAAGGAGCAATCTTCTTTTTTCTATAGGTGTCAAGTGTTCTGGGAGTTTTCCAGTAGTGAGAAAATGAAGAATTCCATCATAGCAATCAGCCTGAGTTGCTACTAGGAAGAGATTACTATCAACCAATTCATCATTAATACCTGTTGCCTTCTTGCTCATTGCAGTCCTAGACACTTGATCTGCCATGTAGTGCTCTCTTCCTGGCTTAATATGAATATCAAAGTTAAATTCTTGAAACAGGAGTAACCATCTCCAAACCCTTCCAGCCACTCTAGGCTTGTTTATCAAGTACTTCAACGGCTGATGGTCAGATATGACTATAAAATGTACACCGAGAAGGTAATGCCGAAACTTCTGAAGAGAAAATAAAATAGACAAGCCTTCCCTTTCGGTCGTAGTATAGTTCCTTTCACCCTTGGTAAGTAGTCTACTGGCATAGGAGATAGATCTATCAACCTTGTGTGATGATGGTTGGGCTAGAACTGCACCAACAACATGAAGACTGGCACCTGTATACACATGAAACTCCAAAGGCCAGTTAGGAACACTTAAAAGTGGAGCCGCATATAACCTCAATTTTAGTTCACAAAATGCTTTCTCTCGTTCAGCACTCCATGAGAAGGGGACCTTTTTACTGGTAAGCTTTGATAAGGGCTTAGCTATTTCTGAATACATTTATATGAATCTTCTATGGTATCCTGCATGGCCCAAAAAACTTTGCACTTCCTTTGGGCTTTGTGGAATAGGCATGGAAAGAATAGCAGTAACCTTTGCAGGGTCAACCGTTATCCCTTCAGTACATACTATGTGACCAAGAAGAGTGCCCTTGGTGACCAAAAAATGACATTTAGCAAGATTTAACTTCAAACCTATTTTGAGACATTGCTGAAATATTTCCTTTAGATTTTCCAAATGATCATGGAAATCTTGAACTGCGCTCTTCTATCTATGCCTGAAAACACTAAAAAGTCATCCATGAAAATGCAGAGAAAGGTTGTTAACCAGTTGCCCAATATTAGATACATTGTTCTATCAAATGAAGCTAGTGCATTCTTCAAGCCAAAAGCCATGCAAAGTATAGACATAAGTGCCCCATGGAGTAACAAACGTTGTTTTGTCCCTATCATCAGGATGGATCACTATCTGATTGTAGCCACTAAAACCATCCAAGAAGCTATACAAAGTATGACTGGCTACTTCCTCAAGTACTTGCTCTGTAAAGGGCTGAGGAAATCCATCTTGAACAGTCACTTATTTAAGGCACGAAAATCAACGCAAACTCTTATTTTTCCACTATTTTTCTTGGCTACAATAACCATAGAAGAAAGCCACCTGGAATGTTCTACTGGAACAATTATACCTGCTTCTTCCGGTTTTGTAATTTCCAATTTTACCACCTCTGCATACTTTGGATTGAGTTGATATGGCCTACTTCTTGCAGGCACGGCTCGCTCAACTAAGGGTATTCGGTGTAATCCAAGCTCCTCTGGTATTCCTGTTAGATCTTTCTAGGACCATGCGAAGACATTTTTGTAAGCAAAAAGTAAAGAAATTACCTTCTGTAGTAAAGGGGGATAATGCCATAGCCAAGAGGCCAAGTGGACTACTTGAGGATTCTCTTCATCCCCTAAATTTACTTCTTCAACCAGTGTTTCAAGACTAGTCTTACTTGAGAAATCATCTCCACAGTACGGAGGAGTGGAATTTAGCTTATATTTTGCAATATGTTCTCTTGTCCATCCTTGAGGTATATCTGAAAAGGGGAGATCTTCTCTGCATTCAGGCTCATTACTTTCCTTTTCTGAAACTTCTATAGTTGTTGCCCCTACAATGTTTGTATTCTCTTGCAAACTCTCATTCTCCAAATCCTTGTGAATTTTATGGCCTTTTCCTGCAACTCCTTCATCTACAACTTCTTCCTCTATTTTATTGATTTCCACTGTGCAACACTCTACACTTTCCATCATCCAATTCAATAATGTATCTTCTTCTTGGGGTAGAGAGGGCATTACCTGAGCGTCCTCAGTATACCCAGTAGTTTTCCTTGAGTGGAATCCTTCTTCCAAATGTAGTTGCAGTTGGCTATTGGTTCTTGTTGAAATCCATAGTTTGTTTTTCCCCCAATCTTGCAAAGCTTTTTCTTGCCTCAACCAAGGCCTCCCCAGGGATAAAGGGTAAGAAGTCTCCTGTGGAAGTGCAATAACAACAAAATCTAGAACAAAGTGACAACCCTGTACTATCATCGGTACCTTTTCAATAATGCCAAGTAGCGCAACTCGATGTTGATCTGCTAGGGTTATTGTGAATGGTGCCATCTTGGTGGGGTTCAAATTCATTTTCCTCATTGTGAAATCTGGCATCAAATTAATGCTAGAGCCTACATCTATAATCACACCTGCGAGAGCTTCATCCTTTATAAGAACAGATAGCCTTGAGCTTTGCTAGTCTGCGAGGGGTGCAGGGGGAAAGTCAACCATGAAACCATCTATGCTAGGTGGTTGGCTCAAGTAAGCAGAGTGTACAATCTTTAATAGGTCACTTCTTATTTTTTAATCCATCTTTATCAGTTCGTACAGACTAACCTTGTGATGCATATTTCAAGATCTGCTCAATGTTTACCTCATGTGTGTCTTCTTGCAAACTTGTTCCTTTAGTGAAGTAGTCATCCTTTCATAAGCTCCTTCAATATTTGCTTGGTCCTTCCACCCAACCTTCTTTTCCTCCTCTTTATCCTGGAGTCCCTCTGGTTCCTCTCTACGGGTTGCTGCCGTTTGTCTGGCTCTAGTCATCATGGGCATTGAATAAGATGAAACAACATAAGACTGAGTGGTCATACCTTCTTCTTGTGGAGAGACTGCAATCATGTGGATTGGAGCAGGACGGCTTCTTGGGCAATCCTGTCTATTAGGTGCATTTGAAGTACTAGCATTATATGAATCCAAAGCTTGAGAGCTACCTCATTGCTGTGTACCCTTGAGGTAGTAACAGTCTCTAGCTTCATGGCCATCCTTTCCACAAAATTGACAGCTTACCTTGTTAGGACAATCTGCCTTCTTATATCCTGAGTGGTTCGCAAATCTTCTAACTCACGGCGAAGTTGGGCAACTTCATCATCAGTGCGACGCGGTGGTGGCAAGACCTTCTCTTCTTGTTGATTTTGTTGCATTCTCAATGCCTCTAGTTCCTTCCTTAGTTGCCGAATAGGGTCTAGTTCGGCAGCATAATTCGGTTGTGTATCCCCTTCAAAATGTTGCCTAGCTTCTTCAATGCATGATGCTGCTGCAACAAAATCATTGAGGATTGCATCCAATCTAAGAGACTCACACAACTTCTAATGAGATAACCTGGGCAAAGCTTTTTCTATCCATTTTTTAACCAAGAAATCACCTGGAGCATGTGGAAGACGTGCAACAAGTGCTTTTGTCCTAGTGTGAAGTTCATGAAAGAGTTCACATGGTCTCAGCCGTAAGTTCTCTAGCTGATCTAGAGCTCTTTTGGAGGAGACACTTGGTCGAAATGTCTGTGAGAACGCCATCTTCAAAGCCTCCCATGTGGCAAAATGGCCATCTGCATATTGACTGTACCATTTGGCTACAAGGCTTTCCAATGTGGATGGGAAGAGTACAAGCATTGCATCCTCTTTATTCTACAAACCTTGTCCATGGCATAAGGAGATGAACCTCCTCACATGATCATCAGCATCCTCATAAGCTTGTCCCTTGAAGGTAGGGAACTTGATATTGAGTCTGGAGAGTAAATGAGAGAGATCCTCCATTTGCACTAGTGTTTCTTCTGACGTATCTGAGGAGAAGTCTAATGTTCTCCTATGCTTCTCCTTTGGCAATGGTGTCACTCCCAAATCAATAGATAAATTCAAGGAGGGTAGAGGGGAGGTAGGTTCGCTAGTCGAAATCACTGGAAGAAACATAGTGAATGAAATAAATATAAAGAAAAACCCCTATGGCCAGTGTAAGACCGAAGTATAGGACATCCTTTCTTGAGGGCATGTTGCTGTCTATAGTCTGAACATTTCTAGGTAAATCTCAGACGCCCTTAGAGACAGAGGTGAATGCTCCCATTAAAGTGCTATTTGCAGATTTGAAAAGAGCGGCAATCGATTCTGGCATAGATGCTTCAAGATTGAGGTTGAGCTGAGAGACAAGAGACGAGGACGTCTCCTGAGTACGTGCAGAAGCATACCTTTTCCACTCGGCCAGAAGAGATGCCATATCTCCATCACCGCTTGCGCTGTCACTACTGCTTGGACTGCCTGAAAACCAGGCCTGCATTTGTTTCCACTACTCAAGGATTGCTAGCAAGTGCCAAGAGAGAGAGAGGGGGGAGAGAGAGAGAGAGACATGCGGGCTCTTGGGGGGTGGCGGTGAGCTCTACGAGGGTGGCGGGGAAGTGATCTACGGGGGTGGCGGGGAAAAGATGAGGGAGGCGGAGAGCTACGGGGGAAGCGGGGGTGGGAGCTGCGGGGTCAACGGGGATGGAAGGGAACGGGGTCAGCCAGGATGGTGGGAGCAGAAGGGGGGGGGGGTAGCGGAGGTAGCAGGGATGGCGGGGATGCAAGGGGGGAGGGAGGGAGAGAGAGAGAGAGAGAGAGAGAGAGAGAGAGAGAGAGAGAGAGAGAGAGAGAGAGAGAGAGAGAGAGAGAGAGAGAGAGAGAGAGAGAGAGAGATTTATGCTTATGCATGTATATGTGAGTGCATGTGTGGATGTATGTTAGAATGTGAAGTATGCATATGTACATGAGTGAGATATGCATGTATGCATGTGAATGTATGCATGTGTGCATGTACATATGTAGTGTGAGTTAATGCATATGCATATGAATGAGAAATGCATGTATGCATGAGTGTATGCATGTAAGTGTGAATGTATGTACGCATATGAACTAAAATGTATGCATGTGCATATCTTATTGAATAAGATGGATATGTAGGTATGCGTGTGTGCATGTATCTTAGTGACAAGTGCATGTACATGAGTGATATGTACATGTATGTTAGGATGTGATGCATGTGTATGCATGTGAAGTTAGTGTATGCATATGAAGTTAGTGTATGCATGTATATGCATGTGAAGTTAGTGTATGCATGTGAAGTGTTATCATGAGTGAGGTTTGCATCTGTGCATGCACGAGAAAGATATGCATGTGTGCATGTGCATATGTAGTGTAAGATAGTGCATATGCATATGAGATATATGCATATATGTTAGTATGTGTGCATGTACATATTGAAGTTAGTGCACGTGCATATGATAGGTACATGTGTGCATCAGAGAATGAATGCATGTACATATTAGAGTTAATGCATATGCATATGAATTGTGAGGCATGCGTGTGTGCATGTATGTTAGAAGTATATGTATGCATATAAAGATGATGCATGTATGCAAGTGGATGTGTGCATGTATGTTAACATATGTAGTATGAATGTGTATGCATGTATAGTTAATATATGCGTATGAAGTGTGATGTATGTATGCATATATATATATATATATATATATATATATATATATATATATATATATATATATATATATATATATATATATATATATATATATATATATATATATATATATATATATATATAATAGAATGCATGTGCATATGAAAGAGTGTATATGCATATATGAAGTAGATAGGTAATATAAGTATATGTATGTGTTTATGCCCATTTAAAGTAAATGTGTGTATGAGTTAGATACATGTGTTTAATTGTACATAAATGCATAATAGGTATAAATGAGATTGCATTAGAAGTACATGTTAGTGTAGGAATATGCATGATAAAGATAATACCTGTATAAAAGCATCTAAAATAAATATATTTATATGAGGGTATATGTGAGTATGTAGTTACATAAACATAACAGGGTTAATTAACATGTATTGGCATAGGTTGAAGTTATGTTAAGTTTTGAATATTAGATTAACAAATGAGTGTTTTATATGTTTGTTTAATGGTCTCTTGCAGATCATTGTGAAGAAAAGTTGACGAGCACTGAAGAAGATTTGACGAGATTACGAGATAGAAGCTGCTTTTATGCTGCTCATTTTAGTTCATTGTATGATATTTTGAAGTATTAAGTTTTCGTATAGAAATATTTTCTAAGAGCTGTATTAGAACTCTTTACAAGCATTTGTATAGGTCTAGATTTGATTCTAAAGTTTTTCGTACTTTCACTTTACAATTTAATTAAATTTTTATATTGCACCTTCTTATGTCTAAGATTTTAGCATTGACAAGCAAATCTGTTACTGAAAATAAAGAATTAGATAGTTCGTTTGTTTTAGGAACACTTCTACCTGCACCTCTTGAAAATACATTTAGTCAAATTAGTGAAAACGAGATTAGTAGCAAAATTCAAGTGATAGAAATAGTTAAAGATCAAGTTGTAGATGAAACTTTACGTTTTGTAGAATGCAATCCTAACTTATCTAGAGTTCTTCCTTTACTCTCAATTGTCTGACCTGAACTAGAAAATAGAGAAGATTTGTTTCCTCCAACCTTAAAAACAAATATTTTCCACAACAAAAAGAAAACATCGTAGTTGATATAATTAAAGATATAATAACTAGTGAAGAATTAATTTTTCCTTCATATTTAGAGGCTATATCTAGGTATAGAAACACACTTCCATATGGACCATAGTGTTCTACTTTTCATGAATATGAGTATTGCATCTACAAGTAAGACTCAACCAAAAAGAAAATAGATAGCTCTTTTATTCTAAATACACTTTTACCTACTCCATCAGAGAATAATACTACATAAAGTAACGAATGCAAGGATATTATAGAAGAAGTAGAAAAAGTGAAAGATCATGTTGTAACCGAAACTCACCTGACGATTATAGAGTGTCTAGATTTAGAATTTTTTGTTCAATTGCTTTTCCTAAATTTGACAAAAGAGAGATCTTATTTCTACCTTCCCTGAAAAGGAAAAAGCAATCTGAAATCGACGAGATAGCGATTATTAAAAAATGTATTATTCAGAGAGTTCTAATCGAATTATTGAAGAAGAACTTATCTTTACAACATATCAAAACGCTAGAAAGGCACTTTCATATAAATCTTAGTTTTTAGATTAAAGTTAAATAGATTAAAAAAATCTAGCTTTTAACTCCGAAATAGTGAAAGCTCAACCTAGATCATGAAGCATACTAAGAAGCACCCTGCGTGTAGTCACACGGTGAGGTTAGCGTGAATCTGTTGGATGAGCATTCTGCCTCCCTTCACACCCCTCTATGACAGCGTGTGGTCTGGGTCGATGGAGTGTGGTACTCTGTTTTCCACATAGCATGCTCTGGCAATGGATTCTTCCCAAAATGGTTTGGTGAGACCGGTTGTTAAGCACATAGCTTGCGTTCCTTGAAGGAGGGATGGATTCTTGCATTTAGCTTGCCCTCCTTGAAGGAGAGATGGATTCTTGCATTTTGCCAAAATGGTTTGGTGACACGGGTTGTTAAGAACGTAGCTTGCGATCCATGAAGGAGAGATGGATTCTTGTATTTAGCATGCTATGGCAATGGCTTCTTGCCAAAATGGTTTGGTGAGACCGGCTGTTAAGCACATAGCTTGCGCTCCTTGAAGGAGAGATGGATTCTTGTGGAGTGTGTGCCACTGTGAATTGTTGTTGTATTTCCTCATCATTGCAAAATTTCTTGAGGGCTACTGATATATATTCTCCTCCATTGTCAGAAAAAAGAATCTGAACGAGAATGTCATGTTGTCGTAGAGCTTTTCTGCAGTAGTCCTTAAAATGTGATAAAAATTCAGATTTTTGTTTGAGAAAAAATACCATTATACCTGCTAAAGTCATCAATGAAGGTAAGAAAGTAGCATTGATCGGTAAGAGACACGGTATCCATGGGGCCACATTAGTCACTATGGACAAGTTGATGTAGCTGAGAGCTTCGTGTATAGGAGCACATGAACGGTTTATGGGAAGCTTTACCCATGAGGCAATTTTCATAGAGATGGATTGAGGTCATGTTTGAGGGCATTCCATGACAGAGTTTGTGTTGTGCTATTCGATGAAGTGTTATGACATTGATGTGGCCAAGCCCATAGTGCCACAAGAGTGTGGTTGTGCCTTTGTTAAATGGTTGAAGACCATGGATGATAAGGACAGTGTGACATGATCTATGGCATGATAAGCTTGTTTTCTAATGGGTATGGGATAAAGGTTATTAACTTGAGGAAGCTTGAGAGTTTCATATTGCCCAGATGATAACTTAAAATGATGCACACAATAGTTGTGGAAAAGCTCCACAAAGGATCCAAATGTGGTGGGAGTAGATACAAAGATAAGGTTGCATGTAAGACCAAGAATGTGGTAGATATTTTTAAGTGTGATAGTGTTACCGCTTGAGAGTTGAATGGTGAGGTTTCCCATACCGACAACTTGAAGTGAGTGATCATCCCCCATGTAGATGAGAACCTGATTGTGTATTCTTCCATAGTTTTGAAGGCATCCTTTTGAAGGTGTCATGTGATGAGTGGCTCGAGTGTCAAGTAGCCATTGAGGAGCATCTTGGACAGGAGCTATATGCGAATTCTTGTTAGATAGATTTTAAGTGAAGAGTTTTAGGTCTTCGACATTCGGTGATGAGTCCTCCTCATGGTGAATTTGTGCATTTTGAGCATGGGGCCGAGGGCCTGAGTATTGTCTGTCATATCGTTTTGTGCGACACTCTTTTTGGATGTGTCTTTGGCGGCCACACTAGTCAAAGATAAGGGGTCTTGACACATGTGAGGATGTCTTGGTAGATGAGCGTTGAGGGATATGATGTGCACCCTTTGAGAAGTTGTGGTGATGCCTTGCTATGTTCACTTCACTCATTGTGGAAAAAGATTGACTTAGGTGCATTGTATCTTCTTGCAAGATACGTGCTATGAGAGTTCAATGGTCAAGCCAAGAAGAGAGGCTTGAGTGGTGATGAACGACTGCCAAGAGGATGGTAAGCCAGCGAGCAAGAGCATGCTTTGCAGGGAGTCCTCCAGTGTGACTCCTGATACGAGGGCATTGTCCATGAGGGTCTTCCAATTATTTAGAATTTGGGTTGTGGATTCATGTCCAATTGTGTAGCAGTTAGGAGTCGCTTGAGAGAAGTGAGACGAGTGATAAGGTCCTTGTGGTGGTAGTGTGACTTGAGAGTACTCCACATGGTGACAGAGGTTGTGCAAAGTCAAACGAGCTGGGCTTGGTAGTCGCCGAGGTGAAAGAGGATTTCTGCCTGTGCTTTCAGATCCTTTGTGTTCCAGTCATGTAGGTGACATGAATCGCCTGCTAGTTTGGGTGTCATTCTCGAGACTACATGCCATATGGATGCATGTTTTAGTAAGACAATGACTCGCATGGACCATGTGAGGTAGTTGGTGCCATCAAGTTAATCGAGGATGTAGCTTCGTATAGTTGAAGGCATAGAATCTTGTGGATGGTGCGCCATGCTGCTATTTGGATGAAGAGAGGGCAGAGACCAGGAGGCAAAGCGTTCACTATGCGTAAGGTAGTGAGCACTCTATCTGTGTTCTTACTCTGATATCATGTTGAGATGACAATTTCCAGACAACAGCAAGGAGATTTCACAAAATGAACACTGAACTGAAAAATGCTATTGCAAATACAAGTTTAAGTAAGAAAGTGAGGCTGGAAAGCCTGTTGCCTAAAGGAGTGGTGTTGGAGGGCTAAGGTTATGGTCCAGGTAGTGGCCTAAAGAGGATTCATGTCAGATGGTTGAGTGAGTGGTGTGTAATTATGGTCCAGGTAATGGATTCAGGAGGAGTTATGTCTGATGGTTCTGGGAGTGGTCTGTAGGTACGGTTTTGTAAGAGCTTACAATTTATTGATTTTACAACATTGAGAGGGATGAACGCATCGAAACGCTGCAATCCAATAGGAACACAATATTTTGTGCTTGATCTTTCTTCAGTTGATGAGGATTGTGGATCATGTCCAACAGTGTAGCAGTTAGGAGACGCTTGAGAGAAGTGACACGAGTGATAAGGTCCTTGTGGTGGTAGTATGACTTGAGAGTACCCCACATGGTGACGGAGGTTGTGCAAAGTCAAACGAGCTGGGCTTGGCAGTCGCCGAGGTGAAATAGGATTTCTGCTCTGCTTGCAGATCCTTTGTGTTCAAGTCAGGTAGGTGACATGAGTCGCCTTCTGTTTTGGGTGTCATTCGCGAGACTATATGCCATACGGATGCACGTTTTAGCAAGACGGTGACTCGCATGGCCCATGTGAGGTAGTTGGTGCCGTCAAGTTTATCGAGGTTGTAGCTTCGTATAGTTGAAGGCATAGAAGCTTGTGGATGGTGCGCCATGCTGCTATTTGGATGAACAGAGGGCACAGACCAGGAGGCAAAGTGTTCAGTGTGCGGAAGGTAGTGAGCACTCTGTCTGTGAGCTTACTCTGGTACCATGTTGAGATGACAGTTTCCAGACAGCAGCAAGGAGACTTCACAAAATGAAAACTGAACTGAGAAACGCTATTGCAAATACAAGTTTAAGTAAGAAAGTGAGGCTGGAAAGCCTGTTGCCTAAAGGAGTGGTGTTGGAGGTCTATGGTTATGGTCCAGGTAGTGACCTAAAGAGCAGTCATCTCAGATGGTTGAGTGAGTGGTCTGCAATTATGGTCCAGGTAGTGGACTGAAGAGGAGTTATCTCTGATGGTTCAGAGGAGTTATCTCTGATGGTTCAGGGAGTGATTTGCAGCTACGTTTTTGTGAGAGCTTATGATTTATTGATTTTACAACATTAAAAGAGTTAAGAGGGATGAACGCATCGAAACGCTGCAATCCAACAGGAACACAGTATTTTGTGCTTAATCTTTCTTCAGTTGATGAGACGAATAACAAAAAAATAGCTTAACGAACGTACGCATACGTCACATAAGTCTACGCTATGTTTGAAAACTCGAGAAATGCATGCACGTCCCGCTTTTTTGGCTAATGGAGCTTGGTATCACAAGTGCGTCGATTACCTTTAAGTTGATGCCATTATCTGGTCAGAGGCTGGAATGCAGTGAGGTGCCTGTAAACTTCTCCACATACGGCATCTCAGCATAATCAGGCAAGTGCAGACCTCCGACAGCGCGAGTGGCGTAGTGGGATAGTATTACTGAGGTCTGCACAACCGGATGAGGTTCACCGCTCCATTTTGAAGAGGATATGGGAGGGTCTCTTCAATTTCAACTTGGCAGAGAGAGTCTGGGACTTCGCAAGTCGCGGATGTCGCAACCCTGCTGAATCGGATATTCGGGAGAACGCCATTTCGAAGGGCACAACAGTTCAGATATTGGTGGAGCTCAGCACACTCGGGATACATGGAGATCCATGATGGGTTGCAGGCAAAAGAGTAGCAATAGAAGTGTCCACGGATGTCGCTGCGGCAGCCAAAGTAGCGTTTCAAGAACCATCTCCAACCGATGTCCGAGCATCTCTCTAGACCACGACAAAAGAAGTATGTCCTGATTGTAGGAGCTTGATTGCCATGCAAACAACAGATATTCCTGCACCTATAATAAGAATCTCAATGCCAGCCATCACCGGCAGTAGAAGTCATCAGAGGGTGGCGTACTTCAGTGCATGCAGGTAGAGTTCTGAATTATAAGTTAAAGTAGCTGTTTATAATATGGTCGTGCAAACATGAGTTTTGAATTATAAGTTAAAGATAGTTGTTGTGATGGTCTTATATTTCTATCCAGCCATTTATGGTGCTTGGGTCCTCTATCCAGCCATTTATGGTGCTTGGGTCCTATTTCTTGCTGTGTCAAATTGTGTGCAACTATAAGACGAGTGGGTTCCGTGACATCCTCTGCACTGCAGATCGGCTTGGCATGTCCTCCAACATGGGGGCTAAGAAGCATTATGGGCGTGTGTGCCGAGCCTTGCCTTCCTCACCGTTCTTGGGAATGTCGCTTGTCCCTCGAGCTATGGGTAGATGCCGAGTAATGGGAATGTCCCCTGTCACTCCTAGGCGGGTCTTGGGTTCCTTGACGATTGCATGCGGTGAGGTCAGCTCATCTTGGACGGCTACTCTTATCTTTGAGTTGAGGTCCTTCGGGGTTGGTTTGGGCTACCGCGGCCTCCCCATGGTCGTTTTGGAAAGAGCTTTCGCTTCGCACTTAGATGTGCATTTCATCGTTTGACGCTTGTCCGACAAGAGCGTGCTTGTCTACATGCAACTGTTCTCATCTTTTAGGTTTATGTTCGCTTCCGCTATCTTGAGGCCTTCGGGCCGTTTGGGTTTGAGGGATGTGCAAGTTAGCTTGTCTTGGATGGCTACCAGTTTCTTTCAAATAAGTTTGCTTCCGTGCATTTAACTTGGAGCCCCTTTGGTTTTCGGTTGTTGAAGGGCAAAGGCCCGTTTTACAACTCCCTTGTACTTCTTGTGTTCCATGCGGGACGTTAGGCTCAAGAAGGAAACCTCTTGGACTTGAGTTTGTATTTATTGGCTACATTTGGTATCCGAGCTTCAACTCTCATGGTCGGATGCATGTGAGTGGTGGACAGGGCCATGGATGAGCTGTCAGAGAAGGGCATAAATTTTAGTTTTTGTGGAAATGAAGTGTGCTCCTTTGGCAATGTGCTTTGCATGTGACGTTGGCCGTTTGGCAAAAATATGGAATCTTTTTTCTTTTGGTTATATGAGCTTTAAGACAAGCATTTGGCTTCGTTTCGGGCCATCGACAAAGGAAGATTTTAGTAGTGGATTGGTTGTAAGGCCCCAGTGGCACAGTTCATGGAGCGGAGTGGTAGTCGTCTCATTCTTTTGGATCCTTGTGTAAGGCACGTTCTATTCACCTAGTTATTAGTTTGTGGACTAAGCCTTTGTGGCCGCCCTCTCCCATTCGTATCCCTCTTAGGCTGGACCGGTGTGGGATGTGCCCCGTTCTTCCCCTCTGAGGAGGGAGGTTGATCCTTCATAGACTAGCAAGGTTTCCGTGTAAAGTTGACTAGGGGTAACATAATAAATTGCTTCTGCACAGTAAGTCGTGCACCACTAAGAAGAGCCTCTACTATTTCCATGTAGCACATTTCCATGGAGCGACACTAGCAATTCCGATGGGTGCCTCTTGAGGGGGTGCTCAGGCCGGATTGAGTGAAAAGATGTTCTTAAGTGTTATGTACAAGTCCCTCTCCATATGTGCTGCCGGCTACAATAGTTGTACAACAGTTTAGCTGCACTTCAGTTTTGTACCAATTTTTAGTTATCTTGTGGATTTGCATCGCGCAACTTAATACAAAAGTGCTCTTTGGTTTACGGCTTATGAGTAATATGTTATGAAATCAGAAAAAGGATAGACGCTGCTATATTTTATGAGCTTGAAAAAGTATCCACGCTGTTTAGTTTACAACAGTTTTGAATTTTATGTTATGGAAGATCTTGGAGAAGGAGAAGCGAGGTTATTTTTAGCAGCCCCTACTCACGTTGTTTATGTGCAAGATTTCTTGGCACTCATGTTGGGTGTTTCACATTTTCTTTCAGTTGAGGTTATGAAAGTTGTGCCATCGCATTCTTTATGTGCACCCTAGGGTTAGGAGTGTGTGTTTTATAAGAAAGAGTCACAGAACGGACGGTTGGACATGGTCCTCCCATGTAGGTTGTTTGAAGCCGAGGTCTGCTAGTTGTACCATTGTGCATACCGAGGACCATTCCGGGAGTATCATCGCGCATACCGATGACCATATCTATAAATTTTTTTTTGGGCAGAGTGTGTTGTCTTTTTCTAAAACAACATTACCATGTGAATTTATCTCATTTCATGAATGTTCTTTGTTGCACGACTATTGATATGGATGTTTCGATCCTTCTGTGCATGTGTATGGTAGTGGTGTGCCATAGTCTTATAGATGTGCACAGAATGATCGAAACATCCATATCAACAGTTCTACAACGAAGAACATTCATGAAATGAGATAAATTCACATGAGATTTACAAACAACAAGTAAAATCAAAGTTTTTAAATTCATCACCTTATCGTAGATGGTCTTATGAAATGACCACACGCTGTCCCTCCAAGTCCTGCAGTGCAACAAATATACAAAACAATAGATGAACATACATGACATGCTTCACACAAACAAATTCAATAAAACAAACAATACTTACGAATTCGTGATGCATAGTGTCATATCCAACGCTGCCCAAATATGATGGTCCAACCGTATCTAAACATCTTGCTGTGACATCTCGTGCTGGCGATATCGGTCAGGAGTCTGCTGTTGCTTGTTGTGATTCATATCCCACTCCTCAGCATCTAACCATACACTTTGCTATCCTGCTCTAAAAGCATCGTGAGCCTTGGATCATTGATGGGACATAACTTCATGTGTGGTGTGCTGAATCCACTCTCAACTTACAAGAGGATGCCCATGTGCTAGCCGAAACTCTTGATACATCATCTCTGTGATATAATTTCTATGGTCTTTATCTTGTTCACTCCATTTCGACATGATAGAGTTTCCAAACAGTATGGCGCAAAGCTTTCGTATGCGCTGACGCATGGCCTTTTCGCATCCATCACCAGAGCTCCATCACGGATACTATACACCTTGAAGTCATCATGGTCATGAAAATTGAAAACATTGAAAACTCAACCTAGATCCTGAAGCATATTAAGAAACACCCTGCGTGTAGTCACATCGTGAGGTTAGTGTAAATCTGTTGGATTAGTGTCTGCCTCCCTTCACATCCTCTACAACAATTTGGTGAACCCGACGTGAAGCGTGATGATAGTGTGCTTACGGCTTTCATTGTATTTTTTAGTTTTTTTTTTAAATAATTAACTTCATCTTGTTCTTGTATGCAGGAAAGTGAAGAAAGAAGCTACAATTAAAGAGGAGATTCGTCACTTTGCTCCCCCCCCCATCAACATACAAGAAGATCAAGATAAATTCACATTCACCTTTAGGTTTGTACTTAGGTTTAAATTACTAAAAAAGAAATTTATAAAAATATATCACGTGCACTTTAGAACCTCTGCATCAAGCAAACTTCAAGTAATGTGTTTTTCAAGTTCCTTTATTTCATTCACGTCACTAAAAATGAAGGTTGTTTTCATTTGTACTAGAACTTAGGCATATTATACTTGCATTTTATAATATACTTGAAAAGGTTTATTTTAT
Organism: Ceratopteris richardii; assembly: GCA_020310875.1. Classification (NCBI taxonomy): domain Eukaryota; kingdom Viridiplantae; phylum Streptophyta; class Polypodiopsida; order Polypodiales; family Pteridaceae; genus Ceratopteris; species Ceratopteris richardii. The sequence goes on from CM035415.1 coordinate 36,200,635, forward strand.
AAACACCAAAAAGAAGGATTTTATTTTTAAAGAGAAAGATTTTTTGTTTGCTTTATAGTTATTTCACTTCCCAAAAAGAATTTATTAGCACAAAAAGAGTTTTAGGTTTAAAGTTCTTTCTGATTTAGAGTTGATGCTTTTATTTCTTTCTTATTTCACCCATAATCCATTTAAGAAAATATTATTAAGAAAATTAGTAGTAATTTTTGTTCTATTTAATATATGAAAAAAATCAAAAAGATCTAAATTAAGAAAATATATTTTAAAACTTATATAGTCATATAAAATTTATTAGAGAAATCTTTGGAATTAAATATTTAAAGATTTAAACTAATAATAATTAAGTTCTAAAAATAAAAAATTCATAAAGTAAAAGAGAAATTTAAATTATAAATCAAAAAGATCAAGTCTAAGTATAAGTTTAGGATTAACTAAACATAATATTAATATTAAAGTCTAGGGTGTGATAAAGACAACATTCCTAGCTTTATCATCTAGCGATAGGTTTAGGCAGTTTAGGGAACAATTAGAACCTCCCATTAGAGATCTTCTACTCCATTCAAAGCATTATCAAGAATGCAAAATGGAGGAGATGTTCTAAAGTATGATGATTGAGAAGCAAGGAACATGCACAGTCCAAGCCATCTTAAGAGAAAAAAGCAAATTCACTGGCTTAAACATAACTGAGTACTTGGATGCATTTGAGGAGCAAACGCAAATCCAAGGTTTACCTAATGATGTTTTAGTGAAATATTTTGGCCGTGTTGTTTCTAGTTCAATCCTAGAAAGTATACAAGCTCACACAAATAAACCTTGGGAAGAATTTAGAAAAGACTTGCATAATATGTTCTATCTTGAGGATTTTAGCCAGCATAGTCGGGAAGGACTTTTACGATGGATAAACTCTTTAAAGAGCAATGAGTCCTTAACTCATCTTCACAGTGAGTTTATAGGGCTGAGGTTGAGAGACGTATAGAAGAGCCTAGAAAAAGATATGGCCTGACCAACGACTAGGAAAAAGTAAAAAGAGAAATAGAGGTTGTTGCTCAAATGAAGCAAAGGCAAACAGTTTTGTATGCTAGATCAAATGCTTCTCAGCGTAGGGCGATTCCTACTGCAAGGCAAACTAACATGCCAATGCCTACGACTACGGCTATGGCTAATAGTACTGTTGCCCCTAAAGCTTCCATAGAATTTTAACTAGATATTCTATGTAAATAGATGGAGAATGTTATGAACATGCAGGCATCTCTTTCCAAAGAGGTTGCCCAATTGAATAACAAAGTTTACTCTACGAGTTTTAATGATCGTGGAGCTAGTAGTAGTGGTGTAGGGCAAGCACCACCCATACAAACAGTTATGCCACAATACATTCCTCCTCAGCCAATTTTCCAATCAGCTCAACCTACTCAGTTAGCTGCTCGGCCAACCTTTCAAAGAAATACTGAAAGAAGAGGGACTGGCGGAAATGTGGTGTGATAGTCAAGAAGGACATATGCATGTGATGAATTAAGAAGCGTAAAGGAAAATCAATTATTTGTAGAAATTGATAGAATATTGTGTGACTTTACATCGAAACTTCCTTTATCTGTCAATTGGGGCAAAGGAGGTATGAAAAAGCTATATGAAAACTTAACAATCTCTAATATAATTGCCAATACCTCTACTCCTAGATTAGAACTAGCCGATGATAGGCCTCTTTCTATGTCTAGCCAAAATCCTTATTCGATTGAGGCACTGGTAAGGGCTAGAGATGAGATAATGTATAAAACTGCATGGAGATCTCTTGTAGATCAAGCCTCTATTTATTCTCACATTTCTAATGTTGAGGAAAAATAGAGACGAGATGATATGCAGGAGCTTATATACTTTCATGCATATACGCTTGAGGCTAAGAATTGTATCGAAAGATTTAACTCGGAGAATTTTTCTAAGTTATTGAATAACTTAGATGTATTCAGGTATTCTTCAATTCATTTTTGCCTTGCCATTGACTTGCTAAGGGATTTTCCTCCTTAGGTTAATGTCATTGGTAGGCAAGTCATACTTAATGTGGTCATAACATTAAATATATGATACATTAGTATCCCTTTTTTGGAAAGATATTGCTAAGTACTTATATTGCAAAACCTAATTATCCTAATTTTGCAAGTACTTTAGCTTCATTCCTTTCCAAGTTTCTTGCTTCCATAAAGAAGTAAACCCTCTACTAAGGACTATGGTTACTTGATTTCATAAATTTTCAAAACCAAAAGAGTGAATTTTATTCACTTAAGTACATTTGTTTGCATACACTTAAGTTGCGTTTGCATACATTCATGGATGCCATGAATGATTCTAGTATTCCGTAGCCTTAAGCATAGTTAACATCGATACCTTTCATAATCTTGTGCTTCCTTGTAGTGCACAAACATGTGCTTCTCTACGATGTATCATCATCCTAATGCACATGTTCTTTGCATCTGAATATGTTTCTTATCAATAGAAACATTTGGAGATGAATTTGTGCATTTGAGGTAACCTTTTGGTAAAACATAAAATGCACATACATCCATTCTTTTCAATGCATAGATGCATGTAACTGCTCATGGTGCTTGATTTTCTTTTCCATGCCTTTATGTTTGCCTATTCAATGCTTCACTTACCTTATCTTTTTGTTTGGACCATTATGCATATGGATGCTAATCCAAGGCCTTCTAACCTTGGAAATCACATGGAAACATATGGCTCTCACATGGATTCTAAAAGGACTTCTCCCAAGCTTGTACGTACAAGTCTCAAGGCATGAGAGGTCTCCCTAAGGGTTAAATATCATACTCTTAGGAAATATCAACCCTAAGGGTCAAAACCCTTTCATTGGGAGTAAATAAATCCAAATATGTCAAGGGTTGAAACCACACTCTTGGAGCGACTTTCTCAAGGGTTCTCCCAATAGAATCCAAGGGTTCTCCAAGTTCTCCAATAGAACCCATGTCTTTGGAGAGAGAGAGAGAGAGAGAGAGAGAGAGAGAGAGAGAGAGATAGAGAGAGAGAGAGAGGGATGGATACCCGATTGTTTCTCTGGTGCACAACAGATCTGAGCCTTAGATAGGTGGGAGAGATGGAGAGAGAGTAAGAGAGAGAGAGAGAGAGAGAGAGAGAGAGATTTTCTTTTCCCTTCCTCTTCTTGTCTGCACATGCATATCGCACGAATGTCAAAGAGAGAGAGAGAGAGAGAGAGAGAGAGAGAGAGAGAGAGAGAGAGAGAGAGAGAGAGTGAGAGAGAGAGAGAGAGAGAGAGAGAGAGATCACACGATCAGAAATGGGCAGAAAGAGGCGGAAGAGAGAGAGAGAGAGAGAGAGAGAGAGAGAGAGAGAGAGAGAGAGAGAGAGAGAGAGAGAGAGAGAGAGAGAGAGAGAGAGAGAGAGAGAGAGAGAGAGAGAGAGCATGTTTGTGTATTTATGCATATATATGCATGTAAGTTTGCATGTGTTATGTATGATGCATGTATGCATGTGATGTGATGCATGTAGGCATGAGTAAAGTATGCATGTATGCATGAGTAAAGTATGCATGTATGCATGAGAAGATAGGTTTGCATGTGTATTTATGCTTATGCATGTATATGTTAGTGCATATGTGGATGTATGTTAGAATGTGAAGTATGCATAGGTACATGAGTGAGATATGCATGTATGCATGTGAATGTATGCATGTGTGCATGTACATATGTAGTGTGAGTTAATGCATATGTATATGAGTAAGGAGTGCATGTATGCATGAGTGTATGCATGTAAGTGTGAATGTATGTATGCATGTGCATATCTATTTAAATAAGATGCATATGTAGGTATGCGTGTGTGCATGTATCTTAGTGACAAGTGCATGTACATGAGTGATATGTACATGTATGTTAGGATGTGATGCCTGTGTATGCATGTGAAGTTAGTGTATGCATGTGTATGCATATGAAGTTCGTGTATGCATGTGTATGCATGTGAAGTTAGTGTATGCATGTGTGCATGCACAAGAAAGATATGCATGTGTGCAAGCGCATATGTAGTGTAAGGTAGTGCATATGCATATAAGATATATCCATATATATTAGTATGTGTGCATGTACATATTGAAGTTAGTGCACGTGCATATGATAGGTACATGTGTGCATGAGAGAATGAATGCATGTATGCATGTACATATTAGAGTTAATGCATATGCATCTGAATTTCAGGCATGCGTGTGTGCATGTATGTTAGAAGTATATGTATGCATATAAAGATGATGCATGTATACAAGTGGATGTGTGCATGTATGTTAGCATATGTAGTATGAATGTGTATGCATGTATAGTTAATATATGCATATGAAGTGTGATGTATGTATGCATATATATATATATATATATATATATATATATATATATATATATATATATATATATATATATATATATATATATATATATATATATATATATATATATATATATATATATATATATATATATATATATATATATATATATAATAGAATTCATGTGCATATGAAAGAGTGTATATGCATATATGAAGTAGACAAGTAATATAAGTATATGTATGTGTTTATGCCTATTTAAAGTAAATGTGTGTATGAGTTAGATACATGTGTTTACTTGTACATAATGTTAAGTTTTGAATATTAGTATTAACAAATGATTGTTTTATATTAAGAAAATCATACGTATGTTTGTTTAATGGTCTCCTACAGATCGTTGTGAAGAAAACTTGATGAGCAATGAGGAAGATTTGATGAGATTACGAGATAGAAGCTGCTTTTATGCTGCTAATTTTAGCTCATTATATGATATTTTGAAGTATTAAGTTTTTGTATAGGAATATTTTCTAAGAGCTGTATTAGAACTCTTTACAAGCATTTGTATAGGTCTAGATTTGAATCTAAAGTCTTTCATACTTTCACTTTACAATTTACTTAAATTTTTATATTGCACCTTCTTATGTCTAAGATCTTAGCATCAACAAGCAAATGTGTTACTAAAAATAAAGAATTAGATAGTTCTTTTATTTTAGGAACGCTTCTACCTACACCTGTTGAAAATACATTTACTCAAATTAGTTAAAGATCAAGTGGTAGATGAAAGTTCAGATTCTGTAGAATGCAATCGTAACTTATCTAGAGTTTTGCATTTACTCTCAATTGTCTTATGTGAACCAGAAAATAGAGAAGATTTGTTTCCTCAAACCTTAAAAAGAAATACTTTTCCACAACAAAAAGAAAACATCGTAGTTGATATAATTAAAGATAGAATAACTAGTGAAGAATTAAATTTTCCTTCATATTTAGACGCTATATCTAGGTATAGAAACAACCTTCCATACGGACCATAGTGTTCTACTTTTCATGAATACGAATATTGCATCTATAAGTAAAACTCAACTAAAACGAAAATAGATAGGTCTTTAATTCTAAATACACTTTTACCTACTCCATCAGAAAATAATACTACATAAATCAACGAAAGCAAGGATAGTATAGAAGAAGTAGAAAAAGTGAACGATCATATTGTAACCAAAACTTTATACTCTTCACTTGACGATTATAGAGTGTCTAAATTTAGAACTTTTTGTTCAATTGATTTTCCTGAATTTGACGAAAGAGAGATCTTATTTCCACCTTCCCCTAAAAGGAAAAATCAATCTGAAAACGATGAGGTAGCTATTATTAAAAAATGAATTATTGAAGAGAGTTCTAATAGAATTACTGAAGAAGAACTTATCTTTACAACATATCAAAACGCTAGAAACGCAGTTTCATATAAATCTTAGTTTTTAGATTAAAGTTAAATAGATTAAAAAACTCTAGCTTTTAACTCCAAAACATCGAAAACTCAACCTAGATCCTGAAGCATACTAAGAAGCACCCTGCATGTAGTCACACGGTGAGGGTAGCGTGAATCTGTTGGATGAGCGTCTGCCTCCCTTCACACCCCTCTACAACAGCGTGTGGTATGGGTCAATGGAGTGTGGTACTCTGTTTTGCACATAGCATGCTGTGGCAATGGCTTCTTGCCAAAATGGTTTGGCGAGACCGGCTGTTAAGAACATAGCTCTAGTGCTCCTTGAAGGAGAGATGGATTCTTGCGTTTAGCTTGCCCTCCTTGAAGGAGAGATGGATTCTTGGGTTTTGCCAAAATTGTTTGGTGAGACTGGCTGTTAAGCACATAGCTTGCTCTCCTTGAAGGAGAGATGGATTCTTGTGTTTCGCATGCTGTGGCAATGGCTTCTTGCCAAAATGGTTTGGTAAGACTGGCTGTTAAGCACATAGCTTGCACGCCTTGAAGAAGAGATGGATTCTTGTGGAGTGTGTGCCACTGCGAAGTGTTGTTGTATTTCCTCATCATTGCAAAATTTCCTGAGGGCTACTCATATATATTCTCCTTGATTGCCAGAACAAAGAATCTGAACGAGATTGTCATGTTGTCGTAGAGCTTTGTTGTAGTAGTCCTTAAAATGTGATAAAACTTCAGATTTTTGTTTGAGAAAAAATACCGTTATACCTGCTTAGGTCGTCGATGAAGGTAAGAAAATAGCATTGATCGGTAAGAGACACGGTATCCATGGGGCCACATTAGTCACTATGGACAAGTTGATGTAGTTGAGAGGTTCGTGTATAGGAGCACATGAACGGTTTATGGGAAGCTTTCTCCATGAGGCATCCTTCGTAGAGATCGATTGAGGTCATGTGTGAGGGCATTCCATGATAGAGTTTGTGTTGTGCTATTCGATGAAGTGTAATGACATTGATGTGGCCAAGCCCATAGTGCCACAAGAGTGTGGTTGTGCCCTTTGTTAAATGGTTGAAGACCATGGATGATAAGGACAGTGTGGCATGATCTGTGGCATGATTAGCTTGTTTTCTAATGGGTATGGGATAAAGGTTTATTAACTTGAGGAAGCTTGAGAGTTTCATATTGCCCAGATGATAACTTAAAATGATGCACACAATAGTTCTGGAAAAACTCCACAAAGGATCTAGATGTAGTGGCAGTAGATACAAAGATAAGGTTGCGTGTAAGACCAGGAATTTGGTAGATATTTTTAAGTGTGATAGTGTTACCGCTTAAGAGTTGAATGGTGAGGTTTCCCATACTGATAGCTTGAAGTGAGCGATCGTCCCCCATGGACATGAGAACCTGATTGTGTATTCTTCGGTAGTTTTCAAGCAAGCCTTTTGAAGGTGTCATGTGATGAGTGGCTCCAGTTTAAAGTAGCCATTGAGGAGCATCTTGGACACGAGCTATATGCAAATTCTTGTTAGATAGATTTTAAGTGAAGAGTTTTAGGTCTTCGACATTCGGTGATGAGTCCTCCTCATGGTGAATTTGTGCATCTTGAGCACGGGGCCGAGGGCGTGAGTATTGTCTCTCAAATCGTTTTGTGTGACACTCTTTTTCGATGTGCCGTTGGTGGCCACAGTAGTCACAGATAAGGGGTCTCGGCACATGTGAGGATGTCTTGGTAGATGAGCCTTGATTGATATGATGTGCACCCTTTGAGAAGTGGTGGTGATGCCTTGCTATGTTCACTTTAGTCATTGTGGATAAAGATTGACTTAGGCGCATTGTATCTTCTTGCAAGATACGTGATATTAGAGTTCAATGGTCAAGCCAACAAGAGAGGCTTGAGTGGTGATGAACGACTGCCAAGAGGATGGTAAGGCAGCGAGCAGGAGCATGCTTTGCAGGGAGTCCTCTAGTGTGTCTCGTGATAGGAGGGCATTGTCCATGAGGGTCTACCAATAATTTAGAAATTGGGTTGTGGATTGATGTCCAACAGTGTAGCAGTTAGGAGTCCCTTGAGAGAAGTGACATGAGTGATAAGGTACTTGTGGTGGTAGTGTGACTTGAGAGTACTCCACATGGTGACAGAGGTTGGGCAAAGTCAAATGAGCTGGGCTTGGTAGTCATCGAGGTGAAAGAGGATTTCAGCCTCTGCTTGGAGATCCTTTGTGTTCCAGTAATGTAGGTGACATGAGTCGCCTGCTAGTTTGGGTTTCATTCTCGAGACTACATGCCATATGGATGCACATTTTAGCAAGACAGTGACTCGCATGGCCCATGTGAGGTAGTTGGTGCCATCAAGTTTATCGAGATTGTAGCTTCGTATAGTTGAGGCATAGAAGCTTGTGGATGGTGCGCCATGCTGCTATTTGGATGAAGAGAGGGCAGAGACCAGTAGGCAAAGTGTTCAGTATGCAGAAGATAGTGAGAACTCTGTCTGGGAGCTTACTCTGATATCATGTTGAGATGATAGTTTCCAAACAGCAGCAAGGAGACTTCACAAACTGAACACTGAACTAAAAACGCTATTGCGAATACAAGTTTAAGTAAAAAAGTGAGGCTGGAAAGCCTGTTGCCCAAAGGAGTGGTGTTAGAGGGCTATGGTTATGGTCCAGATAGTGGCCTAAAGAGGAGTCATGTCAGATGGTTGAGTGAGTGGTCTGCAGTTATGGTCCAGGTAGTGGACTCAAGAGGAGTTATGTCTGATGGTTCAGAGAGTGGTCTGCAGCTACGTTTTTGTGAGAGCTTACGATTTATTGATTTTACAACATTAAGAGTTAAGAGGGATGAACGCATCGAAACGCTGCAATCCAACAGGAACAGAGTATTTTGTGCTTGATCTTTTTTCAGTTGATGAGACGAATAACAAAAAAACAGCTTAACGACCGTAAGCATACGTCACATAAGTCTCCGCTACGTTTGAAAACTCTAGAAATGCATGCACGTCCCGCTTATTTGGCTAAAGCAGCTTGGTATCACAAGTGCGTCGCTTACCTTTAAGTTGATGCCATTATCTGGTCAGAGGCTGTAAACTTCTCCACATCCGGGATCTCAGCATAATCAGGCAAGTGCAGACCTCCGACAGCGCGAGTGGCGTAGTGGGATAGTATGACTGAGGTCTGCACAACCGGATGAGGTTCACCGCTCCATTTTGAAGAGGATATGGGAGGGTCTCTTCAATTTCAACTTGCCAGAGAGAGCCTGGGACTTCGCAAGTGGCGGATGTCGCAACCCTGCTGAATCGGATATTCGGGAGAACGCCATTGCGAAGGGCACAACAGTTCAGATATTGGTGGAGCTCAGCACAGTCCTGATACATGGAGATCCATGATTGGTTGCGGGCAGAAGAGTAGCAATAGAAGTGTCCACGGATGTCGCTGCGGCAGCCAAAGTAGCGGTTCAAGAACCATCTCCCACCGATGTCCGAACATCTCTCTAGCACGACAGAAGAAGTATGGCCTGATTTTAAGAGCTTGATTGCCATGCAAACAACAGATATTCCTGCACCTATAATAAGAATCTCAATGCCGGCCATCACCGGCGGTAGAAGTCATCAGAGGGTGGCGTACTTCAGTGCATGCAGGTAGAGTTCTGAATTATAAGTCATCAGAGGGTGGCGTACTTCAGTGCATGCAGGTAGAGTTCTGAATTATATGTTAAAGGTAGCTGTTTATAATATAGTCGTGCAAACATGAGTTTTGAATTATAAGTTAAAGGTAGTTGTTTATAATATGGCCATGCAAACAAGCAAGATTTTAGTAGCGGATTGGTTTTAAGGCCCGAGTGGCACAGTTCATGGGGCGGAGTGGTAGTCGTCTCATTCTTTTGGATCCTTGTGTAAGGCACGTTCTATTCACCTAGTTATATGTTTGTGGACTGAGCCTTTGTGACCACCCTCTCCCATTCGTATCCCTGTTAGGCTGGACGGGTGTGGGATGTGCCCCGTTTTTCCCCTCTGAGGAGGGAAGTTGATCCTTCATTGACTAGCAAGGTTTCCATGTAAAGATGGCTAGAGGTAACATAATAAGTAGCTTCTGCGTAGTAAGTCGTGCATCACTGAAAAGAGCCTCTACCATTTGCATGTAGCACATTTCCATGGAGCGACACTAGCAATTCCGATGGGTGCCTCTTGAGGGGGTGCTTAGGCCGGATTGAATGCAAGGATGTTCTTAAGTGTTATGTACAAGTCCCTCTCCATATGTGCTGCCAGCTACAATAGTTGTACAATAGTTTAGCTGCACTTCAGTTTTGTAACATTTTTGAGTTATCTTGTGGATTTGCATCGCGCAACTAAATACAAAAGTGCTCTTAGGTTTACGGCTTATGAGTAATATGTTATGAAATCAGAAAAAGGATAGACGCTGCTATATTTTATGAGCTTGGAAAAGTATCCACGCTGTTCAGTTTACAACAGTTTTAAAATTTTATGTTATGGAAGATCTTGGAGAAGGAAAAGTGAGGTTATTTTTGGCAGGCCGTACCCACGTTGTTTATGTGCAAGATTTCTTGGCCCTCATGTTGGGTTTTTCACGTTTTCTTTCAGTTCAGTTATGAAAGTTGTGCCATTGTATTCTTTATGTGCACTTTAGGGTGAGGAGTGTGTGGTTTATAAGAAAGAGTCACTGACCAGCTGATTGGACATGGTCCTCCCATGTAGGTTGTTTGAAGGTCATGCCTAGGGGTCTCCATGAAGTCTGGGCTTGGTGCAAATGTGGACCTGCGAGTTGAACATGGTTCTCCTATTTGGATTGTTGGTTGGTTGTGCTCGCGGGATCCCTTCGAGACGGAGGCTAGTTGTGTGTGGGTCGGGGGGTTGAGCGTGGTTCTCCGTGATCATTGATAAGCAAGGAACATGCACAATCCAAGCCATCTTCAGAGAAAATGAGGAATTCACTGGCTTAAACATTAAAGAGTACCTGGATGCATTTGAGGAGCAAGAGCAAATCCAAGGTTTATATGATGATGTTTTCGTGAAATATTTTGGCGGTGTTGTTTCTAGTTCAATCCTAGAAAGTATACAAGTTCACGCCAATAAACCTTGGGAAGAATTCAGAAAAGAATTACATAAGATGTTCTATCTTGAGGATTTTAGCCAGCATAGTCGGGAAGGACTTTTACGATGAATAAACTCTTGAAAGAGCAATGATTCCTTAACTCATCTTCATGGTGAGTTTATAGGGCTGAAGTTGAGAGACGTATAGAAGAGCCTAGAAAAAGATATGGTCTGACCGACGAATAGGAAAAAGTAAAAAGAGAAATAGAGGTTGTTGCTCAAATGAAGCAAAGGCAAACAATTTTGTATGCTAGATTAAATGCTTCTCAACATAGGGAGATTCCTGCTGCAAGGCAAATTAACATGCCAATGCCTACGACTAAGGCTACGACTAACAATATTGTTGCCCCTAAAGCTTCGATAGAATTTCAACTAGATATTCTATGTAAATAGATGGAGAATGTTATGAACATGCAGACATCTCTTTCCAAAGAGGTTGCCCAATTGAATAACAAAGTATACTCCATGAGTTTTAATGATCCTAGAGCAGTAGTGGTGTAGTGCAAGCAGCACCCATACAACCAATTATGCCACAATACATTCCTCCTCAGCCAATTTTCTAGCGAGCTCAACCTACTCAGTTCGCTGCTCAGCCAGCCTTTCAAAGAAATACTGGAAGAAGAGGGACTGGTGGAAAGCGATGTGTATGGTGTGATAGTCAAGAAGGATGTATGCATGTGATGAATTAAGAAGCACAAAGGAAATTCAATTATTTATAGAAATTGATAGAAGATTGTGTGACCTTACATCAAAACTTCGTTTATCTGTCAATTGGGGCAAAGGAGGTATGAAAAAGCTATATGAAAACTTAACAATCTCTAATACAACTGCCACTACCTCGGCTGCTAGATTAGAGCTAGTCGATGATAGGCCTCTTTCTATGCCTAGCCAAAATCCTTATCCGATTGAGGCACTGGTAAGGGCTAGAGATGAGATAATGTATAAAAATGCATGGAGATCTCCTATAGATCAAGCCTCTGTTTATTCTCACATTGCTAATGTTGAGGAAAAACGGAGACGAGATGATATGCAGGAGCTTATATAGTTTCATGCATATACGCTTGAGGCTAAGAATTGTATCAAAAGATTTAACTCGGAGAATTTTTCTAAGTTATTGAATAACTTAGATGTATTCAGGTATTCTTCAATTCATTTTTGCCTTGCCATTGACTTGGTAAGGGATTTTCTTTCTTAGGTTTAGTGCATTGGTAGGCAAGTCATAGTTAATGTGGGGTTCAAGAATACCGACAGTGGGAAGAAGAAGAAGAATCGGGGGAAGCGAAGCTCTGGCATGGTTAGTCCAAGATTTATAATCAGAAGAAGAAACGGGGAAAGCGAAGCTCTGGCTATGGTGATCCTGCTGACGCGAACGGAGTTCGAGGCCGACGGACTGAAACTGCGACAGACATATGCATATATTTCAGCGGCAACGTTTTAGGTTTATTTGCATGGTTCTGGTGCTGGTGACGGATGGCAGGGTTCGCATCTTTTTTTTTGGGTTCGGCAGCGATCGCGATCGCTTCCCCGGGTGGCTGGTGTCGCGATACCTCCGTTGGAGGCATCGCTGACGCCCCCTGGGTGGAGGCTCGATCGGCTTGAGCGCTGTCCGTGGACGACCTCTCCATCTGTCCGGTATCGTCGATCGTTGATCGTCGTCGGTGGCGGTGGAGTATCGTCGGGCGGCTCGATCGCCGTTACATGCCCTCCTCTGGGCGGTCGCTGGTCGCCGGTCGCTCCATCGTCGATCGCTCCTTCATGTATCGCCGATCGTCGGGCGGACCTTGAGTATCGCCGGTTGGTATCTCCTCGGGGCGGTCGCTGGTCGCCGGTCGGTTAGTATCTCCTCTGGGCGGTCGCTGGTCGCCGGTCGCTCCATCGTCGACCACTTCTTCAAAATTGCACCGATCGCCGATACCTGCGCTCCTCTGGGCGGTCGCTGGTCGCCGGACGCCTTCGGGTATCGCCGGGGGTCCGACTGCTCCACCGGGTATCGCCGGGAGTCAGACGGCCGGCCGTCCCTTGCAGTGGCGACTTTGGCGCGGGACCGCCTTCTTAGGGCTTAATTTAAAATAAATTAAAATAAAAAGTGCAGGCCCGTGTAAGTGCAACAGAAAAAAACAAAAAAGAAGAAAAAAGAAAAAAAAGAGAAAAAAAAAAAGAGGAAAAAAGAAAAAAAGAAGTAAAAGAAAAAAAAAAGGAAAAAAAAAAAAAGAGTAAAGAAAAAGACCCGAAACTTTCCTTTATTAAAAAAATAAAAGAGAGAAGAAAAAAAAAAAAAAAAGAAAAAAAGAAAAAAAAAAAGAGAAAAAGAGAGAAAGAAAAAAAAAAAAAAGGCGTAGAAAGCGGTCCGAAAAGGAGGGATTTTGGCGTGCTGGGCCGCGGTGTCTCCCTTGGTTGAAGGCAGTTTATTCCCCATGACGGGGGGGCCTGCCTTCGGGCTTTAAAAAGTAAAGTGGTGCATGCTCCTTTTGGCCATGGATGTGGCTTCTTCCTCTCTCGTGAAAAGTAATCGGGCCCCTCCCCCTGGGGAGGCCGATTCCCTGGCCGCTCTGCTGGAAGGGGGGTCGTGTGCCGCCCCTGGGGCATCTGAAAGTGTTGATTCCCCCGTCGTGTCCCTCAGCAGACCCGCAGTTCTTTCTGCTCAGGAGGAGCTCAAGAAAGTTTGCCTCGTCGGCCAAGTGTTTGGCCCTAGGCCCCCGCTCGAAACTGTGCGACAATGGCTCCGAAAAGAGTGGTTCCCTCAAGGACTAATTGTCAGCAAATGTCAGTTCTTACCAGCAAACCACATGCTGCTAGTCTTCGAGAATGAAGAGATGGCGTTCCAAGCCCTAAGCGTTGGCACCTGGCAGTTTGGTCGGGCGACCCTGTGCCTATTCAGATGGTCCCCGGACTTTACTCCTGACAAATCGAAATCACTTCGGTACCCTCTTTGGGTTGAGTTGCCCAACCTCCCATACTTCTTGTACAACTTCGTGTGGGACATTGTCTCTCCTATCGGCAAGCCGTTGGCTTCACGCGAAGACATAGGTGGCCTCATCTATGAAGGTGCAAGACACTCTTTCAATGCTAGGTGGCACCCACAAATCTGCGTCGAGGCCGACCTCAGTTCGCCGCTTCCATCAATGATCAAAGTGGACATGGGCGAAGGTGATGTTTGGGAGCAGGATATCATCTACAAAAACCTCCCCAACCCGTGCTTTCGTTGTGGCCAGCAAGGTCACAGGATTAAAGACTGCCCTCTCAGGCAAAAAAACAAGCGCTCGCAAGAAGCCCCCAAAACTGCTCAAGACAACAATGACGATTTGACCCACTCGACTAAGGAAGGGGAAGGCAAGGGCCCCCTCAATCCAAAAGCTGATGCGGATGGCTTTACTGAAATTAGAAGAAGAAGGAAGAGAAGTCCGAGGGCCAACGGTGAGAGAAACAACCTGCCACTTACCCCCAACAGCAATTTGTATTGCAATCTAGGAAACGAGATCAACGAGCTTGACTATCCAGGTGGGAAACCACTCGAGGTAGACACCTACGACAATGCCCTAGAGATCCCTGACAACAAAGAAACCCCCCAGGAGGACTATACTACAAGCAAAGAAGATGGATTCACCACTAGTAATGAAGACAACATGGATAGTGAAAGTTCCATCATTGGATCGACGATCCCAGAAACGGTGCCGAGCACGGGGCCCAGCTCCCCCCAGCAAGGAATATCCCGCAAAGGAAAACAGCCTTTGGAGCTACCCTGGAAAAGCCCCCACAAGAACCGATTTCTAAGTCGGGATCAGATCCCAGCGAAAAAGAAAGATGAAGCCAAGAGAAGAAAGGACAAGGCTCCCTCCCGCAAAGAGGGATCAACACATAAATGATTGTCATCTCGCTAAATGCTAGGGGGCTAACCGACCCCTCAAGAGCGGCCATCATTGGTCAATGGCTCCGCGACATTAGCTTAAAACCAGACATTATATGCATTCAAGAGATTAAAATTGACGGTGAAGACCTTCTGAAACGACTCAGACAGGTTTCCTCGGCCCATGTGTGGATTCCAACAAAGCACCGGGGCGGGTCCGGTGGAACGGCTATTGGTGTTAAACAACCCTGGCTTGAAAAGCTTGAGAACTCCACTGAAGATGTAAATCACCACTGGATTGCGGTTTCTTTCGGTGCTCCCCTCTGTGTTACCTTGGTTTCTTTGTACGCCCCTAACGCGGATCTGGAGAGGCTGAACACTTGGTCCTCTCTTGACTCGCTTCCCCACAACGTACTTATTTGTGGAGACTTCAACATGGTGGAGGACCCTAGGGACAGATGGATGGGCAAGGGCAGGGTCATCGACAGTCGGGAGAAAGAAACGTGGGACATGACCAAACTCCACTTGGATCTGGTCGAATTCAAAGACTCGAATGGCTTTTCCTGGTCGAACCTCCAAGCGGGCGAAGATCTGAGGAAAGCTAGACTTGATAGATGCTACATTTCTCAGAGTCTTACTCATCTGTGGGGCCGCCCTTCCATCACGCAACGTACTGACCTCACCATCTCTGACCACTACCCGATCGTTATCACTTTTCAACCTTCCAACAAGACCCACAAGGCTCCGTGGTTCCACGCCAACGCTTCCACCTTCTCTCTCCCCTCCGTCCATCAAGAGATTGCCGATGTGTGGAAGGTGGTGTTCGCGTCTGGCTTGGCCCCAGCCAAGTGCTGGAGAAGTGCGGTCGACAAGTCTCGCAAGATCATGATCAGAACTAAGAAGGTGCTCGCGACAGTGCGGCGGGCTCGTAGGGAAGCGCTTTACCTCAGACTCTGGCGGCTCGAGGAGGAAGTGAACAAAGGAAAACACCAAGCCCAGAAAGGTCTCCGAAAAATCAGAGCAGCGTTGAGATACGAGGAGGAAATACAAAGGAAGAACTTGCAAATCTTCTTCAAGGAGTGGTGGGCTGGAAAAGCCGACAAACCCACCAAAGAGATGTGCAGTATCCTTAAAAGGAAACACAACAGAGAGACGATCCCACTACTGCTAGACCCACATGGCAATGTTTGCAACTCGGAAGAAGCTAATGTTGGCATCATTGAAGGGCACTTCACGAGACTCCTGGGAACCTCGAACCCCCTCTCCCATCTTAGAAGGGACTGCATGGCTGCCATTTCTAGGGTTTCCCCCTGGAGAATACCACCCAACCTCCTCTCCTTGCTTCATGCCCCGATCTCTGAATCAGAAATCATTGAGGTCATCGATGCCCTCCCTCTCGGTAAAAGCCCGGGACCCGACGGACTCACTAACGAGTTTTTTAAATCATTCAAGCTGGTGGTTGCCACCCCTCTTCGGATGGTTTGGCAAGAAGCGCTAAAATTTGGTGCTCTTCCTTCTTGTATAAATAATGGAATTATCAAGCTGATTCACAAGAAGGGGGAAAAAAACAGAATAGAGAACTGGCGGCCAATTACGATGCTTCAAACAGGATACAAGATCCTCGCCAAAGTCATTGCCAACAGACTGGCGTGCCACCTGAGATCTTGGCTTAGTGAGGACCAAAAAGGCTTCATCAAAGGCAGGTCCATTCTGGAAACCATTTTGGATATTTGGGAAGGTATTCAATTTGCAAAAGAGTCTAATCAAGATGTGGTCTTCCTCAAGATCGACTTTGACAAAGCCTACGATAGGCTGGAATGGGACTATATTCTGCAGTCGCTCCAAGACCTCGGATGCAGTCAGAAATTCACCAAGATGATCGCGACCCTTCTCGGCAATGCAACGACTCAGATTAACGTTAACGGCAAACTTTCGAAGGCGATCCATCTTAAAAGATCTATTAGACAAGGGTGCCCTCTTGCCCCCCTTCTCTTTGCCATCGCCACTGAGGGGCTGAGCAGACTCGTGGCTCATCATGTGGAGGCTGGCAATATCAAAGGCCTCCAGCTACCTCACGACCACAGTCAAATCATCATGAGACTTTTTGCTGACGATATGAACGCGTTCGTTCACAATGATAATACCAGCCTGGAGACTTTCTGGAGGTGTCTTGACACCTTCTGTGAGGCCTCTGGATCCAAAATCAACCACAATAAGACCGCCTTTAGGGCCATTGTGGGACACCAACCTGGCCTTCTCATTGATCATGGCTGTCAAATTATTCCGCAGGGCCAAATCTTTCGGCTGCTCGGAATCCCCCTGGGGTTTGGCGTCTCTATGGAGCAGCGATGGAACTGGGTGCTAGCCAAACTTGAAAACAAGCTAAATTACTGGAGAGGCATGCAAATCAATCTCGCTGGACGGGCGATGGTTATCAACACGTTCCTCCTCTCGTCTACCATCTATTTCCTTTCTTGCTGGAGACCAAATGAGCAAGGCCTGTCCAAACTGAATAGCATCTGCAGAAACTTTCTTTGGACGGGTGACCATAACAGAAGGGGGGTGCCTAAAATCAAGTGGGCCTTCTGCACCAGCCCAAGAGATAGCGGGGGGCTTGGCATCCTGGACATTGGGTGTATGGCTAACAAACTGGCAGCCAAATGGATGATTAAAGCTTGGTGCAATAGGGAGGCCTCGTGGGCCAAGCTGATCTTCAGAAACAAAAACGAGTTGGCCCTCACGGGGTCCCCGAACTGGAAGAACCTTGACATCATGACCCTGCTCTTCTCCCCGATCCCTGTCTTCCCGAAAGGCTCCAACCTCGTTTGCTCTCTTTGGAAGGGCTGGAATAAAGTCAAAAGCTTCACAAGAATTAGCGAGGACTGGAAGTGGGCGGCCGGAATCAGACAAAACGACTCTATCTGGTTTCCAATACATGGCATCCGGAGTGTGGAATCGTGGAACATTCAAAATGCCAAGAAGTTATGGAACAAAGGATTCAAAAAATGGAAACACCTCTGGAAACAAGACACCAACAGTTGGATCAACTTCGAGGATATCCACCCTCGCATAAACATCTCCTACGAAGAATGGAACACCTTGCAAAGCAGATGCCTCGCTTGGGATCGTCACAAAACTCGCCTCCTCATGGGACATGATGCTCCGAACGCGCGTGGTCTCAAATGGCACAATGGAAATAGCCTACTCAAAATCCCGAACATCAAAGAAACAAATGACCTCGAGATCAGCCTCAACAAGAAGTGGTGCCTGTCTTGGACGCGGCTTCGGTGGGACATGAAATTCATGGGCATCTGGCACCCACTTATAGAGATTAAGAAGTCTGTCCTCTATGGCAAATTCTTCATCGCGGAATTTGGACTAACCATAAGGCAAACAAAATTTGTGGGATCCCTCCGTGGTGCAAACGCTGCCACCGCGCAATCGAAGATGTCCCACACATCTTCCTTTCTTGCCCCAACTCCTTCAGAATCTGGCAGATGGTTGGACTGAAAATCAGAGTTCAGAAACAGCTCAGTTGGAAACAAGTCCTATTGGGAGAAGCGATTGGCTGCTCTGCGGCTCTCTGGAACGCAATCAGAGGGGAAGTCCTGTGGAAAATCTGGCGAGAGCGGTGTGCTCTCAACTTCGGCGACCCCCCCAGGGAGTGGTCGATTGAAAAATCTCTATTCCTCCTTGGCAAAAGGATCGTCAACAGTAAGAAATCCCCCCCCTTCAGACACCATCAGGTCCTCATGTTGATCAACAACAAGCTCAAACCCAAGTGGGTCCCGCATGAGGGCGACGAGAGGGTGATCAACCTTCTTTGTAATGCAACCTAGGAATCAACCATGCTTCCCCTGCTTTGTGGGATTTGGGGGGTCCCGTGGGCACTAGACCCCTTTTCTTGTACCTTTGTTTCTTAATTTAATTCAAGTCCGGGAGAGTAGGCCATTGCCGAACTTCCTTTATGAAAAAGATACATTACTATCCCTTTTTTGGAAAGACATTGCTTATTACTCATATTGCAAAATCTAATTATCATAATTTTGCAAGTACTTTAGCTTCATTCCTTTCCAATTGTCTTGCTTCCATAAAGAAGTAAACCCTCTACTGAGGACTATGGTTACTTACTTGGTTTCATAAATTTTCAAAACCAAAAGAGTGAATTTTATTCAATTAAGTACATTCGTTTGCATACACTTAATTACATGTGTTTGCATACATTCATGGATGCCATGAATGATTCTAGTAATCCATAGCCTGAAGCATACTTAACATCGATACTGTAGAGGAGGTACTGAGGTATCCACTTTTAACAAGAGCAGAAAATATGCACTTCCAATACTTGTCCTACTCAATATTATAACTTCTAAGCCCACAAGGGGGTGAGAGATGCACCCTCCACCCAACCAACTCCACCCATATATATACCTCAAGGCCAAGGGGGAAAATGTGATGAGAGCTTGCCAAATGTCCTCTCCACATGGATGCTAATCCAAGGCCTTCTAACCTTGGAAATCATATGGAATCATATGGATCTTATATGGATTCTAAAAGGACTTCTTCCAAGCTTGTACGTACAAGTCTCAAGGCCTGAGAGGTCTCCCTAAGGGTTAAATATCATACTCTTACGAAATATCAACCCTGAGGGTCAAAATCCTTCAATTGGGAGTAAATAAATCCAAATAACTCAAGGGTTCAAACCACACTCTTGGAGACACTTTGTCCAGGGTTCTCCCAATAGAATCGAAGGGTTCTCCAAGTGGTTTTGGACCCTCAAAACCCATGTCTTTGGTCACTTTGACCGATATTTATAGAACACACCACCAGCTCTATTTCTCTACCATTTCCTAGAGATTTTGTAGATGGTGATTCTATATGTTTGCACATATATTTGCTTGCTCTCATGGTCTGATCCTTCTCCATCAAGCTCCGACAGAGCAAAGACATGATCCGAAATGGGCAGAAAGAGCAGAGAGAGAGAGAGAGGGATACCCAGTTGTTGCTCTTGCGTGCGACAGATGTGAGCCTTAGAGAGACAGAGAGAGAGAGAGAGAAGGCATGTATGTGTAATTATGCATATATATGCATGTAAGTTTGCATGTGTTATGTATGATGCATGTATGCATGTGATGTGATGCATGTATGCATGAGTAAAGTATGCATGTATGCATGAGTAAAGTATGCATGTATGCATGAGTAAAGTATACATGTATGCATGAGAAGATAGGTATGCATGTGTATTTATGCTTATGCATGTATATGTGAGTGCATGTGTGGATGTATGTTAGAATGTGAAGTAGGCATATGTACATGAGTGAGATATGCATGTATGCATGTGAATGTATGCATGTGTGCATGTACATATGTAGTGTGAGTTAATGCATATGCATATGAGTGAGAAGTGCATGTATGCATGAGTGTATGCATGTAAGTGTGAATGTATGTATGCATATGAACTAAAATGTATGCATGTGCATATCTAATTGAATAAGATGCATATGTAGGTATGCGTGTGTGCATGTATCTTAGTGGCAAGTGCATGTACATGAGTGATATGTACATGTATGTAAGGATGTGATGCATGTGTATGCATATGAAGTTAGTGTATGCATGTATATGCATGTGAAGTTAGTGTATGCATGTGAAGTGTTATCATGAGTGAGGTTTGCATGTGTGCATGCACGAGAAAGATATGCATGTGTGCATGTGCATATGTAGTGTAAGATAGTGCATATGCATATAAGATATATGCATATATGTTAGTATGTGTGCATGTACATATTGAAGTTAGTGCACGTGCATATGATAGGTACATGTGTGCATGAGAGAATGAATGCATGTATGCATGTACATATTAGAGTTAATGCATATGCATATGAACTGTGAGGCATGCGTGTGTGCATGTATGTTAGAAGTATATATATGCAATATATAAAGATGATTCATGTATGCAAGTGGATGTGTTCATGTATGTTAACATATGTAGTATGAATGTGTATGCATGTTTAGTTAATATATGCATATGAAGTGTGATGTATGTATACATATATATATATATATATATATATATATATATATATATATATATATATATATATATATATATATATATATATATATATATATATATATATATATATATAATAGAATGCATATGCATATGAAAGAGTGTATATGCATATATGAAGTAGATAGGTAATATAAGTATATGTATGTGTTTATGCCTACTTAAAGTAAATGTGTGTATGAGTTAGATACATGTGTTTACTTGTACATAAATGCATAATAGATATAAATGAGATTGCATTAGAAGTACATGTTAGTGTAGGAATATTCATGTTAAAGATAATATTTGTATAAAAGGATCTAAAATAAATATATTTATATGAGGATGTATGTGAGTATGTAGTTACATAAACATAAGAGGGTTAATTAACATGTATTAGCATAGGTTTACATTATGTTAAGTTTTGAATATTAGATTAACAAATGAGTGTTTTATATTAATAAAAGCATACTTATGTTTGTTTAATGGTCTCCTGTAGATCGTTGTGAAGAAAACTTGACGAGCACTGAAGAAGATTTGATGAGATTACGAGATAGACGCTGCTTTTATGCTGCTAATTTTAGTTCATTATATGATATTTTGAAGTATTAAGTTTTTGTATAAGAATATTTTCTAAGAGCTGTATTAGAACTCTTTACAAGCATTTATAGAGGTCTAGATTTGATTCTAAAATTTTTCATACTTTCACTTTACAGTTTAATTAAATTTTTATATTGCACCTTCTTATGTCTAAGATTTTAGCATCCACAAGCAAATCTGTTACTGAAATAAGAACTAGATAGTTCTTTTGTTTTAGGATTGCTTCTACCTACACTTGTTGAAAATACATTTAGTCAAATTAGTGAAAAATAGCAAAAGTCAAGTAATAGAAATAGTTAAAGATCAAGTTCTAGATGAAACTTTAGGTTCTGTTGAATGCAATCGTAACTTATCTAGAGTTTTGCATTTACTCTCAATTGTCTTACCTGAACCAGAAAATAGAGAAGATTTGTTTCCTCCAGCCTTAAAAAGAAATACTTTTCCACAACAAAAAGAAAACATCGTAGTTGATATAATTAAAGATAGAATAACTAGTGAAGAATTAATTTCTCCTTCATATTTAGACGCTATATCTAGGTATAGAAACACACTTCCATACGGAGCATAGTGTTCTACTTTTCATGAATACGAATATTGCATCTAGAAATAAGACTCAACTAAAAAGAAAATAGATAACTCTTTTATTCTAAATACACTTTTACCTACTCCATCAGAAAATAATACTACATAAATCAATGAAAGCAAGGATAGTATAGAAGAAGTAGAAATAGTGAAAGATCATATTGTAATTGAAACTTTATACTCTTCACCTGACGATTATAGAGTGTCTAGATTTATAACTTTCTGTTCAATTGCTTTTCTTGAATTTGACGAAAGAGATATCTTATTTCCACCTTCCCCTAAAAGGAAAAATCAATCTCAAAAGGACGAGGTAGCTATTATCAAAGAATGTATTATTGAAGAGAGTTCTAATCGAACTACTGAAGAAGAACTTATCTTTACAACATATCAAAACCCTAGAAATGCACTTTCATATAAATCTTAGTTTTTAGATTAAAGTTAAATAGATTAAAAAACTCTAGCTTTTAACTCCAAAACACTGAAAATCAAACCTAGATCCTGAAGCATACTAAGAAGCACCCTGCGTGTAGTGACACGGTGAGGTTAGCATGAATCTGTTGGATGAGCATTCTGCCTCCCTTAACACCCCTCTACGACAGCGTGTGGTATGGGTCGATGGAGTGTGGTACTTTGTTTTGCACATAGCATGCTGTGGCAATGGCTTCTTGCCAAAATGGTTTGGTGAGACCCGCTGTTAAGCACATATCTTGCGCTCCTTGAAGGAGAGATGGATTCTTGCATTTAGCTTGCCCTACTTGAAGGAGAGATGGATTCTTACGTTTTGCCAAAATGGTTTGGTGAGACCGACTGTTAAGCACATAGCTTGCGCTCCTTGAAGGAGAGATGGATTCTTGTGTTTAGCATGCTGTGGAAATGGCTTCTTCCCAAAATGGTTTGGTGAGACTCGCTCTTAAGCACATAGCTTGCGCTCCTTGAAGGAGAGATGGATTCTTGTGGAGTGTGTGCCACTATGAATTGTTGTTGTATTTCCTCATCATTGCAAAATTTCTTGAGGGCTACTTATATATTTTCTCCTCCATTGTCAGAAAATAGAATCTGAACGAGAATGTCATGTTGTCGTAGAGCTTTGCTGTAGTAGTCCTTAAAATGTGATAAAACTTCAGATTTTTGTTTGAGAAAAAATACCGTTATACCTGCTAAAGTCATCGATGAAGGTAAGAAAGTAGCATTGACCGGTAAGAGACACGGTATCCATGGGGCCACATTAGTCACTATGGACAAGTTGATGTAGCTGAGAGCTTCACGTATAGCAGCACATGAACGGTTTATGGGAAGCTTTGCCCATGAGGCATCCTTCATAGAGATCGATTGAGGTCATGTGTGAGGGCATTCCATGACAGAGTTTGTGTTGTGCTATTCGATGAAGTGTAATGACATTGATGTGGCCAAGCCCATAGTGCCACAAGAGTGTGGTTGTGCCCTTTGTTAAATGTTTGAAGACCATGGATGATAAGGACAGTGTGGCATGATCTGTGGCATGATTAGCTTGTTTTCTAATGGGTATGGGATAAAGATTTATTAACTTGAGGAAGCTTGAGAGTTTCATATTGCCCAGATGATAACTTAAAATGATGCACACAATAGTTGTGGAAAAACTCCACAAAGGATCCAGATATAGTGGCAGTAGATACAAAGATAAGGTTGCGTGTAAGACCAGGAATGTGGTAGATATTTTTAAGTGTGGTAGTGTTACCGCTTGAGAGTTGAATGGTGAGGTTTCCCATACCGACAACTTGAAGTGAGTGATCGTTCCCGATGTAGATGAGAACGTGATTGTGTATTCTTCGGTAGTTTTCAAGCCAGCCTTTTGAAGGTGTCATGTGATGAGTGGCTCCAGTGTCAAGTAGCCATTGAGGAGCATCTTGGACAGGAGCTATATGCAAATTCTTGTTGGATAGATTTTAAGTAAAGAGTTTTAGGTCTTCGACATTCGGTGACGAGTCCTCCTCATGGTGAATTTGTGCATTTTGAGCATGGGGCCGAGAACATGAGTATTGTGTGTCACATCATTTTGTGCGACACTCTTGTTCGATGTGTCGTTGGCGGCCACAGTAGTCACAGATAAGGGGTGTGGACACATGTGAGGATGTCTTGGTAGATGAGCGTTGAGGGATATGATGTGCACCCTTTGAGAAGTGGTGGTGATGCCTTGCTATGTTCACTTCACTCATTGTGGACGAAGATTGACTTAGGCACATGGTATCTTCTTGCAAGTTACGTGCTATGAGAGTTCAATGGTCAAGCCAACAAGAGAGGCTTGAGTGGTCATGAACGACTTCCAAGTGGTAAGGCAGCGAGAAGGAGCATGCTTTGCAGGGAGTCCTCCAGTGTGACTCATGATAGGAGGGCATTGTCCATGAGGGTCTGCCAATTATTTAGAAATTGGGTTGTGGATTGATGTCCAACAGTGTAGCAGTTCGGAATCGCTTGAGAGAAGTGACACGAGTGATAAGGTCCTTGTGGTGGTAGTGTGACTTGAGACTAATCCACATGGTGATGGAGGTTGTGCAAAGTCAAATGAGCTGGGCTTGGCAGTCGCCAAGGTGAAAGAGGATTTCTGCCTGTGCTTGCAGATCCTTTGTGTTTCAGTCATGTAGGTGACATGAGTCACCTGCTAGTTTGGGTGTCATTCTCAAGACTACATGCCATATGGATGCACGTTTTAGCAAGACTGTGACTCGCATGGCCCATGTGAGGTAGTTGGTGCCATCAAGTTTATCGAGGTTGTAGCTTCGTATAGTTGAAGGCATAGAAGCTTGTGGATGGTGTGCCATGCTGCTATTTGGATGAAGAGAGGGCAGAGACGAGGAGACAAAGTGTTCAGTATGCGGAAGGTAGTAGCACTCTATTTGCGAGCTTACTCTGATATCATGTTGAGATGACAGTTTCCAAACAACAGCAACGAGACTTCACAAAATGAACAATGAACTAAAAAACGCTATTGCAAATACAAGTTTAAGTAAGAAAGTGAGGCTGGAAAGCCTGTTGCCTAAAGGAGTGGTGTTGGAGGGCTATGGTTATGGTCGAGGTAGTGGCCTAAAGAGGAGTCATGTCAGATGGTTGAGTGATGGTCCAGGTAGTGGACTCAAGATGCCTTATGTCTCATGGTTCAGGGAGTGGTCTGAAGCTATGTTTTTGTGAGAGCTTACGATTTATTGATTTTACAACATTAAGAGGGATGAACGCATCGGAACACTGCAATCCAACAGGAACACAATATTTTCTGCTTGATCTTTCTTCAGTTGATGAGAGGAATAACAAAAAAAAGCTTAACAAACATACGCATACGTCACATAAGTCTCCGCTACGTTTGAAAACTCGAGAAATGCATGTGTTGAGATGACAGTTTCCAGACACCAGCAAGCAGACTTCACAAAATGAACACTGAACTGAAAAACACTATTGCAAATACAAGTTTAAGTAAGAAAGTGAGGCTGTAAAGCTTGTTGCCTAAAGGAGTGGTGTTGGAGGGCTATGGTTATGGTCGAGGTAGTGGCCTAAAGAGGAGTCATGTCAGATGGTTGAGTGAGTGGTCTGCAATTATGGTCCAGGTAGTGGACTCAAGAGGAGTTTTGTCTGTTCAGGGAGTGGTTTGCAGCTACGTTTTTGTGAGAGCTTACGATTTATTGATTTTACAACATTAAGAGTTAAGAGGGATGAACGCATCGAAACGCTGCAATCCAACAGGAACACAGTATATTGTGCTTAATCTTTCTTAGTTGATGAGACGAATAACAAAAAAACAGCTTAACGAACGTACGCATACGTCACATAAGTCTCCGCTACGTTTGGAAACTCGAGAAATGCATGCACGTCCCGCTTATTTGGCTAAAGGAGCTTGGTATCACAAGTGCGTCGATTACCTTTAAGTTGATGCCATTATCTGGTCAGAGGCTGGAATGCAGTGAGATGCCTGTAAACTTCTCCACATCCGGGATCTCAGCATAATCAGGCAAGTGCAGACCTCCGACAGCGCGAGTGGCGTAATGGGATAGTATTACTGAGGTCTGCACAACAGGATGAGGTTCACCACTCCATTTTGAAGAGGATATGGGAGGGTCTCTTCAATTTCAACTTGCTAGAGAGAGTCTGGGACTTCGCAAGTCGCAGATGTCGCAACCTTGCTGAATCGGATATTCGGAAAACGCCATTTCGAAGGGCACAACAGTTCAGATATTGGTGGAGCTCAGCACAGTCGGGATACATGGAGATCCATGATGGGTTGCGGGCAAAAGAGTAGCAATAGAAGTGTCCACGGATGTCGCTGCGGCAGCCAAAGTAGCGTTTCAAGAACCATCTCCCACCGATGTTGGAGCATCTCTCTAGACCACGACAAAAGAAGTATGGCCTAATTGTAGGAGCTTGATTGCCATGCAAACAACAGATATTCCTGCACCTATGCCGGCCATCACCGGCAGTAGAAGTCATCAGAGGGTGGCGTACTTCAGTGCATGCAGGTAGAGTTCTGAATTATAAGTCATCAGAGGGTGGCGTACTTCAGTGCATGCAGGTAGATTTCTGAATTATAAGTTAAAGGTAGCTGTTTATAATATGGTCGTGCAAACATGAGTTTTGAATTATAAGTTAAAGGTAGTTGTTTATAATATGGCCGTGCAAACATATTGTGATGGCCCTATATTTCTATCCAGCCATGTATGGTGCTTGTGTCGTATTCGCTGCTGTGTCAAATTGTGTGCAACTATAAGACGAGTGGGTTCCATGACATCCTCTGCACTGCAGACTGGTTTGGAGTGTCCTCCAAAGTGCGGGCTAAGAAGCACTATGGGCATGTGTGCCGAGCCTTCCCTTCCTCACCGTTCTTGGGAATGTCGGTTGTCCCTTGAGCCATGGGTAGATGCCCGATAACGGGAATGTCCCCTGTCACTCCTAGGTGGGTCTTGGGTTCCTTGGCGATTGCATGCCGTGAGGTCGGCTCATCTTGGATGGCCACCTCCTATCTTTGAGTTGAGGTCCTTCGGGGTTGGCTTGGGTTTCGGCGGCCTCCCCGTATTGGTTTTGGAAAGAGCTTTTGCTTTGCACTTAGATGTGCATTTCATCGTTTGACGGTTGTCTCACAAGAGCGTGCTTGTCTACATGCAGCTGTTCTCATCTTTTCGGTTTATATTCGCTTCCGCTATCTTGAGGCCTTCGGGCCGTCTCGGTTTGAGGAATGTGCAAGTTAGCTTGTCTTGGATGGCTACCTGTTTCTTTCAAATAAGTTTCCTTCCATGCATTTAAGTGGGAGCCCTTTCGGTTTTGGGTAGCTGAAGGGCAAAGGCCCGTTTTGCAACTCCCTTGTACTTCTTATGTTCCATGCGGGTTAGGCCCAAGAAAGAAACCTCTTGGACTTGAGTTTGTAGTTATTGGCTACATTTGGTATCAGAGCTTCAACTCTCATGGTCGGATGCATGTGAGCCATGGACATGGCCATGGACGAGCCGTCGGAGAAGGGCATAAATTTTAGTTTTTGTGGAAATGAAGTGTGCTCCTTTGGCAATGTGCGTCACATGGGACGTTGGCCATTTGGCAAAAATATGGATTTTTTTTTTTGGTTATGTGAGCTTTAAGACAAGCATTTCGCTTCATTTCAGGCCATCGATAAAGCAAGATTTTAGTAGCGGATTGGTTTTAGGGCTCGAGTGGCATAGTTCATGGGGCGGAGTGGTAGTCGTCTCATTCTTTTGGATCCTTGTGTAAGGTACATTCTATTCACCTAGTTATATGTTTGTAGAATGCAATCCTAACTTATCTAGAGTTCTTCCTTTACTCTCAATTGTCTGACCTGAACTAGAAAATAGAGAAGATTTGTTTCCTCCAACCTTAAAAACAAATATTTTGCACAACAAAAAGAAAACATCGTAGTTGATATAATTAAACATATAATAACTAGTGAAGAATTAATTTTTCGTTCATATTTAGAGGCTATATCTAGGTATAGAAACACACTTCGATATGGACCATAGTGTTCTACTTTTCATGAATATGAGTATTGCATCTACAAGTAAGACTCAACTAAAAAGAAAATAGATAGCTCTTTTATTCTAAATACACTTTTACCTACTCAATTAGAGAATAATACTACATAAAGTAACGAAAGCAAGGATATTATAGAAGAAGTAGAAAAAGTGAAAGATCATGTTGTAACCAAAACTCACCTGACGATTATAGAGTGTCTAGATTTAGAATTATTTGTTGAATTGCTTTTCCTAAATTTGACAAAAGAGAGATCTTATTTCCACCTTCTCTGAAAAGGAAAAAGCAATCTGAAATCGACGAGATAGCTATTATTAAAAAATGTATTATTCAGAGAGTTCTAATCGAATTACTGAAGAAGAACTTATCTTTACAACATATCAAAACGCTACAAAGGCACTTTCATATAAATCTTAGTTTTTAGATTAAAGTTAAATAGATTAAAAAAATCTAGCTTTTAACTCCGAAATAGTGAAAACTGAACCTAGATCATGAAGCATACTAAGAAGCACCCTGCGTGTAGTCACACGGTGAGGTTAGCGTGAATATGTTGGATGAGCATTCTGCCTCCCTTCACACCCCTCTATGAGAGCGTGTGGTATGGGTCGATGGAGTGTGGTACTCTGTTTTGCACATAGCATGCTCTGGCAATGGATTCTTGCCAAAATGGTTTGGTGAGACCGGCTATTAAGCACATAGCTTGCGCTCCTTGAAGGAGGGATGGATTCTTGCATTTAGCTTGCCCTCCTTGAAGGAGAGATGGATTCTTGCGTTTTGCCAAAAGGGTTTGGTGACACGGGTTGTTAAGCACATAGCTTGCGATCCATGAAGGAGAGATGGATTCTTGTGTTTAGCATGCTGTGGCAATGGCTTCTTGCCAATATGGTTTGGTGAGACCGGCTGTTAAGCACATAGCTTGCGCTCCTTGAAGGAGAGATGGATTCTTGTGGAGTGTGTGCCACTCCGAATTGTTGTTGTATTTCCTCATCATTGCAAAATTTCTTGAGGGCTACTGATATATATTCTCCTTCATTGTCAGAAAAAAGAATCTAAACGAGAATGTCGTGTTGTCGTAGAGCTTTTCTGCAGTAGTCCTTAAAATGTGATAAAACTTCAGATTTTTGTTTGAGAAAAAATACCATTATACCTGCTAAAGTCATCAATGAAGGTAAGAAAGTAGCATTGATCGGTAAGAGACACGGTATCCATGGGGCCACATTAGTCACTATGGACAAGTTGATGTAGCTGAGAGCTTCGTGTATAGGAGCACATGAATGGTTTATGGGAAGCTTTACCCATGAGGCATCCTTCATAGAGATGGATTGAGGTCATGTTTGAGGGCATTCCATGACAGAGTTTGTGTTGTGCTATTTGATGAAGTGTTATGACATTGATGTGGCCAAGGCCATAGTGCCACAAGAGTGTGGTTGTGCCTTTGTTAAATGGTTGAAGACCATGGATGATAAGGACAGTGTGACGTGATCTATGGCATGATAAGCTTGTTTTCTAATGGGTATGGGATAAAGGTTATTAACTTGAGGAAGCTTAAAGGATCCAAATATGGTGGGAGTAGATACAAAGATAAGCTTGCATGTAAGACCAAGAATGTGGTAGATATTTTTAAGTGTGATAGTGTTACCGCTTGAGAGTTGAATGGTGAGGTTTCCCATACCGACAACTTGAAGTGAGTGATCATCCCCCATGTAGATGAGAACCTGATTGTGTATTCTTCGATAGTTTTCAAGGCATCCTTTTGAAGGTGTCATGTGATGAGTGGCTCGAGTGTCAAGAAGCCATTTACGAGCATCTTGGACAGGAGCTATATGCGAATTCTTGTTAGATAGATTTTAAGTGAAGAGTTTTAGGTCTTCGACATTTGGTGATGAGTCCTCCTCATGGCGAATTTGTGCATTTTGAGCATGGGGCCGAGGGCCTAAGTATTGTTTGTCATATCGTTTTGTGCGACACTCTTTTTGGATGTGTCTTTGGCGGCCACACTAGTCAAAGATAAGGGGTCTGGACACATGTGAGGATGTCTTGGTAGATGAGCGTTAAGGAATATGATGTGCACCCTTTGGGAAGTTGTGGTGATGCCTTGCTATGTTCAGTTCACTCATTGTGGAAAAAGATTGACTTAGGTGCATTGTATCTTCTTGCAAGATACGTGCTATGAGAGTTCAATGGTCAAGCCAAGAAGAGAGGCTTGAGTGGTGATGAACGACTGCCAAGAGGATGGTAAGGCAGCGAGCAGGAGCATGCTTTGCAGGGAGTCCTCCAGTGTGACTCCTGATACGAGGGCATTGTCCATGAGGGTCTGCCAATTATTTAGAATTTGGGTTGTGGATTGATGTCCAATTGTGTAGGAGTTAGGAGTCGCTTGAGAGAAGTGAGACGAGTGATAAGGTCCTTGTGGTGGTAGTGTGACTTGAGAGTACTCCACATGGTGACAGAGGTTGTGCAAAGTCAAACGAGCTCGGCTTGGTAGTCGCCGAGGTGAAAGAGGATTTCTGCCTGTGCTTTCAGATCCTTTGTGTTCCAGTCATGTAGGTGACATGAATCGCCTGCTAGTTTGGGTGTCATTCTCGAGACTACATGCCATATGGATGCATGTTTTAGTAAGACAATGACTCGCATGGACCATGTGAGGTAGTTGGTGCCATCAAGGTTATCGAGGATGTAGCTTCGTATAGTTGAAGGCATAGAATCTTGTGGATGGTGCGCCATGCTGCTATTTGGATGAAGAGAGGGCAGAGACTAGGAGGCAAAGTGTTCAGTATGCGTAAGGTAGTGAGCACTCTATCTGCGAGCTTACTCTGATATCATGTTGAGATGACAATTTCCAGACAACAGTAAGGAGATTTCACAAAATGAACACTGAACTGAAAACTGCTATTGCAAATACAAGTTTAGGTAAGAAAGTGAGGCTGGAAAGCCTGTTGCCTAAAGGAGTGGTGTTGGAGGGCTAAGGTTATGGTCCAGGTAGTGGCCTAAAGAGGATTCATGTCAGATGGTTGAGTGAGTGGTGTGTAATTATGGTCCAGGTAGTGGCCTCAGGAGGAGTTATGTCTGATGGTTCTGGGAGTGGTCTGCAAGTACGGTTTTGTAAGAGCTTACAATTTATTGATTTTACAACATTGAGAGGGATGAATGCATCGAAACGCTGCAATCCAACAGGAACACAATGTTTTGTGCTTGATCTTTCTTCAGCTGATGAGGATTGTGGATGATGTCCAATAGTGTAGCAGTTAGGAGACGCTTGAGAGAAGTGACACGAGTGATAAGGTCCTTGTGGTGGTAGTATGACTTGAGAGTACCCCACATGGTGACGGAGGTTGTGCAAGGTCAAACGAGCTGGGCTTGGCAGTTGCCGAGGTGAAATAGGATTTCTGCTATGCTTGCAGATCCTTTGTGTTCAAGTCAGGTAGGTGACATGAGTCCCCTTCTGTTTTGGGTGTCATTTGCGAGACTATATGCCATACGGATGCACGTTTTAGCAAGACGGTGACTCGCATGGCCCATGTGAGGTAGTCGGTGCCGTCAAGTTTATCGAGGTTGTAGCTTCGTATAGTTGAAGGCATAGAAGCTTGTGGATGGTGCGCCATGCTGCTATTTGGATGAACAGAGGGCAGAGACCAGGAGGCAGAGTGTTCAGTATGCGGAAGGTACTGAGCACTCTGTCTGCGAGCTTACTCTGGTACCATGTTGAGATGACAGTTTCCAGACAGTAGCAAGGAGACTTCACAAAATGAAAACTGAACTGAAAGTGAGGCTAGAAAGCCTCTTGCCTAAAGGAGTGGTGTTGGAGGTCTATGGCTATGGTCCAGGTAGTGGCCTAAAGAGCAGTCATCTCAGATGGTTGAGTGAGATGGTTGAGTGAGTGGTCTGCAATTATGGTCCAGGTAGTGGACTGAAGAGGAGTTATGTCTGATGGTTCAGGGAGTGATTTGCAGCTACGTTTTTGTGAGAGCTTACGATTTATTGATTTTACAACATTAAAAGAGTTAAGAGGGATGAACGCATCGAAACGCTGCAATCCAACAGGAACACAGTATTTTGTGCTTAATCTTTCTTCAGTTGATGAGACGAATAACAAAGAAATAGCTTAACGAACGTACGCATACGTCACATAAGTCTACGCTATGTTTGAAAACTCGAGAAATGCATGCACGTCCCGCTTATTTGGCTAATGGAGCTTGGTATCACAAGTGCGTCGATTACCTTTAAGTTGATGCCATTATCTGGTCAGAGGCTGGAATGCAGTGAGGTGCCTGTAAACTTCTCCACATCCGGGATCTCAGCATAATCAGGCAAGTGCAGACCTCCGACAGCGCGAGTGGCGTAGTGGGATAGTATTACTGAGGTCTGCACAACCGGATGAGGTTCACCGCTCCATTTTGAAGAGGATATGGGAGGGTGTCTTCAAATTTCAACTTGGCAGAGAGAGTCTGGGACTTCGCAAGTCGCAGATGTCGCAACCCTGCTGAATCGGATATTCGGGAGAACGCCATTTCGAAGGGCACAACAGTTCAGATATTGGTGGAGCTCAGCACAGTCGGGATACATGGAGATCCATGATGGGTTGCAGGCAAAAGAGTAGCAATAGAAGTGTCCACGGATGTCGCTGCGGCAGCCAAAGTAGCGTTTCAAGAACCATCCCAACCGATGTCCGAGTATCTCTCTAGACCACGACAAAAGAAGTATGGCCTGATTGTAGGAGCTTGATTGCCATGCAAACAACAGATATTCCTGCACCTATAATAAGAATCTCAATGCCGGCCATCACCGGCAGTAGAAGTCATCAGAGGGTGGCGTACTTCAGTGCATGCAGGTAGAGTTCTGAATTATAAGTTAAAGGTAGCTGTTTATAATATGGTCGTGCAAACATGAGTTTTGAATTATAAGTTAAAGATAGTTGTTGTGATGGTCTTATATTTCTATCCAGCCATTTATGGTGTTTGGGTCCTATTTCCTGCTGTGTCAAATTGTCTGCAACTATAAGACGAGTGGGTTCCATGACATCCTCTGCACTGCAGATCGGCTTGGCGTGTCCTCCAACATGGGGGCTAAGAAGCATTATGGGCGTGTGTGCCGAGCCTTCCCTTCCTCACCGTTCTTGGGAATGTCGCTTGTCCCTCGAGCTATGGGTAGATGCCCATTAATGGGAACGTCCCCTGTCACTCCTAGGCGGGTCTTGGGTTCCTTGACGATTGCATGCGGTGAAGTCAGCTCATCTTGGACGGTGAAGTCATCATGGTCATGAAAATTGAAAACATTGAAAACTCAACCTAGATCCTGAAGCATATTAAGAAACACCCTGCGTGTAGTCACATCGTGAGGTTAGTGTAAATCTGTTGGATTAGTGTCTGCCTCCCTTCACATCCTCTACAACAATTTGGTGAACCCGACGTGAAGCGTGATGATAGTGTGCTTACGGCTTTCATTGTATTTTTTAGTTTTTTTTTTAAATAATTAACTTCATCTTGTTCTTGTATGCAGGAAAGTCAAGAAAGAAGCTACAATTAAAGGTGAAGATTTTTTTTGCTTACCTTTTCCCTGGGTGCTGAGTGTTGGCCTTATGACCTGAGGACCTCAACGGGAAGAAGGATTATCTAACCGGAGGAGATTCGTCACTTTGCTCCCCCCCCCTATCAACATACAAGAAGATCAAGATAAATTCACATTCACCTTTAGGTTTGTACTTAGGTTTAAATTACTAAAAAAGAAATTTATAAAAATATATCACGTGCACTTTAGAACCTCTGCATCAAGCAAACTTCAAGTAATGTGTTTTTCAAGTTCCTTTATTTCATTCACGTCACTAAAAATGAAGGTTGTTTTCATTTGTACTAGAACTTAGGCACATTATACTTGCATTTTATAATATACTTGAAAAGGTTTATTTTATAAACACCAAAAAGAAGGATTTTATTTTTAAAGAGAAAGATTGTTTGTTTGCTTTATAGTTATTTCACTTCCCAAAACGAATTTATTAGCACAAAAAGAGTTTTAGGTTTAAAGTTCTTTCTGATTTAGAGTTGATGCTTTTATTTCTTTCTTATTTCACCCATAATCCATTTAAGAAAATATTATTAAGAAAATTAGTAGTAATTTTTGTTCTATTTAATATATGAAAAAAAATCAAAAAGATCTAAATTAAGAAAATATATTTTAAAACTTATATAGTCATATAAAATTTATTAGAGAAATCTTTGGAATTAAATATTCAAAGATTTAAACTAATAATAATTAAGTTCTAAAAATAAAAAATTCATAAAGTAAAAGAGAAATTTAAATTATAAATCAAAAAGATCAAGTCTAAGTATAAGTTTAGGATTAAGTAAACATAATATTAATATTAAAGTCTAGGGTGTGATAAAGACAACATTCCTAGCTTTATCATCTAGCGATAGGTTTAGGCAGTTTAGGGAATAATTCGAACCTCCCATTAGAGATCTTCTACTCCATTCAAAGCATTATCAAGAATGCAAAATGGAGGAGATGTTCTAAAGTATGATGATTGAGAAGCAAGGAACATGCACAGTCCAAGCCATCTTAAGAGAAAAAAGCAAATTCACTGGCTTAAACATAACTGAGTACTTGGATGCATTTGAGGAGCAAACGCAAATCCAAGGTTTACCTAATGATGTTTTAGTGAAATATTTTGGCCGTGTTGTTTCTAGTTCAATCCTAGAAAGTATACAAGCTCACACAAATAAACCTTGGGAAGAATTTAGAAAAGACTTGCATAATATGTTCTATCTTGAGGATTTTAGCCAGCATAGTCGGGAAGGACTTTTACGATGGATAAACTCTTTAAAGAGCAATGAGTCCTTAACTCATCTTCACGGTGAGTTTATAGGGCTGAGGTTGAGAGACGTATAGAAGAGCCTAGAAAAAGATATGGCCTGACCAACGACTAGGAAAAAGTAAAAAGAGAAATAGAGGTTGTTGCTCAAATGAAGCAAAGGCAAACAGTTTTGTATGCTAGATCAAATGCTTCTCAGCGTAGGGCGATTCCTACTGCAAGGCAAACTAACATGCCAATGCCTACGACTACGGCTATGGCTAACAGTACTGTTGCCCCTAAAGCTTCCATAGAATTTTAACTAGATATTCTATGTAAATAGATGGAGAATGTTATGAACATGCAGGCATCTCTTTCCAAAGAGGTTGCCCAATTGAATAACAAAGTTTACTCTACGAGTTTTAATGATCCTGGAGCTAGCAGTAGTGGTGTAGGGCAAGCACCACCCATACAAACAGTTATGCCACAATACATTCCTCCTCAGCCAATTTTCCAATCAGCTCAACCTACTCAGTTAGCTGCTCGGCCAACCTTTCAAAGAAATACTGAAAGAAGAGGGACTGGAGGAAATGTGGTGTGATAGTCAAGAAGGACATATGCATGTGATGAATTAAGAAGCGTAAAGGAAAATCAATTATTTGTAGAAATTGATAGAATATTGTGTGACTTTACATCGAAACTTCCTTTATCTGTCAATTGGGGCAAAGGAGGTATGAAAAAGCTATATGAAAACTTAACAATCTCTAATATAATTGCCAATACCTCTGCTCCTAGATTAGAACTAGCCGATGATAGGCCTCTTTCTATGTCTAGCCAAAATCCTTATTCGATTGAGGCACTGGTAAGGGCTAGAGATGAGATAATGTATAAAACTGCATGGAGATCTCTTGTAGATCAAGCCTCTATTTATTCTCACATTTCTAATGTTGAGGAAAAATAGAGACGAGATGATATGCAGGAGCTTATATA
Organism: Ceratopteris richardii; assembly: GCA_020310875.1. Lineage (NCBI taxonomy): Eukaryota > Viridiplantae > Streptophyta > Polypodiopsida > Polypodiales > Pteridaceae > Ceratopteris > Ceratopteris richardii. The sequence goes on from CM035415.1 coordinate 36,236,347, forward strand.
CTTTCATGCATATACGCTTGAGGCTAAAAATTGTATCAAAAGATTTAACCCGGAGAATTTTTCTAAGTTATTGAATAACTTGGATGTATTCAGGTATTCTTCAATTCATTTTTGACTTGCCATTGACTTGGTAAGGGATTTTCCTCCTTAGGTTAATGTCATTGGTAGGCAAGTCATACTTAATGTGGTCATAACATTTAATATATGATACATTAGTATCCCTTTTTTGGAAAGACATTGCTAAGTACTTATATTGCAAAACCTAATTATCATAATTTTGCAAGTACTTTAGCTTCATTCCTTTCCAATTTTCTTGCTTCCATAAAGAAGTAAACCCTCTACTAAGGACTATGGTTACTTGATTTCATAAATTTTCAAAACCAAAAGAGTGAATTTTATTCACTTAAGTACATTTGTTTGCATACACTTAAGTTGCGTTTGCATACATTCATGGATGCCATGAATGATTCTAGTATTCCATAGCCTTAACATAGTTAACATCGATACCTTTCATAATCTTGTGCTTCCTTGTAGTGCACAAACATGTGCTTCTCTACGATGTATCATCATCCTAATGCACATGTTCTTTGCATCTGAATATGTTTCTTATCAATAGAAACATTTGGAGATGAATTTGTGCATTTGAGGTAACCTTTTGGTAAAACATAAAATGCACATACATCCATTCTTTTCAATGCATAGATGCATGTAACTGCTCAGGGTGCTTGATTTTCTTTTCCATGCCTTTATGTTTGCCTATTCAATGCTTCACTTACCTTATCTTTTTGTTTGGACCATTATGCATATGGATGCTAATCCAAGGCCTTCTAACCTTGGAAATCACATGGAAACATATGGCTCTCACATGGATTCTAAAAGGACTTCTCCCAAGCTTGTACGTACAAGTCTCAAGGCATGAGAGGTCTCCCTAAGGGTTAAATATCATACTCTTAGGAAATATCAACCCTAAGGGTCAAAACCCTTTCATTGCGAGTAAATAAATCCAAATATGTCAAGGGTTGAAACCACACTCTTGGAGCGACTTTCTCAAGGGTTCTCCCAATAGAATCCAAGGGTTCTCCAAGTGGTTTTGAACCCTCAAAACCCATGTCTTTGGAGAGAGAGAGAGAGAGAGAGAGAGAGAGAGAAAGAGATAGAGAGAGAGAGAGAGAGAGGGATGGATACCCGATTGTTTCTCTGGTGCACAACAGATCTGAGCCTTAGATAGGTGGGAGAGATGGAGAGAGAGTAAGAGAGAGAGAGAGAGAGAGAGAGAGAGAGAGAGAGAGAGAGAGATTTTCTTTTCCCTTCCTCTTCTTGTCTGCACATGCATATCGCACGAATGTCAAAGAGAGAGAGAGAGAGAGAGAGAGACAGAGAGAGAGAGAGTGAGTGAGAGAGAGAGAGAGAGAGAGAAAGAGAGAGAGATCACACGATCAGAAATGGGCAGAAAGAGGCGGAAGAGAGAGAGAGAGAGAGAGAGAGAGAGAGAGAGAGAGAGAGAGAGAGAGAGAGAGAGAGAGAGAGAGAGAGAGAGAGAGAGAGAGAGAGAGAGAGAGAGAGAGAGAGAGAGAGCATGTTTGTGTATTTATGCATATATATGCATGTAAGTTTGCATGTGTTATGTATGATGCATGTATGCATGTGATGTGATGCATGTAGGCATGAGTAAAGTATGCATGTATGCATGAGTAAAGTATGCATGTATGCATGAGTAAAGTATGCATGTATGCATGAGAAGATAGGTTTGCATGTGTATTTATGCTTATGCATGTATATGTTAGTGCATATGTGGATGTATGTTAGAATGTGAAGTATGCATAGGTACATGAGTGAGATATGCATGTATGCATGTGAATGTATGCATGTGTGCATGTACATATGTAGTGTGAGTTAATGCATATGTATATGTGTAAGGAGTGCATGTATGCATGAGTGTATGCATGTAAGTGTGAATGTATGTATGCATGTGCATATCTATTTAAATAAGATGCATATGTAGGTATGCGTGTGTGCATGTATCTTAGTGACAAGTGCATGTACATGAGTGATATGTACATGTATGTTAGGATGTGATGCCTGTGTATGCATGTGAAGTTAGTGTATGCATGTGTATGCATATGAAGTTCGTGTATGCATGTGTATGCATGTGAAGTTAGTGTATGCATGTGTGCATGCACAAGAAAGATATGCATGTGTGCAAGTGCATATGTAGTGTAAGGTAGTGCATATGCATATAAGATATATGCATATATATTAGTATGTGTGCATGTACATATTGAAGTTAGTGCACGTGCATATGATAGGTACATGTGTGCATGAGAGAATGAATGCATGTATGCATGTACATATTAGAGTTAATGCATATGCATCTGAATTTCAGGCATGCGTGTGTGCATGTATGTTAGAAGTATATGTATGCATATAAAGATGATGCATGTATACAAGTGGATGTGTGCATGTATGTTAGCATATGTAGTATGAATGTGTATGCATGTATAGTTAATATATGCATATGAAGTGTGATGTATGTATGCATAATAGAATTCATGTGCATATGAAAGAGTGTATATGCATATATGAAGTAGACAAGTAATATAAGTATATGTATGTGTTTATGCCTATTTAAAGTAAATGTGTGTATGAGTTAGATACATGTGTTTACTTGTACATAATGTTAAGTTTTGAATATTAGTATTAACAAATGATTGTTTTATATTAAGAAAATCATACGTATGTTTGTTTAATGGTCTCCTACAGATCGTTGTGAAGAAAACTTGATGAGCAATGAGGAAGATTTGATGAGATTACAAGATAGAAGCTGCTTTTATGCTGCTAATTTTAGTTCATTATATGATATTTTGAAGTATTAAGTTTTTGTATAGGAGTATTTTCTAAGAGCTGTATTAGAACTCTTTACAAGCATTTGTATAGGTCTAGATTTGATTCTAAAGTCTTTCATACTTTCACTTTACAATTTACTTAAATTTTTATATTGCACCTTCTTATGTCTAAGATCTTAGCATCAACAAGCAAATGTGTTACTAAAAATAAAGAATTAGATAGTTCTTTTATTTTAGGAACGCTTCTACCTACACCTGTTGAAAATACATTTACTCAAATTAGTTAAAGATCAAGTGGTAGATGAAAGTTCAGGTTCTGTAGAATGCAATCGTAACTTATCTAGAGTTTTGCATTTACTCTCAATTGTCTTACGTGAACCAGAAAATAGAGAAGATTTGTTTCCTCAAACCTTAAAAAGAAATACTTTTCCACAACAAAAAGAAAACATCGTAGTTGATATAATTAAAGATAGAATAACTAGTGAAGAATTAAATTTTCCTTCATATTTAGATGCTATATCTAGGTATAGAAACAACCTTCCATACGGACCATAGTGTTCTACTTTTCATGAATACGAATATTGCATCTATAAGTAAAACTCAACTAAAACGAAAATAGATAGCTCTTTAATTCTAAATACACTTTTACCTACTCCATCAGAAAATAATACTACATAAATCAACGAAAGCAAGGATAGTATAGAAGAAGTAGAAAAAGTGAACGATCATATTGTAACCAAAACTTTATACTCTTCACTTGACGATTATAGAGTGTCTAAATTTAGAACTTTTTGTTCAATTGATTTTCCTGAATTTGACGAAAGAGAGATCTTATTTCCACCTTCCCCTAAGAGGAAAAATCAATCTGAAAATGATGAGGTAGCTATTATTAAAAAATGAATTATTGAAGAGAGTTCTAATAGAATTACTGAAGAAGAACTTATCTTTACAACATATCAAAACGCTAGAAACGCAGTTTCATATAAATCTTAGTTTTTAGATTAAAGTTAAATAGATTAAAAAACTCTAGCTTTTAACTCCAAAACATCGAAAACTCAACCTAGATCCTGAAGCATACTAAGAAGCACCCTGCATGTAGTCACACGGTGAGGGTAGCGTGAATCTGTTGGATGAGCGTCTGCCTCCCTTCACACCCCTCTACAACAGCGTGTGGTATGGGTCAATGGAGTGTGGTACTCTGTTTTGCACATAGCATGCTGTGGCAATGGCTTCTTGCGAAAATGGTTTGGCGAGACCGGCTGTTAAGAACATAGCTCTAGTGCTCCTTGAAGGAGAGATGGATTCTTGCGTTTAGCTTGCCCTCCTTGAAGGAGAGATGGATTCTTGGGTTTTGCCAAAATTGTTTGGTGAGACCGGCTGTTAAGCACATAGCTTGCTCTCCTTGAAGGAGAGATGGATTCTTGTGTTTCGCATGCTGTGGCAATGGCTTCTTGCCAAAATGGTTTGGTAAGACCGGCTGTTAAGCACATAGCTTGCACGCCTTGAAGAAGAGATGGATTCTTGTGGAGTGTGTGCCACTGCGAAGTGTTGTTGTATTTCCTCATCATTGCAAAATTTCCTGAGGGCTACTGATATATATTCTCCTCGATTGCCAGAACAAAGAATCTGAACGAGATTGTCATGTTGTCGTAGAGCTTTGTTGTAGTAGTCCTTAGAATGTGATAAAACTTCAGATTTTTGTTTGAGAAAAAATACCGTTATACCTGCTTAGGTCGTCGATGAAGGTAAGAAAATAGCATTGATCGGTAAGAGACACGGTATCCATGGGGCCACATTAGTCACTATGGACAAGTTGATGTAGTTGAGAGGTTCGTGTATAGGAGCACATGAACGGTTTATGGGAAGCTTTCTCCATGAGGCATCCTTCATAGAGATCGATTGAGGTCATGTGTGAGGGCATTCCATGATAGAGTTTGTGTTGTGCTATTCGATGAAGTGTAATGACATTGATGTGGCCAAGCCCATAGTGCCACAAGAGTGTGGTTGTGCCCTTTGTTAAATGGTTGAAGACCATGGATGATAAGGACAGTGTGGCATGATCTGTGGCATGATTAGCTTGTTTTCTAATGGGTATGGGATAAAGGTTTATTAACTTGAGGAAGCTTGAGAGTTTCATATTGCCCAGATGATAACTTAAAATGATGCACACAATAGTTCTGGAAAAACTCCACAAAGGATCTAGATGTAGTGGCAGTAGATACAAAGATAAGGTTGCGTGTAAGACCAGGAATTTGGTAAATATTTTTAAGTGTGATAGGGTTACCGCTTGAGAGTTGAATGGTGAGGTTTCCCATACTGATAGCTTGAAGTGAGCGATCGTCCCCCATGGACATGAGAACCTGATTGTGTATTCTTCGGTAGTTTTCAAGCAAGCCTTTTGAAGGTGTCATGTGATGAGTGGCTCCAGTGTAAAGTAGCCATTGAGGAGCATCTTGGACACGAGCTATATGCAAATTCTTGTTAGATAGATTTTAAGTGAAGAGTTTTAGGTCTTCGACATTCGGTGATGAGTCCTCCTCATGGTGAATTTGTGCATCTTGAGCACGGGGCCGAGGGCGTGAGTATTGTCTCTCAAATCGTTTTGTGTGACACTCTTTTTCGATGTGCCGTTGGTGGCCACAGTAGTCACAGATAAGGGGTCTCGGCACATGTGAGGATGTCTTGGTAGATGAGCCTTGATTGATATGATGTGCACCCTTTGAGAAGTGGTGGTGATGCCTTGCTATGTAGTCATTGTGGATAAAGATTGACTTAGGCGCATTGTATCTTCTTGCAAGATACGTGATATTAGAGTTCAATGGTCAAGCCAACAAGAGAGGCTTGAGTGGTGATGAACGACTGCCAAGAGGATGGTAAGGCAGCGAGCAGGAGCATGCTTTGCAGGGAGTCCTCTAGTGTGTCTCGTGATAGGAGGGCATTGTCCATGAGGGTCTACCAATAATTTAGAAATTGGGTTGTGGATTGATGTCCAACAGTGTAGCAGTTAGGAGTCCCTTGAGAGAAGTGACATGAGTGATAAGGTACTTGTGGTGGTAGTGTGACTTGAGAGTACTCCACATGGTGACGGAGGTTGGGCAAAGTCAAATGAGCTGGGCTTGGTAGTCATCGAGGTGAAAGAGGATTTCTGCCTCTGCTTGGAGATCCTTTGTGTTCCAGTAATGTAGGTGACATGAGTCGCCTGCTAGTTTGGGTTTCATTCTCGAGACTACATGCCATATGGATGCACATTTTAGCAAGACAGTGACTCGCATGGCCCATGTGAGGTAGTTGGTGCCATCAAGTTTATCGAGATTGTAGCTTCGTATAGTTGAGGCATAGAAGCTTGTGGATGGTGCGCCATGCTGCTATTTGGATGAAGAGAGGGCAGAGACCAGTAGGCAAAGTGTTCAGTATGCAGAAGATAGTGAGAACTCTGTCTGGGAGCTTACTCTGATATCATGTTGAGATGATAGTTTCCAAACAGCAGCAAGGAGACTTCACAAACTGAACACTGAACTGAAAACGCTATTGCGAATACAAGCTTAAGTAAAAAAGTGAGGCTGGAAAGCCTGTTGCCCAAAGGAGTGGTGTTAGAGGGCTATGGTTATGGTCCAGATAGTGGCCTAAAGAGGAGTCATGTCAGATGGTTGAGTGAGTGGTCTGCAGTTATGGTCCAGGTAGTGGACTCAAGAGGAGTTATGTCTGATGGTTCAGAGAGTGGTCTGCAGCTACGTTTTTGTGAGAGCTTACGATTTATTGATTTTACAACATTAAGAGTTAAGAGGGATGAACGCATCGAAACGCTGCAATCCAACAGGAACACAGTATTTTGTGCTTGATCTTTTTTCAGTTGATGAGACGAATAACAAAAAAACAGCTTAACGACCGTAAGCATACGTCACATAAGTCTCCGCTGCGTTTGAAAACTCTAGAAATGCATGCACGTCCCGCTTATTTGGCTAAAGCAGCTTGGTATCACAAGTGTGTCGCTTACCTTTAAGTTGATGCCATTATCTGGTCAGAGGCTGTAAACTTCTCCACATCCGGGATCTCAGCATAATCAGGCAAGTGCAGACCTCCGACAGCGCGAGTGGCGTAGTGGGATAGTATGACTGAGGTCTGCACAACCGGATGAGGTTCACCGCTCCATTTTGAAGAGGATATGGGAGGGTCTCTTCAATTTCAACTTGCCAGAGAGAGCCTGGGACTTCGCAAGTGGCGGATGTCGCAACTCTGCTGAATCCGATATTCGGGAGAACGCCATTGCGAAGGGCACAACAGTTCAGATATTGGTGGAGCTTAGCACAGTCGTGATACATGGAGATCCATGATTGGTTGCGGGCAGAAGAGTAGCAATAGAAGTGTCCACGGATGTCGCTGTGGCAGCCAAAGTAGCGGTTCAAGAACCATCTCCCACCGATGTCCGAACATCTCTCTAGCACGACAGAAGAAGTATGGTCTGATTTTAAGAGCTTGATTGCCATGCAAACAACAGATATTCCTGCACCTATAATAAGAATCTCAATGCCGGCCGTCACCGGCGGTAGAAGTCATCAGAGGGTGGCGTACTTCAGTGCATGCAGGTAGAGTTCTGAATTATAAGTCATCAGAGGGTGGCGTACTTCAGTGCATGCAGGTAGAGTTCTGAATTATATGTTAAAGGTAGCTGTTTATAATATAGTCGTGCAAACATGAGTTTTGAATTATAAGTTAAAGGTAGTTGTTTATAATATGGCCATGCAAACAAGCAAGATTTTAGTAGCGGATTGGTTTTAAGGCCCGAGTGGCACAGTTCATGGGGCGGAGTGGTAGTCGTCTCATTCTTTTGGATCCTTGTGTAAGGCACGTTCTATTCACCTAGTTATATGTTTGTGGACTGAGCCTTTGTGACCACCCTCTCCCATTCGTATCCCTGTTAGGCTGGACGGGTGTGGGATGTGCCTCGTTTTTCCCCTATGAGGAGGGAAGTTGATCCTTCATTGACTAGCAAGGTTTCCATGTAAAGATGGCTAGAGGTAACATAATAAGTAGCTTCTGCGTAGTAAGTCGTGCATCACTGAAAAGAGCCTCTACCATTTGCATGTAGCACATTTCCATGGAGCGACACTAGCAATTCCGATGGGTGCCTCTTGAGGGGGTGCTTAGGCCGGATTGAATGCAAGGATGTTCTTAAGTGTTATGTACAAGTCCCTCTCCATATGTGCTGCCAGCTACAATAGTTGTACAATAGTTTAGCTGCACTTCAGTTTTGTAACATTTTTGAGTTATCTTGTGGATTTGCATCGCGCAACTAAATACAAAAGTGCTCTTAGGTTTACGGCTTATGAGTAATATGTTATGAAATCAGAAAAAGGATAGACGCTGCTATATTTTATGAGCTTGGAAAAGTATCCACGCTGTTCAGTTTACAACAGTTTTAAAATTTTATGTTATGGAAGATCTTGGAGAAGGAAAAGTGAGGTTATTTTTGGCAGGCCGTACCCACGTTGTTTATGTGCAAGATTTCTTGGCCCTCATGTTGGGTGTTTTACGTTTTCTTTCAGTTCAGTTATGAAAGTTGTGCCATTGTATTCTTTATGTGCACTTTAGGGTGAGGAGTGTGTGGTTTATAAGAAAGAGTCACTGACCAGCTGATTGGACATGGTCCTCCCATGTAGGTTGTTTGAAGGTCATGCCTAGGGGTCTCCATGAAGTCTGGGCTTGGTGCAAATGTGGACCTACGAGTTGAACATGGTTCTCCTATTCGGATTGTTGGTTGGTTGTGCTCGCGGGATCCCTTCGAGACGGAGGCTAGTTGTGTGTGGGTCGGGGGGTTGAGCGTGGTTCTCCTTGATCATTGATAAGCAAGGAACATGCACAATCCAAGCCATCTTCAGAGAAAATGAGGAATTCACTGGCTTAAACATTAAAGAGTACCTGGATGCATTTAAGGAGCAAGAGCAAATCCAAGGTTTATATGATGATGTTTTCGTGAAATATTTTGGCGGTGTTGTTTCTAGTTCAATCCTAGAAAGTATACAAGTTCACGCCAATAAACCTTGGGAAGAATTTAGAAAAGAATTACATAAGATGTTCTATCTTGAGGATTTTAGCCAGCATAGTCGGGAAGGACTTTTACGATGAATAAACTCTTGAAAGAGCAATGATTCCTTAACTCATCTTCATGGTGAGTTTATAGGGCTGAAGTTGAGAGACCTATAGAAGAGCCTAGAAAAAGATATGGTCTCACCGACGAATAGGAAAAAGTAAAAAGAGAAATAGAGGTTGTTGCTCAAATGAAGCAAAGGCAAACAATTTTGTATGCTAGATTAAATGCTTCTCAACATAGGGAGATTCCTGCTGCAAGGCAAATTAACATGCCAATGCCTACGACTAAGCCTACGACTAACAATATTGTTGCCCCTAAAGCTTCGATAGAATTTCAACTAGATATTCTATGTAAATAGATGGAGAATGTTATGAACATGCAGACATCTCTTTCCAAAGAGGTTGCCCAATTGAATAACAAAGTATACTCCATGAGTTTTAATGATCCTAGAGCAGTAGTGGTGTAGTGCAAGCAGCACCCATACAACCAATTATGCCACAATACATTCCTCCTCAGCCAATTTTCTAGCGAGCTCAACCTACTCAGTTCGCTGCTCAGCCAGCCTTTCAAAGAAATACTGGAAGAAGAGGGACTGGTGGAAAGCGATGTGTATGGTGTGATAGTCAAGAAGGATGTATGCATGTGATGAATTAAGAAGCACAAAGGAAATTCAATTATTTATAGAAATTGATAGAAGATTGTGTGACCTTACATCAAAACTTCGTTTATCTGTCAATTGGGGCAAAGGAGGTATGAAAAAGCTATATGAAAACTTAACAATCTCTAATACAACTGCCACTACCTCGGCTGCTAGATTAGAGCTAGTCGATGATAGGCCTCTTTCTATGCCTAGCCAAAATCCTTATTCGATTGAGGCACTGGTAAGGGCTAGAGATGAGATAATGTATAAAAATGCATGGAGATCTCCTATAGATCAAGCCTCTGTTTATTCTCACATTGCTAATGTTGAGGAAAAACGGAGACGAGATGATATGCAGGAGCTTATATAGTTTCATGCATATACGCTTGAGGCTAAGAATTGTATCAAAAGATTTAACTCGGAGAATTTTTCTAAGTTATTGAATAACTTAGATGTATTCAGGTATTCTTCAATTCATTTTTGCCTTGCCATTGACTTGGTAAGGGATTTTCTTTCTTAGGTTTAGTGCATTGGTAGGCAAGTCATAGTTAATGTGGTCATAACATTAAATATGTGATACATTACTATCCCTTTTTTGGAAAGACATTGCTTATTACTCATATTGCAAAATCTAATTATCATAATTTTGCAAGTACTTTAGCTTCATTCCTTTCCAATTGTCTTGCTTCCATAAAGAAGTAAACCCTCTACTGAGGACTATGGTTACTTACTTGGTTTCATAAATTTTCAAAACCAAAAGAGTGAATTTTATTCAATTAAGTACATTCGTTTGCATACACTTAATTACATGTGTTTGCATACATTCATGGATGCCATGAATGATTCTAGTAATCCATAGCCTGAAGCATACTTAACATCGATACTGTAGAGGAGGTACTGAGGTATCCACTTTTAACAAGAGCAGAAAATATGCACTTCCAATACTTGTCCTACTCAATATTATAACTTCTAAGCCCACAAGGGGGTGAGAGATGCACCCTCCACCCAACCAACTCCACCCATATATATACCTCAAGGCCAAGGGGGAAAATGTGATGAGAGCTTGCCAAATGTCCTCTCCACATGGATGCTAATTCAAGGCCTTCTAACCTTGGAAATCATATGGAATCATATGGATCTCATATGGATTCTAAAAGGACTTCTCCCAAGCTTGTACGTACAAGTCTCAAGGCCTGAGAGGTCTCCCTAAGGGTTAAATATCATACTCTTACGAAATATCAACCCTGAGGGTCAAAATCCTTCAATTGGGAGTAAATAAATCCAAATAACTCAAGGGTTCAAACCACACTCTTGGAGACACTTTGTCCAGGGTTCTCCCAATAGAACCGAAGGGTTCTCCAAGTGGTTTTGGACCCTCAAAACCCATGTCTTTGGTCACTTTGACCGATATTTATAGAACACACCACCAGCTCTATTTCTCTACCATTTCCTAGAGATTTTGTAGATGGTGATTCTATATGTTTGCACATATATTTGCTTGCTCTCATGGTCTGATCCTTCTCCATCAAGCTCCGACAGAGCAAAGACATGATCCGAAATGGGCAGAAAGAGCAGAGGGAGAGAGAGAGAGAGAGAGAGGGATACCCAGTTGTTGCTCTTGCGTGCGACAGATGTGAGCCTTAGAGAGACAGAGAGAGAGAGAGAGAGAGAGAGAGAGAGAGAGAGAGAGAAGGCATGTATGTGTAATTATGCATATATATGCATGTAAGTTTGCATGTGTTATGTATGATGCATGTATGCATGTGATGTGATGCATGTATGCATGAGTAAAGTATGCATGTATGCATGAGTAAAGTATGCATGTATGCATGAGTAAAGTATACATGTATGCATGAGAAGATAGGTATGCATGTGTATTTATGCTTATGCATGTATATGTGAGTGCACGTGTGGATGTATGTTAGAATGTGAAGTATGCATATGTACATGAGTGAGATATGCATGTATGCATGTGAATGTATGCATGTGTGCATGTACATATGTAGTGTGAGTTAATGCATATGCATATGAGTGAGGAGTGCATGTATGCATGAGTGTATGCATGTAAGTGTGAATGTATGTATGCATATGAACTAAAATGTATGCATGTGCATATCTAATTGAATAAGATGCATATGTAGGTATGCGTGTGTGCATGTATCTTAGTGGCAAGTGCATGTACATGAGTGATATGTACATGTATGTAAGGATGTGATGCATGTGTATGCATATGAAGTTAGTGTATGCATGTATATGCATGTGAAGTTAGTGTATGCATGTGAAGTGTTATCATGAGTGAGGTTTGCATGTGTGCATGCACGAGAAAGATATGCATGTGTGCATGTGCATATGTAGTGTAAGATAGTGCATATGCATATAAGATATATGCATATATGTTAGTATGTGTGCATGTACATATTGAAGTTAGTGCACGTGCGTATGATAGGTACATGTGTGCATGAGAGAATGAATGCATGTATGCATGTACATATTAGAGTTAATGCATATGCATATGAACTGTGAGGCATGCGTGTGTGCATGTATGTTAGAAGTATATATATGCAATATATAAAGATGATTCATGTATGCAAGTGGATGTGCTCATGTATGTTAACATATGTAGTATGAATGTGTATGCATGTTTAGTTAATATATGCATATGAAGTGTGATGTATGTATGCATATATATATATATATATATATATATATATATATATATATATATATATATATATATAATAGAATGCATATGCATATGAAAAGAGTGTATATGCATATATGAAGTAGATAGGTAATATAAGTATATGTATGTGTTTATGCCTACTTAAAGTAAATGTGTGTATGAGTTAGATACATGTGTTTACTTGTACATAAATGCATAATAGATATAAATGAGATTGCATTAGAAGTACATGTTAGTGTAGGAATATGCATGTTAAAGATAATATTTGTATAAAAGCATCTAAAATAAATATATTTATATGAGGATGTATGTGAGTATGTAGTTACATAAACATAAGAGGGTTAATTAACATGTATTAGCATAGGTTTACATTATGTTAAGTTTTGAATATTAGATTAACAAATGAGTGTTTTATATTAATAAAAGCATACTTATGTTTGTTTAATGGTCTCCTGTAGATCGTTGTGAAGAAAACTTGACGAGCACTGAAGAAGATTTGATGAGATTACGAGATAGACGCTGCTTTTATGCTGCTAATTTTAGTTCATTATATGATATTTTGAAGTATTAAGTTTTTGTATAAGAATATTTTCTAAGAGCTGTATTAGAACTCTTTACAAGCATTTATAGAGGTCTAGATTTGATTCTAAAATTTTTCATACTTTCACTTTACAGTTTAATTAAATTTTTATATTGCACCTTCTTATGTCTAAGATTTTAGCATCCACAAGCAAATCTGTTACTGAAATAAGAACTAGATAGTTCTTTTGTTTTAGGATTGCTTCTACCTACACTTGTTGAAAATACATTTACTCAAATTAGTGAAAAATAGCAAAAGTCAAGTAATAGAAATAGTTAAAGATCAAGTTCTAGATGAAACTTTAGGTTCTGTTGAATGCAATCGTAACTTATCTAGAGTTTTGCATTTACTCTCAATTGTCTTACCTGAACCAGAAAATAGAGAAGATTTGTTTCCTCCAGCCTTAAAAAGAAATACTTTTCCACAACAAAAAGAAAACATCGTAGTTGATATAATTAAAGATAGAATAACTAGTGAAGAATTAATTTCTCCTTCATATTTAGACGCTATATCTAGGTATAGAAACACACTTCCATACGGAGCATAGTGTTCTACTTTTCATGAATACGAATATTGCATCTACAAATAAGACTCAACTAAAAAGAAAATAGATAACTCTTTTATTCTAAATACACTTTTACCTACTCCATCAGAAAATAATACTACATAAATCAATGAAAGCAAGGATAGTATAGAAGAAGTAGAAATAGTGAAAGATCATATTGTAATTGAAACTTTATACTCTTCACCTGACGATTATAGAGTGTCTAGATTTATAACTTTCTGTTCAATTGCTTTTCTTGAATTTGACGAAAGAGAGATCTTATTTCCACCTTCCCCTAAAAGGAAAAATCAATCTGAAAAGGACGAGGTAGCTATTATCAAAGAATGTATTATTGAAGAGAGTTCTAATCGAACTACTGAAGAAGAACTTATCTTTACAACATATCAAAACCCTAGAAATGCACTTTCATATAAATCTTAGTTTTTAGATTAAAGTTAAATAGATTAAAAAACTCTAGCTTTTAACTCCAAAACACTGAAAATCAAACCTAGATCCTGAAGCATACTAAGAAGCACCCTGCGTGTAGTGACACGGTGAGGTTAGCGTGAATCTGTTGGATGAGCATTCTGCCTCCCTTAACACCCCTCTACGACAGCGTGTGGTATGGGTCGATGGAGTGTGGTACTTTGTTTTGCACATAGCATGCTGTGGCAATGGCTTCTTGCCAAAATGGTTTGGTGAGACCCGCTGTTAAGCACATATCTTGCGCTCCTTGAAGGAGAGATGGATTCTTGCATTTAGCTTGCCCTACTTGAAGGAGAGATGGATTCTTACGTTTTGCCAAAATGGTTTGGTGAGACCGACTGTTAAGCACATAGCTTGCGCTCCTTGAAGGAGAGATGGATTCTTGTGTTTAGCATGCTGTGGAAATGGCTTCTTCCCAAAATGGTTTGGTGAGACTCGCTCTTAAGCACATAGCTTGCGCTCCTTGAAGGAGAGATGGATTCTTGTGGAGTGTGTGCCACTATGAATTGTTGTTGTATTTCCTCATCATTGCAAAATTTCTTGAGGGCTACTTATATATTTTCTCCTCCATTGTCAGAAAATAGAATCTGAACGAGAATGTCATGTTGTCGTAGAGCTTTGCTGTAGTAGTCCTTAAAATGTGATAAAACTTCAGATTTTTGTTTGAGAAAAAATACCGTTATACCTGCTAAAGTCATCGATGAAGGTAAGAAAGTAGCATTGACCGGTAAGAGACACGGTATCCATGGGGCCACATTAGTCACTATGGACAAGTTGATGTAGCTGAGAGCTTCACGTATAGCAGCACATGAACGGTTTATGGGAAGCTTTGCCCATGAGGCATCCTTCATAGAGATCGATTGAGGTCATGTGTGAGGGCATTCCATGACAGAGTTTGTGTTGTGCTTTTCGATGAAGTGTAATGACATTGATGTGGCCAAGCCCATAGTGCCACAAGAGTGTGGTTGTGCCCTTTGTTAAATGTTTGAAGACCATGGATGATAAGGACAGTGTGGCATGATCTGTGGCATGATTAGCTTGTTTTCTAATGGGTATGGGATAAAGGTTTATTAACTTGAGGAAGCTTGAGAGTTTCATATTGCCCAGATGATAACTTAAAATGATGCACACAATAGTTGTGGAAAAACTCCACAAAGGATCCAGATTTAGTGGCAGTAGATACAAAGATAAGGTTGCGTGTAAGACCAGGAATGTGGTAGATATTTTTAAGTGTGATAGTGTTACCGCTTGAGAGTTGAATGGTGAGGTTTCCCATACCGACAACTTGAAGTGAGTGATCGTTCCCGATGTAGATGAGAACGTGATTGTGTATTCTCCGGTAGTTTTCAAGCTAGCCTTTTGAAGGTGTCATGTGATGAGTGGCTCCAGTGTCAAGTAGCCATTGAGGAGCATCTTGGACAGGAGCTATATGCAAATTCTTGTTGGATAGATTTTAAGTAAAGAGTTTTAGGTCTTCGACATTCGGTGACGAGTCCTCCTCATGGTGAATTTGTGCATTTTGAGCATGGGGCCGAGAACATGAGTATTGTGTGTCACATCGTTTTGTGCGACACTCTTTTTCGATGTGTCGTTGGCGGCCACAGTAGTCACAGATAAGGGGTGTGGACACATGTGAGGATGTCTTGGTAGATGAGCGTTGAGGGATATGATGTGCACCCTTTGAGAAGTGGTGGTGATGCCTTGCTATGTTCACTTCACTCATTGTGGACGAAGATTGACTTACGCACATGGTATCTTCTTGCAAGTTACGTGCTATGAGAGTTCAATGGTCAAGCCAACAAGAGAGGCTTGAGTGGTCATGAACGACTTCCAAGTGGTAAGGCAGCGAGAAGGAGCATGCTTTGCAGGGAGTCCTCCAGTGTGACTCATGATAGGAGGGCATTGTCCATGAGGGTCTGCCAATTATTTAGAAATTGGGTTGTGGATTGATGTCCAACAGTGTAGCAGTTCGGAATCGCTTGAGAGAAGTGACACGAGTGATAAGGTCCTTGTGGTGGTAGTGTGACTTGAGACTAATCCACATGGTGATGGAGGTTGTGCAAAGTCAAATGAGCTGGGCTTGGCAGTCGCCAAGGTGAAAGAGGATTTCTGCCTGTGCTTGCAGATCCTTTGTGTTTCAGTCATGTAGGTGACATGAGTCACCTGCTAGTTTGGGTGTCATTCTCAAGACTACATGCCATATGGATGCACGTTTTAGCAAGACTGTGACTCGCATGGCCCATGTGAGGTAGTTGGTGCCATCAAGTTTATCGAGGTTGTAGCTTCGTATAGTTGAAGGCATAGAAGCTTGTGGATGGTGTGCCATGCTGCTATTTGGATGAAGAGAGGGAAGAGACGAGGAGACAAAGTGTTCAGTATGCGGAAGGTAGTAGCACTCTATTTGCGAGCTTACTCTGATATCATGTTGAGATGACAGTTTCCAAACAACAGCAAGGAGACTTCACAAAATGAACAATGAACTAAAAACGCTATTGCAAATACAAGTTTAAGTAAGAAAGTGAGGCTGGAAAGCCTGTTGCCTAAAGGAGTGGTGTTGGAGGGCTATGGTTATGGTCGAGGTAGTGGCCTAAAGAGGAGTCATGTCAGATGGTTGAGTGATGGTCCAGGTAGTGGACTCAAGATGCCTTATGTCTCATGGTTCAGGGAGTGGTCTGCAGCTATGTTTTTGTGAGAGCTTACGATTTATTGATTTTACAACATTAAGAGGGATGAACGCATCGGAACACTGCAATCCAACAGGAACACAATATTTTCTGCTTGATCTTTCTTCAGTGTATGAGAGGAATAACAAAAAAAAGCTTAACAAACATACGCATACGTCACATAAGTCTCCGCTACGTTTGAAAACTCGAGAAATGCATGTGTTGAGATGACAGTTTCCAGACACCAGCAAGCAGACTTCACAAAATGAACACTGAACTGAAAAACACTATTGCAAATACAAGTTTAAGTAAGAAAGTGAGGCTGTAAAGCTTGTTGCCTAAAGGAGTGGTGTTGGAGGGCTATGGTTATGGTCGAGGTAGTGGCCTAAAGAGGAGTCATGTCAGATGGTTGAGTGAGTGGTCTGCAATTATGGTCCAGGTAGTGGACTCAAGAGGAGTTTTGTCTGTTCAGGGAGTGGTTTGCAGCTACGTTTTTGTGAGAGCTTACGATTTATTGATTTTACAACATTAAGATTTAAGAGGGATGAACGCATCGAAACGGTGCAATCCAACAGGAACACACTATTTTGTGCTTAATCTTTCTTAGTTGATGAGACGAATAACAAAAAAACAGCTTAACGAAGGTACGCATACGTCACATAAGTCTCCGCTACGTTTGAAAACTCGAGAAATGCATGCACGTCCCGCTTATTTGGCTAAAGGACCTTGGTATCACAAGTGCGTCGATTACCTTTAAGTTGATGCCATTATCTGGTCAGAGGCTGGAATGCAGTGAGATGCCTGTAAACTTCTCCACATCCAGGATCTCAGCATAATCAGGCAAGTGCAGACCTCCGACAGCGCGAGTGGCGTAATGGGATAGTATTACTGAGGTCTGCACAACCGGATGAGGTTCACCGCTCCATTTTGAAGAGGATATGGGAGGGTCTCTTCAATTTCAACTTGCCAGAGAGAGTCTGGGACTTCGCAAGTCGCAGATGTCGCAACCCTGCTGAATCGGATATTCGGAAAACGCCATTTCGAAGGGCACAACAGTTCAGATATTGGTGGAGCTCAGCACAGTCGGGATACATGGAGATCCATGATGGGTTGCGGGCAAAAGAGTAGCAATAGAAGTGTCCACGGATGTCGCTGCGGCAGCCAAAGTAGCGTTTCAAGAACCATCTCCCACCGATGTCCGAGCATCTCTCTAGACCACGACAAAAGAAGTATGGCCTAATTGTAGGAGCTTGATTGCCATGCAAACAACAGATATTCCTGCACCTATGCCGGCCATCACCGGCAGTAGAAGTCATGAGAGGGTGGCGTACTTCATTGCATGCAGGTAGAGTTCTGAATTATAAGTCATCAGAGGGTGGCGTACTTCAGTGCATGCAGGTAGATTTCTGAATTATAAGTTAAAGGTAGCTGTTTATAATATGGTCGTGCAAACATGAGTTTTGAATTATAAGTTAAAGGTAGTTGTTTATAATATGGCCATGCAAACATATTGTGATGGCCCTATATTTCTATCCAGCCATGTATGGTGCTTGTGTCGTATTCGCTGCTGTGTCAAATTGTGTGCAACTATAAGACGAGTGGGTTCCATGACATCCTCTGCACTGCAGACTGGTTTGGAGTGTCCTCCAAAGTGCAGGCTAAGAAGCACTATGGGCATGTGTGCCGAGCCTTCCCTTCCTCACGGTTCTTGGGAATGTCGGTTGTCCCTTGAGCCATGGGTAGATGCCCGATAACGGGAATGTCCCCTATCACTCCTAGGTGGGTCTTGGGTTCCTTGGCGATTGCATGCCGTGAGGTCGGCTCATCTTGGATGGCCACCTCCTATCTTTGAGTTGAGGTCCTTCGGGGTTGGCTTGGGTTTCGGCGGCCTCCCCGTGTTGGTTTTGGAAAGAGCTTTCGCTTTGCACTTAGATGTGCATTTCATCGTTTGATGGTTGTCTCACAAGAGCGTGCTTGTCTACATGCAGCTGTTCTCATCTTTTCGGTTTATATTTGCTTCCGCTATCTTGAGGCCTTCGGGCCGTTTCGGTTTGAGGAATGTGCAAGTTAGCTTGTCTTGGATGGCTACCTGTTTCTTTCAAATAAGTTTCCTTCCATGCATTTAAGTGGGAGCCCTTTCGGTTTTGGGTTGCTGAAGGGCAAAGGCCCGTTTTGCAACTCCCTTGTACTTCTTATGTTCCATGCGGGTTAGGCCCGAGAAAGAAACCTCTTGGACTTGAGTTTGTAGTTATTGGCTACATTTGGTATCAGAGCTTCAACTCTCATGGTCGGATGCATGTGAGCCATGGACATGGCCATGGACGAGCCGTCGGAGAAGGGCATAAATTTTAGTTTTTGTGGAGATGAAGTGTGCTCCTTTGGCAATGTGCGTCACATGGGACGTTGGCCATTTGGCAAAAATATGGAATTTTTTTTTTGGTTATGTGAGCTTTAAGACAAGCATTTCGCTTCATTTCAGGCCATCGATAAAGCAAGATTTTAGTAGCGGATTGGTTTTAGGGCTCGAGTGGCATAGTTAATGGGGCAGAGTGGTAGTCGTCTCATTCTTTTGGATCCTTGTGTAAGGTACATTCTATTCACCTAGTTATATGTTTGTAGAATGCAATCCTAACTTATCTAGAGTTCTTCCTTTACTCTCAATTGTCTGACCTGAACTAGAAAATAGAGAAGATTTGTTTCCTCCAACCTTAAAAACAAATATTTTGCACAACAAAAAGAAAACATCGTAGTTGATATAATTAAAGATATAATAACTAGTGAAGAATTAATTTTTCGTTCATATTTAGAGGCTATATCTAGGTATAGAAACACACTTCGATATGGACCATAGTGTTCTACTTTTCATGAATATGAGTATTGCATCTACAAGTAAGACTCAACTAAAAAGAAAATAGATAGCTCTTTTATTCTAAATACACTTTTACCTACTCAATTAGAGAATAATACTACATAAAGTAACGAAAGCAAGGATATTATAGAAGAAGTAGAAAAAGCGAAAGATCATGTTGTAACCAAAACTCACCTCACGATTATCGAGTGTCTAGATTTAGAATTTTTTGTTCAATTGCTTTTCCTAAATTTGACAAAAGAGAGATCTTATTTCCACCTTCCCTGAAAAGGAAAAAGCAATCTGAAATCGACGAGATAGCTATTATTAAAAAATGTATTATTCAGAGAGTTCTAATCGAATTACTGAAGAAGAACTTATCTTTACAACATATCCAAACGCTACAAAGGAACTTTCATATAAATCTTAGTTTTTAGATTAAAGTTAAATAGATTAAAAAAATCTAGCTTTTAACTCCGAAATAGTGAAAACTGAACCTAGATCATGAAGCATACTAAGAAGCACCCTGCGTGTAGTCACACGGTGAGGTTAGCGTGAATATGTTGGATGAGCATTCTGCCTCCCTTCACACCCCTCTATGAGAGCGTGTGGTATGGGTCGATGGAGTGTGGTACTCTGTTTTGCACATAGCATGCTCTGGCAATGGATTCTTGCCAAAATGGTTTGGTGAGACCGGCTATTAAGCACATAGCTTGCGCTCCTTGAAGGAGGGATGGATTCTTGCATTTAGCTTGCCCTCCTTGAAGGAGAGATGGATTCTTGCGTTTTGCCAAAAGGGTTTGGTGACACGGGTTGTTAAGCACATAGCTTGCGATCCATGAAGGAGAGATGGATTCTTGTGTTTAGCATGCTGTGGCAATGGCTTCTTGCCAATATGGTTTGGTGAGACCGGCTGTTAAGCACATAGCTTGCGCTCCTTGAAGGAGAGATGGATTCTTGTGGAGTGTGTGCCACTCTGAATTGTTGTTGTATTTCCTCATCATTGCAAAATTTCTTGAGGGCTACTGATATATATTCTCCTCCATTGTCAGAAAAAAGAATCTAAACGAGAATGTCGTGTTGTCGTAGAGCTTTTCTGCAGTAGTCCTTAAAATGTGATAAAACTTCAGATTTTTGTTTGAGAAAAAATACCATTATACCTGCTAAAGTCATCAATGAAGGTAAGAAAGTAGCATTGATCGGTAAGAGACACGCTTGAAGTGAGTGATCATCGCCCATGTAGATGAGAACCTGATTGTGTATTCTTCGATAGTTTTCAAGGCATCCTTTTGAAGGTGTCATGTGATGAGTGGCTCGAGTGTCAAGAAGCCATTGACGAGCATCTTGGACAGGAGCTATATGCGAATTCTTGTTAGATAGATTTTAAGTGAAGAGTTTTAGGTCTTCGACATTTGGTGATGAGTCCTCCTCATGGCGAATTTGTGCATTTTGAGCATGGGGCCGAGGGCCTAAGTATTGTCTGTCATATCGTTTTGTGCGACACTCTTTTTGGATGTGTCTTTGGCGGCCACACTAGTCAAAGATAAGGGGTCTGGACACATGTGAGGATGTCTTGGTAGATGAGCGTTAAGGGATATGATGTGCACCCTTTGGGAAGTTGTGGTGATGCCTTGCTATGTTCACTTCACTCATTGTGGAAAAAGATTGACTTAGGTGCATTGTATCTTCTTGCAAGATACGTGCTATGAGAGTTCAATGGTCAAGCCAAGAAGAGAGGCTTGAGTGGTGATGAACGACTGCCAAGAGGATGGTAAGGCAGCGAGCAGGAGCATGCTTTGCAGGGAGTCCTCCAGTGTGACTCCTGATACGAGGGCATTGTCCATGAGGGTCTGCCAATTATTTAGAATTTGGGTTGTGGATTGATGTCCAATTGTGTAGCAGTTAGGAGTCGCTTGAGAGAAGTGAGACGAGTGATAAGGTCCTTGTGGTGGTAGTGTGACTTGAGAGTACTCCACATGGTGACAGAAGTTGTGCAAAGTCAAACGAGCTGGGCTTGGTAGTCGCCGAGGTGAAAGAGGATTTCTGCCTGTGCTTTCAGATCCTTTGTGTTCCAGTCATGTAGGTGACATGAATCGCCTGCTAGTTTGGGTGTCATTCTCGAGACTACATGCCATATGGATGCATGTTTTAGTAAGACAATGACTCGCATGGACCATGTGAGGTAGTCGGTGCCATCAAGTTTATCGAGGATGTAGCTTCGTATAGTTGAAGGCATAGAATCTTGTGGATGGTGCGCCATGCTGCTATTTGGATGAAGAGAGGGCAGAGACTAGCAGGCAAAGTGTTCACTATGCGTAAGGTAGTGAGCACTCTATCTGCGAGCTTACTCTGATATCATGTTGAGATGACAATTTCCAGACAACAGTAAGGAGATTTCACAAAATGAACACTGAACTGAAAACTGCTATTGCAAATACAAGTTTAGGTAAGAAAGTGAGGCTGGAAAGCCTGTTGCCTAAAGGAGTGGTGTTGGAGGGCTAAGGTTATGGTCCAGGTAGTGGCCTAAAGAGGATTCATGTCAGATGGTTGAGTGAGTGGTGTGTAATTATGGTCCAGGTAGTGGCCTCAGGAGGAGTTATGTCTGATGGTTCTGGGAGTGGTCTGCAAGTACGGTTTTGTAAGAGCTTACAATTTATTGATTTTACAACATTGAGAGGGATGAACGCGTCGAAACGCTGCAACCCAACAGGAACACAATGTTTTGTGCTTGATCTTTCTTCAGCTGATGAGGATTGTGGATGATGTCCAATAGTGTAGCAGTTAGGAGACGCTTGAGAGAAGTGACACGAGTGATAAGGTCCTTGTGGTGGTAGTATGACTTGAGAGTACCCCACATGGTGACGGAGGTTGTGCAAGGTCAAACGAGCTGGGCTTGGCAGTTGCCGAGGTGAAATAGGATTTCTGCTATGCTTGCAGATCCTTTGTGTTCAAGTCAGGTAGGTGACATGAGTCCCCTTCTGTTTTGGGTGTAATTTGCGAGACTATATGCCATACGGATGCACGTTTTAGCAAGACGGTGACTCGCATGGCCCATGTGAGGTAGTCGGTGCCGTCAAGTTTATCGAGGTTGTAGCTTCGTATAGTTGAAGGCATAGAAGCTTGTGGATGGTGCGCCATGCTGCTATTTGGATGAACAGAGGGCAGAGACCAGGAGGCAAAGTGTTCAGTATGCGGAAGGTAGTGAGCACTCTGTCTGCGAGCTTACTCTGGTACCATGTTGAGATGACAGTTTCCAGACAGTAGCAAGGAGACTTCACAAAATGAAAACTGAACTGAAAGTGAGGCTAGAAAGCCTGTTGCCTAAAGGAGTGGTGTTGGAGGTCTATGGCTATGGTCCAGGTAGTGGCCTAAAGAGCAGTCATCTCAGATGGTTGAGTGAGATGGTTGAGTGAGTGGTCTGCAATTATGGTCCAGGTAGTGGACTGAAGAGGAGTTATGTCTGATGGTTCAGGGAGTGATTTGCAGCTACGTTTTTGTGAGAGCTTACGATTTATTGATTTTACAACATTAAAAGAGTTAAGAGGGATGAACGCATCGAAACGCTGCAATCCAACAGGAACACAGTATTTTGTGCTTAATCTTTCTTCAGTTGATGAGACGAATAACAAAGAAATAGCTTAACGAACGTACGCATACGTCACATAAGTCTACGGTATGTTTGAAAACTCGAGAAATGCATGCACGTCCCGCTTATTTGGCTAATGGAGCTTGGTATCACAAGTGCGTCGATTACCTTTAAGTTGATGCCATTATCTGGTCAGAGGCTGGAATGCAGTGAGGTGCCTGTAAACTTCTCCACATCCGGGATCTCAGCATAATCAGGCAAGTGCAGACCTCCGACAGCGCGAGTGGCGTAGTGGGATAGTATTACTGAGGTCTGCACAACCGGATGAGGTTCACCGCTCCATTTTGAAGAGGATATGGGAGGGTGTCTTGAAATTTCAACTTGGCAGAGAGAGTCTGGGACTTCGCAAGTCGCAGATGTCGCAACCCGGCTGAATCGGATATTCGGGAGAACGCCATTTCGAAGGGCACAACAGTTCAGATATTGGTGGAGCTCAGCACAGTCGGGATACATGGAGATCCATGATGGGTTGCAGGCAAAAGAGTAGCAATAGAAGTGTCTACGGATGTCGCTGCGGCAGCCAAAGTAGCGTTTCAAGAACCATCTCCAACCGATGTCCGAGCATCTCTCTAGACCACGACAAAAGAAGTATGGCCTGATTGTAGGAGCTTGATTGCCATGCAAACAACAGATATTCCTGCACCTATAATAAGAATCTCAATGCCGGCCATCACCGGCAGTAGAAGTCATCAGAGGGTGGCGTACTTCAGTGCATGCAGGTAGAGTTGTGAATTATAAGTTAAAGGTAGCTGTTTATAATATGGTCGTGCAAACATGAGTTTTGAATTATAAGTTAAAGATAGTTGTTGTGATGGTCTTATATTTCTATCCAGCCATTTATGGTGTTTGGGTCCTATTTCCTGCTGTGTCAAATTGTCTGCAACTATAAGACGAGTGGGTTCCATGACATCCTCTGCACTGCAGATCGGCTTGGCGTGTCCTCCAACATGGGGGCTAAGAAGCATTATGGGCGTGTGTGCCGAGCCTTCCCTTCCTCACCGTTCTTCGGAATGTCGCTTGTCCCTCGAGCTATGGGTAGATGCCCATTAATGGGAACGTCCCCTGTCACTCCTAGGCGGGTCTTGGGTTCCTTGACGATTGCATGCGGTGAGGTCAGCTCATCTTGGACGGCTACTCTTATCTTTGAGTTGAGGTCCTTCGGGGTTGGTTTGGGCTACCGCGGCCTCCCCATGGTCGTTTTGGAAAGAGCTTTCCCTTCGCACTTAGATGTGCATTTCATCGTTTGACGCTTGTCCGACAAGAGCGTGCTTGTCTACATGCAACTGTTCTCATCTTTTGGGTTTATGTTCGCTTCTGGTATCTTGAGGCCTTCGGGCCGTTTGGGTTTGAGGGATGTGCAAGTTAGCTTGTCTTGGATGGCTACCAGTTTCTTTCAAATAAGTTTGCTTCCGTGCATTTAACTTGGAGCCCCTTTGGTTTTGGGTTGTTGAAGGGCAAAGGCCCGTTTTACGACTCCCTTGTACTTCTTGTGTTCCATGCGGGACGTTAGGCTCAAGAAGAAAACCTGTTGGACTTGAGTTTGTATTTATTGGCTACATTTGGTATCACAGTTCATGGAGCGGAGTGGTAGTCGTCTCATTCTTTGGATCCTTGTGTAAGGCACGTTCTATTCACCTAGTTATTAGTTTGTGGACTAAGCCTTTGTTGTTGGAGTTAGACGTCTGCGGAAGCACGCGAACAGCACAAGGAAGAGGAAGAAGCTTGGAGCACAACACACAAGACTGAATGTATTACTAGAGAATGTACAAAGATAAGTAGCCCATTAGGGCAATAGGCGTATATACAAGCCGGGGGAAAAAAACCTCCTAAAGAGGGAAAAAAGTGCCCCGGCGGTCCTAGAGTGTTCACACACATCACTACCTAAATATATCAACAAATCCCCCCTGGGAGTGATGCGGTGAACAAGGAGCTGGCACTCATGTATAAGGAAGTGCCGAGCTATGTGGAAATCACTCCACAAAAGGAAGTAAGCCCAAAGCTTTGCGGAAAGCTTCAAACTTCTCCCTAGGCAGAGCCTTCGTGAAAAGGTCTGCAATGTTCTCCTGCGTGGGCACATATGCCAAGCTGATCTCCCCAGCAGAGAACCTCTCCCTGACCTAGTGATAATGCACCTCAATGTGCTTAGTGCGAGCATGGAACACAGGGTTCCTCGCAACTGCCAATGCGCTCTGACTGTCAGTGAATATGGTGGTGGCAGAAGACTGGCCTACACCCAAATCAGCCATAAGGCATCTGAGCCACACACACTCAACAGTCGCTGTGAAAGCTGCCCTATACTCAGCCTCACAACTGGAAGTGGCCATAGTAGGCTGCTTCTTGCTCAACCAAGATATACATGAGCTACCAAGCATGAAGCAAAAACCACTGGTGGACACACGAGTGTCATAGCAACCAGCCCAATCTGAGTCAGAAAAAGCATGCAAATCTGGCGGTAGTGATCCCCCCTTGGGATAAAACAACCCAAGTAGCCGAGTACCACTCAAGTAGCGAAAGATGCGCTTAATCGCTTTCCAATGCGTGACTCCTGGGCAATGCATAAACCTGCTCATCTGTGAGACAGCAAACTGAATATCTGGCCCAGTAATGCATAAGTAAATCAAGCATCCAACAGCCTGCTGATAGAGAACAGCATCAAATGCATCTCCAGCATCATGAAGACTCAATCGTAAACCTGTCTCCATAGGAGTGGCAATAGGCTTACAGTCTTCAAGGCCAAAACGCTGCAATAATGTGTCAATATATTTCGTTTGACACAAAGCCATTCCACCATCAACTTGCATAAACTGAATGCCCAAATAGTGATGCAAATGCCCCAAATCAGACATCTCAAATGAGGCATGCAAATTAGCCTTGAAATCAGCAATATGCTTCTCAAGAGGACCATGAGCAGCATGTCGTCTACATAGACAACAATGATCAAAAGCACATCATTAGCACGCTTAACATATAAGGTGCTTTCAGTTGGACTGTTCTCAAAACCATGTGCAATCAGATAGGCATGTATTTTCTCATACCAAGCACGTGGTGCTTGCTTTAAACCATATAACGCCTTCTTTAACCTGCACACCTTGTTTTCATGCCCTTTCTGCACAAAGCCACGGGGCTGAAAAACATACACTTCTTCATGCAAGTCACCATTCAGAAATGCTGTTTTAATGTCCAACTGATGTACATTCCAACCATGATGGGCTGCAAGTGCACAAATGCTCCGAACAGTAGTCATACGGCATGTAGGTGCAAAGGTCTCATCAAAATCAATGCCTCTTTCCTACGCATAACCCTTTGCAACAAGCCTAGCCTTATACCAGTCAACTGTACCATCAGGTTTACGCTTCAGCTTGTATACCCACTTAGTGCCAATGGCCTTCTTGCCAGGAGGCAAGTCACATAAAGACCATGTACCATTCTTCATTATAGCATCATATTCAGATTGCATAGCAGCCATCCAATTTTCTGAATTTTGTGCTTCATCAAAAGAAACAGGCTCATTCTCATCACAGAGACTAGATGCAGCCATAGCATAGCAATCTGATGCAAAGGAGGTACTATGAGAGCCTGAACGAGTACGATATGACAAAGGTGCATCTAATTTGCTGTCACGCAAAGTCTGCACCAGCCATTTTGGCATAGTTTTTGCCTGTTCAATATCAGCTCTCTCATCAACAAGTGCATCATGTAAATCTGCATCAGAAATGGCATGATCTGCATCATCATATGAAACCTGCAAAGGCTGAGAAGTTGCCTCATTAGGACTAGCGCTAGCCTGTCCACCTGTAAAAAGAGGCATCAAAGTATCATACATGTCTTTGGAGCTAACAGATGTCTCCTTAGTACATGAAAGCAATGGCTGAATAGCATCTTCCACAAAGACAACATCACGGCTAACCAGAATGCGTTTAGTTTGTGGATGATACAGACGATAGCCTTTACTTTCAGAACTGTACCCAACAAAAATACATTTTACTGCCTTATCATGCAATTTTCTGCGATGTTGTTCAGGCACTAATGCATATGCCAAACAACCAAAAACACGCAGATGAGCAACAGATGGCTTGCAGTCATGCCAAGCCTCATATGGAGTGATACACTGCAACGCTTTCGTGGGACACCTGTTCAGTACATATGCTGCACACATGACAGCCTCAAGCCAGAAACTATGTGGTAAAGCCTGACTTTTGACCATGCACCTCGCCATCTCCATGAGTGACCTGTTCTTTCGTTCAGGAACTCCATTCTGTTGAGGTGTATACGGCACTGTACACTGGTGTTTTATCCCACGTTCAGCCAGAAATGCATTAAAATCTGAAGACATATATTCCCCCCCTCGATCAGAACGGAGGGTGCCCATTTTACATGCTGACAGATTTTCAGCCAAAACCAAAAACTGTTTGAAGCACATGAACACTTCGGACTTTGCTTTGAGTGGATATACCCATGCATGCCTGGAAAAATCATCAATGAAAGTCACGAAGTAAAGGTAATTTCCAAAAGAGGGTGTCTGCATAGGACCACAGACATCACTATGTACAAGCTGCAATTTCTCCATAGCCCGAACTAAACCATCTTTTGGAAAGGAAGAACGCTGCATTTTGCCCAAAATACAGCCTTCACAAACATGTTTTCCAGGTGCCTCAAGTTTGGGCAAAGAGGACACCATTTCAGATTTCTGTAGGCGTAACAAACTAGCAAAATTCAGATGACCAAAGCGTGCATGCCAAAGCTTTGCATCTGACATAGCCTGAGAATCATGAACTGCACATGCCGAATCATTCACAGATTTTTCATAGTCTATGAGCTTATACAGCCCACGACATAAAATGCCAGAAGCAATAATCACATCGCCATTTGAGAGATCATGGACTGTACACCTGTCATCAACGAATTTCACAACCAAGCCAATCTTGGCTGATGCAGAAACTGATAACAGGTTCTTTTTGATCCCTGGCACAAATAAAGCATCTGACAAAGTGAAAGAACTACCATCAGCAGTAGTCAGAATGATCTTACCAACTCCCATAACAGGATAAGAGGAGTTATTGGCGCATGTGACAGTATTCCCTGTAGGGGCAGGCTCGAGTGAAGAGAAGAAACTGCGCTGCGAGGTAATATGTTTGGTTGCCCCACTGTCAAAGTACCAAACATCTGAGTCTACTGCAGACATGCACTGATCATGAGAAGATGGGTCAAAACTGCAAACAGTAGTAAACGCCCATTCTTCTTCCTGCACAAGATTTGCAGACTGTGTTTTTGGTGTAGAGGCCTCTGCAACAACCATTCCAGCCTCTTTCTTCTTTGCCTCTTTAGCAGCCAGTTTTGGACAGTTCTTTATAATATGATCATTTCCTTTACAGTACTTGCAGAACAATTTTTGCTTTTCTGATTTCTTCTCATCTTTATCCTGGTTCTTCGATTGTGCAGCATTTGCAGATTTTTGCTTACTAGTAGAAGAGCTCCATTTTCCTTTGCCCTTCTGACTAGCCAGGAAAGCTTGATCTGCAACACGCATAATGGATCTGTTCTGCCTGGACTGATCTTCCTGCAACAGAACAGAGACTAATTCCTCAAATGACAAGGCATTCGGATTGCCTTTCATCATCAATCGAAGAGTAGAGGCAAAACTCTGATATGAATCAGGAAGGCCATTCAGAACGGTCTGCACAAGTGAGCTATCTGGTATAACCTCATCAGCAGAAATCAATTGTTCCTTCAGGTCTTTGATCTTTGTAAGAAAACTGTCCATCGAATCACCTTCATTCATGTGCTCACTCTCCAACTGTTTTCGGAGGTAAGCAACACGAGCCTCATTCCTAGCCTGGTACAAAGTGGTAAGTGTATCCCAAGCATCCTTTGCTGTTCTGCAAGAGCGAATGTGAGGAATAATGGCACGTTTGACAGACAAAACTATCAATGCATGTGCCTGGGCATCTCTGCCATCCCAACGAATCTGCTCTGCAGTAGGTGCAACAGAAACAGCAGCACGAACACGAATCTGCGGAATATCATCTTCGACACCATCTTCATCAGCTCCAACACCTGTATTTGCAGTACCTGTCGTTACAGGTGTAACAGGACGTCTTTCAACACCCTGCACAATGTTCCACAATCCTTTTGCAACCAGTACATGTCGCATCATATAAGCCCATAATGGGTAGTTGGTACCATCCAACTTATCCTCAACAGCCAACATACAGAATACATCACTACTTTCAGCCATGGCCGGTGACTAAAATACCTTGATGCAGAAAATTGACTGTATCTCAAAAAGTTGAACAGAACTGCCTAGACGAGTTCTGCTAGACCTGTAGCAGACTTCGAGACGCTTAAACTGGCGAACAGAAACTGGTATATACCTTTGGCACAAAAGGACGAAATAGCCTGCACAAGCACTGCGATAGTGCGTTCGGAGGCCGAAACGAGCTCAGATCGCGATTTCAGCACCACGCAGCAAAGCTGTTTTGATCTCGAAAACACTCTGAGTATGCTCACCAAATTTTGTGCGAATCTGAGATTGCAAACGGAGGAGTGTCGACGGCGCCCTAGAAGAATCAACGACCTGCTCTGATACCAATTGTTGGAGTTAGACGTCTGCGGAAGCACGCGAACAGCACAAGGAAGAGGAAGAAGCTTGGAGCAAAACACACAAGACTGAATGTATTACTAGAGAATGTACAAAGATAAGTAGCCCATTAGGGCAATAGGCGTATATACAAGCCGGGGGAAAAAAACCTCCTAAAGAGGGAAAAAAGTGCCCCGGCGGTCCTAGAGTGTTCACACACATCACTACCTAAATATATCAACATTTGTGGCCGCCCTCTCCCATTCGTATCCCTCTTAGGATGGACCGGTGTGGGATGTGCCCCGTTCTTCCCCTCTGAGGAGGGAGGTTGATCCTTCATAGACTAGCAAGGTTTCCATGTAAAGTTGACTAGGGGTAACATAATAAATTGCTTCTGCACAGTAAGTCGTGCACCACTAAGAAGAGCCTCTACTATTTGCATGTAGCACATTTCCATGGAGCGACACTAGCAATTCCGATGGGTGCCTCTTGAGGGGGTGCTCAGGCCGGATTGAGTGAAACGATGTTCTTAAGTGTTATGTACAAGTCCCTCTCCATATGTGCTGCCGGCTACAATAGTTGTACAACAGTTTAGCTGCACTTCAGTTTTGTAACAATTTTTAGTTATCTTGTGGATTTGCATCGCGCAACTAAATACAAAAGTGCTCTTAGGTTTACGGCTTATGAGTAATATGTTATGAAATCAGAAAAAGGATAGACGCTGCTATATTTTATGAGCTTGAAAAAGTATCCACGCTGTTTAGTTTACAACAGTTTTGAATTTTATGTTATGGAAGATCTTGGAGAAGGAGAAGTGAGGTTATTTTTAGCAACCCCTAGTCATGTTGTTTATGTGCAAGATTTCTTGGCACTCATGTTGGGTGTTTCACGTTTTCTTTTAGTTGAGGTTATGAAAGTTGTGCCATCGCATTCTTTATGTGCACCCTAGGGTTAGGAGTGTGTGTTTTATAAGAAAGAGTCACGGAACGGACGGTTGGACATGGTCCTCCCATGTAGGTTGTTTGAAGCCGAGGTCTGCTAGTTGTACCATTGTGCATACCGAGGACCATTCCGGGAGTATCATCGCGCATACCGATGACCATATCTATAATTTTTTTTTTTGGGCAGAGTGTGTTGTCTTTTGCTAAAACAACATTACCATGTGAATTTATCTCATTTCATGAATGTTCTTTGTTGCACGACTATTGATATGGATGTTTCGATCCTTCTGTGTATGTGTATGGTAGTGGTGTGCCATAGTCTTATAGATGTGCACAGAAGGATCGAAACATCCATATCAACAGTTCTACAACGAAGAACATTCATGAAATGAGATAAATTCACATGAGATTTACAAACAACAAGTAAAATCAAAGTTTTTAAATTCATCACATCATCGTAGATGGTCTTATGAAATGACCACACGCTGTCCCTCCAAGTCCTGCAGTGCAACAAATATACAAAACAATAGATGAACATACATGACATGCTTCACACAAACAAATTCAATAAAACAAACAATACTTACGAATTTGTGATGCATAGTGTCATATCCAACGCTGCCCAAATATGATGGTCCAACCGTATCTAAACATCTGGCTGTGACATCTCGTGCTGGCGATATCGGTCAGGAGTCTGCTGTTGCTTGTTGTGAATCATATCCCACTCCTCAGCATCTAACCATACACTTTGCTAGCCTGCTCTAAAAGCATCGTGAGCCTTGGATCATTGATGGGACATAACTTCATGTGTGGTGTGCTGAATCCACTCTCAACTTACAAGAGGATGCCCATGTGCTGGCCGAAACTCTTGATACATCATCTCTGTGATATAATTTCTATGATCTTTATCTTGTTCACTCCATTTCAACATGATAGAGTTTCCAAACAGTATGGCGCAAAGCTTTTGTATGCGCTGACGCATGGCCTTTTCGCATCCATCACCAGAGCTCCATCGCGGATACTATACACCTTGAAGTCATCATGGTCATGAAAATTGAAAACATTGAAAACTCAACCTAGATCCTGAAGCATACTAAGAAACACCCTGCGTGTAGTCACATCGTGAGGTTAGTGTAAATCTGTTGGATGAGTGTCTGCGTCCCTTCACATCCTCTACAACAATTTGGTGAACCCCACGTGAAGCGTGATGATAGTGTGCTTACGGCTTTCATTGTATTTTTTAGTTTTTTTTTAAATAATTAACTTCATCTTGTTCTTGTATGCAGGAAAGTGAAGAAAGAAGCTACAATTAAACGTGAAGATTTTTTTTGCTTACCTTTTCCCTGGGTGCTGAGTGTTGGCCTTATGATCTGAGGACCTCAACGGGAGGAAGGATTACCTAACCGGAGGAGATTCGTCACTTTGCTCCCCCCCCCCCCCCCCCCCCCCATCAACATACAAGAAGATCAAGATAAATTCACATTCACCTTTAGGTTTGTACTTAGGTTTAAATTACTAAAAAAGAAATCTATAAAAATATATCACGTGCACTTTAGAACCTCTGCATCAAGCAAACTTCAAGTAATGTGTTTTTCAAGTTCCTTTATTTCATTCACATCACTAAAAATGAAGGTTGTTTTCATTTGTACTAGAACTTAGGCACATTATACTTGCATTTTATAATATACTTGAAAAGGTTTATTTTATAAACACCAAAAAGAAGGATTTTATTTTTAAAGAGAAAGATTGTTTGTTTGGTTTATAGTTATTTCACTACCCAAAAAGAATTTATTAGCACAAAAAGAGTTTTAGGTTTAAAGTTCTTTCTGATTTAGAGTTGATGCTTTTATTTCTTTCTTATTTCACCCATAATCCATCTAAGAAAATATTATTAAGAAAATTAGTAGTAATTTTTGTTCTATTTAATATATGAAAAAAAATCAAAAAGATCTAAATTAAGAAAATATATTTTAAAACTTATATAGTCATATAAAATTTATTAGAGAAATCTTTGGAATTAAATATTCAAAGATTTAAAATAATAATAATTATGTTCTAAAAATAAGAAATTCATAAAGTAAAAGAGAAATTTAAACTATAAATAAAAAAAGATGAAGTCTAAGTATAAGTTTAGGATTAAGTAAACATAATATTAATACTAAAGTCTAGGGTGTGATAGAGCCAACATTCCTAGCTTTATCATCTAGTGATAGGTTTAGGCAGTTTAGGGAACAATTAGAACCTCCCATTAGAGATCTTCTACTCCATTCAAAGCATTATCAAGAATGCAAAATGGAGGAGATGTTCAAAAATATGATGATTCAGAAGCAAGGAACATGCACATTCCAAGCCATCTTAAGAGAAAAAAGCAAATTCACTGGCTTAAACATTACAGAGTACTTGGATGCATTTGAGGAGCAAACGCAAATCCAAGGTTTACCTTATGATGTTTTAGTGAAATATTTTGGCCGCGTTGTTTCTAGTTCAATCCTAGAAAGTATACAAGCTCACACAAATCAAACTTGGGAAGAATTTAGAAAAGAATTGCATAAGATGTTCTATCTTGAGCATTTTAGCCAGCATAGTCGGGAAGGACTTTTACGATGGATAAACTCTTTAAAGAGCAATGAGTCCTTAACTCATCTTCACGGTGAGTTTATAGGGCTGAGGTTGAGAGACGTATAGAAGAGCCTAGAAAAAGATATGGCCTGACCAACGACTAGGAAAAAGTAAAAAGAGAAATAGAGGTTGTTGCTCAAATGAAGCAAAGGCAGACAGTTTTGTATGCTAGATCAAATGCTTCTCAGCGTAGGGCGATTCCTACTGCAAGGCAAACTAACATGCCAATGCCTACGACTACGGCTATGGCTAACAGTACTGTTGCCCCTAAAGCTTCCATAGAATTTTAACTAGATATTCTATGTAAATAGATGGAGAATGTTATGAACATGCAGGCATCTCTTTCCAAAGAGGTTGCCCAATTGAATAACAAAGTTTAAGCCACGAGTTTTAATGATCCTGGAGCTAGCAGTAGTTGTGTAGGGCAAGCACCACCCATACAAACAATTATGCCACAATACATTCCTCCTCAGCCAATTTTCCAATCAGCTCAACCTACTCAGTTAGCTGCTCGGCCAACCTTTCAAAGAAATACTGAAAGAAGAGGGACTGGCGGAAATGTGGTGTGATAGTCAAGAAGGACATATGCATGTGATGAATTAAGAAGCGTGAAGGAAAATCAATTATTTGTAGAAATTGATAGAATATTATGTGACTTTACATCGAAACTTCCTTTATCTGTCAATTGGGGCAAAGGAGGTATGAAAAAGCTATATGAAAACTTAACAATCTATAATATAACTGCCAATACCTCTGCTCCTAGATTAGAACTAGCCGATGATAGGCCTCTTTCTATGTGTAGCCCAAATCCTTATTCGATTGAGGCACTTGTAAGGGCTAGACATGAGATAATGCATAAAACTGCATGGAGATCTCTTGTAGATCAAGCCTCTATTTATTCTCACATTTCTAATGTTGAGGAAAAATAGAGACGAGATGATATGCAGGAGCTTATATACGCTTGAGGCTAAAAATTGTATCGAAAGATTTAACCCGGATTATTTTTCTAAGTTATTGAATAACTTGGATGTATTCTGGTATTCTTCAATTCATTTTTGCCTTGCCATTGACTTGGTAAGGGATTTTCCTCCTTAGGTTAATGTCATTGGTAGGCAAGTCATACTTAATGTGGTCATAACATTAAATATATGATACATTAGTATGCCTTT
This sequence comes from Ceratopteris richardii, assembly GCA_020310875.1. Classification (NCBI taxonomy): domain Eukaryota; kingdom Viridiplantae; phylum Streptophyta; class Polypodiopsida; order Polypodiales; family Pteridaceae; genus Ceratopteris; species Ceratopteris richardii. The sequence goes on from CM035415.1 coordinate 36,270,674, forward strand.
TTTGGAAAGACATTGCTAAGTACTTATATTGCAAAATCTAATTATCATAATTTTGCAAGTACTTTAGCGTCATTCCTTTCCAATTTTCTTGCTTCCATAAAGAAGTAAACCCTCTACTAAGGACTATGGTTACTTGATTTCATAAATTTTCAAAACCAAAAGAGTGAATTTTATTCACTTAAGTACATTTGTTTGCATACACTTAAGTACATGTGTTTGCATACATTCATGGATGCCATGAATGATTCTAGTATTCCGTAGCCTTAAGCATACTTAACATCGATACCTTTCATAATCTTGTGCTTCCTTGTAGTGCACAAACATGTGCTTCTCTACGATGTATCATCATCCTAATGCACATGTTCTTTGCATCTGAATATGTTTCTTATCAATAGAAACATTTGGAGATGAATTTGTGCATTCAAGGTAACCTTTTGGTAAAACATAAAATGCACATACATCCATTCTTTTCAATGCATAGATGCATGTAACTGCTCAGGGTGCTTGATTTTCTTTTCCATGCCTTTATGTTTGCCTATTCAATGCTTCACTTACCTTATCTTTTTGTTTGGACCATTATGCATAATTGAAGTAATATTCTAAGCTTCAATTATGATTGTGTGCAAAGATAATGAAATCTAAGTTAACCAATATAAAATGAAACATAATTGAAGAAAATACTTAGCTCTATAAGAAGCTTCATTCTTCCTTTGCATTTTAGGGGAGGGATAATTGTTTGCTTTGAGGAAGAGCAATCTTCAACTTCCTATTGATCTCCATGCTTCATAGTGCTCCAAAAATGCTTGAGGTCATCATCGACGCGTGCCAAAAAATATGGCACCAGGGAGGATGCTTGGTTGGTAAAAATGATGGAGGAGCTGATTGATATATCCCATAGAGTTTGCAAGCAGAATTGAAACGCTCTTCATATAGCACGATGCACGACACAATTCATCCACTAGGAAGAGCATGATTTTCACGTAGCCCATGGCTGATTGATCTTTCGGTAATGAGTTCTTATCGCCTGGCTGAGCGTTGAGCATGTGTCGCTGCCAACTATGGAAAAGATCCATTAATGAGGAGGCTTCACACAGTGAAACAGGAACCTAACGAACATCTTTTCTAAGATGAAGACTATGCTCGGCCTCTAGCAGAAAAGCTATTAGCGTGATGGCACAAGACCAAAGAGGCTCGGATACCACTGTTGTATTACCGAAAAACACTCTAGTCTAACTACTCAAGATTATAACTTCTAAGCCCACAAGGGGGTGATAGATGCACCCTCCACCCAACCAACTCCACCCATATATATACCTCAAGGCCAAGAGAGAAATTGTGAGGAGAGCTTGCCAAGTGTCCTCTCCATATGGATGCTAATCCAAGGCCTTCTAACCTTGGAAATCACATGGAAACATATGGCTCTCACATGGATTCTAAAAGGACTTCTCCCAAGCTTGTACGTACAAGTCTCAAGGCATGAGAGGTCTCCCTAAGGGTTAAATATCATACTCTTAGGAAATATCAACCCTAAGGGTCAAAACCCTTTCATTGGGAGTAAATAAATCCAAATATGTCAAGGGTTGAAACCACACTCTTGGAGCGACTTTCTCAAGGGTTCTCCCAATAGAATCCAAGGGTTCTCCAAGTGGTTTTGGACCCTCAAAACCCATGGCTTTGGAGAGAGAGAGAGAGAGAGAGAGAGAGAGAGAGAGAGAGAGAGAGAGAGAAAGAGATAGAGAGAGAGAGAGAGGGATGGATACCCGATTGTTTCTCTGGTGCATGACAGATCTGAGACTTAGATAGGTGGGAGAGATGGAGAGAGAGTGAGAGAGAGAGAGAGAGATTTTCTTTTCCCTTCCTCTTCTTGTCTGCACATGCATATCACACGAATGTCAAAGATAGAGAGAGAGAGAGAGAGAGAGAGAGAGAGAGAGAGAGAGAGAGAGAGAGAGAGAGAGAGACAGAGAGAGAGATCACACGATCAGAAATGGGCAGAAAGAGGTGGAAGAGAGAGAGAGAGAGAGAGAGAGAGAGAGAGAGAGAGAGAGAGAGAGAGAGAGAGAGAGAGAGAGAGAGAGAAAGCATGTTTGTGTATTTATGCATATATATGCATGTAAGTTTGCATGTGTTATGTATGATGCATGTATGCATGTGATGTGATGCATGTAGGCATGAGTAAAGTATGCATGTATGCATGAGTAAAGTATGCATGTATGCATGAGAAGATAGGTTTGCATGTGTATTTATGCTTATGCATGTATATGTTAGTGCATATGTGGATGTATGTTAGAATGTGAAGTATGCATATGTACATGAGTGAGATATGCATGTATGCATGTGAATGTATGCATGTGTGCATGTACATATGTAGTGTGAGTTAATGCATATGCATATGAGTAAGGAGTGCATGTATGCATGAGTGTATGCATGTAAGTGTGAATGTATGTATGCATATGAACTAAAATGTATGCATGTGCATATCTATTTGAATAAGATGCATATGTAGGTATGCGTGTGTGCATGTATCTTAGTGACAAGTGCATGTACATGAGTGATATGTACATGTATGTTAGGATTTGATGCCTGTGTATGCATGTGAAGTTAGTGTATGCATGTGTATGCATATGAAGTTCGTGTATGCATGTGTATCATGTGAAGTTAGTGTATGCATGTGTGCATGCACAAGAAAGATATGCATGTGTGCAAGTGCATATGTAGTGTAAGGTAGTGCATATGCATATAAGATATATGCATCTATATTAGTATGTGTGCATGTACATATTGAAGTTAGTGCACGTGTATATGATAGGTACATGTGTGCATGAGAGAATGAATCCATGTATGCATGTACATTTAAGAGTTAATGCATATGCATCTGAATTTGAGGCATGCGTGTGTGCATGTATGTTAGAAGTATATGTATGCATATAAAGATGATGCATGTATACAAGTGGATGTGTGCATGTATGTTAGCATATGTAGTATGAATGTGTATGCATGTATAGTTAATATATGCATATGAAGTGTGATGTATGTATGCATATATATATATATATATATATATATATATATATATATATATATATATATATATATATATATATATATATATATATATATATATATATATAATAGAATTCATGTGCATATGAAAGAGTGTATATGCATATATGAAGTAGACAAGTAATATAAGTATATGTATGTGTTTATGCCTATTTAAAGTAAATGTGTGTATGAGTTAGCCTTACATGTGTTTACTTGTACATAAATGCACAATAGGTATAAATGAGATTGCATTAGAAATACATGTTAGTGTAGCAATATGCATGTTAAAGGTAATATTTGTATTAAAGCATCTAAAATAAATATATTAATATGAGGATGTATGTGAGTATGTAGTTACATAAACATAAGAGGGTTAAATAACATGTATTAGAATAGGTTTAAATTATGTTAAGTTTTGAATATTAGATTAACAAATGATTGTTTTATATTAAGAAAAGCATACGTATGTTTGTTTAATGGTCTCCTACAGATCGTTGTGAAGAAAACTTGACGAGCAATGAAGAATATTTGATGAGATTACGAGATAGAAGCTGCTTTTATGCTGCTAATTTTAGTTCATTATATGATATTTTGAAGTATTAAGTTTTTGTATAGGAATATTTTCTAAGAGCTGTATTAGAACTCTTTACAAGCATTTGTATAGGTCTAGATTTGATTCTAAAGTCTTTCATACTTTCACTTTACAATTTAATTAAATTTTTATATTGCACCTTCTTATGTCTAAGATCTTAGCATCGACAAGCAAATCTGTTACTAAAAATAAAGAATTAGATAGTTCTTTTATTTTAGGAACGCTTCTACCTACGCCTGTTGAAAATACATTTACTCAAATTAGTTAAAGATCAAGTTGTAGATGAAACTTGAGGTTCTGTAGAATGCAATCGTAACTTATCTAGAGTTTTGCATTTACTCTCATTGTCTTACGTGAACTAGAAAATAGAGAAGATTTGTTTCCTCAACCCTTAAAAAGAAATACTTTTCCACAACAAAAAGAAAACATCGTAGTTGATATAATTAAAGATAGAATAACTAGTGAAGAATTAATATTTCCTTCATATTTAGACGCTATATCTGGGTATAGAAACAACCTTCCATACGGACCATAGTGTTCTACTTTTCATGAATACGAATATTGCATCTATAAGTAAAACTCAACTAAAACAAAAATAGATAGCTCTTTAATTCTAAATACACTTTTACCTACTCCATCAGAAAATAATACTACATAAATCAACGAAAGCAAGGATAGTATAGAAGAAGTAGAAAAAGTGAAAGATCATATTGTAACCAAAACTTTATACTCTTCACTTGATGATTATAGAGTGTCTAAATTTAGAGCTTTTTGTTCAATTGGTTTTCCTGAATTTGACGAAAGAGAGATCTTATTTCCACCTTCCCCTAAAAGGAAAAATCAATCTGAAAACGACGAGGTAGCTATTATTAAAAAATGAATTATTGAAGAGAGTTCTAATAGAATTACTGAAGAAGAACTTATCTTTACAACATATCAAAACGCTAGAAAGGCACTTTCATATAAATCTTAGTTTTTAGATTAAAGTTAAATAGATTAAAAAACTCTAGCTTTTAACTCCAAAACATCGAAAAATCAACCTAGATCCTGAGGCATACTAAGAAGCACCCTGCATGTAGTCACACGGTGAGGTTAGCGTGAATCTGTTGGATGAGCGTCTGCCTCCCTTCACACCCCTCTACAACAGCGTGTGGTATGGGTCGATGGAGTGTGGTACTCTGTTTTGCACATAGCATGCTGTGGCAATGGCTTCTTGCAAAAATGGTTTGGCGAGACCGGCTGTTAAGAACATAGCTCTAGCGCTCCTTGAAGGAGAGATGGATTCTTGCGTTTAGCTTGCCCTCCTTGAAGGAGAGATGGATTCTTGGGTTTTGCCAAAATTGTTTGGTGAGACCGGCTGTTAAGCACATAGCTTGCTCTCCTTGAAGGAGAGATGGATTCTTGTGTTTCGCATGGTATGGCAATGGCTTCTTGCCAAAATGGTTTGGTAAGACCGGCTGTTAAGCACATAGCTTGCACTCCTTGAAGAAGAGATGGATTCTTGTGGAGTGTGTGCCACTGCGAAGTGTTGTTGTATTTCCTCATCATTGAAGAATTTCCTGAGGGCTACTGATATATATTCTCCTCCATTGCCAGAACAAAGAATCTGAATGAGAATGTCATGTTGTCGTAGAGCTTTCTTGTAGTAGTCCTTAAAATGTGATAAAACTTCAGATTTTTGTTTGAGAAAAAATACCGTTATACGTGCTTAGGTCGTCGATGAAGGTAAGAAAATAGCATTGATCGACATGTGTATTCTTCGGTAGTTTTCAAGCTAGCCTTTTGAAGGTGTCATGTGATGAGTGGCTCCAGTGTAAAGTAGCCATTGAGGAGCATCTTGGACAGGAGCTATATGCAAATTCTTGTTAGATAGATTTTAAGTGAAGAGTTTTAGGTCTTCGACATTCGGTGATGAGTCCTCCTCATGGTGAATTTGTGCATCTTGAGCACGGGGCCGAGGGCGTGAGTATTGTCTCTGAAATCGTTTTGTGTGACACTCTTTTTCGATGTGCCGTTGGTGGCCACAGTAGTCATAGATAAGGGGTCTCGGCACATGTGAGGATGTCTTGGTAGATGAGCGTTGAGGGATATGATGTGCACCCTTTGAGAACTGGTGGTGATGCCTTGCTATGTTCACTTTAGTCATTGTGGACAAAGATTGACTTAGGGGCATTGTATCTTCTTGCAAGATACGTGCTATGAGAGTTCAATGGTCAAGCCAACAAGAGAGGCTTGAGTGGTGATGAACGACTGCAAAGAGGATGGTAAGGCAGCGAGCAGGAGCATGCTTTGCAGGGAGTCCTCTAGTGTGTCTCGTGATAGGAGGGCATTGTCCATGGGGGTCTACCAATAATTTAGAAATTGGGTTGTGGATTGATGTCCAACAGTGTAGCAGTTAGGAGTCCCTTGAGAGAAGTGACATGAGTGATAAGGTACTTGTGGTGGTAGTGTGACTTGAGAGTACTCCACATGGTGACGGAGGTTGGGCAAAGTCAAATGAGCTGGGCTTGGTAGTCATCGAGGTGAAAGACGATTTCTGCCTCTGCTTGGAGATCCTTTGTGTTCCAGTAATGTAGGTGACATGAGTTGCCTGCTAGTTTGGGTTTCATTCCCGAGACTACATGCCATATGGATGCACATTTTAGCAAGACAGTGAGTCGCATGGCCCATGTGAGGTACTTGGTGCCATCAAGTTTATCGAGGTTGTAGCTTCGTATAGTTGGGGCATAGAAGCTTGTGGATGGTGCGCCATGCTGCTATTTGGACGAAGAGAGGGAAGAGACCAGTAGGCAAAGTGTTCATTATGCAGAAGATAGTGAGAACTCTGTCTGGGAGCTTACTCTGATATCATGTTGAGATGATAGTTTCCAAACAGCAGCAAGGAGACTTCACAAACTGAACACTGAACTGAAAACGCTATTGCGAATACAAGTTTAAGTAAAAAAGTGGGGCTGGAAAGCCTATTGCCCAAAGGAGTGGTGTTGGAGGGCTATGGTTATGGTCCACGTAGTGGCCTAAAGAGGAGTCATGTCAGATGGTTGAATGAGTGGTCTGCAGTTATGGTCCAGGTAGTGGACTCAAGAGGAGTTATGTCTGATGGTTCAGAGAGTGGTGTGCAGCTACGTTTTTGTGAGAGCTTACGATTTATTGATTTTACAACATTAAGAGTTAAGAGGGATGAACGCATTGAAACGCTGCAATCCAACAGGAACACAGTATTTTGTGCTTGATCTTTCTTCAGTTGATGAGACGAATAACAGAAAAACAGCTTAAGGACCGTACGCATACCTCACATAAGTCTCCGCTACGTTTGAAAACTCTAGAAATGCATGCACGTCCCGATTATTTGGCTAAAGCAGCTTGGTATCACAAGTGCGTCGCTTACCTTTATGTTGATGCCATTATCTGGTCAGAGGCTGTAAACTTCTCCACATCCGGGATCTCAGCATAATCAGGCAAGTGCAGACCTCCGACAGCGCGAGTGGCGTAGTGGGATAGTATGACTCAGGTCTGCACAACCGGATGAGGTTCACCGCTCCATTTTGAAGAGGATATGGGAGGGTCTCTTCAATTTCAACTTGCCAGAGAGAGCCTGGGACTTCGCAAGTGGCAGATGTTGCAACCCTGCTCAATCGGATATTCGGGAGAACGCCATTGTGAAGGGCACAACAGTTCAGATATTGGTGGAGCTGTTAAAGGTATATGTTAAAGGTTCTGAATTATATGTTAAAGGTAGCTGTTTATAATATGGTCGTGCAAACATGAGTTTTGAATTATAAGTTAAAGGTAGTTGTTTATAATATGGCCGTGCAAACAAGCAAGATTTTAGTAGCGGATTGGTTTTAAGGCCCGAGTGGCACAGTTCATGGGGCGGAGTGGTAATCGTCTCATTCTTTTGGATCCTTGTGTAAGGCACGTTCTATTCACCTAGTTATATGTTTGTGGACTGAGCCTTTGTGACCACCCTCTCCCATTCGTATCCCTGTTAGGCTGGACCGGTGTGGGATGTGCCCTGTTTTTCCCCTGTGAGGAGGGAAGTTGATCCTTCATTGACTAGCAAGGTTTCCATGTAAAGATGGCTAGAGGTAACATAATAAGTAGCTTCTGCGTAGTAAGTCGTGCATCACTGAAAAGAGCCTCTACCATTCGCATGTAGCACATTTCCATGGAGCGACACTAGCAATTCCGATGGGTGCCTCTTGAGGGGGTGCTCAGGCCAGATTGAGTGCAAAGATGTTCTTAAGTGTTATGTACAAGTCCCTCTCCATATGTGCTGCCAGCTACAATAGTTGTACAACAGTTTAGCTGCACTTCAGTTTTGTAACAATTTTGAGTTATCTTGTGGATTTGCATCGCGCAACTAAATACAAAAGTGCTCTTAGGTTTACGGCTTATGAGTAATATGTTATGAAATCAGAAAAAGGATAGACGCTGCTATATTTTATGAGCTTGGAAAAGTATCCACGATGTTCAGTTTACAATAGTTTTAAAATTTTATGTTATGGAAGATCTTGCAGAAGGAAAAATGAGGTTATTTTTGGCAGCCCGTACCCACGTTGTTTATGTGCAAGATTTCTTGGCCCTCATGTTGGGTGTTTCACGTTTTCTTTCAGTTCAGTTATGAAAGTTGTGCCATTGCATTCTTTATGTGCACTTCATTGCATTCTTTATGTGCACTTTAGGGTGAAGAGTGTGTGGTTTATAAGAAAGAGTCACTGACAGGCTGATTGGACATGGTCCTCCCATGTAGGTTGTTTGAAGGTCATGCCTATGGGTCTCCATGAAGTCGGGGCTTGGTGCAAATGTGGACCTGCGAGTTGAACATGGTTCTCCTAGTCGGATTGTTGGTTGGTTGTGCTCGCGGGATCCCTTCGAGACGGAGGCTAGTTGTGTGTGGGTCGGGGGGTTGAGCGTGTTCTCCCTGATGATTGATAAGCAAGGAACATGCACAATCCAAGGCATCTTAAGAGAAAATGAGGAATTCACTCGCTTAAACATTAAAGAGTACCTGGATGCATTTGAGGAGCAAGAGCAAATCCAAGGTTTATATGATGATGTTTTCGTGAAATATTTTCGCGGTGTTGTTTCCAGTTCAATCCTAGAAAGTATACAAGTTCAGGCCAATAAACCTTGGGAAGAATTTAGAAAAGAATTACATAAGATGTTCTATCTTGAGGATTTTAGCCAGCATAGTCGGGAAGGACTTTTACGATGGATAAACTCTTGAAAGAGCAATGATTCCTTAACTCATCTTCATGGTGAGTTTATAGGGCTGAAGTTGAGAGACGTATAGAAGAGCCTAGAAAAAGATATGGCCTGACCAACGAATAGGAAAAAGTAAAAAGAGAAATAGAGGTTGTTGCTCAAATGAAGCAAAGGCAAACAATTTTGTATGCTAGATCAAATGCTTCTCAACATAGGGAGATTCCTGCTGCAAGGCAAATTAACATGCCAATGCCTACGACTAAGGCTACGGCTAACAATATTTTTGCCCCTAAAGCTTCGATAGAATTTCAACTAGATATTCTATGTAAATAGATGGAGAATGTTATGAACATGCAGACATCTCTTTCCAAAGAGGTTGCCCAATTGAATAACAAAGTACACTCCATGAGTTTTAATGATCCTCGAGCAGTAGTGGTGTAGTGCAAGCAGCACCCATACAACCAATTATGCCACAATACATTCCTCCTCAGCCAATTTTCTAGCCAGCTCAACCTACTCAGTTCGCTCCTCAGCCAGCGTTTCAAAGAAATACTGGAAGAAGAGGGACTAGTGGAAAGCGATGTGTATGGTGTGATAGTCAAGAAGGACGTATGCATGTGATGAATTAAGAAGCACAAAGGAAAATCAATTATTTATAGAAATTGATAGAAGATTGTGTGACTTTACATCAAAACTTCGTTTATCTGTCAATTGGGGCAAAGGAGGTATGAAAAAGCTATATGAAACTTAACAATCTCTAATACAACTGCCACTACCTCGGCTGCTAGATTAGAGCTAGCCGATGATAGGCTTCTTTCTATGCCTAGCCAAAATCCTTATTCGATTGAGGCACTGGTAAGGGCTAGAGATGAGATAATGTATAAAAATGCATGGAGATCTCCTATAGATCAAGCCTCTGTTTATTCTCACATTGCTAATGTTGAGGAAAAACGGAGACGAGATGATATGCAGGAGCTTATATACTTTCATGCATATACGCTTGAGGCTAAGAATTGTATCGAAAGATTTAACTCGGAGAATTTTTCTAAGTTATTGAATAACTTAGATGTATTCAGGTATTCTTCAATTCATTTTTGCCTTGCCATTGACTTGGTAAGGGATTTTCTTTCTTAGGTTTACTTCATTGGTAGGCAAGTCATAGTTAATGTGGACATAACATTAAATATGTGATACATTACTATCCCTTTTTTGGAAAGATATTGCTGATTACTTATATTGCAAAATCTAATTATCATAATTTTGCAAGTACTTTAGCTTCATTCCTTTCCAATTGTCTTGCTTCCATAAAGAAGTAAACCCTCTACTGAGGACTATGGTTACTTACTTGGTTTCATAAATTTTCAAAACCAAAAGAGTGAATTTTTTTTCAATTAAGTACATTCGTTTGCATACGCTTAATTACATGTGTTTCCATACATTCATGGATGCCATGAATGATTCTAGTAATCCATAGCCTGAAGCATACTTAAAATCGATACTGTAGAGGAGGTACTGAGGTATCCACTTTTAACAAGATCAGAAAATATGTACTTCCAATACTTGTACTACTCAAGATTATAACTTCTAAGCCCACAAGGTGGTGAGAGATGCACCCTCCACCCAACCAACTCCACCCATATATATACCTCAAGGCCAAGGGGGAAAATGTGATGAGAGCTTGCCAAATGTCCTCTCCACATGGATGCTAATCCAAGGCCTTCTAACCTTGGAAATCATATGGAATCATATGGATCTCACATGGATTCTAAAAGGACTTCTCCAAAGCTTGTACGTACAAGTCTCAAGGCCTGAGAGGTCTCCCTAAGGGTTAAATATCATACTCTTACGAAATATCAACCCTAAGGGTCAAAACCCTTCAATTGGGAGTAAATAAATCCAAATAACTCAAGGGTTCAAACCACACTCTTGGAGACACTTTGTCCAGGGTTCTCCCAATAGAATCAAAGGGTTCTCCAAGTGGTTTTGGACCCTCAAAACCCATGTCTTTGGTCACTTTGACCGATATTTATAGAACAGACCACCAGCTCTATTTCTCTACCATTTCCTAGAGATTTTGTAGATGGTGATTCTATATGGTTGCACAAATAGTTGCTTGCTCTCATGGTCTGATCCTCCTCCATCAAGCTCCGAGAGAGCAAAGACATGATCTGAAATGGGCAGAAAGAGCACAGAGAGAGAGAGAGAGAGAGAGAGAGAGAGAGAGAGAGATGAATACCGAGTTGTTGCTCTTGCGTGAGACAGATGTGAGCTTTAGAGAGAGACAGAGAGAGAGAGAGAGAGAGAAGGCATGTATGTGTAATTATGCATATATATGCATGTAAGTTTGCATGTGTTATGTATGATGCATGTATGCATGTGATGTGATGCATGTATTCATGAGTAATATATGCATGTATGCATGAGTAAAGTATGCATGTATGCATGAGTAAAGTATACATGTATGCATGAGAAGATAGGTATGCATGTGTATTTATGCTTACGCATGTATATGTGAGTGCATGTGTGGATGTATGTTAGAATGTGAAGTATGCATATGTACATGAGTGAGATATGCATGTATGCATGTGAATGTATGCATGTGTGCATGTACATATGTAGTGTGAGTTAATGCATATGCATATGAGTGAGAAGTGCATGTATGCATGAGTGTATGCATGTAAGTGTGAATGTATGTATGCATATGAACTAAAATGTATGCATGTGCATATCTAATTGAATAAGATGCATATGTAGGTATGCGTGTGTGCATGTATCTTAGTGACAAGTGCATGTACATGAGTGATATGTACATTTATGTTAGGATGTGATGCATGTGTATGCATATGAAGTTAGTGTATGCATGTATATGCATGTGAAGTTAGTGTATGCATGTGAAGTGTTATCATGAGTGAGGTTTGCATGTGTGCATGCACGAGAAAGATATGCATGTGTGCATGTGAATATGTAGTGTAAGATAGTACATATGCATATAAGATATATGCATATATGTTAGTATGAGTGCATGTACATATTGAAGTTAGTGCACGTGCATATGATAGGTACATGTGTGCATGAGAGAATGAATGCATGTATGCATTTACATATTAGAGTTAATGCATATGCATATGAACTGTGAGGCATGCATGTGTGCATGTATGTTAGAAGTATATATATGCAATATATAAAGATGATTCATGTATGCAAGTGGATGTGTGCATGTATGTTAACATATGTAGTATGAATGTGTATGTCCTGTTTATATATATATATATATATATATATATATATATATATATATATATATATATATATATATATATATATATATATATATATATATATATATATATATATATATATATATATATAATAGAATGCATATGCATATATATATATATATATATATATATATATATAATAGAATGCATATGCATATGCATATATATATATATATATATATATATATATATATATATATATATATATATATATATATATATATATATATATATATATATATATATATATATATATATATATATATATATATATATATATATATATATAATAGAATGCATATGCATATGCATATATATATATATATATATATATATATATATATATATATATATATATATATATATATATATATATATATATATATATATATATATATATATATATATATATATATATATATATATATATATATATATATATATATATATATATATATAATAGAATGCATATGCATATGAAAGAGTGTATATGCATATATGAAGTAGATAGGTAATATAAGTATATGTATGTGTTTATGCCTATTTAAAGTAAATGTGTGTATGAGTTAGATACATGTGTTTACTTGTACATAAATGCATAATAGATATAAATGAGATTGCATTACAAGTACATGTTAGTGTAGGAATATGCATGTTAAAGATAATATTTGTATAAAAGCATCTAAAATATATATATTTATATGAGGATGTATGTGAGTATGTAGTAACATAAACATAAGAGGGTTAATTAACATGTATTAGCAAAGGTTTAAATTATGTTAAGTTTTGAATATTAGATTAACAAATGAGTGTTTTATATTAATAAAAGCATACTTATGTTTGTTTAATGGTCTCCTGTAGATCGTTGTGAAGAAAACTTGACGAGCACTGAAGAAGATTTGATGAGATTACGAGATAGAAGTTGCTTTTATGCTGCTAATTTTAGTTCATTATATGATATTTTGAAGTATTAAGTTTTTGTATAAGAATATTTTCTAAGAGCTGTATTAGAACTCTTTACAAGCATTTATAGAGGTCTAGACTTGATTCTAAAATTTTTCATACTTTCACTTTACAGTTTAATTAAATTCTTATATTGCACCTTCTTATGTCTACGATTTTAGCATCCACAAGCAAATCTGTTACTGAAAATAAAGAACTAGATAGTTCTTTTGTTTTAGGATTGCTTCTACCTACACTTGTTGAAAATACATTTACTCAAATTAGTGAAAAATAGCAAAAGTCAAGTAATAGAAATAGTTAAAGATCAAGTTGTAGATGAAACTTTAGGTTCTGTTGAATGCAATCGTAACTTATCTAGAGTTTTGCATTTACTCTCAATTGTCTTACCTGAACCAGAAAATAGAGAAGATTTGTTTCCTCCAACCTTAAAAAGAAATACTTTTCCACAACAAAAAGAAAACATCGTAGTTGATATAATCAAAGATAGAATAACTAGTGAAGAATTAATTTCTCCTTCATATTTAGATGCTTTATCTAGGTATAGAAACACACTTCCATACGGACCATAGTGTTCTACTTTTCATGAATACGAATATTGCATCTACAAATAAGACTCAACTAAAAAGAATATAGATAACTCTTTTATTCTAAATACACTTTTACCTACTCCATCAGAAAATAATACTACATAAATCAATGAAAGCAAGGATAGTATAGAAGAAGTAGAAATAGTGAAAGATCATATTGTAATTGAAACTTTATACTCTTCACCTGACGATTATAGAGTGTCTAGATTTATAACTTTTTGTTCAATTGCTTTTCTTGAATTTGACGAAAGAGAGATCTTATTTCCACCTTCCCCTAAAAGGAAAAATCAATCTGAAAACGACGAGGTAGCTATTATTAAAGAATGTATTATTGAAGAGAGTTCTAATCGAACTATTGAAGAAGAACTTATCTTTACAACATATCAAAACGCTAGAAATGCACTTTCATATAAATCTTAGTTTTTAGATTAAAGTTAAATAGATTAAAAAACTCTAGCTTTTAACTCCAAAACATTGAAAATCAAACCTAGATCCTGAAGCATACTAAGAAGCTCCCTGCGTGTAGTGACACGGTGAGGTTAGCGTGAATCTGTTGGATGAGCGTTCTGCCTCCCTTCACACCCCTCTACGACAGCGTGTGGTATGGTGCGATGGAGTGTGGTACTTCGTTTTGCACATAGCATGCTGTGGCATTGGCTTCTTGCCAAAATGGTTTGGTGAGACCGGCTGTTAAGCACATATCTTGCGCTCCTTGAAGGAGAGATGGATTCTTGCATTTAGCTTGCCCTACTTGAAGGAGAGATGGATTCTTACGTTTTGCCAAAATGGTTTGGTGAGACCGACTGTTAAGCACATAGCTTGCGCTCCTTGAAGGAGAGATGGATTCTTGTGTTTAGCATGCTGTGGAAATGGCTTCTTGCCAAAATGGTTTGGTGAGACTGGCTCTTAAGCACATAGCTTGCGCTCCTTGAAGGAGAGATGGATTCTTGTGGAGTGTGTGCCACTATGAATTGTTGTTGTATTTCCTCATCATTGCAAAATTTCTTGAGGGCTACTCATATATTTTCTCCTCCATTGTCAGAACATAGAATCTGAACGAGAATGTCATGTTGTCGTAGAGCTTTGCTGTAGTAGTCCTTAAAATGTGATAAAACTTCAGATTTTTGTTTGAGAAAAAATACCGTTATACCTGCTAAAGTCATCGATGAAGGTAAGAAAGTAGCATTGACCGGTAAGAGACACGGTATCCATGGGGCCACATTAGTCACTATGGACAAGTTGATGTAGCTGAGAGGTTCACGTATAGGAGCACATGAATGGTTTATGGGAAGCTTTTGCCCATGAGGCATCCTTCATAGAGATTGATTGAGGTCATGTAGTTTGTGTTGCGCTATTTGATGAAGTGTAATGACATTGATGTGGCCAAGCCTAGTGCCACAAGAGTGTGGTTGTGGCCTTTGTTAAATGTTTGAAGACCATGGATGATAAGGACAGTGTGGCATGATCTATGGCATGATTAGATTGTTTTCTAATGGGTATGGGATAAAGGTTATTAACTTGAGGAAGCTTGAGAGTTTCCTATTGCCCATATGATACCTTAAAATGATGCACACAATAGTTGTGGAAAAACTCCACAAAGGATCCAGATATAGTGGCAGTAGATACAAAGATAAGGTTGTGTGTAAGACCAGGAATGTGGTAGATATTTTTACGTGTGATAGTGTTACCGCTTGAGAGTTGAATGGTGAGGTTTCCCATACCGACAACTTGAAGTGAGTGATCGGTCCCGATGTAGATGAGAACGTGATTGTGTATTCTTCGGTAGTTTTCAAGCCAGCCTTTTGAAGGTGTCATGTGATGAGTGGCTCCAGTGTCAAGTAGCCATTGAGGAGCATGTTGGACAGGAGCTATATGCAAATTCTTGTTCGATAGATTTTAAGTAAAGAGTTTTAGGTCTTCGACATTCGGTGACGAGTCCTCCTCATGGTGAATTTGTGCATTTTGAGCATGGGGCCGAGGGCATGAGTATTGTCTGTCAGATCGTTTTGTGCGACACTCTTTTTCAATGTGTGGTTGGCGGCCATAGTAGTCACAGATAAGGGGTGTGGACACATGTGAGGATGTCTTGGTAGATTGACTTAGCCACATGCATCTTCTTGCAAGTTACGTGCTATGAGAGTTCAATGGTCAAGCCAACAAGAGAGGCTTGAGTGGTCATGAACGACTTCCAAGAGGATGGTAAGGCAGCGAGAAGGAGCATGCTTTGCAGGGAGTCCTCCAGTGTGACTCCTGATAGGAGGGCATTGTCCATGAGGGTCTGCCAATTATTTAGAAATTGGGTTGTGGATTGATGTCCAACAGTGTAGCAGTTCGGAATCGCTTGAGACAAGTGACACGAGTGATAAGGTCCTTGTGGTGGTAGTGTGACTTGAGACTAATCCACATGGTGATGGAGGTTGTGCAAAGTCAAATGACCTAGGCTGGGCAGCCGCCAAGGTGAAAGAGGATTTCTGCCTGTGCTTGCAGATCCTTTGTGTTCGAGTCATGTAGGTGACATGAGTCACCTGCTAGTTTGGGTGTCATTCTCGAGACTACATGCCATATGGATGCACGTTTTAGCAAGACTGTGACTCGCATGGCCCATGTGAGGTAGTTGGTGCCATCAAGTTTATCGAGGTTGTAGCTTTGTATAGTTGAAGGCATAGAATCTTGTGGATGGTGTGCCATGCTGCTATTTGGATGAAGAGAGGGCAGAGACGAGGAGACAAAGTGTTCAGTATGCGGAAGGTAGTAGCACTCTATTTGCGAGCTTACTCTGATATCATGTTGAGATGACAGTTTCCAAACAACAGCAACGAGACTTCACAAAATGAACAATGAACTAAAAAACGCTATTGCAAATACAAGTTTAAGTAAGAAAGTGAGGCTGGAAAGCCTGTTGCCTAAAGGAGTGGTGTTGGAGGGCTATGGTTATGGTCGAGGTAGTGGCCTAAAGAGGAGTCATGTCAGATGGTTGAGTGATGGTCCAGGTAGTGGACTCAAGACGCCTTATGTCTCATGGTTCAGCAAGTGGTCTGCAGCTATGTTTTTGTGAGAGCTTACGATTTATTGATTTTACAACATTAAGAGGGATGAACGCATCGGAACACTTCAATCCAACAGGAACACAATATTTTGTGCTTGATCTTTCTTCAGTTGATGAGAGGAATAACAAAAAACAGCTTAACAAACATACGCATACGTCACATAAGTCTCCGCTACATTTGAAAACTCGAGAAATGCATGTGTTGAGATGACAGTTTCCAGACACCAGCAAGGAGACTTCACAAAATGAACACTGAACTGAAAAACACTATTGCAAATACAAGTTTAAGTAAGAAAGTGAGGCTGTAAAGCTTGTTGCCTAAAGGAGTGGTGTTGGAGGGCTATGATTATGGTCCAGGTAGTGGACTCAAGAGGAGTTTTGTCTGTTCAGGGAGTGGTTTGCAGCTACGTTTTTGTGAGAGCTTACGATTTATTGATTTTACAACATTAAGAGTTAAGAGGGATGAACGCATCGAAACGGTGCAATCCAACAGAAACACAGTATTTTGTGCTTAATCTTTCTTAGTTGATGAGACGAATAACAAAAAAACAGCTTAACGAACGTAGGCATACGTCACATAAGTCTCCGCTACGTTTGAAAACTCGAGAAATGCATGCACGTCCCGCTTATTTGGCTAAAGGAGCTTGGTATCACAAGTGCGTCGATTACCTTTAAGTTGATGCCATTATCTGGTCAGAGGCTGGAATGCAGTGAGATGCCTGTAAACTTCTCCACATCCGGGATCTCAGCATAATCAGGCAAGTGCAGACCTCCGACAGCGCGAGTGGCGTAGTGGGATAGTATTACTGAGGCCTGCACAACCGGATGAGGTTCACCGCTCCATTTTGAAGAGGATATGGGAGGGTCTCTTCAATTTCAACTTGCCAGAGAGAGTCTGGGACTTCGCAAGTCGCAGATGTCGCAACCCTGATGAATCGGATATTCGGAAAACGCCATTTCGAAGGGCACAACAGTTCAGATATTGGTGGAGCTCAGCACAGTCGGGATACATGGAGATCCATGATGGGTTGCGGGCAAAAGAGTAGCGATAGAAGTGTCCACGGATGTCGCTGCGGCAGCCAAAGTAGCGTTTCAAGAACCATCTCCCACCGATGTCCGAGCATCTCTCTAGACCACGACAAAAGAAGTATGGCCTGATTGTAGGAGCTTGATTGCCATGCAAACAACAGATATTCCTGCACCTATAATAAGAATCTCAATGCCGGCCATCACCGGCAGTAGAAGTCATCAGAGGGTGGCGTACTTCAGTGCATGCAGGTAGAGTTCTGAATTATAAGTCATCAGAGGGTGGCGTACTTCAGTGCATGCAGGTAGATTTCTGAATTATAAGTTAAAGGTAGCTAGATTTCTGAATTATAAGTTAAAGGTAGCTGTTTATAATATGGTCGTGCAAACATGAGTTTTGAATTATAAGTTAAAGGTAGTTGTTTATAATATGGCGGTGCAAACATATTGTGATGGCCCTTTATTTCTATCCAGCCATTTATGGTGCTTGTGTCGTATTCCCTGCTGTGTCAAATTGTGTGCAACTATAAGACGAGTGGGTTCCATGACATCCTCTGCACTGCAGACTGGTTTGGAGTGTCCTCCAACATACCGGCTAAGAAGCACTATGGGCATGTGTGCCGAGCCTTCCCTTCCTCACCGTTCTTGGGAATGTCGGTTGTCCCTCGAGCCATGGGTAGATGCCCGATAATGGGAATGTCCCCTCTCACTCCTAGGTGGGTCTTGGGTTCCTTGACGATTGCATGCTGTGAGGTCGGCTCATCTTGGATGGCCACCTCCTATCTTTGAGTTGAGGTCCTTCGGGGTTGGCTTCGTTTTCGGCGGCCTCCCCGTGTTGGTTTTGGAAAGAGCTTTCGCTTTGCACTTAGATGTGCATTTCATCGTTTGACGGTTGTCTCACAAGAGCGTGCTTGTCTACATGCAACTGTTCTCATCTTTTCGGTTTATGTTCGCTTCCACTATCTTCAGGCCTTCGGGCCGTTTCGGTTTGAGGAATGTGCAAGTTAGCTTGTCTTGGATGGCTACCTGTTTCTTTCAAATAAGTTTCCTTCCATGCATTTAAGTTGGAGCCCTTTCGGTTTTGGGTTGCTAAAGGGCAAAGGCCCGTTTTGCAACTCCCTTGTACTTCTTATGTTCCATGCGGGTTAGGCCCAAGAAAGAAACCTCTTGGACTTGAGTTTGTAGTTATTGGCTACATTTGGTATCAGAGCTTCAACTCTCATGGTCGGATGCATGTGAGCCATGGACATGGCCATGGACGAGCCGTCGGAGAAGGGCATAAATTTTAGTTTTTGTGGAAATGAAGTGTGCTCCTTTGGCAATGTGCGTCGCATGGGACGTTGGCCATTTGGCAAAAATATGGAATTGTTTTTTTGGTTATGTGAGCTTTAAGACAAGCATTTCGCTTCGTTTCAGGCCATTGATAAAGCAAGATTTTAGTAGCGGATTGGTTTTAAGGCTCGAGTGGCACAGTTCATGGGGCGGAGTGGTAGTCGTCTCATTCTTTTGGATCCTTGTGTAAGGCACATTCTATTCACCTAGTTATATGTTTGTAGAATGCAATCCTAACTTATCTAGAGTTCTTCCTTTACTCTCAATTGTCTGACCTGAACTAGAAAATAGAGAAGATTTGTTTCCTCCAACCTTAAAAACAAATATTTTCCACAACAAAAAGAAAACATCGTAGTTGATATAATTAAAGATATAATAACTAGAGAAGAATTAATTTTTCCTTCATATTTAGAGGCTATATCTAGGTATAGAAACACACTTCCATATGGACCATAGTGTTCTACTTTTCATGAATATGAGTATTGCATCTACAAGTAAGACTCAACTAAAAAGAAAATAGATAGCTCTTTTATTCTAAATACACTTTTACCTACTCCATCAGAGAATAATACTACATAAAGTAACGAAAGCAAGGATATTATAGAAGAAGTAGAAAAAGTGAAAGATCATGTTGTAACCGAAACTCACCTGACGATTATACAGTGTCTAGATTTAGAGTTTTTTGTTCAATTGATTTTCCTAAATTTGACAAAAGAGAGATCTTATTTCCACCTTCCCTGAAAAGGAAAAAGCAATCTGAAATCGACGAGATAGCTATTATTAAAAAATGTATTATTCAGAGAGTTCTAATCGAATTACTGAAGAAGAACTTATCTTTACAACATATCAAAACGCTAGAAAGGCACTTTCATATAAATCTTAGTTTTTAGATTAAAGTTAAATAGATTAAAAAAAATCTAGCTTTAAACTCCGAAATAGTGAAAACTCAACCTAGATCATGAAGCATACTAAGAAGCACCCTACGTGTAGTCACAGGGTGAGGTTAGCGTGAATCTGTTGGATGAGCATTCTGCCTCCCTTCACACCCCTCAATGACAGCGTGTGGTATGGGTAGATGGAGTGTGGTACTCTGTTTTGCACATAGCATGCTCTGGCAATGGATTCTTGCCAAAATGGTTTGGTGAGACCGGGTGTTAAGCACATAGCTTGGGCTCCTTGAAGGAGGGATGGATTCTTGCATTTAGCTTGCCCTCCTTGAAGGACAGATGGATTCTTGTGTTTTGCCAAAATGGTTTGGTGACACGGGTTGTTAAGCACATAGCTTGCGATCCATGAAGGAGAGATGGATTCTTGTGTTTAGCAACCTGTGGCAATGGCTTCTTGCCAAAATGGTTTGGTGAGACCGGCTGTTAAGCACATAGCTTGCGCTCCTTGAAGGAGAGATGGATTCTTGTGGAGTGTGTGCCATTGTGAATTGTTGTTGTATTTCCTCATCATTGCACAATTTCTTGAGGGCTACTGATATATATTCTCCTCCATTGTCAGAAAAAAGAATCTAAACGAGAATAACGTGTTGTTGTAGAGCTTTTCTGCAGTAGTCCTTAAAATGTGATAAAACTTCAGATTTTTGTTTGAGAAAAAATACCATTATACCTGCTAAAGTCATCAATGAAGGTAAGAAAGTAGCTTTGATCGGTAAGAGACACGGTATCCATGGGGCCACATTAGTCACTATGGACAAGTTGATGTTGCTGAGAGCTTTGTGTATAGGAGCACATGAACGGTTTATGGGAAGCTTTACCCATGAGGCATCCTTCATAGAGATGGATTGAGGTCATGTTTGAGGGCATTCCATGACAGAGTTTGTGTTGTGCTATTCGATGAAGTGTTATGACATTGATGTGGCCAAGGCCATAGTGCCACAAGAGTGTGGTTGTGCCTTTGTTAAATGGTTGAAGACCATGGATGATAAGGACAGTGTGACATGATCTATGGCATGATAAGCTTGTTTTCTAATGGGTATGGGATAAAGGTTATTAACTTGAGGAAGCTTGAGAGTTTCATATTGCCCAGATGATAACTTAAAATGATGCACCACAATAGTTGTGGAAAAACTCCACAAAGGATCCAAATGTGGTGGGAGTAGATACAAAGATAAGGTTGCATGTAAGACCAAGAATGTGGTAGATATTTTTAAGTGTGATAGTGTTACCGCTTGAGAGTTGAATGGTGAAGTTTCCCATACTGACAACTTGAAGTGAGTGATCATCCCCCATGTAGATGAGAACTTGATTGTGTATTCTTCGATAGTTTTCAAGGCATCCTTTTGAAGGTGTCATGTGATGAGTGGCTCGAGTGTCAAGTACCCATTGAGGAGCATCTTGGACAGGAGCTATATGCGAATTCTTGTTAAATAGATTTTAAGGGAAGAGTTTTAGGTCTTCGACATTCGGTGACGAGTCCTCCTCATGGTGAATTTGTGCATTTTGAGCATGGGGCCGAGGGCCTGAGTATTGTCTGTCATATCGTTTTGTGTGACACTCTTTTTGGATGTGTCTTTGGCGGCCACACTAGTCAAAGATAAGGGGTCTGGACACATGTGAGGATGTCTTGGTAGATGAGCGTTGAGGGATATGATGTGCACCCTTTGAGAAGTTGTGGTGATGCCTTGGTATGTTCAGTTCACTCATTGTGGAAATAGATTGACTTAGGTGCATTGTACCTTCTTGCAAGATACGTGCTATGAGAGTTCAATGGTCAAGCCAAGAAGAGAGGCTTGAGTGGTGATGAACGACCGCCAAGAGGATGGTAAGGCAGCGAGCAGGAGCATGCTTTGCAGGGAGTCCTCCAGTGTGACTCCTGATACGAGGGCATTGTCCATGAGGGTCTGCCAATTATTTAGAATTTGGGTTGTGGATTGATGTCCAATTGTGCAGCAGTTAGGAGTCGCTTGAGAGAAGTGACACGAGTGATAAGGTCCTTCTGGTGGTAGTGTGACTTGAGAGTACTCCACATGGTGACAGAGGTTGTGCAAAGTCAAACGAGCTGGGCTTGGCAGTCGCCGAGGTGAAAGAGGATTTCTGCCTGTGCATTAAGATCCTTTGTGTTCGAGTCATGTAGGTGACATGAGTTGCCTGCTAGTTTGGGTGTCATTCTCGAGACTACATGCCATATGGATGCATGTTCTAGTGAGACAATGACTCGCATGGACCATGTGAGGTAGTTGGTGCCATCAAGTTTATCGAGGATGTAGCTTCGTATAGTTGAAGGCATAGAATCTTGTGGATGGTGCGCCATGCTGCTATTTGGATGAAGAGAGGGCAGAGACCAGGAGGCAAAGTGTTCACTATGCGTAAGGTAGTGAGCACTCTATCTGCGAGCTTACTCTGATATCATGTTGAGATGACAATTTCCAGACAACAGCAAGGAAAAATGAACACTGAACTGAAAAATGCTATTGCAAATACAAGTTTAAGTAAGAAAGTGAGGCTGGAAAGCCTGTTCCCTAAAGGAGTGGTGTTGGAGGGCTAAGGTTATGGTCCAGGTAGTAGCCTAAAGAGGATTCATGTCAGATGGTTGAGTGAGTGGTGTGTAATTATGGTCCAGGTAGTGGACTCAAGAGGAGTTATGTCTGATGGTTCTGGGAGTGGTCTGCAGGTACGGTTTTGTAAGAGCTTACAATTTATTGATTTTACAACATTGAGAGGGATGAACGCATCGAAACGCTACAATCCATCAGGAACACAATATTTTGTGCTTGATCTTTCTTCAGTTGATGAGGATTATGGATGATGTCCAACAGTGTAGCAGTTAGGAGACGCTTGAGAGAAGTGACACGAGTGATAAGGTCCTTGTGGTGGTAGTATGGCTTGAGAGTACCCCACATGGTGACGGAGGTTGTGCAAAGTCAAACGAGCTGGGCTTGGCAGTCGCCGAGGTGAAATAGGATTTCTGCTGTGCTTGCAGATCCTTTGTGTTCAAGTCAGGTAGGTGACATGAGTCGCCTTCTGTTTTGGGTGTCATTCACGAGACTATATGCCATACGGATGCACGTTTTAGCAAGACGGTGACTCGGATGGCCCATGTGAGGTAGTCGGTGCCGTCAAGTTTATCGAGGTTGTAGCTTCGTATAGTTGAAGGCATAGAAGCTTGTGGATGGTGTGCCATGCTGCTATTTGGATGAATAGAGGGCAGAGACCAGGAGGCAAAGTGTTCAGTATGCGGAAGGTAGTGAGCACTCTGTGTGCGAGCTTACTCTGGTACCATGTTGAGATGACAGTTTCCAGACAGAAGCAAGGAGACTTCACAAAATGAAAACTGAACTGAAAAACGCTATTGCAAATACAAGTTTAAGTAAGAAAGTGAGGCTGGAAAGCCTGTTGCCTAAAGGAGTGGTGTTGGAGGTCTATGGTTATGGTCCAGGTAGTGGCCTAAAGAGGAGTCATCTCCGATGGTTGAGTGAGTGGTCTGCAATTATGGTCCAAGTAGTGGACTGAAGAGGAGTTATGTCTGATGGTTCAGGGAGTGATTTGCAGCTACGTTTTTGTGAGAGCTTACGATTTATTGATTTTACAACATTAAAAGAGTTAAGAGGGATGAACGCATCGAAACGCTGCAATCCAACAGGAACACAGTATTTTGTGCTTAATCTTTCTTCAGTTGATGAGACGAATAACAAAAAAATAGCTTAACGAACGTACGCATACGTCACATAAGTCTACGCTATGTTTGAAAACTCGAGAAATGCATGCACGTCCCGCTTATTTGGCTAATGGAGCTTGGTATCACAAGTGCGTCGATTACCTTTAAGTTGATGCCATTATCTGGTCAGAGGCTGGAATGCAGTGAGGTGCCTGTAAACTTCTCCACATCCGGGATCTCAGCATATTCAGGCAAGTGCAGACCTCCGACAGCGCGAGTGGCGTAGTGGGATAGTATTACTGAGGTCTGCACAACCGGATGAGGTTCACGGCTCCATTTTGAAGAGGCTATGGGAGGGTCTCTTCAATTTGAACTTGGCAGAGAGAGTCTGGGACTTCGCAAGTCGCAGATGTCGCAACCCGGCTGAATCGGATATTCGGGAGAACGCCATTTCGAAGGGCACAACAGTTCAGATATTGGTGGAGCTCAGCACAGTCGGGATACATGGAGATCCATGATGGGTTGCAGGCAAAAGAGTAGCAATAGAAGTGTCCACGGATGTCGCTGCGGCAGCCAAAGTAGCGTTTCAAGAACCATCTCCAACCGATGTCCGAGCATCTCTCTAGACCACGACAAAAGAAGTATGGCCTGATTGTAGGAGCTTGATTGCCATGCAAACAACAGATATTCCTGCACCTATAATAAGAATCTCAATGCCGGCCATCACCGGCAGTAGAAGTCATCAGAGGGTGGCGTACTTCAGTGCATGCAGGTAGAGTTCTGAATTATAAGTTAAAGGTAGCTGTTTATAATATGGTCGTGCAAACATGAGTTTTGAATTATAAGTTAAAGATAGTTGTTGTGATTGTCTTATATTTCTATCCAGCCATTTATGGTGCTTGGGTCCTATTTCCTGCTGTGTCAAATTGTGTGCAACTATAAGACGAGTGGGTTCCGTGACATCCTCTGCACTGCAGATCGGCTTGGCGTGTCCTCCAACATGGGGGCTAAGAAGCATTATGGGCGTGTGTGCCGAGCCTTCCCTTCCTCACCGTTCTTGGGAATGTCGCTTGTCCCTCGAGCTATGGGTAGATGCCCACTAATGGGAACGTCCCCTGTCACTCCTAGGCGGGTCTTGGGTTCCTTGACGATTGCATGCGGTGAGGTCAGCTCATCTTGGACGGCTACTCTTATCTTTGAGTTGAGGTCCTTCGGGGTTGGTTTGGGCTACCGCGGCCTCCCCATGGTCGTTTTGGAAAGAGCTTTCGCTTCGCACTTAGATGTGCATTTCATCGTTTGACGCTTGTCCGACAAGAGCGTGCTTGTCTACATGGAACTGTTCTCATCTTTTGGGATTATGTTCGCTTCCGCTATCTTGAGGCGTTCGGGCCGTTTGGGTTTGAGGGATGTGCAAGTTAGCTTGTCTTGGATGGCTACCAGTTTCTGTCAAATAAGTTTGCTTCCGTGCATTTAACTTGGAGCCCCTTTGGTTTTGGGTTGTTGAAGGGCAAAGGCCCGTTTTACAACTCCCTTGTACTTCTTGTGTTCCATGCGGGACGTTAGGCTCAAGAAGGAAACCTCTTGGACTTGAGTTTGTATGTATTGGCTACATTTGGTATCCGAGCTTCAACTCTCATGGTCGGATGCATGTGAGTGGTGGACAGGGCCATGGATGAGCTGTCGGACAAGGGCATAAATTTTAGTTTTTGTGGAAATGAAGTGTGCTCCTTTGGCAATGTGCTTCGCATGTGACGTTGGCCGTTTGGCAAAAATATGGAATCTTTTTTCTTTTGGTTATATGAGCTTTAAGACAAGCATTTGGCTTCGTTTCGGGCCATCGACAAAGGAAGATTTTAGTAGTGGATTGGTTTTAAGGCCCGAGTGGCACAGTTCATGGAGCGGAGTGGTAGTCGTCTCATTCTTTTGGATCCTTGTGTAAGGCACGTTCTATTCACCTAGTTATTAGTTTGTGGACTAAGCCTTTGTGGACGCCCTCTCCCATTCGTATCCCTCTTAGGCTGGACCGGTGTGGGATGTGCCCCGTTCTTCCCCTCTGAGGAGGGAGGTTGATCCTTCATAGACTAGCAAGGTTTCCGTGTAAAGTTGACTAGGGGTAACATAATAAATTGCTTCTCCACAGTAAGTCGTGCACCACTAAGAAGAGCCTCTACTATTTGCATGTAGCACATTTCCATGGAGCGACACTAGCAATTCCGATGGGTGCCTCTTGAGGGGGTGCTCAGGCCGGATTGAGTGAAAAGATGTTCTTAAGTGTTATGTACAAGTCCCTCTCCATATGTGCTGCCGGCTACAATAGTTGTACAACAGTTTAGCTGTACTTCAGTTTTGTAACAATTTTTAGTTATCTTGTGGATTTGCATCGCGCAACTAAATACAAAAGTGCTCTTTGGTTTACGGCTTATGAGTAATATGTTATGAAATCAGAAAAAGGATAGACGCTGCTATATTTTATGAGCTTGAAAAAGTATCCACGCTGTTTAGTTTACAACAGTTTTGAATTTTATGTTATGGAAGATCTTGGAGAAGGAGAAGTGAGGTTATTTTTAGCGGCCCCTACTCACGTTGTTTATGTGCAAGATTTCTTGGCACTCATGTTGGGTGTTTCACGTTTTCTTTCAGTTGAGGTTATGAAAGTTGTGCCATCGCATTCTTTATGTGCACCCTAGGGTTAGGAGTGTGTGTTTTATAAGAAAGAGTCACGGAACGGACGGTTGGACATGGTCCTCCCATGTAGGTTGTTTGAAGCAGGTCTGCTAGTTGTACCATTGTGCATACCGAGGACCATTCCGGGAGTATCATCGCGCATACCGATGACCATATCTATAAATTTTGTTTTGGGCAGAGTGTGTTGTCTTTTGCTAAAACAACATTACCATGTGAATTTATCTCATTTCATGAATGTTCTTTATTGCACGACTATTGATGTGGATGTTTCGATCTTTCTGTGCATGTGTATGGTAGTGGTGTGCCATAGTCTTATAGATGTGCACAGAAGGATCGAAACATCCATATCAACAGTTCTACAACAAAGAACATTCATGAAATGAGATAAATTCACATGAGATTTACAAACAACAAGTAAAATCAAAGTTTTTAAATTCATCACCTCATCGTAGATGGTCTTATGAAATGACCACACGCTGTCCCTCCAAGTCCTGCAGTGCAACAAATATACAAAACAATAGATGAACATACATGACATGCTTCACACAAACAAATTCAATAAAACAAACAATACTTACGAATTCGTGATGCATAGTGTCATGTCCAACGCTGCCCAAATATGATAGTCCAACCGTATCTAAACATCTGGCTGTGACATCTCGTGCTGGCGATATCGGTCAGGAGTCTACTGTTGCTTGTTGTGAATCATATCCCACTCCTCAGCATCTAACCATACACTTTGCTAGCCTGCTCTAAAAGCATCGTGAGCCTTGGATCATTGATGGGACATAACTTCATGTGTGGTGTGCTGAATCCACTCTCAACTTACAAGAGGATGCCCATGTGCTGGCCGAAACTCTTGATACATCATCTCTATGATATAATTTATATGATCTTTATCTTGTTCACTCCATTTCAACATGATAGAGTTTCCAAACAGTATGGCGCAAAGCTTTCGTATGCGCTGACGCATGGCCTTTTCGCATCCATCACCAAAGCTCCATCACGGATACTATACACCTTGAAGTCATCATGGTCATGAAAATTGAAAACATTAAAAACTCAACCTAGATCGTGAAGCATACTAAGAAACACCCTGCGTGTAGTCACATCGTGAGGTTAGTGTAAATCTGTTCGATGAGTGTTTGCCTCCCTTCACATCCTCTACAACAATTTGGTGAACCCGACATGAAGCGTGATGATAGTGTGCTTACGGGTTTCATTGTATTTTTTAGTTTTTTTTTTAAATAATTAACTTCATCTTGTTCTTGTATGCAGGAAACTGAAGAAAGAAGCTACAATTAAACGTGAAGATTTTGTTTGCTTACCTTTTCCCTGGGTGCTGAGTGTTGGCCTTATGACCTGAGGACCTCAACGGGAAGAAGGATTATCTAACCGGAGGAGATTCGTCACTTTGCTCCCCCCCCCCCCATCAACATACAAGAAGATCAAGATAAATTCACATTCACCTTTAGGTTTGTACTTAGGTTTAAATTACTAAAACAGAAATTTATAAAAATATACCACGTGCACTTTAGAACCTCTGCATCAAGCAAACTTCAAGTAATGTGTTTTTCAAGTTCCTTTATTTCATTCACGTCACTAAAAATGAAGGTTGTTTTCATTTGTACTAGAACTTAGGCACATTATACTTGCATTTTATAATATACTTGAAAAGGTTTATTTTATTAACACCAAAAAGAAGGATTTTATTTTTAAAGAGAAAGATTGTTTGTTTGCTTTATAGTTATTTCACTACCCAAAAGAATTTATTAGCACAAAAAGAGTTTTAGGTTTAAAGTTTTTTTTTAATATAAAGGAAGTTCGGCAATAGCCTACTCTCCCGGACTTGAATTAAATAAAGAAAAGTACAAGAGAAGGGGACTAGTGCCCACGGGACCCCCCAAATCCCACAAAGCAGGGGAAGCTTATACAGAGCTTAGATGACATTACAAAGAAGGTTAATTACCCTCTCATCACCCTCATGTGGGGCCCACTTGGGTTTAAGCTTGTTATCGATCAAAAGGAGTACTTGATGATGCCTAAAGGGAGGGGATTTTTTACAGTTGACAATCCTTTTGCCCAGGAGGAACATCGATTTCTCAATTGACCACTCCTTGGGGGAGTCACTGAAGTTGAAAGCACATCTTTCCGCCAGATTTTCCATAGGACCTCCCCTCTGATGGCGTTCCAGAGAGACGCGGAGCAGCCAATCGCTTCCCCCAGCAGGGCTTGCTGCCAGCTGAGACGTTTTTGAAGTCTAATTCTCCTTCCAACCACCTGCCAGAGTCTGTTGGAGTTGGGGCAGGTAAAGAAGATGTGTGAAACATCTTCGATAGACCGGTGGCAGCGTTTGCACCAGGGAGGGATCCCACAAATTTTGCTAGCCTTAAGGTTGGTCCAGATTCCGTGATGAAGAATTTGCCATAAGAGGACAGACTTTTTGATTTCTATGAGGGGGTGCCAGATACCCATGAGCTTCATGTCCCACCGAAGCCGCGTCCATGACAGGCACCACTTTTTGTTGAGGTTAACCTGATAGTCGATCGTTTCTTTGATGTTCGGGATTTTTGATAGGCTATTCCCATTGTGCCATTTGAGACCAAGCGAGCTCGGCATGTCGTGTCCCATGAGAAGGCGAACTTTGTGTCGGTCACAGGCGAGACATCTGCTTTGCAAAGTGTTCCATTCTTCATGCAAAATGTTGATGCTAGGGTCAATATCCTCAAAGTTGATCCAGCGGTTGGTGTCTTGTTTCCAGAGATGTTTCCATTTTTTGAAGCCTTTGTTCCATAGCCTCTTGGCATTTTGAATGTTGCAAGAATCCACACTCCGGATGCCATGGATCGGAAACCAGATAGAGTCGTTTTGTCTGATACCGGCAGCCCACTTCCAGTCTTCACTTATTCTTGTGAAGCTTTTGACTTTATTCCAACTCTTCCAAAGGGAGCACACCAGATTAGAGCCTTTCGCGAAGACGGGGATCGAGGAAAACAGCAAGGTCAAGATGTCAAGATTCTTCCAATTTGGGAAACCCATGAGTGCCAACTCATTCTTGTTTCTGAAGATCAGCTTGGCCCACGAGGCCTCCCCGTTGCACCAAGCCTTAATCATCCATTTGGCCGACAGTTTGTTAGCCATGCACCCAATGTCCAAGATACCAAGTCCCCCACTATCTCTATGGCTGGTGCAGATGGACCATTTGATTTTAGGCACCCCCCTCCTATTGTGGTCACCCGTCCAAAGGAAGTTTCTACAAATACTATCCAGTTTGGACAGATCTTGCTCTTTCGGTCTCCAACAAGAAAGGAAATAAATGGTAGATGATAAGAGGAACGTGTTGATGACCATAGCACGACCAGCAAGATTGATTTGCATACCTCTCCAATAGTTAAGCTTGTTTTCAAGTTTGTCAAGCACCTAGTTCCACCGCTGTTCCATAGAGACGCCAAACCCCAAGGGAATCCCCAGAAGCCGAAAAATTTGGCCCTATGGGATGATTTTACAGCCATGATCAATGAGAAGGTCGGGCTGTGACCCACCAATAGCTCTAAAGGCGGTCTTAGAGTGGTTGATTATGGATCCAGAGGCTTCACAAAAAGTAGCAAGACACTTCCAGAACGTCTCAAGGCTGGTACTATCATTGTGCACAAAAGCGTTCATATCATCGGCAAAAAGTCTCATGGTGATCTCACTGTGGTCATGCGGCAAACGAAGGCCTTTAATGTTACCAGCTTCCACCTGATGCTCCACCAGCCTGCTAAGACCTTCCGTGGCAATGGCAAAGAGAAGGGGAGCCAAAGGGCACCCTTGTCTGATAGATCTTCTAAGTTTGATCACCTTTGAAAGATTTCCATTAATGTTAATTTGGGTCGATGCGTTTCCGAGAAGGGTCGCGATCATCTTGGTGAATTTCTGACTACATCCAAGATCCTGTAGCGACTGAAGAATATAGTCCCATTCTAGCCTGTCGTAGGCTTTATCAAAGTCGATCTTGAGGAAAACCACTTCTTGTTTAGACTCATTTGCAAATTCAAGACCTTCTCAGATATCTATTATGGTTTCCAAAATTGACCTGCCTTTGATGAAACCTTTTTGGTCCTCGCTTAACCACGCTCTCAAGTGGCAAGAGATTCTGTTGGCAATGACTTTGGCGATGATCTTGTATCCTGTTTGGAGCATTGTAATGGGACGCCAATTCTCTATTCTGTTCTTTTCCCCTTTTTTGTGTACTAGCTTGATAATGCCATTGTTGAGGCAAGAAGGAAGCGCGCCAAACTTGAGTGCCTCTTGCCAAACCAAACGGAGAGGGGTGGCAACCACCAACTTGAAGGATTTAAAGAACTCATTAGTGAGCCTGTCGGGGCCCGGGCTTTTACCTAAGGGGAGGGCATCGATGACCTCAATGATTTCGGCTTCAGAGATAGAGGCATGAAGCAGAGAGTGAAGGTTGGGTGGTATCCTGTGGGGGGAAACCCTAGATATGGCTGCCATACAGTCCCTTCTATGGTGGGAGAGGGGGTTTGAGGTCCCCAGGAGTCTCGTGAAGTGCCCTTCAATGATCCCAAAATTATCTTCTTCCGTATTGCATACATTGCCATTTGCGTCTAGCAATAAGGGGATCGATTATCTGTTGTGTTTCCTTTTGAGGATACGTCACATCTCTTTGGTGGGTTTGTCGGCTTTGCCAGCCCACCACTCCTTGAAGAAAATTTGCAAATTTTTCCTTTGTATCTCTTCCTCATATCTCAGCAGCGCTCTGATTTTTCGAAGTCCTTTCTGGGCTTGAGATTTTCCTTTGTTCACTTCCTCCTCGAGCCGCCAGAGTCTATGATATAGAGCTTCTCTACGAGCCCGCCGCACAGTCTCTAGCATCTTCCTGGATCTAATCATGATCTGTCGTGACTTATCGACCGCACTTCTCCAACACTTGGCTGGGGACAAGCCAGAGGCAAATGCCTCCTTCCACACATCAGAAATTTCTTGATGGACGGAGGGGAGAGAGAAGGAGGGCACACTGGCATGGAACCACGGAGCCTTACGAATCTTGGTGGGGGGTTGAAAAGAGATGACGATCGGGTAGTGATCAGAGATGGTGAGGTCGGTGCGTTGCGAGAGGGAAGGGTGGCCCCACTGATGAGTAAAACTCTGGGAGATGTAGCATCTATCAAGTCTAGCTTTCCTCACGTCCTCGCCTGCTTGGAGATTTGACCAAGAAAAGCCCTTCGAGTCTTTGAATTCGACCAAATCCAAGTGTAGTTTAGTTTTGTCCCACGTTTCTTTCTCCCGACTGTCGATGAC
This sequence comes from Ceratopteris richardii, assembly GCA_020310875.1. Lineage (NCBI taxonomy): Eukaryota > Viridiplantae > Streptophyta > Polypodiopsida > Polypodiales > Pteridaceae > Ceratopteris > Ceratopteris richardii. The sequence goes on from CM035415.1 coordinate 36,302,336, forward strand.
CCTACCCTTGCCCATCCATCTGTCCGTAGGGTCCTCAACCATGTTGAAGTCACCACAGATAAGCACGTTGTGGGGGAGCGAGTCCAAGGAGGCCCAAGTGTTAAGTCTCTCTAACTCCCCATTGGGGGCATACAAAGAAACTAAAGTAAAACAAAAGGGAGCACCGAAAGAAATAGCAATCCATCGATGGCGTTCATCTTCAAAGGAGTTCTCGAGCTTTTCAAACCAGAGTTGATTGATACCGATTACCGTTCCGCCGGATCCCCGCTGATGCGTCGTTGAAATCCAAACATGGGTTGAGGAGACATGTCTAAGCCGTTTCTGGAGGTCTTCTCCATCAATTTTAATCTCTTGGATACATATAAAATCTGGGTTTAGACTAATGTCACGAAGCCATTGACCAATGATGGTCGCTCTTGAGGGGTCGGTTACCCCTCTAGCATTTAACGAGATGATGATCATTGTCGTAGTAATCCCTCTTTGCGGGAGGGAGCTTTGTCCTTTCTTTTCTTGGGTTCATCTTTCTTTTTCGCTCGGATCGGATCCCGAGTTAGCAATAGGTTCTTGTGGGGGCTTTTCCACGGTAACTCCATAGGTTGTTTTCCTTTGCGGGATGCCTCCTGCTGGGAAGAACTGGACACCGTTTTCAGCTCCGTTTCCGGAATAGTCGATCCGATGATGGAGCTTTCACTATCCATGTTATCTTCGTTGCTGGTAGTAAAGCCGTCTTCTTTGCTTGTAGTGTAACCCTCCTACAAGGTTTCTTTACTGTCAGGGATCTCCAGGCCTTTGACATCGGTGTCCTCCTCAAGTTGGTTCCCACCCGGGTAGTCAAACTCATTGATTTCCTTTTCCAGATTGCAATACAAGTTGCTGGAGGGGGAAACAGACTTGTTGTTTCGCTCAGAGCTTGCCCTAGGGCTTCTTTTCCTTCTTCTTCTGACTTCGATGAACCCGTCTGCATCAGCTTCTGGATTACGGGGACCCTTGAATTCCTCTACTTTCGTCGAGTGATTCAATGCTCCATTGCTGTTTTGAGCATTTTTGGGGACTTCTTGATTTCGCTTGCTTTTTGGTCTCAAAGGGCAATCTTTGATCTTGTGACCTTGTTGGCCACAGCGAAAGCACGCGTTGGGAAGGTTTTTGTAGCTGATGTCTTGCTCCCATACATCCCCTTCGCCCAAGTCCAGTTTGATCTTCGATGGGAGTGGCATACTAAGGTCAGCCTCGACACAGACTTGAGGGTGCCACCGGGCGTTGAACGAGTGTCTTGCGCCTTCATAAATGAGACCACCAATGTCCTTGCGTGAGGCCAACGGCTTGCGGATAGGAGAAACGATGTCCCATACGAAGTTGTACAAGAAGTATGGCAGGTTAGGGAGCTCAACCCAGAGGGGGTACCGAAGCGATTTCGATTTGTCGGGAGTAAAATCAGGGGACCATCTGAATAGGCACAGGGTCGCCCGGCCGAGTTGGCAGGTTCCGACACTAAGGGCTCGAAACGCCATATCTTCATTTTCAAAGACTAGCAGCAAGTGGCTTGCCGGTAAGAACTGACACTTACAAACAACTAGCCCGCGGGGGAACCACTCGTTGCGAAGCCACTGTCGCACAGTTTCGAGCGGGGGCTTAGGGCCGAACATTTGGCCGACGAGGCAAACTTTCTTGAGCTCCTCCTGAGTTGACAAAATTGCGGATCTATTGAGGGAGACCATGGGGGGCTCAACACTCTCGAAGGCCCCTAGGGGGGCACAAGAGCCCCCCTCCAACAAAGAGGCCAGGTTATCGGTCTCCCCGGGAGGAGGGGCCAAGTTACTTCTCACAAGAGAGGGGGTCACCAAATCCATGACTAGTGCGCCTATCTTGAGAAGCCCTCGGTCATCCCTGCAATTTCATATCTTTTGTCTCTTTTCTCTTCTCTTTTCACTTTTATCTTCTTTTTTTTTCTTTTTCTTATCTCTTTCTTTTTTCGAATCTTTCTTTTTTCTTTTGTAAAGAGTTAATTTGCTTTAGAAAATCAGAGAAAAGCTTTTGCAGGTACCGATGACGGCAGAGAACCAACAGCCAAAAGAAGCATAGCCTCCAGCCAATAGAAAGCATGCAAAAACCACCAACCCGAAGGCCAAGAAACAGGGGCCTGAGTCAGACGCCGATGGACCCATATCTGTCAATTGCCGAGGACCCACCAATCAATCGCGAAGGGGCCTCAGTCAGTCGGCGATGGACCCATATCTGCCAATCGCCGATGGACCCACCTATCAATCGGCACTAGTCCTATCAATCGGCACTTGTCATCGATGAAGATAAGAGAGCGACGATGGCGCGTGCAGCTTCAGGATGACGACATCTTGCTGCTGCAACAAGCTCCGGCCACCTCCAAAAAACTTTCTGTATCAATTTTGATCTCCATTTTTCAGTTGATGACGACGGACTTCGCTGCAGTTATGTCTTGTTGAATGCAAAAAGCTCCGGCTCTGCTGGTCGCTCTTCATCCCGGGCAAGATCATCGCCGCATGGTAAGCAATCGGGAACTTGACTGTGGACGGAATGCCATCAAACAGGAAGTCGACAGCGTCACAGCGTCGACACCGTCACAGCGTCGACGTCCCGATAACCCACTGTCTCACGGAATTGGGTCCGTTTTAGGTTTAAAGTTCTTTCTGATTTAGAGTTGATGCTTTTATTTCTTTCTTATTTCACCCATAATCCATTTAAGAAAATATTATTAAGAAAATTAGTAGTAATTTTTGTTCTATTTAATATATGAAAAAAAAATCAAAAAGATCAAAATTAAGAAAATATATTTTAAAACTTATATAGTCATATAAAATTTATTAGAGAAATCTTTGGAATTAAATATTCAAAGATTTAAAATAATAATAATTAAGTTCTAAAAATAAGAAATTCATAAAGTTAAAGAGAAATTTAAATTATAAATCAAAAAGACCAAGTCTAAGTATAAGTTTAGGATTAAGTAAACATAATATTAATACTAAAGTCTAGGGTGTGATAAAGCCAACATTCCTAGCTTTATCATCTAGCGATAGGTTTAGGCAGTTTAGGGAACAATTAGAACCTCCCATTAAAGATCTTCTACTCCATTCAAAGCATTATCAAGAATGCAAAATGGAGGAGATGTTCAAAAATATGATGATTGAGAAGCAAGGAACATGCACAGTCCAAGCCATCTTAAGAGAAAAAAGCAAATTCACTGGCTTAAACATTACAGAGTACTTGGATGCATTTGAGGAGCAAACGCAAATCCATGGTTTACCTAATGATGTTTTAGTGAAATATTTTGGCCGTGTTGTTTCTAGTTCAATCCTAGAAAGTATACAAGCTCACACAAATAAACCTTGGCAAGAATTTAGAAAAGAATTGCATAAGATGTTCTATCTTGAGGATTTTAGCCAGCATAGTCGGGAAGGACTTTTACGATGGATAAACTCTTTAAAGAGCAATGAGTCCTTAACTCATCTTCACGGTGAGTTTATAGGGCTGAGGTTGAGAGACGTATAGAAGAGCCTAGAAAAAGATATGGCCTGACCAACGACTAGGAAAAAGTAAAAAGAGAAATAGAGGTTGTTGCTCAAATGAAGCAAAGGCAAACAGTTTTGTATGCTAGATCAAATGCTTCTCAGCGTAGGGCGATTCCTACTACAAGGCAAACTAACATGCCAATGCCTACGACTAGGGCTATGGCTAACAGTACTGTTGCCCTTAAAGCTTCCATAGAATTTTAACTAGATATTCTATGTAAATAGATGGAGAATGTTATGAACATGCAGGCATCTCTTTCCAAAGAGGTTGCCCAATTGAATAACAAAGTTTACTCCACGAGTTTTAATGATCCTGGAGCTAGCAGTAGTGGTGTAGGGCAAGCACCACCCATACAAACAATTATGCCACAATACATTCCTCCTCAGCCAATTTTCCAATCAGCTCAACCTACTCAGTTAGCTGCTCGGCCAACCTTTCAAAGAAATACTGAAAGAAGAGGGACTGGCGGAAATGTGGTGTGATAGTCAAGAAGGACATATGCATGTGATGAATTAAGAAGCGTGAAGGAAAATCAATTATTTGTAGAAATTGATAGAATATTGTGTGACTTTACATCGAAACTTCCATTATCTGTCAATTGGGGCAAAGGAGGTATGAAAAAGCTATATGAAAATTTAACAATCTCTAATATAACTGCCAATACCTCTTCTCCTAGATTAGAACTAGCCGATGATAGGCCTCTTTCTATGTCTAGCCAAAATCCTTATTCGATTGAGGCACTGGTAAGGGCTAGAGATGAGATAATGTATAAAACTGCATGGAGATCTCTTGTAGATCAAGCCTCTATTTATTCTCACATTTCTAATGTTGAGGAAAAATAGAGACGAGATGATATGCAGGAGCTTATATACTTTCATGCATATACGTTTGAGGCTAAAAATTGTATCGAAAGATTTAACCCGGAGAATTTTTCTAAGTTATTGAATAACTTGGATGTATTCAGGTATTCTTCAATTCATTTTTGCCTTGCCATTGACTTGGTAAGGGATTTTCCTCCTTAGGTTAATGTCATTGGTAGGCAAGTCATACTTAATGTGGTCATAACATTTAATATGTGATACATTAGTATCCCTTTTTTGGAAAGACATTGCTAAGTACTTATATTGCAAAATCTAATTATCATAATTTTGCAAGTACTTTAGCTTCATTCCTTTCCAATTTTCTTGCTTCCATAAAGAAGTAAACCCTCTACTAAGGACTATGGTTACTTGATTTCATAAATTTTCAAAACCGAAAGAGTGAATTTTATTCACTTAAGTACATTTATTTGCATACACTTAAGTACATGTGATTGCATACATTCATGGATGCCATGAATGATTCTAGTATTCCGTAGCCTTAAGCATACTTAACATCGATACCTTTCATAATCTTGTGCTTCCTTGTAGTGCACAAACATGTGCTTCTCTACGATGTATCATCATCCTAATGCACATGTTCTTTGCATCTGAATATGTTTCTTATCAATAGAAACATTTGGAGATGAATTTGTGCATTCGAGGTAACCTTTTGGTAAAACATAAAATGCACATACATCCATTCTTTTCAATGCATAGATGCATGTAACTGCTCAGGGTGCTTGATTTTCTTTTCCATGCCTTTATGTTTGCCTATTCAATGCTTCACTTACCTTATCTTTTTATTTGGACCATTATGCATAATTGAAGTAATATTCTAAGCTTCAATTATGATTGTGTGCAAAGATAATGAAATCTAAGTTAACCAATATAAAATCAAACATAATTGAAGAAAATACTTAGCTCTATAAGAAGCTTTATTCTTCGTTTGCATTTTAGGGGAGGGATAATTCTTTGCTTTGAGGAAGAGCACTCTTCAACTTCCTATTGATCGCCATGCTTCATAGTGCTCCAAAAATGCTTGAGGTTATCATCTACGCGTGCCAAAAAATATGGCACCAGGGAGGATGCTTGGTTGGTAAAAATGATGGAGGAGCCGATTGATATATCCCATAGAGTTTGCAAGAAGAATTGAAACGTTCTTCATATAGCACGATGCACGACAGAATTCATCCACTAGGAAGAGCGTGATTTTCACGTAGCCCATGGCTGATTGATCTTCCGGTAATGAGTTCTTATCGCCTGGCTGAGCGTTGAGCATGTGTCGCTGCGAACTATGGAAAAGATCCATTAATGAGGAGGCTTCACACAGTGAAGCAGGAACCTAACGAACATCTTTTCTAAGATGAAGACTATGCTCGGCCTCTAGCAGAAAAGCTATTAGCGTGATGGCACAAGACCAAAGAGGCTCGGATGCCACTGTTGTATTACCGAAAAACACTCTAATCTAGCTACTCAAGATTATAACTTCTAAGCCCACAAGGGCGTGATAGATGCACCCTCCACCCAACCAACTCCACCCATATATATACCTCAAGGCCAAGAGAGAAATTGTGAGGAGAGCTTGCCAAGTGTCCTCTCCATATCACTTTTTTACTTAAACTTGTATTCGCAATAGCGTTTTCAGTTCAGTGTTCAGTTTGTGAAGTCTCCTTGCTACTGTTTGGAAACTATCATCTCAACATGATATCAGAGTAAGCTCCCAGACAGAGTTCTCACTATCTTCTGCATACTGAACACTTTGCCTACTCATCTCTGCCCTCTCTTCGTCCAAATAGCAGCATGGCGCACCATCCACAAGCTTCTATCCCTCAACTATACGAAGCTACAACCTCGATAAACTTGATGGCACCAACTACCTCACATGGGCCATGCGAGTCACTGTCTTGCTAAAATGTGCATCCATATGGCATGTAGTCTTGGGAATGAAACCCAAACTAGCAGGCGACTCATGTCACCTACATTACTGGAACGCAAAGGATCTGCAAGCAGAGGCAGAAATCCTCTTTCACCTCGATGACTACCAAGCCCAGCTCATTTGACTTTGCCCAACCTCCGTCACCATGTGGAGTACTCTCAAGTCACACTACCACCACAAGTACCTTATCACTCATGTCACTTCTCTCAAGGGACTCCTAACTGCTACACTATTGGACATCAATCCACAACCCAAATTCTAAATTATTGGTAGACCCTCATGGACAATGCCCTCCTATCAGGAGACACACAGACACACTGGAGGACTCCGTGCAAAGCATGCTCCTGCTCGCTGCCTTACCATCCTCTTGGCAAGCGTTCATCACCACTCAAGCCTCTCTTGTTGGCTTGACCATTGAACTCTCATAGCACGTATCTTGCAAGAAGATACAATGCGCCTAAGTCAATCTTTGTCCACAATGACTAAAGTGAACATAGCAAGGCATCACCACCACTTCTCAAAGGGTGCACATCATATCCCTCAACGCTCATCTACCAAGACATCCTCACATGTGCCGAGACCCCTTATCTGTGACTACTGTGGCCACCAACGGTCAATCGAAAAAGAGTGTCACACAAAACGATTTGAGAGACAATACTCACGCCCTCGGCCCCGTGCTCAAGATGCACAAATTCACCATGAGGAGGACTCATCATCGAATGTCGAAGACCTAAAACTCTTCACTTAAAATCTATCTAACAAGAATTTGCATATAGCTCCTGTCCAAGATGCTCCTCAATGGCTACTTTACACTGGAGCCACTCATCACATGACACCTTCAAAAGGCTGGCTTGAAAACTACCGAAGAATACACAATCAGGTTCTCATGTCCATGGGGGACGATCACTCACTTCAAGCTGTCAGTATGGGAAACCTCACCATTCAACTCTCAAGCGGTAACACTATCACACTTAAAAATATCTACCAAATTCCTGGTCTTACACGCAACCTTATCTTTGTATCTAGTGCCACTACATCTAGATCCTTTGTGGAGTTTTTCCACAACTATTGTGTGCATCATTTTAAGTTATCATCTAGGCAATATGAAACTCTCAAGCTTCCTCAAGTTAATAAACCTTTATCGCATACCCATTAGAAAACAAGCTAATCATGCCATAGATCATGCCACACTGTCCTTATCATCCATGGTCTTCAACCATTTAACAAAGGCCACAACCACACTCTTGTGGAACTATGGGCTTGGCCACATCAATGTCAGTACACTTCATCGAATAGCACAACACAAACTCTGTCATGGAATGCCCTCACACATGACCTCAATCGATCTCTATGAAGGATGCCTCATGGAGAAAGCTTCCCATAAACCGTTCATGTGCTCCTATACACGAACCTCTCAACTACATCAACTTGTCCACAGTGACTAATGTGGCCCCATGGATACCGTGTCTCTTACCGATCAATGCTATTTTCTTACCTTCATCGACGACCTAAGCAGGTATAACGGTATTTTTTCTCAAACAAAAATATGAAGTTTTATCACATTTTAAGGACTACTACAACAAAGCTCTACGACAACATGACATTCTCGTTCAGATTCTTTGTTCTGGCAATGGAGGAGAATATATATCAGTAGCCCTCAGGAAATTTTGCAATGATGAGGAAATACAACAACACTTCGCAGTGGCACACACTCCACAAGAATCCATCTCTTCTTCAAGGAGTGCAAGCTATGTGCTTAACAGCCGGTCTTACCAAACCATTTTGGCAAGAAGCCATTGCCACAGCATGCGAAATACAAGAATCCATCTCTCCTTCAAGGAGAGCAAGCTATGTGCTTAACAGCTGGTCTCACCAAACAATTTTGGCAAAACCCAAGAATCCATCTCTCCTTCAAGGAGGGCAAGCTAAACGCAAGAATCCATCTCTCCTTCAAGAAGCGCTAGAGCTATGTTCTTAACAGCCGGTCTCGCCAAACCATTTTGGCAAGAAGCCATTGCCACAACATGCTATGTGCAAAACAGAGTACCACACTCCATCGATCCATACCACACGCTGTTGTAGAGGGGTGTGAAGGGAGGCAGACGCTCATCCAATAGATTCACGCTAACCTCACCGTGTGACTACATGCAGGGTGCTTCTTAGTATGCTTCAGGATCTAGGTTGAGTTTTTGATGTTTTGGGGTTAAAAGCTAGAGTCTTTTAATCTATTTAACTTTAATCTAAAAACTACGATTTATATGAAAGTGCGTTTCTAGCATTTTGATATGTTGTAAAGATAAGTTCTTCTTCAGTAATTCTATTAGAACTCTCTTCAATAATTCATTTTTTAATAATAGCTACCTCGTCGTTTTCAGATTGATTTTTCCTTTTAGGGGAAGGTGGAAATAAGATCTCTCTTTCGTCAAATTCAGGAAAATCAATTGAACAAAAAGTTCTAAATTTAGACACTCTATAATCGTCAAGTGAAGAGTATAAAGTTTTGGTTACAATATGATCTTTAACTTTTTCTACTTCTTCTATACTATCCTTGCTTTCGTTGATTTATGTAGTATTATTTTCTGATGGAGTAGGTAAAAGTGTATTTAGAATTAAAGAGCTATCTATTTTCGTTTTAGTTGAGTTTTACTTATAGATGCAATATTCGTATTCATGAAAAGTAGAACACTATGGTCCGTATGGAAGGTTGTTTCTATACCTAGATATAGCGTCTAAATATGAAGGAAAAATTAATTCTTCACTAGTTATTCTATCTTTAATTATATCAACTACGATGTTTTCTTTTTGTTGTGGAAAAGTATTTCTTTTTAAGGTTGGAGGAAACAAATCTTCTCTATTTTTTGGTTCACGTAAGACAATTGAGAGTAAATGCAAAACTCTAGATAAGTTACGATTGCATTCTACAGAACCTGAAGTTTCATCTATAACTTGATCTTTAACTAATTTGAGTAAATGTATTTTCAACAGGTGTAGGTAGAAGCGTTCCTAAAATAAAAGAACTATCTAATTCTTTATTTTTAGTAACAGATTTGCTTGTTGATGCTAAGATCTTAGATATAAGAAGGTGCAATAAAAAAATTTAATTAAATTGTAAAGTGAAAGTATGAAAGAGTTTAGAATCAAATCTAGACCTATACAAATGCTTGTAAAGAGTTCTAATACAGCTCTTAGAAAATATTCCTATACAAAAACTTAATACTTCAAAATATCATATAATGAACTAAACTTAGCAGCATAAAAGCAGCTTCTATCTCGTAATCTCATCAAATCTTCTTCATTGCTCGTCAAGTTTTCTTCACAACGATCTGTAGGAGACCATTAAACAAACATACGTATGCTTTTCTTAATATAAAACAATCATTTGTTAATCTAATATTCAAAACTTAACATAATTTAAACCTATGCTAATACATGTTAATTAACCCTCTTATGTTTATGTAACTACATACTCACATACATCCTCATATTAATATATTTATTTTAGATGCTTTAATACAAATATTACCTTTAACATGCATATTGCTACACTAACATGTACTTCTAATGCAATCTCATTTATACCTATTATGCATTTATGTACAAGTAAACACATCTATCTAACTCATACACACATTTACTTTAAATAGGCATAAACACATACATATACTTATATTACTTGTCTACTTCATATATGCATATACACTCTTTCATATGCACATGAATTCTATTATATATATATATATATATATATATATATATGTATATATATATATATATATATATATATATATATATATATATATATATATATATATATATATATATATATATATATATATATATATATATATATATATATATATATATATGCATACATACATCACACTTCATATGCATATATTAGCTATACATGCATACACATTCATACTACATATGCTAACATACATGCACACATCCACTTGTATACATGCATCATCTTTATATGCATAGATATACTTCTAACATACATGCACACACGCATGCCTCAAATTCAGATGCATATGCATTAACTCTAATATGTACATGCATACATGCATTCATTCTCTCATGCACACATGTACCTATCATATGCACGTGCACTAACTTCCATATGTACATGCACACAACCTAATATATATGCATATATCTTATATGCATATGCACTACCTTACACTACATATGCACTTGCACACATGCATATCTTTCTTGTGCATGCACACACGCATACACTAACTTCACATGCATACACATGCATACACGAACTTCATATGCATACACATGCATACACTAACTTCACATGCATACACAGGCATCACATCCTAACATACATGTACATATCACTCATGTACATGCACTTGTCACTAAGATACATGCACACACGCATACCTACATATGCATCTTATTCAAATAGATATGCACATGCATGCATTTTAGTTCATATGCATACATACATTCACACTTACATGCATACACTCATGCATACATGCACTCCTTACTCATATGCATATGCATTAACTCACACTACATATGTACATGCACACATGCATACATTCACATGCATACATGCATATCTCACTCATGTACATATGCATACTTCACATTCTAACATACATCCACATATGCACTAACATATACATGCATAAGCATAAATAAACATGCAAACCTATCTTCTCCTGCATACATGCATACTTTACTCATGCATACATGCATACTTTACTCATGCCTACATGCATCACATCACATACATACATGCATCATACATAACACATGCAAACTTACATGCATATATATGCATAAATACACAAACATGCTTTCTCTCTCTCTCCATCTCTCTCTCTCTCTCTCTCTCTCTCTCTCTCTCTCTCTCTCTCTCTCTCTCTCTCTCTCTCTCTCTCTCTCTCTCTTTCGCCTCTTTCTGCCCATTTCTGATCGTGTGATCTCTCTCTCTCTCTCTCTCTCTCTCTCTCTCTCTCTCTCTCTCTCTCTCTCTCTCTCTCTCTCTCTCTTTGACATTCGTGCGATATGCATGTGCAGACAAGAAGAGGAAGGGAAAGAAAATCTCTCTCTCTCTATCTCTCTCTCTCTCTCACTCTCTCTCCATCTCTTCCACCTATCTAAGGCTCAGATCTCTCGTGCACCAGAGAAACAATCGGGTATCCATCCCTCTTTCTCTCTCTCTCTATCTCTTTTTCTGTCTCTCTCTCTCTCTCTCTCCAAAGACATGGGTTTTGAGGGTCCAAAACCACTTGGAGAACCCTTGGATTCTATTGGGAGAACCCTTGAGAAAGTCGCTCCAAGAGTGTGGTTTCAACCCTTGACATATTTATTTATTTAACCCTTAGGGAGACCTCTCATGCCTTGAGACTTGTACGTACAAGCTTGGGAGCTGTTGCCCAAAGGAGTGGTGTTGGAGGGCTATGGTTATGGTTCAGGTAGTGGCCTAAAGAGGAGTCATGTCAGATGGTTGAGTGAGTGGTCTGCAGCTATGGTCCAAGTAGTGGACTCAAGAGGAGTTATGTCTGATGGTTCAGAGAGTGGTCTGCAGCTACGTTTTTGTGAGAGCTTACGATTTATTGATTTTACAACATTAAGAGTTAAGAGGGATGAACGCATCGAAACGCTGCAATCCAACAGGAACACAGTATTTTGTGCTTGATCTTTCTTCAGTTGATGAGACGAATAACAAAAAAACAGCTTAACGACCGTACGCATACGTCACATAAGTCTCCGCTACGTTTGAAAACTCTAGAAATGCATGCACGTCCTGCTTATTTGGCTAAAGCAGCTTGGTATCACAAGTGCGTTGCTTACCTTTAAGTTGATGCCATTATCTGGTCAGAGGCTGTAAACTTCTCCACATCCGGGATCTCAGCATAATCAGGCAAGTGCAGACCTCCGACAGCGCGAGTGGCGTAGTGGGATAGTATGACTGAGGTCTGCACAACCGGATGAGGTTCACCGCTCCATTTTGAAGACGATATGGGAGGGTCTCTTCAATTTCAACTTGCCAGAGAGAGCCTGGGACTTCGCAAGTGGCAGATGTCGCAACCCTGCTGAATCGGATATTCGGGAGAACGCCATTGCGAAGGGCACAACAGTTCAGATATTGGTGGAGCTCAGCACAGTCGGGATACATGGAGATCCATGATTGGTTGCGGGCAGAAGAGTAGCAATAGAAGTGTCCACGGATGTCGCTGCGACAGCCAAAGTAGCAGTTCAAGAACCATCTCCCACCGATGTCCGAACATCTCTCTAGCACGACAGAAGAAGTATGGCCTGATTAAGAGGGTGGCGTTCTTCAGTGCATGCAGGTAGAGTTCTGAATTATAAGTCATCAGAGGGTGGCGTACTTCAGTGCATGCAGGTAGAGTGCTGAATTATATGTTAAAGGTAGTTGTTTATAATATGGTCGTGCAAACATGAGTTTTGAATTATAAGTTAAAGGTAGTTGTTTATAATATGGCCGTGCAAACAAGCAAGATTTTAGTAGCGGATTGGTTTTAAGGCCCGAGTGGCACAGTTCATGGGGCGGAGTGGTAGTCGTCTCATTCTTTTGGATTCTTGTGTAAGGCACGTTCTATTCACCTAGTTATATGTTTGTGGACTGAGCCTTTGTGACCACCCTCTCCCATTCGTATCCCTGTTAGGCTGGACCGGTGTGGGATGTGCCCCGTTTTTCCCCTCTGAGGAGGGAAGTTGATCCTTCATTGACTAGCAAGGTTTCCATGTAAAGATGGCTAGAGGTAACATAATAAGTAGCTTCTGCGTAGTAAGTCGTGCATCACTGAAAAGAGCCTCTACCATTCGCATGTAGCACATTTCCATGGAGTGACACTAGCAATTCCGATGGGTGCCTCTTGAGGGGGTGCTCAGGCCGGATTGAGCGCAAAGATGTTCTTAAGTGTTATGTACAAGTCCCTCTCCATATGTGCTGCCAGCTACAATAGTTGTACAACAGTTTAGCTGCACTTCAGTTTTGTAACAATTTTGAGTTATCTTGTGGATTTGCATCGCGCAACTAAATACAAAAGTGCTCTTAGGTTTATGGCTTATGAGTAATATGTTATGAAATCAGAAAAAGGATAGACGCTGCTATATTTTATGAGCTTGAAAAAGTATCCACGCTGTTCAGTTTACAACAGTTTTAAAATTTTATGTTATGGAAGATCTTGGAGAAGGAAAAGTGAGGTTATTTTTTGCAGCCCGTACCCACGTTGTTTATGTGCAAGATTTCTTGGCCCTCATGTTGGGTGTTTCACGTTTTCTTTCAGTTCATTTATGAAAGTTGTGCCATTGCATTCTTTATGTGCACTTTAGGGTGAGGACTGTGTGGTTTATAAGAAAGAGTCACTGACCGGCTGATTGGACATGGTCCTCCCATGTAGGTTGTTTGAAGGTCATGCCTAGGGGTCTCCATGAAGTCGGGGCTTGGTGCAAATGTGGACCTGCGAGTTGAACATGGTTCTCCTATTCGGGTTGTGCTCGCGGGATCCCTTCGAGACGGAGGCTAGTTGTGTGTGGGTCGGGGGGTTGAGCGTGGTTCTCCCTGATGATTGATAAGCAAGGAGCATGCACAATCCAACCCATCTTAAGAGAAAATGAGGAATTCACTGGCTTAAACATTAAAGAGTACCTAGATGCATTTGAGGAGCAAGAGAAAATCCAAGGTTTATATGATGATGTTCTTGTGAAATATTTTGGCGGTGTTGTTTCTAGTTCAATCCTAGAAAGTATACAAGTTCACGCCAATAAACCTTGGGAAGAATTTAGAAAAGAATTACATAAGATGTTCTATCTTGAGGATTTTAGCCAGCATAGTTGGGAAGGACTTTTACAATGGATAAACTCTTGAAAGAGCAATGATTCCTTAACTCATCTTCATGGTGAGTTTATAGGGCTGAAGTTGAGAGACGTATAGAAGAGCCTAGAAAAAGATATGGCCTGACCGACGAATCGGAAAAAGTAAAAAGAGAAATAGAGGTTGTTGCTCAAATGAAGCAAAGGCAAACAATTTTGTATGCTAGATCAAATGCTTCTCAACATAGGGAGATTCCTGCTGCAAGGCAAATTAACATGCCAATGCCTACGACTAAGGCTACGGCTAACAATATTGTTGCCCCTAAAGCTTTGATAGAATTTCAACTAGATATTCTATGTAAATAGATGGAGAATGTTATGAACATGCAGACATCTCTTTCCAAAGAGGTTGCCCAATTGAATAACAAAGTATAATCCATGAGTTTTAATGATCCTCAAGCAGTAGTGGTGTAGTGCAAGCAGCACCCATACAACCAATTATGCCACAATACATTCCTCCTCAGCCAATTTTCTAGCCAGCTCAACCTACTCAGTTCGCTGCTCAGCCAGCCTTTGAAAGAAATACTGGAAGAAGAGGGACTGGTGGAAAGCGATGTGTATGGTGTGATAGTCAAGAAGGCGTATGCATGTGATGAATTAAGAAGCACAAAGGAAATTCAATTATTTATAGAAATTGATAGAAGATTGTGTGACTTTACATCAAAACTTCGTTTATCTGTCAATTGGGGCAAAGGAGGTATGAAAAAGCTATATGAAAACTTAACAATCTCTAATACAACTGCCACTACCTCGGCTGCTAGATTAGAGCTAGCCGATGATAGGCCTCTTTCTATGCCTAGCCAAAATCCTTATTCGATTGAGGCACTAGTAAGGGCTAGAGATGAGATAATGTATAAAAATGCATGGAGATCTCCTATAGATCAAGCCTCTGTTTATTCTCACATTGCTAATGTTGAGGAAAAACGGAGACGAGATGATATGCAGGAGCTTATATACTTTCATGCATATACGTTTGAGTCTAAAAATTGTATCGAAAGATTTAACTCGGAGAATTTTTCTAAGTTATTGAATAACTTAGATGTATTCAAGTATTCTTCAATTCATTTTTGCCTTGCCATTGACTTGGTAAGGGATTTTCTTTCTTAGGTTTACTTCATTGGTAGGCAAGTCATAGTTAATGTGGTCATAACATTAAATATGTGATACATTACTATCCCTTTTTTGGAAAGACATTGCTAATTACTTATATTGCAAAATCTAATTATCATAATTTTGCAAGTAATTTAGCTTCATTCCTTTCCAATTGTCTTGCTTCCATAAAGAAGTAAACCCTCTACTGAGGACTATGGTTACTTACTTGGTTTCATAAATTTTCAAAACCAAAAGAGTGAATTTTATTCAATTAAGTACATTCGTTTGCATACACTTAATTACATGTGTTTGCATACATTCATGGATGCCATGAATGATTCTCGTAATCCATAGCCTGAAGCATACTTAACATCGATACTGTAGAGGAGGTACTGAGGTATCCACTTTTAACAAGAGCAGAAAATATGCACTTCCAATACTTGTCCTACTCAAGGGAGGTCCTCCTTAGGGATGTATACCCTTTCACATTTCTATGAGCAGGCAGATCATAATAATTGTACAGTAAATGTAGACACTCAGAGAGAAGATCAATGATAATGGCAATAGTAAGGGACAAAACCACTCCTTAGTTCACACAGATGATTACAATAGAGGCAAAAGAAATGCCCAAAAGTTGATGCTTTGGGCTAACATGCCACTCTAGAACTAAACATCATCAATACAAGAGATTCATCCAATCGGTACAATGAGCACAACTAGATGCATAATGATATCGATTAGTACATTGTGTGAAGACTTGCTCCAAGGGGAAGAGCACAAAAATACCACTAACACCAGAAATACCACTCACTCACAATGAATGTCAAAACCAAGCCACTTCCTTCAAACTATAGTGCTATTAGCCCTCGACTGGGAAGCCCACACTTTGTATCCTCACCACAGAGTGACTTCCTATAGTAGGCTTGTAGCCACAAAGTGCAAAGAGAGGACCCCTGTACGTACGTATGTATATATGTATCAAATGAACACAAATCCATTGCTTTTATAGGCTCCAATACGCCAAGAGGGCCTTGCCGATTCCTCACATCCTCTGATTATGGGCCGATTGATTGCCCCAAAATTGGACGGGTAGATCAAATATGCCACTAGATTTGAACTGGATCCTCAAGAACAGGAGTCGTCATGAATGGTTGGCAGCGAGAGTCATTTCTCCACCTTCACTTTTACCTTTTTACACTTTTACCGTTTAAACTTTAAACATTTATACTTTTACTGTCACTTTTGCATGCAAAATGAGAGAGAGAGAGAGGAGGCGGAGGGTGCGGGCTCTACGGGGGTGGTGAGGGGCTCTGCGAGGGTGGCAAGGGGAGTGGTCTATGGGGCTGGCAGGGAAAAGATGCGGGGGGGAGAGAGAGAGAGAGAGAGAGAGAGAGAGAGAGAGAGAGAGAGAGAGAGAGAGAGAGAGAGAGAGAGGGGTTGACAGGGCCGCGATACAGACCCCCACATCAAGTCTTTGCACCGTCCCGGTGCAATTCCTCTTTTATTTTGCTTATTTCACTAAGACCAAAATAAAGTGCAAGTGTTGAATGAAACATGATATGTACAGGGAATGAAGTTCTTCCCTCTTGACTTAATGTAGGTAATTCTTCACCCTGATGATATTAACCAGGGGTATCCTCTTGGCTTGAAAATCCTCTAGATGCATTGCTCCATGTGGTAATACCTTTACCACTGTGTATGGTCCTATCCACTTGGGCACCAATTTGGTTGAAACTCCTGGAATTTGATGCACCAAAACCAAGGATCCTTCGTGTACTTCATTGGACCTAAGATACCTGTCGTGCAGTCTCTTATGCTCTTCTTGTATTATCTGAAGTTTTTGCATTGCTCCTTCTCTATATTCTTCTAATGCCACCAATCTCCTAATGGGAGGCTCAATTCCAATGGTTTTGGCTCCAAGTTCTCTTTTGATAATAAATTCGAACGGTGCTAATGCCTCGTTTCCATATACTAAGAAAAATGGACTCTCCCCTGTGGTTCCCCTCTTTGTAGTTCTGAAAGCCCAAATTGCACCGACCAATGCTTATGGCCAAAAGCTTTGATGATCAAAAGATAATTTGCATAGTAATCTGATCAAAATCTTATTGGAGCTCTCTGCTTGGCCATTTGCCCCTGGATAGTAGGCGCAAGATTTTTTATGGAAGGCCTTGTACCTGTCAAATATAAATTGGAGCAATTGATTCACAAAAAGTGTCCCCCTACCACTAGTGATTTCGAGTGGGCAACCAAATCTTGAGAAAATACCTTTATACAAAAACTTAGCTACTATTAATGCCATGTAGTCGAGAGTAGCTTTAGCCTCTATCCATTTAGTTGCATAACATGTGACCATCAAAATATACTTCTGACCCCCAAGGTGACCAGTTGGACTAATAGGTCCTATGAAATCAAGACCCCATCGTTCAAATGGTAGCCATCCTGTAGATATGACTAATGGTTGGAAAATCAATCTGGTTGGTGTACACTACAACATATCGAGGGTATACCGAGGTTGCTACCGAGGCAAATGAACGGGCATGAAATCTTCGCGACGTCGATGTTACAATCTGTATATGCGTCGGAAAGAAAGCGCCGGTATGGCGCCGGTATAAGCGTGGGTATATGCATCGGTATAACCGTAAGAAATACCGACGGATATACCGATGCTTATACCGACGTTCCCGCTGGGTGTACCGGCGCATATACCGACGACCATACTGGACGTACCGATGCGTATACCGACGACCATACCTGCACAAATTTTTTTGGGCAGAGTGTGTTGTCTTTTGCTACAGCATGATGTTGTTTAGCAAAAGACAATACACTCTGCCAGACTGAGTACATGTGTTATGTACTCTAATGGCAACCAAAACATAAACTTATATGAACAAAAATGAATAATGATTCATGTACAAAAAGTCGTATATTCCGTAATGGCACTTATATATAGTAATCGAATACAAAATTATGGTACATCATTGCCACATAGGAGTGTAATACAAAATTGTGGCAATGTGACAAAACACTTCCATATAGGAATCGAATACAAAATTATGGTTCATGATTGTCGTATGCGAGTGTGATACAAAATGTGGCATTGATCAAAATATTTACACCTACAATCCTGCAACAAATCATATGTATAAAATAAAACCAATTAACATGACATTTATAAACAACAACTAGAAACACGAAACCAAGATATAACTTTACCTAATCAAGAATATTCTCCCATGAGACGATTGCACCGCGCCCCTCTAAGTCTTGTAACAGTGTAGTCAATCCATGTCGATATCCATACGATTCTTCTACTCGCGTTGGAGGACGATCCACTGCCAACTCCTATAGTAAAAATGCAAAATGTTAGATGAATATACATAATATACTTAACACAAACAACTTCAATAATTAACATCATACTTACAAATTGGTAGCGCATACTGTCGTATCGATCGCTACCTAAATGCGACGTTCCAACCGTATCTAATCGAGTGGCCGCCACATCTCTTTGTTGTGGATACCAATTAGGAGTATGTTGATGCTCATCCTGAATCGATTCCCATTCTTCGGCGTCTAGCCATACAGGCTTTGGTAAGCCTGCTTTGAAAGCATCGCGAGCTTCTGATCCTCGATGCGACATCACCTCGCGTGCTGTATGTTGTATCCAATCGGAACTCACAACAAGATTGCCAGGTGCTAGCCGATACTCTTCATATATGCATTGTGTGATATGATTTTTAGAGTCTCTATCCTGTTCGGTCCATTTTAACATTACTGAATGACCGAATTCGATCGAGAAGAGTTGTCGTATACGTTGTCGCATTGACTTCCTGGCCGCATCCATAATGGGAGCTCCATTACGGATATGATATATCTTTGATTCATCGTGATTGTGTGCACCCCATGGTGTACGTGGAGATCCCATCTAATGCAATATGAAGATCTCATCTCATCCAATGTATATATATGCATGCTTAAACTTGTATACATATACATTCATGTATACATATGTTTGTATATATATGCACTCACATATATATATGCTTGTATACATATGCATTCACGTATACATATGCTTGTATATGTATACGTGCATAGATATACATATACATATGCTTCCTTGTATATGCTTGTATGCATATGCTTGCTTGTATACATACATGTACATATGCTTGCTTGCTTACATATGCATGCTTGTATACATATGGATGCATGTATACATATGCTTACTTGCTTACATATGCATGCTTCCTTACATATGTGTAGTACTCCTTCTATGTTCCCTCTCTCTCTCTTTGGGGCATGAGGCGGTGGGCTCCAAGCACAGGGGTGAGAACCCACTGGTCCTAAGAAGATAGAAGAGAAGAGATTGAGAGGAGGGCTCTCAGATGCCTTGGGCTGCAGCTTCGGGGGATGTCCGTTCCATTTCTTGGACATACTTGTGTTTCGGGCAGCTTTTGCTTTCATTTTCATTACTACCTCAGTTGATTTGTTATATCTCTCTCTCTTCTCTGTCTCTATCTCTCTCTATATCTCCCTCTTTCTTCCCCCCTCTCTCTCTCTCTTTCCTCTCTCTCTCGGTCTCTCACTCTATCCCTTTCTCTCTCATCCCTCACTCTCTTTTTTCTCACTCCCCCTCTCTCTTTCCCCCTCTCGGTCTCTTCCCTTTATCTCTCTCTCTCCCTCTCCCTACTTCCCGCGTTCCCCGCTCACTCCCCCGCCATCCTCTGCCATCCTCCGCCTAATCCTCCTCAGCCCCCCCCCTCACACCCCCGCAAGCCCCCTCACCTCCCACCACCTCCCCCCGCAAGTCCCCCCCTCACACTCCCGCAAGCCCCCTCACCTCCCACCACCTCCCCCCGCAAGCCCCCCCCCCCTCACACCCCCGCAAGCCCCCTCGCCTCCCACCACCTCCCCCCGCAAGCCCCCCCCCCCCCCCCCTCACACCCCCGCAAGCCCCCTCGCCTCCCACCACCTCCCCCCACAAGCCACCCCCCCCTCACACCCGTGCAAGCCCCCTCGCCTCCCACCACCTCCCCCCGCAAGCCCCTCCCCCCTCACACCCCCACAAGCCCCCTCACCTCCCACCACCTCCCCCCGCAAGCCCCCCCCCCCTCACACCCCCGCAAGCCCCCCCCCCTCGCCTCCCACCACCTCCCCCCGCAAGCCCCCCCCCCCCCCCCCCCCCTCACACCCCCGCAAGCCCCCTCACCTCCCACCACCTCCCCCCGCAAGCCCCCCCCTCACACCCCCGCAAGCCCCCTCACCTCACACCTCCCACTTCCTCCGCAAGCCCCCTCACATCTCCCCTCTGCCCCCGGGAGCCTCTCCCTCCTCATACCTCCCCCACCTCCGCCACTTATCCGGCAAGCCCCCTCACCTCCCACCACCTCCCCCCGCAAGCCCCCTCGCCTCCCACCACCTCCCCCCGCAAGCCCCCCCCCCCCCTCACACCCCCGAAAGCCCCCTCACCTCCCACCACCTCCCCCCGCAAGCCCCCCCCCCCCTCAGCTCCCACCTCCTCCGCAAGCCCCCTCACACCTCCTCTCTGCCCCCGCGAGCCCCCCCCTCACACCTCCCCTCTAACCCCACGAGCCCCTCCCTCCTCATACCTCCCCTTCCCCGCTACTTCTCCCGCAAGCCCCCTCACCTCCCACCACCTCCCCCGCAAGCCCCCTCACCTCCCACCACCTCCCCCGGCAAGCCCCCCCCCTCACACCTCCCACCTCCCCCACAAGCCCCGAGCTCCACCCTCCCCCTCCCCCATGGCCTCTCCCTCCCCCTCCCCCGCAGCCACCAGCTCACCCCCCCTCAACCCTCCCCCTCACACACCCACACACATACACGCACACACGCACATACTACACATACACAATCATACATATACACACACCGGCACACACACACACCCACACACACATATGCCCACACACAACCACACCCTTCAATGATCATACAGTAATATTTGATGAGGCACACAATTCTCCACTTCCTTATCACATACTAGTTGGAGTAGATGAAGTACGATCAGCAGTCCGTGAAAAAAAAATTCATTCGGTAGAGAGGCTTGGATTATCAACAGGAGGTCAACAGAAGATGCTCAGAATAAGGAAAGCTGGAGTGGACAGAGGACTCTCAACCTAAAGACCTACTAGCTATCACATCAACAACAGAGTTCAAAGCATATGTTGAGAAATACATGCCTCCATTGAAAGTCCCCTTAGAGGCTGCGGAGGCTTTTCTTGCACAACGACCAACCTCTTCAAGAAGGGTTAAATGTAACAAATTCTTTAATGCCAATGGAGGGCTGTCTTGGCTGGTGATGCTGCTCATGCAATGTCAAATGCATTTGGTCAAGGGATAAGCAGATGAACCAAGCGGCTTCATTTGAATTGCCCGGGGATTAAATCAGTGAGGAAACAAAAATGAGAATCTCAGCTGGCGGGTGAAAAGGTAAAAGTGAATTGTTAAAAAGTAAAAGAGGATAAACAATTGTTGCGGCCAACCATTCATCACGACGGCCTATTTTTGTGGTATCCAATTCAAATCAAGGGAATATTTGACCTACCCCTTCAATTTTGGGTGATCAACCGGCGCGAGTGGACGTGAAGATTGGGCAAGGCTCTCTTGGCCTATTGAGGCCTATAAAAACATGGGATTTGTGCTCATTGGGGTACACACTTTTGGTACAATTTTTGGAGTTACTTTGCCGCGTGTATACGTGCAGAAGTTCTCTCTTGCACTTGGTGGTTTCAAGCCTATTATAGGAGCTACTCTGTAGTGTGGATACAGAGGGTGGGCTTCTTAGTGGAGGGCTATGAGCACTATAGTGTAAGAGAGTGTCTTGGATTTTCTTTCCTTTCTGTGAGACACTATTGGTGTTAAGCTCTATTCTCTTGAGCAATTCCTTCATCATTTGTATTGATCTGTATTTATCTGCATAGAGTACCACGAAGCTCTGAGCATTAGTTTTTGAGCACTTCCTTGACAAATCTTGTAATCATCTGAATCGAATCAAGAAGTGTATGGTCTTCCTTGGTTAATAGTTGTTCATATTTTCTGAAGTATGTACCACTCTGTGCAATCCTTATTATCTACCTGATCACAGAAATGTTAAAGGGTATACTTACCTAAAGAGAACCCCCCTTGAGTAGGCGACGTACTGGATGTGTTAATCTTTAATCTCTACTTTTGATAAAAGCGGATACCCCAGTACCTCCTCTACAGTTTGGCACGCCCGATGGGACATTTGCATTTCTGTGAGAGGTATTTTTGCCCTATTACATTTGCAAGAAGGTACATGACCCATACACGGGCAAATAAAGAGTCTCTTCGTGTTCGGAGGAGCCTTAAAAAATTAGCCATAACCACGACTAGTGAGTCTACCTCCCCTCTGCCCTCCCTAAATTTATCAATTGATTTGGGTGCGACACCATTGTCAAAAGAGGGGAATAGGAGAACTCTAGACTTCTCCTCAGATACGTCCAAAGAAACACCAGTACAAATGGAGGATCTATCTCATTTACTCTCCAGATTAAATATCAAATTCCCTACCTTCAAGGGACAAGCCTATGAGGATGGTGATGATCATGTGAGGAGATTCATCTCTTTATGCCGTGGAAGAGGTCTGCAAAATAGAGAGGATGCCATGCTGGCACTTTTTCCATCCACATTGGAGGGTCTTGCAGATAAATGGTATAGTCAATATGCAGATGGCCATTTCACTACATGGGAGGCTCTGAAGGCGGCATTCTCACAGACATTCCGACCAAGTGATTCCTCAGAAAGAGCTCTAGATCAGCTAGAGAATTTGAAGCTAAGATCAGGTGAATCTTTTCATGAACTTCACACTAGAACAAAAGCACTTGTTGCACGCCTGCCACATGCTCCAGGTGACTTTTTGGTTAAAAAGTGGATAGAGAAGGCTCTGCCCAGGTCATCTCAGCAGAAGCTTCGTGAGTCTCTTAGATTGGATGCCACCCTCAATGATTTTGTTGCAGCGGCATCACGCATTGAAGAAGCAAGGCAACATTTTGAAGGGGATACACAACCAAAGTATGCTGCAGATCTGGATCCTATTGAGCAACTGAGAAGGGAATTGGAAGCATTGAAGATGCAACAAAATCAACAAGAAGAGAAGGTCTTCCCACCACTGCGTCACACTGATGATGAAGTAGCCCAGCTTCGCCGAGAGTTAGAAGATTTGAAGACCACACAAGATATAAGGAGACAAATTTGGTGCACGATCTGTAACAACAATGGACATTCCAATGCTAATTGCCCTAACAAGGTAAGCTGTCAATTTTGTGGAAAGGATGGTCATGAAGCTAGAGATTGCTATTACCTCAAGGGTACACAGCAGAGAGGTAACCCTCAAACTTTGGATTCATACTATGCCAGTACTTCAAATACATCTAATAGAGAGGAGAATAGGCCTGCAAAGCCTAGATATAATAGACCCTTGATGTGCTATCGTTGTGGTGAATATGGCCACATGCAAAATAGGTGTTCCCTCCCAGAAGATGCACCTCCTTGTCAACATTGTCCAGAGGCCAAGGATCATTATACCAAAGATTGCCCAAGAGGTCGTCCTGCTCCAATTCATATGATTGCAGTCTCTCCACATGAAGAAGGAAAAACCACTCAGACTTATGCTGTTTCATCCTCTGCAATGCCCATGATGACTAGAGCTAGGCAAGCAGCTGCAACCCAGAGAGATGAACAACAAGGATTTGAGGATAAAGAGGAAGAAAAGGAGTCTGCATGGAAGGACCAAGCACAAATTGAAGGAGCTTATGATAAGAAGACTACTTCTTTAAAGGACCAACCAACAAGTCTGCAAGAAAACACTCAGGAGGTAAACATTGAACAGATCTTGAAAGGTATTCATCATAAGGTTAGTCTATATGAACTAATAAGGATGGATTCAAAAATAAGAAGTGACTTACTGAAGATTATACACTCTGCTCACTTGGTCCAATCACCTAGTATAGATGGTTTCATGGTTGATTTTCCCCCTGCACCCTTAGCAGACTACCAAAGCTCAAGATTATCTGTTTGTATAAAGGATGAAACTCTCACAGGTGTGATCATAGATGGAGGCTCTGGTATCAATTTAATGCTAGATTTTACAATGAAGAAACTGAAATTGAACCCCACCAAGTTGGCACCATTCACGGTTACATTGGCAGATCAACATCGGGTTGCGCCACTAGGCATTATTGAGAAGGTACTGATGGTAGTACAGGGCTGCCATTTTGTTCTAGATTTTGTTGTTATTGCACTTCCACAGGAGACTTCTTACCCTCTACTCCTGGGGAGACCTTGGCTGAGACAAGCAAAAGCTTTGCAAGATTGGGGAAAAAATAAACTATGGATTTCAACAAGCACCAATAGCCAACTGCAACTACACTTAGAAGAAGGATTTGATTCAGGAAAAACCACTGGATATATTGTGGATACTCAGGTAATGCCCTCTCCACCCCAAGAAGATGATACATTGTTAAATTGGATGATGGGAAGTGCAGAGTGTTGCACAGTGGAGATAAATGAAATTGAGGAAGAACTTGCAGATAAGGAAATTACAGAAAAGGGTAATGAAGACCACAAGGTGTTGGAGAATGAGCAACTGAAGGAAAATACCATCTTTGAGGAGGCTACCAATATCAAAGTATCAGAGAGGGAAGATTATGAACTTAAGAGCAGAGAAGATCTCCCTTTTGCAGATATACCTCAAGGTTGGATGAAAGAACATGTTGCAGAATATAAATTAAAATCCACTCCTGCATATAGTGGAGATGATTTCTCAAGCAGGACCAGTCCTGAAACATTGGTTCAAGAAGTAAATTTGGGGGATGAAGGGAACCCTCAAATGGTCCATTTGGCTTCCTGGTTGTGGCATTATCCTCTCTTGCTACAGAAGGTAACTTCTTTGCTCTTTACTTACAAAAGTGTCTTCGCATGGTCCTACAAGGATCTAACAGGAATACCAGAAGAACTTGGGTTACATCGAATACCCTTAGTTGAGGGAGCCGCATCTGTAAGAAGTAGGCCATATCGACTCAATCCGAAGTATGCAGAGGCGGTAAAAGCGGAGATTACAAAACTAGAGGAAGCAGGTATAATTGTGCCAGTAGAACATTCTAGATGGCTTTCTTCTATGGTTATTGTGCCAAAGAAAAATAGTGGAAAAATAAGAGTATGTGTTGATTTTCGTGCTTTGAATAAAGTGACTATTCAAGATGGATTTCCTCAGCCCTTCACAGAGCAAGTACTTGAAGAGGTAGCTGGTCACACTTTGTATAGTTTCTTGGATGGTTTTAGTGGCTACAATCAAATAGTGATCCATCCTGATGATAGGGACAAAACAACCTTTGTCACTCCCTGGGGCACTTATGTCTATACTCGAATGGCTTTTGGTTTGAAGAATGCACCAGCTTCATTTAATAAAACGATGTATCTGATATTGGGCAAATGGTTAACAACCTTTCTACGCATTTTCATGGATGACTTTTCAGTATTTTCAGGTACAGATAGAAGGGCAGCAGTTCAAGATTTCCATGACCATTTGGAAAATTTAAAAGAAATTTTTGAGCAATGTCTCAAAACAGGTTTGAAATTGAATCCTGATAAATGTCACTTTTTGGTCACTAAGGGCACTCTTCTTGGTCACATAGTATCTGCTGAAGGTATAACTGTTGACCCTGCAAAGGTTACAGCTATTCTTTCCATGCCAATTCCACAAAGCCCAAAGGAAGTGCAAAGTTTCTTGGGCCATGCAGGGTATCACAGAAGATTCATTAGGATGTATTCGGAAATTGCTAAGCCCTTGTCAAGGCTTACCAGCAAAAAGATCCCTTTCTCATGGAGTGCTGAAGCTGACAAAGCATTTTGTGAACTAAAGTTGAGGCTATGTACTGCTCCACTTTTAAGTGTTCCTAATTGGTCATTGGAATTTCATGTGCATACAGATGCTAGTCTTCATGCTGTTGGTGCAGTTCTAGCTCAACCATCATCTCACAAAGTGGATAGACCTATCTCTTATGCAAGCAGACTACTCAACCAAGCTGAAAGAAATTACAGTACAACGGAAAGAGAAGGTTTGGCTATCATATTTGCTCTTCAGAAGTTTCGACATTATCTCCTTGGTGTACATTTCATTATTATTTCTGATCATCAGCCCTTGAAGTATTTGGTAAACAAGCCTAGAGTAGCTGGAAGGGTTTGGAGATGGTTACTCCTATTTCAAGAATTTAATTTTGATATTCATATTAAGCCAGGGAAAGAGCACTACATGGCAGATCAAGTGTCCAGGACGGCAATGAGCGAAAAGGCAACAAGTATTAATGATGAATTGGTGGATAGTAATCTTTTTCTAGTAGCAATCCGGATTGGTTGGTATGATGAAATTCTTCATGTTCTCACTACTGGAAAGATCCCGGAACACTTGACACCTGTGGAAAAGAGAAGACTGCTCCTGAAAACCAAAGCATATTCTCTTATAAATGGAAATTTATATAAATACTGTCAGGATGATATATTGAGAAGGTGTGTCTATCCAAAGGAGGTAAATCTTCTACTAGAGGCTGCACACAATGAAGGACATCTAAAGGGGGAAGAATTGGCTCATAGAATCATCCACAAAGGTTTATGGTGGCCTCATATTTTCAAGGATGCAATCAAGTTTTCTAAAGAATGCCACATCTGCTAGAGGTGTGCTCCCGCGCCAACGAGGTTGAATTACCAACCATTAGTCATATCTACCGGATTGCTTCCATTTGAATGATGGGGTCTTGATTTCATAGGGCCAATTAGCCCAACTGGGCAACCTGGAGGAAAAAAGTATATTCTGATGGCCACGTGCTATGCCACTAAATGGATAGAGGCTAAAGCTACTGTGGACTGCACGGCTTTAACAGTAGCTAAATTTATGTATAAACGTATTTTCTCAAGATTTGGTTGCCCACTGGAGATTACTAGTGATAGAGGCACACATTTTGTAAATCAATTGCTCCAGTTTATATTTGACAGGTACAAAATCTTCCATAAGAAATCTTGTGCCTATTACCCAAGGGCAAATGGCCAAGCAGAGAGTTCCAATAAGATTTTGATTGGACTACTTCGCAAATTATCTTTTGATCATCAAAGCTCTTGGCCACTAGCACTAATTGGTGCAATTTGGGCTTTCAGAACCACGAAGAGGGGAACCACAGGCGAAACTCCATTTCGCTTAGTTTATGGAAAAGAGGCATTTGCACCATTTGAGTTCATTATCAGAAAGGAAATAGGATTCAAAACTATTGGAATTGAACCCCCCATTCAAAGATTGGTGACATTAGAAGAATACAGAGAAGGGGCAATGCAAAAACTTCAAGTAACACAAGAAGAGCGCAAAAGATTGCATGACAGGTATCTGAGATCCAATGAAGTTCAGGAAGGGTCTATGGTTTTAGTGCATCAGGTTCCACCAATTCAAACTAAATTGGCACCCAAGTGGATAGGACCTTATAAGGTAATCAAGGTATTGCCACATGGCGCAGTGCATCTGGAAGATCTGCAGGGTAAAAGGATTCCCCTGGTCAACATCTCCAGGGTGAAGAAGTATCTGAATTAGGTCAAACTGGAAGCATTCCACCCCTTGTACATACAATGTTTCTTTTCAGTAATTGCAAAATAACTAGATCTCATTGAAAGGAGTAAAATAAGGGAGAAATTGCACCACGGACGGTGCAAAAGCTTGATGTGGGGGTCTGTAGTACTCCTTCTATGTTCCCTCTCTCTCTCTTTGGGGCATGAGGCAGTGGGCTCCAAGCACAGGGGTCAGAACCCACTGGTCCTAAGAAGATAGAAGAGAAGAGATTGAGAGGAGAGCTCTCAGATGCCTTGGGCTGCAGCTTCGGGGAATGTCCGTTCCATTTCTTGGACATACTTGTGTTTCGGGCAGCTGTTGCTTTCATTTTCATTACTACCTCAGTTGATTTGTTATATCTCTCTCTCTTCTCTCTCTCTATCTCTCTCTCTATCTCCCTCTTTCTTCCCCCCTCTCTCTCTCTCTTTCCTCTCTCTCTCTCGGTCTCTCACTCTATCCCTTTCTCTCTCATCCCTCACTCTCTTTTTTCTCACTCTCCCTCTCTCTTTCCCCCTCCCCGTCTCTTCCCTTTATCTCTCTCTCTCTCCCTCTCCCTACTTCCCGCGTTCCCCGTTCACTCCCCCGCCATCCTCCGCCATCCTCCGCCTAATCCTCCTCAGCCCCCCCCCCTCACACCCCCGCAGGCCCCCTCACCTCCCACCACCTCCCCCCGCAAGCCCCCCCTCACACTCCCGCAAGCCCCCTCACCTCCCACCACCTCCCCCCGCAAGCCCCCTCACCTCCCACCACCTCCCCCCGCAAGCCCCCCCCCCCTCACACCCCCGCAAGCCCCCTCGCCTCCCACCACCTCCCCCCGCAAGCCCCCCCCTCACACCCCCGCAAGCCCCCTCGCCTCCCACCACCTCCCCCCGCAAGCCCCCCCCCTCACACCCCCGCAAGCCCCCTCGCCTCCCACCACCTCCCCCCGCAAGCCCCCCCCCCTCACACCCCCACAAGCCCCCTTACCTCCCACCACCTCCCCCCGCAAGCCCCCCCCCTCACACCCCCGCAAGCCCCCCCCCTCGCCTCCCACCACCTCCCCCCGCAAGCCCCCCCCCCTCACACCCCCGCAAGCCCCCTCACCTCCCACCACCTCCCCCCGCAAGCCCCCCCCTCACACCCCCGCAAGCCCCCTCACCTCCCACCACCTCCCCCTGCAAGCCCCCCCCTCACACCTCCCACTTCCTCCGCAAGCCCCCTCACATCTCCCCTCTGCCCCCGCGAGCCTCTCCCTCCTCATACCTCCGCAACTTATCCGGCAAGCCCCCTCACCTCCCACCACCTCCCCCCACAAGCCCCCTCGCCTCCCACCACCTCCCCCCGCAAGCCCCCCCCCTCACACCCCCGCAAGCCCCGTCACCTCCCACCACCTCCCCCCGCAAGCCCCCCCCCTCACACCTCCCACTTCCTCCGCAAGCCCCCTCACATCTCCCCTCTGCCCCCGCGAGCCTCTCCCTCCTCATACCTCCGCCACTTATCCGGCAAGCCCCCTCACCTCCCACCACCTCCCCCCACAAGCCCCCTCGCCTCCCACCACCTCCCCCTGCAAGCACCCCCCCTCACACCCCCGCAAGCCCCCGCAAGCCCTCTCACACCTCCTCTCTGCCCCCGCGAGCCCCCCCCTCACACCTCCCCTCTAACCCCACGAGCCCCTCCCTCCTCATACCTCCCCTTCCCCGCTACTTCTCCCGCAAGCCCCCTCACCTCCCACCACCTCCCCCGCAAGCCCCCTCACCTCCCACCACCTCCCCCTGCAAGCCCCCCCCCCTCACACCTCCCACCTCCCCCACAAGCCCCGAGCTCCACCCTCCCCCTCCCCCGTGGCCTCTCCCTCTCCCTCCCCCTCCCCCGCAGCCACCACCTCACCCCCCCTCAACCCTCCCCCTCACACACCCACACACACGCACACACTACACATACACAATCATACATATACACACACACCAGCACACACACACCCACACACACATATGCCCACACACAACCACACCCTTCAATGATCATACAGTAATATTTGATGAGGCACACAATTCTCCACTTCCTTATCACATACTAGTTGGAGTAGATGAAGTACGATCAGCAGTCCGTGAAAAAAAAATTCATTCGGTAGAGAGGCTTGGATTATCAACAGGAGGTCAACAGAAGATGCTCACAATAAGGAAAGCTGGAGTGGACAGAGGACTCTCAACCTAAAGACCTACTAGCTATCACATCAGCAACAGAGTTCAAAGCATATGTTGAGAAATACATGCCTCCATTGAAAGTCCCCTTAGAGGTTGTGGAGGCTTTTATTGCACAACGACCAACCTCTTCAAGAAGGGTTAAATGTAACAAATTCTTTAATGCCAATGGAGGGCTGTCTTGGCTGGTGATGCTGCTCATGCAATGTCAAATGCATTTGGTCAAGGGATAAGCAGATGAACCAAGCGGCTTCATTTGAATTGCCCGGGGATTAAATCAGTGAGGAAACAAAAATGAGAATCTCAACTGGCGGGTGAAAAGGTAAAAGTGAATTGTTAAAAAGTAAAAGAGGATAAACAATTGTTGCGGCCAACCATTCATCACGACGGCCTATTTTTGTGGTATCCAATTCAAATCAAGGGAATATTTGACCTACCCCTTCAATTTTGGGTGATCAACCGGCGCGAGTGGACGTGAAGATTGGGCAAGGCTCTCTTGGCCTATTGAGGCCTATAAAAACAAGGGATTTGTGCTCATTGGGGTACACACTTTTGGTACAATTTTTGGAGTTACTTTGCCGCATGTATACGTGCAGAAGTTCTCTCTTGCACTTGGTGGTTTCAAGCCTATTATAGGAGCTACTCTATAGTGTGGATACAGAGGGTAGGCTTCTCAGTGGAGGGCTATGAGCACTATAGTGTAAGAGAGTGTCTTGGATTTTCTTTCCTTTCTGTGAGACACTATTGGTGTTAAGCTCTATTCTCTTGAGCAATTCCTTCATCATTTGTATTGATCTGTATTTATCTGCATAGAGTACCACGAAGCTCTAAGCATTAGTTTTTGAGCATTTCTTTGACAAATCTTGTAATCATCTGAATCGAATCAAGAAGTGTATGGTCTTCCTTGGTCAATAGTTGTTCATATTTTCTGAAGTATGTACCACTCTGTGCAATCCTTATTATCTACCTGATCACAGAAATGTTAAAGGGTATACTTCCCTAAAGAGAACCCCCCTTGAGTAGGCGACGTACTGGATGTGTTAATCTTTAATCTCTACTTTTGATAAAAGTGGATACCCCCGTACCTCCTCTACAATATGCATGCTTGTATACATATGCTTGCTTACATATGCATGCATGTATACATATGCATGCATGCTTGTATACATATGCATGCATGCTTGTATACATATGCATGCTTGCTTACATATGCATGCATGCTTGTATACATATTCATGCATGCTTGTATACATATGCATGCATGCTTGTATACATATGCATGAATGCATGTATACATATGCATGCTTGCTTACATATGCATGCATGCTTGTATACATATGCATGCATGCTTGTATACATATGCATGCTTACTTGCATGTATACATATGCATATCCCGCATGCATGCATGTATGCATATCCCTCATGCATTCATACATGCATATGCATACATGAATGCATATGCATACATGCATGCATACATACATGTATGTATGTATGCATGCATGTATGCATATGCATTCATGTATTCATATGCATGTATGCATATGCATGCATGCATGTATGCATATGCATATGCATGTGCATATATGCATGTATGCATGTGTATGTATGCATATGCATATGCATTCATGCATGTATGTATGCATATGCATTCATGCATGTATGCATATGCATGTACGCATGTATGCATGCATGCATGTATGCATATGCATGCATGCATGCATGTATGCATATGCATTCATGCATGTGCATTCATGCATGTATGCATATGCATGCATGTATGCATATGCATGTATGCATGTATGCATGTCTGCATATGCATGTATGCATGTGCATTCATGCATGTATGCATGTGCATTCATGCATATATGCATATGCATGCATGTATGCATATGCATTCATGCATGTGCATTCATGCATGTATGCATATGCATTCATGCATGTATGCATATGCATTCATGCATGTATGCATGTGTATGTATGCATATGCATATGCATTCATGCATGTATGCATGCATGCATGTATGCATGCATGCATGTATGCATGTGCATTCATGCATGTATGCATATGCATTCATGCATGTATGCATGTGTGTGCATGTATGCATATGCATGTATGCATGTATGCATATGCATGTATGCATGTATGCATGTATGCATGCATGTATGCATATGCATGCATGTATGCATATGCATGCATGTATGCATATGCATGCATGCAAGTATGCATATGCATGCATGCATGTATGCATATGCATGCATGTATGCATATGCATTCATGTATGCATGCAAGCATGTATGCATATGAATGCATGCATGTTTGCATGTGCATTCATGCATGTATGCATATGCATGCATGTATGCATATGCATATCCCTCTCTCTCTCTCTCTCGCTCTCTTGCATATGCATTCATGTATGCATATGCATGCATGCATGCATGCATGTATGCATGTGCATTCATGCATGTATGCATATGCATGCATGTATGCATATGCATATCCCTCTCTCTCTCGCTCTCTTGCATATGCATTCATGTATGCATATGCATTCATGTATGCATATGCATTCATGTATGCATATGCATGTGTATGTATGCATATGCATGTGTATGTATGCATATGCATGTGTATGTATGCATATGCATGTGTATATATGCATATGCATGTGTATGTATGCATATGCATATGCATTCATGCATGTTTGTATGCATCTGCATTCATGCATGTATGCATATGCATGTATGCATCTACATTCATGCATGTGCATTCATGCATGTATGCATATGCATGTATGCATGTATGCATGTATGCATATGCATGTATGCATGTATGCATATGCATGTATGCATGTGCATTCATGCATGTATGCATATGCATGCATGTATGCATATGCATTCATGCATGTGCATTCATGCATGTATGCATATGCATGTATGCATATGCATGTATGCATGTATGCATGTATGCATATGCATGTATGCATGTGCATTTATGCATGTATGCATATGCATTCATGCATGTGCATTCATGCATGTATGCATATGCATTACCCATGTATGCATATGCATGTATGCATATGCATGTATGCATATGCATGTATGCATATGCATGTATGCATGTATGCATGCATGCATGCATGTATGCATATGCATTCATGCATATGCATTCATGCATGTGCATTCGTGCATGTATGCATATGCATGTATGCATATGCATTCATGCATGTATGCATGTGTATGTATGCATATGCATATGCATTCATGCATGTATGTATGCATATGCATTCATGCATGTATGCATGTATGCATGCATGCATGCATGTATGCATGTGCATTCATGCATGTATGCATGTGCATTCATGCATGTATGCATGTGCATTCATGCATGTATGCATGTGCATTCATGCATGTATATGCATGTGTATGCATGCATGCATATGCATGTATGCATGTATGCATATGCATGTATGCATATGCATGTATGCATGTATGCATGCATGCATGCATGTATGCATATGCATGCATTTATGCATATGCATTCATGTATGCATATGCATGTATGCATATGCATGTATGCATGCATGCATGTATGCATGCATGCATCTATGCATATGCATGCATGCATGTATGCACATGCATGCATTCATGTATGTATGTGCATTCATGCATGTATGCATATGCATGCATGTATGCATATGCATGCATGTATGCATATGCATGCATGTATGCATATGAATGCATGTATGCATATGCATGCATGTATGCATATGCATGCATGTATGCATATGCATATCCCTCTCTCTCTCTCTCGCTCTCTTGCATATGCATTCATGTATGCATATGCATGTGTGCATATGCATGTATGCATGCATGCATGCACATGCATGCATGCACATGCATGTATGCATATGCATGCATGCACATGCATGTATGCATATGCGTGCATGCATGTATGCATATGCGTGCATGCATGTATGCATATGCGTTCATGCATGTATACATGTGCATTCATGCATGTATGCATCTGCATGCATGTATGCATATGCATGTATGCATGTGCATTCATGGATGTATGCATATGCATGCATGTATGCATATGCATGTATGCATATGCATGTATGCATGTATGCATGTATGCATGCATGCATGCATGCATGTATGTATGCATGTATGCATATGCATGCATGTATGCATATGCATGCATGTATGCGTATGCATGTATGCATGTATGCATATGCATACATGCATGTATGCATATGCATACATGCATGTATGCATGCGCATTCATGCATGTATGTATATGCATTCATGCATGTATGCATGTGCATTCATGCACGTATGCATGTGTATGCATGCATGTATGCATGCATGTATGCATATGCATTCATGTATGCATATGCATGTATGCATGTATGCATGCATGCATGCAGGTATGCATATGCATGCATGCATGCATGCATGCAGGTATGCATATGCATGCATGCATGTATGCATATGCATGCATGCATGCATGCATGCATGTATGCATATGCATGCATGCACATGCATGTATGCATATGCATGCATGCATGTATGCATATGCATTCATGCATGTGCATTCATGCATGTATGCATATGCATGTATGCATGTATTCATGCATGCATGCATGTATGCATGTGCATTCATGCATGTATGCATGTGCATTCATGCATGTATGCATGTGTGTGCATGCATGCATATGCATGTATGCATGCATGCATGCATGTATGCATATGCATGCATGCATGTATGCATATGCATTCATGTATGCATATGCATGTGTGCATGCATGCATGTATGCATATGCATGCATGCATGTATGCATGTGCATTCATGCATGTATGCATGTGCATTCATGCATGTATGCATATGCATATCCCTCTCTCTCTCTCTCGCTCTCTCTCTCTCAAACAAAAATAAAGAGAGAAGATATTAGAAAACAAAAATATAAAGAGAGAAGATATTAGAAAACAAAAATATAAAGAAAGATAAAAGAGTGATATATGTTTTACTTACATTGATGTAATTTTTGTAATTCCACTTGAAGTGCTTCTTCGTCGAATTTCCAAAGCTTTGATGCCAAGTTCTCCTGCAAAACCAAACAGAGAACATATTAGCAAAACCAAAACTTCAGATATATAAAGATAGAGGTCTGTAAAAGGACAGAGAGAGAGAGGGAGAGAGAAAGAGACAGGGAGAGAGAAAGAGGGAGAGAGACGAGGAGAGAGTGAGAGAGAGAGGGAGAGAGAGAGAGATAGTGAGAGAGAGGGAGGGAGAGAGAGAGAGGGAGAGAGAGAGAGGGAAGGGAGGGAGAGAGAGAGAGGGACAGAGAGAGAGAGAGAGGGAAGGGAGGGAGAGAGGGAGAGAGAGAGAGAGAGAGAGAGAGAGAGAGAGAGAGAGAGAGAGAGGATGACAAACAGAGTTCTGCTCTGCTGTTGGTGCGCGCGAACCCGAAAGGAGAAATTTTACATTGGAAACATTATAAACAAACAACCGAAGGCAAAGCAGATTGCAAATTTTTGGGCATCACTACCATCACTGGAAGAAACATAGTGAATAAAATAAATATAAAGAAAAACCCCTGTGGCCAATGTAAGAGTGAAGTATAGGACATCCTTTCTTGAGGGCATGTTGTTGTCTGCAGTTTGAACATTTCCTGGTAAATCTCGGACACCCTTAAAGACCGAGGTGAATACTCCCATTAAAGTGCTATTTGCAATCTTGAAAAGACGGGAAATCGATTTCGGCATAGATGCTTCAAGATCAAGGCTGAGCTGAGAGACAAGAGACAAGGATGTCTCCCGAGTACGTGCAGAAGCATAGCTTTTCCCATCGGCTAGAATAGATGCCGTATCTCCATCACTGCTTGCGCCATCACTATTGCTTGGACCGCGTGAAAACGAGGCCTGCATCTGTTTCCATTGCTCTAGGATTGGGAGCAAGTGCGGAGAGAGAGAGGGGGGGAGAGAGAGAGAGAGAGACCTGCGGGCTCTACGGGGATGGTGGTGAGATCTGCGGGGGTGGTAGAGGAAGTGGTCTGCGCGGGTGGTGGGGAAAAGATGCGGGGGGAGGAGAGCTGCGGGGGAAGTGGGGGTGGTGGGCTGCATGGTTAGCAGGGATGGTGGGCAGCGGGGTTAGCGGGGATGTTGAGAGCAGCGCACGGGGGGTAGCCGGATGGCGGGGGATGCAAGGGGAAAGAGAGAGAGAGAGAGAGAGAGAGAGAGAGAGAGAGAGAGAGAGAGAGAGAGAGAGAGAGAGAGAGAGAGAGAGAGAGAGAGAGAGAGAGAGAGAGAGAGAGAGAGAGAGAGAGAGAGAGAGAGAGAGAGAGAGAGAGAGAGAGAGAGAGAGAGAGAGAGAGAGAGAGAGAGAGAGAGAGAGAGAGAGAGAGAGAGAGAGAAAGAGAGAGAGAGACGGAGGGTAGCGGCTCTACAGGGGTGGCGAGGGACTCTACGAGGGTGGCGGGGGTAGTGGTCTGCGGGGGTGGCCGGGAAAAGATGCAAGGAGAGAGAGAGAGAGAGAGAGAGAGAGAGAGAGAGAGAGAGAGAGAGAGAGAGAGAGAGAGAGAGAGAGAGAGAGAGAGAGAGAGAGAGAGAGAGAGAGAGAGAGAGAGAGAGAGAGAGAGAGAGAGAGAGAGAGCGAGAGAGAGAGAGAGAGAGAGAGAGAAAGAGTGAGAGAGAGTAGGCTTGTATGTGTATTTATGCATATATATGCATGCAAGTTTGCATGTGTTATGTATGATGCATGTATGCATGCGATGTGATGCATGTATGCATGAGTAAAGTATGCATGTATGCATGAGTAAAGTAAGCATGTATGCATGAGAAGATAGGTATGCATGTGTATTTATGCTTATGCATGTATATGTGAGTGCATGTGTGGATGTATATTAGAATGTGAAGTATGTATATGTACATGAGTGAGATATGCATGTATGCATGTGAATGTATGCATGTGTGCATGTACATATGTAGTGTGAGTTAATGCATATGCATATGAGTGAGAAGTGCATGTATGCATGAGTGTATGCATGTAAGTTTGAATGTATGTATGCATATGAACTAAAATGTATGCATGTGCATATCTATTTGAATAAGATGCATATGTCGGTATGTGTGTGTGCATGTATCTTAGTGACAAGTGCATGTACATGAGTGATATGTACATTAATATTAGAATGTGATGCATGTGTGTGCATGTGAAGTTAGTGTATGCATGTGTATGCATATGAAGTTAGTGTATGCATGTGTATGCATGTGAAGTGTTATCATGAGTGAGGTTTGCATGTGTGCATGCACTAGAAAGATATGCATGTGTGGATGTGCATAAGTAGTGTAAGATAGTGCATATGCATATAAGATATATGCATATATGTTAGTATGTGTGCATGTACATATTGAAGTTAGTGCACGTGCATATGATAGGTACATGTGTGCATGAGAGAATGAATGCATGTATGCATGTACATATTAGAGTTAATGCATATGCATATGAAATGTGACGCATGCGTGTGTGCATGTATGTTAGAAGTCTATGTATGCATATAAAGATGATGCATGCATGCAAGTGCATGTGTGCATGTATGTTAGCATATGTAGTATGAATGTGTATGCATGTATAGTTAATATATGCATATGAAGTGTGATGTATGTATGCATATATATATATATATATATATATATATATATATATATATATATATATATATATATATATATATATATATATATATATATATATATATATATATATATATATATATATATATATATATATATATAATAGAATGCATGTGCATATGAAAGAGTGTATATGCATATATGTAGTAGATAGGTAATATAAGTATATGTATGTGTCTAGGCCTATTTAAAGTAATGTGTGTATGAGTTAGATACATGTGTTTACTTCTACATAAATGCATAATAGGTCTTAATGAGATTGCATTATAAGTACATGTTAGTGTAGGATTATGCATGTTAAAGATAATATTTGTATAAAAGCATCAAAAATAAATATATTTATATAAGAATGTATGTGAGTATGTAGTTACATAAACATAAGAGGGTTAATTAACATGTAATTAGCATAGGGTTAAATTATGTTAAGTTTTGAATATTAGATTAACAAATGAGTATTTTATATTAATAAAAGCATACTTATGTTTTATTAATGGTCTCCTGCAGATCGTTGTGAAGAAAACTTGATGAGCACTGAAGAAGATTTGACAAGATTACGAGATAGAAGCTGCTTTTATGCTACTAATTTTAGTTCATTGTATGATATTTTGAACTATTAAGTTTTTGTACAGGAATATTTTCTAAGAGCTGTATTAGAACTCTTTACAAGCATTTGTATAGGTCTAGATTTGATTCTAAAGTTTTTCATACCTTCACTTTACAATTTAATTAAATTTTTATATTGCACCTTCTTATGTCTAAGATTTTAACATCGACAAGCAAATCTGTTACTGAAAATAAAGAATTAGATAGTTCTTTTGCTTTAGGAATACTTCTACCTGCACCTCTTGAAAATACGTTTACTCAAATTAGTAAAAACGAGATTAGTAGCGAAAGTCAAGTGATAGAAATAGTTAAAGATCAAGTTGTAGATGAAACTTTAGGTTCTGTAGAATGCAATCGTAACTTATCTAGAGTTTTTCCTTTACTATCAATTGTCCTACCTGAACCAAAAAATAGAGAAGATTTGTTTCCTCCAACCTTAAAAAGAAATACTTTTCCACAACAAAAAGAAAACATCGTAGTTGATGTAATTAAAGATGAATAATTCATGAAGAATTAATTTTTCCTTCATATTTAGATCCTATATCTAGGTATAGAAACACACTTCCATATGGATCCTAGTGTTCTACTTTTCATGAATACGAATATTGCATCTACAAGTAAGACTCAACTAAAAAGAAAATAGATAGCTCTTTTATTCTAAATACACTTTTACCTACTCCATCAGAAAATAATACTACATAAATCAACGAAAGCAAGGATAGTATAGAAGAAGTAGAAAAAGTGAAAGATCATATTGTAACCGAAACTTTATACTCTTCACATGATGATTATAGAGTGTCTAGATTTAGAACTTTTTGTTCAATTGCTTTTCCTGAATTTGACGAAAGAGAGATCTTATTTCCACCTTCCCCAAAAAGGAAAAATCAATCTGAAAACGATGAGGTAGCTATTATTAAAAAATGTATTATTGAAGAGAGTTTTAATCGAATTACTGAAGAAGAACTTATCTTTACAATATATCAAAATGCTAGAAACGCACTTTCATATAAATCTTAGTTTTTAGATTAAAGTTAAATAGATTAAAAAACTCTAGCTTTTAACTTTGAAATAGTGAAAACTCAACCTAGATACTGAAGCATAGCAAGAAGCTCTTACGTATAGTCACACAGTGAGGTTAGTGTGAATCTGTTGGATGAGGGACTGTCTCACTTCACACCCCTCTATGACAGCGTGTGGTATGGCTCGATGGAGTGTGGTACTCTGTTTTGCACATAGCATGCTCTGACAATGGATTCTTGCCCAAATGGTTTGGTGAGACCAATTGTTAAGCACATAGCTTGCGCTCCTTGAAGGAGAGATGGATTCTTGCATTTAGCTTGCCCTCCTTGAAGGAGAGATGGATTCTTGCGTTTTGCCAAAATGGTTTGGTGAGATCAGTTGTTAAGCACATAGCTTGCGCTCGTGGAAGAAGAGATGGTCTTGCGTTTAGCATGCTGTGGCAATGGCTTCTTGCCAAAATGGTTTGGTGAGACCGGCTCTTAAGCACATAGCTTGTGCTCCTTCAAGGAGAGATGGATGCTTGTTGAGTGTGTGCCACTGTAATTGTCGTTTGTATTTCCTCATCATTGTAAAATTTCTTGAGGGCTACTAATATATATTCTCCTCCATTGTCATAACAAATAATCTGAACGAGAGTGTCGTGTTGTCGTAGAGCTTTGCTAGAGTAGTCCTTAAAATGTGATAAAACTTCAGATTTTTGTTTGAGAAAAAAATACCATTATACCTGCTAAAGTCATCAATGAAGGTAAGAAAGTAGCATTGATCGGTAAGAGACACGGTATCCATGGGGCCACATTAGTCACTATGGACAAGTTGATGTAGCTGAGAGCTTCGTGTATAGGAGCACATGAACGGTTTATGGGAAACTTGGCCCATGAGGCATCCTTCATAGAGATTGATTGAGGTGCTGTGTGAGGGCATTCCATGATAAAGTTTGTGTTGTGCTATTCATTGAAGTGTAATGACATTGATGTGGCCAAGCCCATAGTGCCACAAGAGTGTGGTTGTGGCCTTTGTTAAATTGTTGAAGATCATGGATGATAAGGATAGTGTGGAATGATCTTTGGCATGATAAGCTTGTTTTCTAATGGGTATGGGATAAAGGTTATTCACTTGAGGAAGCTTGAGAGTTTCATATTGCCCAGATGATAACTTAAAATGATGCACACAATAGTTGTGGAAAAACTCCACAAAGGATCCAGATGTAGTGGCAGTAGATACAAAGATAATGTTGTGTGTAAGACCAAGAATGTGGTAGATATTTTTAAGTGTGATAGTGTTACCGCTTGAGAACTCAATGGTGAGGTTTCCCATACCGATAGCTTGAAGTGAGTGATCCTCCCCCATGTAGATGAGAACCTCATTGTGTATTCTTTGATAGTTTTCAAGCGAGCCTTTTGAAGGTGTCATGTGATGGTGAGTGGCTCCAGTGTCAAGTAGCCATTGAGGAGCATCTTGGACAAGAGCTATATGTGAATTCTTGTTAGATAGATTTTAAGTGAAGAGTTTTAGGTCTTCGACATTCGGTGACGAGTCCTCCTCATGGTGAATTTGTGCATTTTGAGCATGGGGCCGAGGGCGTGAGTATTGTTTGTCACATCGTTTTGTGCGACACTCTTTTTCGATGTGGTGTTGGCGGCCATAGTAGTCACAGATAAGGGGTCTGGACACATGTCAGGATGTCTTGGTAGATGAGCATTGATGGATATGATGTGCACCCTTTGAGAAGTGGTGGTAATGCCTTGCTATGTTCACTTCACTCATAGGCGCATGGTATCTTCTTGCAAGATACGTGCTATGAGAGTTCACTGGTCAAGCTAAGAAGAGAGGCTTGAGTGGTGATGAACGATTGCCAAGAGGATGGTAAGGCAGCAAGCAGGAGCATGCTTTGCAGGGAGTCCTCCAGTGTGACTCCTCATAGGAGGGCATTGTCCATGAGGGTCTACCAATTATTTAGAAATTGGGTTGTGGATTGATGTCCAACAATGTAGGAGTTAGGAGTCGCTTGAGATAAGTGACACGAGTGATAAGGTCCTTGTGGTGGTAGTGTGACTTGAGAGTATCGCTTGAGAGAAGTGACACGAGTGATAAGGTCCTTGTGGTGGTAGTGTGACTTGAGAGTACTTCACATGGTGACGGAGGTTGTGCAAAGTCAAATGAGCTAGGCTTGGCAGTCACCAAGGTGAAAGAGGATTTCTGCCTGTGCTTGTAGATCCTTTGTGTTCCAATCATGTAAGTGACATGAGTCGCCTGCTAGTTTGGGTGTCATTCTGGAGACTACATGTCATATGGATGCACGTTTTAGAAAGACAATGACTCGCATGGCCCATGTGAGGTAGTTGGTGCCATCAAGTTTATCGAGGTTGTAGCTTCGTATAGTTGAAGGCATAGAAGCTTGTGGATGGTGTGCCATGCTACTATTTGGATGAAGAGAGGGCGGAGACCAGGAGGCAAAGTGTTCAGTATGCGGAAGGTAGTGAGCACTCTATTTGCGAGCTTACTTTGATATCATGTTGAGATGACAGTTTCCAAACAGCAGCAATGAGACTTCACAAAATGAACAATGAACTGAAAAATGCTATTGCAAATACAAGTTTAAGTAAGAAAGTGAGGCTGGAAAGCCTGTTGCCTAAAGGACTGGTGTTGGAGGGCTATGGTTATGGTCCACGTAGTGGCCTAAAGAGGAGTCATGTCAGATGGTTGACTGAGTGGTCTGCAGTTATGGTCCAGGTAGTGGACTCAAGAGGAGATATGTCTGCAGGGAGGGGTCTGCAACTACGTTTTTGTGAGAGCTTACGATTATTGATGTTACAACATTAAGAGGGATGAACGCCTCGAAACGCTGCAATCCAACAGGAACAGTATTTTGTGCTTGATCTTTCTTCAGTTGATGAGACGAATAACAAAAAAACAGCTTAACGAACGTACGCACACGTCACATAAGTCTCCGCTACGTTTGAAAACTCGAGAAATGCATGCACGACCCGCTTATATGGCTGAAGGAGCTTGATATCACAAGTGCGTCGATTACCTGTAAACTTCTCCACATCCGGGATCTCAGCATAATCAGGCAAGTGCAGACCTCCGACAGCGCGAGTGGCGTAGTGGGATAGTATTACTGAGGTCTGCACAACCGGATGAGGTTCACCGCTCCATTTTGAAGAGGATATGGGAGGGTCTCTTCAATTTCAACTTGCCAGAGAGAGTCTGGGACTTCGCAAGTCGCAGATGTCGCAACCCTGCTGAATCGGATATTCGGGAGAACGCCATTGCGAAGGGCACAACAGTTCAGATATTGGTGGAGCTCAGCACAGTCGGGATACATGGAGATCCATGATGGGTTGCGGGCAAAAGAGTAGCAATAGAAGTGTCCACGGATGTCGCTGCGGCATCCAAAGTCATCTCAATGCCGGCCATCACCGGCAGTAGAAGTCATCAGAGGGTGGCGTACTTCAGTGCATGCAGGTAGAGTTCTGAATTATAAGTTAAAGGTGGCTGTTTATAATATGGTCGTGCAAACATGAGTTTTGAATTATAAGTTAAAGGTAGTTGTTTATAATATGGCCGTGCAAACATATTGTGATGGTCTTATATTTCTATCGAGCCATTTATGGTGCTTGGGTCGTATTCTCTACTGTGTCAAATTGTGTGCAACTATAAGACGAGTGGGTTCTGTGACATCCTCTGCACTACAGATCGGTTTGGAGTGTCTTCCAACATGCGGGCTAAGAAGCATTATGGGTGTGTGTGCCGAGCCTTCCCTTCCTCACCGTTCTTGGGAATGTCGGTTGTCTCTTGAGCCATGGGTAGATGCCCGGTAACGGGAACGTCCCCTGTCACTCCTAGGCGGGTCTTGGGTTCCTTGACGATTGCATGCCGTGAGGTCAGCTCATCTTGGAGGGCCACCTCCTATCTTTGAGTTGAGGTCCTTCGGGGTTGGCTTGGGCTTCTGCGGCCTCCCCATGTTGGTTTTGGAAAGAGCTTTGGCTTCGCACTTGGATGTGCATTTCATCGTTTGACGGTTGTCCCACAAGAGCGTGCTTGTCTACATGCAATTGTTCTCATCTTTTGGGTTTATTTTCACTTCCGCTATCTTGAGGCCTTCGCGCCATTTTGGTTTGAGGGATGTGCAAGTTAGCGTGTCTTGGATGGCTACCCATTTGTTTCAAATAAGTTTGCTTCCATGCATTTAAGTTGGAGCCCCTTCGGTTTTGGGTTGCTGAAGGGCAAAGGGCCGTTTTGCAACTCCTTTTTACTTGTGTTCCATGCAGGTTAGCCCAAGAAGGAAACCTCTTGGACTTGAGTTTGTAGTTATTGGCTACATTTGGTATCCGAGCTTCAACTCTCATGGTCGGATGCGTGTGAGCGGTGGACAAGGCCATGGACGAGCTGTCGGACAAGGGCAGAAATTTTAGTTTTTGTGGAAATGAAGTGTGCTCCTTTGGCAATGTGCTTCGCATGGGACGTTGGCTGTTTGGCAAAAATATGGACAATTTTTTCTTTTGGTTATGTGAGCTTTAAGACAAGCATTTGGC
Organism: Ceratopteris richardii; assembly: GCA_020310875.1. Taxonomy (NCBI): domain Eukaryota; kingdom Viridiplantae; phylum Streptophyta; class Polypodiopsida; order Polypodiales; family Pteridaceae; genus Ceratopteris; species Ceratopteris richardii. The sequence continues at coordinate 36,346,298 of CM035415.1, forward strand.
TTCATTTCGGGCCATTGACAAAACAAGATTTTAGTAGCGGTTTGGTTTTAAGGCCCGACTGGCACAGTTCATGGGGCGGAGTGGTAGTCGTCTCATTCTTTTGGATCCTTGTGTACGGCACGTTCTATTCACCTAGTTATATGTTTGTAGACTAAGCCTTTGTGGCGGCCCTCTCCCATTCCTATCCCTCTTAGGCTAGACCGGTGTGGGATGTGCCCCGTTTTTCCTCTCTGAGGAGGGAGGATGATCCATCATAGACTAGCAAGGTTTCCGTGTAAAGCTGGTTAGGGGTAACATAATAAGTTGCTTCTGCACAGTAATTCATGCACCACTGAGAAGAGCCTCTACCATTCGCATGTAGCACATTTCCATGGAGCGACACTAGCCATTCCGATGGGTGCCTCTTGATGAGATGCTCAGGCCGGATTGAGTGCAAAGATGTTCTTAAATGTTATGTACAAGTCCCTCTCCATATGTGCTGCCGGCTACAATAGTTGTACAACAGTTTAGCTGCACTTCAGTTTTGTAACAATTTTGAGTTATCTTGTGGATTTGGATGGCGCAACTAAATACAAAAGTGCTCTTTGGTTTACGGCTTATGAGTAATATGTTATGAAATCAGAAAAAGGATAGACGCTGCTATATTTTATGAGGTTTGAAAAGTATCCACGCTGTTTTGTTTACAACAGTTTTGAAATTTCATGTTATGGAAGATCTTGGAGAAGGAAAAGTGAGGTTATTTTTGGCAGCCCCTACTCACGTTGTTTATGTGTTAGATTTCTTGGCCCTCATGTTGGGTGTTTCACGTTTTCTTTCAGTTGAGGTTATTAAAGTTGTGCCATCGCATTCTTTATGTGCACTCTGGGGTGAGGAGTGTGTGTTCTATAAGAAAGAGTCACGGACCGGCCGATTGGAAATGGTCCTCCCATGTAGGTTGTTGAAAGGTCACACCTATGGGTCTCCATGAATTCGGGGCTTGGTGCGAATGTGGACCGGCGAGTTGAACATGGTTCTCCTATTCGGATTGTTGGTTGGTTGTGCTCACGGGATCCATTCGAGACGGAGGCTAGTTGTGTGTGGGCCGGTGGGTTGAACATGGTTCTCCCGTTCGGGCCGGCTATATTGGTTGAGCCCGCGGGACCGTTTAGGCTGGGGCAAGTGTGTGAGTTTGGGCTCTCAAGTTGAACATGGTTCTCTCGTTTGGGCTATTTGTGTAGGATGCACCTATGGGACTGATTGAGGCCGGGACAAGTGTTATGTGGGTTGACCGACGGGCTTGGAAATGACTCCTTCTCACTCGTGCCGTTTGTGGGATTGCGCCTGGGGGTCCTTTCAAGGAGGAGGCAAAGCGTGTGAGCATGGGCCAGCACGCTTGGACATGGTTCCTTCCCATTCGTGCCATTTTGGTTGGAATTGCGTACGGGTTCCCTTTGAGGCCGGGGCTAGTGTGGAAGTTGTACCTGCGAGTCCTTTCAAGGTCGGGGTTATGTAAGTGTAAGTTTTGTGGGAAAAAGGTAGCTAGGCTGATAGGCACTAATGTTGAGGTATCCCTTGCGCAGCTAGTGTGTGTGAAGGTTTAGGCCTGCAGGACCTCTTTGAGGCAGAGGCAAGTTTGCAAAAAGTTGGTCGCTCGGGGTTCCCTTCGAGGCTGGGGCAAGTACGGTTCAGTAGTAGGCTAACGGGCAGTGATGTTAAGGTCCCTGTCATGCGATCTCCACCTACATGTCCCATTTGATGCCGGGGCAAGGTTGGATAAAAGAGGCAACTCGCCGGCCGGCAGTGACGTTGAGGCCCCCCTCGCATAGTGGGTAAAGCAAGAGAGTCCGCACGTTCCTTCAAAATCCGGACAAGTAAGAAGCATGGTCAATGGGCAATGATGTAAAGATCCCCCTCCTTCAGATCATGTGTGGCAAGTCGCTCGTGGCTTCCCCGGAGACGAGAGCAAGTGTGAGAGTTGTGGTAGACGGGCAATGACAATGTTAGATCCCCTTCATTTGTGTCATTTTGGGTTTGGAGTCCGCAGGTTCCAGTGAGACTAGGACAAGCTTTTGGGTTATGGCCAACATGTAGTGACAAAGGTCCCCATCGTCCCTGCCTTTTCATGAGAGCACCCATGAGATCCCTTCGAGGCCTAGGCATAGTTTGAGTAAGTCGCCTCCATGTTCACTTGGAGGTCGGGCAAAGTAAGGTAACTCGCCTACAGGTTCCCTTCCAGGCCGAGGCTTGTGTGGAAAGGATGGCTCATGGTTTTCTTTTTGGGACCCAGGTTATCATGGAAAAGGATTGTGGCCGATGCAAGAGTAAGCCACCATATGGGATTGCGTTCATGCCCTGAGCTTGAAAGCTTTTTGGGCCGACAACAGGCTCATGTTGGATGAGGCTGGAACTATCAAGGGGCATATGATGGGTGTCCGCTAGGGGGGTGTAATGGGATCCATCATTTCTTGGTAGTTGCGCAAGCTAGGCTGAAAATATGGTGGACGTATGGAGTGGCTCAAAGTGGTTGTGTCCATCTCATTGGGAATTTTCAGATCTTGGCCGGCATGAACATAAGTCGCTTGATGCACAGCCCGGGGGGTGTTGACCAAAGTGCTTGTGGACCAACGATAGGCCTCTTCTTTTAGTGGGAATTACCTTGGCTAGTGTGATGGTGCAACATGCCCTGATGATTGTTCCTTGTTGGAATGGAAACAAAAGGATGTGTGTTTTGAGTGGCAAATAGGTCTATTCCACCACAAATCCGATTTGACCCTCATTTGCATATCTGACCGGGTAGAAGCATTGTTCTTTATTAGAACAGCTTGGAGTCTTGGAAAGAGACTAAGGTTCTTGCCTTGAGCAAAAGGGCCCATTTTCTTTCATGGCGACAAAGGGGCAATGTCTTCATGAGATCGTCTTGAAGCCTTAGTTTGACACTCAGGTTTTTCCCTTGTGGGAAAAGGCCCACTTTTGTCGCATGGGGACAAAGGGGTTGGTGGATGACTGAATATGAATAGACTTTAGAGGATTGATCACCCTCTTTGATGATAAGAGATTTGTTGAAAGTTCTAAGAACTTAAGGCTCAAATCTACCGTGTGGATGATAGAAGGGCATGTGAACCTTCAAAGGTGAATTGAGTTAGAAGGACCACGCACCCTTCTTGACGATAGGATCTTTGTGAAAGTTCTTGGATGTAAAGTACCATATTCTGCCTACAGAGAGGTAAAGCGCTTTGACCCAAAGTACGAGGTATGTTTAAGTGAAGAATTTCGCTCATGTGGAGCTTGGCTTTGTCCCGATGTAGTCGGAGTGGGGCAAGTCCTTCCTTCTTAGTCTTATGCTTCTAGCCAAACTGGCGGTGTTAGGTTCACAACTCTTTGCACAAGTAAGTTTCCCTTAGATCTGCATTCGCACGACAATCCATGGTAGTAAGCACATTGCTCCAATTTTGAGAGTACGAACACCATGGAGAGCCTCAAAAGACATTAACGAAATGTCAGCCGTGTAGCTACACCGCTAATTGGAATTAGATTAGCACCCATAGGTGAAATTCTCAAGGACGAGAAATCTGTTGGAGAGGGGGTGAATATGTGACGGCCTTATATTTCTATATAGTCCCTTGTGGTGCTTGGGTGGTATTCGCTACTATGTCAAATTGTGCGTAACTATAAGGGGAGTGGATTCCATGACATCCTCTACACTGCAGACTGGCGTAGAGTGCCCTCCAACGTGTGGGCTAAGAAGCACTATGGACATGTGTCCTGAGCATTCCCTTGTTCACTGTTCTTGGGAACATTGGTTGTCCCTTGAGTCGTGGGTAAATACCCGGTAATGGGAGCATTCCCCGTCACTCCTAGGTGGCTCTTAGGTTCTTGACGATTGCAATCTGTGAGGTCAGCTCATCTTGGATAGCCACCTTCTATCTTTGAGTTTGAAAGAGTCTGGGACTCTGCAAGTCGGACATGTCGCAACCGTGCTGAGTCGGATATTTGGGAGAACGCCATTGCGAAGGGCACAATAGTTCAGATATTGATGGGTTGCGGGCAAGAGAGTAGCTGCAGCAGGCAAAGTCGCGGTTCAAGAAGTATGGCCTGCTTGTCGGAGCTTGATTGCCATGCAAACGACAGATAGAGGGTGGCAACCATCATCGGCACTAGAAGTGATCATAGGATAGCGTACTGCAGTGCATGCAGGTAGAGTTCTTAATTATAAGTTAAAGGTAGTAATTTCTAATATATGCGCAATTTGGAAGACGGATTCACATTACCATTCAATATTCCTTTTACCATTCCCAGTGCCACGGTTGGATAATGAAGCACTTCTACAACGAATGTTCGACCTATTTACAGCGATCAGCTTTTTCAGCAACTTGAATATGGCCAAGAATCTTGACCGGGACGAATTATTGGCCATTATTTCTGTCTTATGGTAAAGATCAATGACAGACTGGGGGACTTGCAAGTTGATGGATTAACGTCTCCAACCTCCACAAAACTACTCACCAAATCTTCCAGGCCACTTTTGGAATTTTAGAGTTCCCCCATAAGAATCTCTTGGACAGAGCTATAACTTGGGCCAGCTGCTTCTTGGTAGGCTGTATGAAGAAGTCTGAGGGTGGTCTTGGCATTATTTGCCCCACAAGGATGGCTATTCAAATGGCTGCAAAATGGATTCTAAGGGTTGTCTCTTCAACTGACTTTTGGGACTGCCTTATTAAAAGAAATACTAACAACTTTTGTTTAAGTAACAATAAGAGTTGGTCTGATTTTTCTCTTTGGGATGTTGTGTCTTCCCCTGCCATTTTTATCCCCAAAGGGAGTCAATTGGTTTGTAGTTTCTGGAGAGCTTGGATGTCTATCAAGGAAGGGTACAAGCTGCCCATCTGGTTTGCCAAGAATTATTCCTTTTTACTACAGGATTCTTTATGGGTTGGGTGGTCTACTAATTTTAGGAATGCTTCCCTGCCTATAAGGTGGCATAAATGTAAAAAGTTTGGTTTTATTAAATGGGAGGATCTATTGAGAAATGGTCAAGTGATTGAGGAATTGCATATTTTGAATTCTAACAATTTGTCTTTGGCCTGCAAACAGATAGTCAAAGAAAAGAAACTGCAGCTGCTGAGACTGAGAGAAGAAAATCTTTGGGACAAACCTATTGACATTTCGGAGGTGGCTCAGGACATGTACTCTTGCTTCAAAAATTCTCACATCAACATCAAAAGCCTCTGTGGGAGGTTGAATAATAAGTGGGGCCTGACCTGGACCGATCAGCAATGGAGGTATAGGTTTCAAAGCGTCTGGGCTTATCCTATGTCTAACAAGCAATCCTGCCTTTTATGACTGATCCTCCACAAAGGTGTCTGGACTGGAAGCAGAGCTAGGAAGTATAATATTCATGCAGGTCTTTGTAAAGCTTGTGGCAAGATTGAAGTTCTGGAGCATTTGTTCTATAAATGTAGAGCTAGTATCGCATACTGGAAAATCATCCTTTTCTACTGCCAGACTGCTGGAATCAAATCCCTTGGAGTCAGGGAGCTGCTTATTGGAGAAACCAACAAGATGAACATTGCCTTGTGGCAGATTTTAAGGGCTCATATTCTTTTGTATGTTTGGAAAAGTAGAAATAGCAATCTTTTTGACAGAATTGGGAAAAAATTCCTCTTCTCCTGCTTAGTTGGGATCAGGAGGGTGCTTCACTTGTGCAGCAATATACCCCTCAATGGGAATTTGCTAGATAAGATCCCCTTGTATATTTTCAAGAAGTACCGTTATAGTTCTTGGAAAAACAAATTACTTCAGATTCATTCTAGTGATAGAGACAATATGATCAGTTTCTTCAACTGGTACATTAATGACTGTTTGATGTAACCTGTTTCTAGTTTAGGGACCTTTTGGTTCTTTGTTGTGGTTCCTGCCAGGCTTTTCTCTCCCTGTTTTTATTTGGGAGTGATTTTTTGTAATCTCTTTCTCTTGCATCAATATTATACTTTTTGTTTGTGCTAAAAAAAAAAACTACTTACCAAAGATGGTGGGAAAAATTCGACTTCATTTAAAGCTTTTTACCAATGCTAGTAGCGCGTAATACTTAATATTTTTTGTTTTATGTATCAAATATATATATATATATATATATATATATATATATATATATATATATATATATATATATATATATATAGAGAGAGAGAGAGAGAGAGAGAGAGAGAGACGTGTTTTTGTTTGTATGTGTGCCTAATATACACACATTGACTTGAGTTGTTTATCCACATTCTTACTGAAATTATATATATATATATATATATATATATATATATATATATATATATATATATATATACTTACACGTAGATATACGAATTTATGTATTCATAGTTATAATTTATCAGTGATCTTTATCGTAGCAATTTATACAAAACGAACATATACAATAGGGTTGTACAAAGTTACTGAGAGATGTGCTCGAAATAAGCTCATATATATATATATATATATATATATATATATATATATATATATATATATATATATATATATATATATATATATATACGAATTTATGTACTCATATTTATAATTTAACAGTGATCATTATTATACCAATCTATACAGAACGAACATATAGCGTTGTACAAAGTTAATGAAAGATTTGCTAAGGTCATATGCAACTGCTAGACTTCTGTCTAGAATTAATGAACTTGTATATATGCTAGAAACATAAAGTCGAGAGCATGTTGTTGATCACATGATATAAGATCCATATGCATGGTTTAAACCACTTATTATGAAATGCACACTAAACCTACTAGTATGCTACTAGTATGTTGGTAGACCTATATGCTACAGATAAAATTATGAGTACGGCTAGCATAGAACACTAGGCATATACAAGATTAATTTAAGAAAATGATTTAAAAATTGAAGATGTTGTGTAGACTAATTCATAATGAAATGATGGAGAACTTTCCACTACAACATGTCGGCCATATATCGAGGTTTCTACCGATGAAATTGAATGGGCATATTTTTTCCCCGACATCGGTGTGAGTGCTGGTACAGGTGTCGGAACCAAAACGATAGTATCTGCATTGGGATAGGCATCGGTATGAGCACCCATATGAGCGTCTGTATAAGCACTAGAAATATTGATGCTCATACTAATGCCTATCTCGACATCTGCTAGGTGTACCATTGTGCATACCGAGGACCATTCTGAAAGTATCATCGTGCAAACCGATGACCATATCTATAATTTTCTTTTTGGGCAGAGTGTGTTGTCTTTTTCTAAAACAAAATTACCATGATGTTGTTTATCCAAAGACAATACACCTTGCCTAAAGAAAACTAAGTACATGTGATGTGTACTGTAATGGCAACCGAAATATGATAAGAAAAATATTATTGCACACAAAAGAGATGATTAGAATGAACCATGAACCAAGAACCATGTACAAATATATATATATATATATATATATATATATATATATATATATATATATATATATATATATATATATATATATATATATATATATATATATATATATCATAAATAAACATGTATAAGAGTGTGGCAAACCACTATCATATATGAGGCAAATGGGACAAAGGACTGCCGTATAACAATCAAATACAAAGTTCTAGTGCACCACTGCAATATATAAGCCAAGTGTGGCACACCACTATTATATACATGCATAGAAGGATCGAAACATCCATATCAACAGTCCTGCAACAAATAACATTCATGAAATGAGATAAATTCACGTAAGATTTACAAACAACAAGTAAAAACAAAGTTTTTAAATTCATCACCTCATCGCAAATGGTCTCATGAAACGACCAGACAGTGTCCTTCCAAGTCCTGCAGTACAAAAAATATACAAAACAGTAGATGAACATACATGACATGCTTAAAAATTCAATAAAACAAACAATACTTACAAATTCATGATGCATAGTGTCATATCCGCTGCTGCCCAAATTGTTTATATATTTAGGTAGTGATGTGTGTGAACACACTAGGACGGTCGGGGCACTTTTTTCCCTCTTTAGGAGGTTTTTTTCCCCCGGCTTGTATATACGCCTATTGCCCTGATGGGCTACTTATCTTTCTACATTCTCTAGTAATACATTCAGTATTGTGTGTTTGTGCTCCAAGCTTCTTCTTCTTCATTGTGCTGCTCGCGTGCTTCCGCATACATCTATCTCCAACAATTGGTATCAGAGCAGGTCGTTGCTTCATCTAAGGCCCCATCGACACTCCTCCGTTTGTAGTCTCAGAATCGTACATCTTGGTGAGCATACTCAGGGTGTTTCCGAGATCAAAACTGCTTCGCTCTGTGGTGCCGAAATCGTGACCTGAGCTCGTTTCGGCCTCCGAACACACTATCGTAGCGCTTGTGCAGGCTATTTCGTCCTTTTGTGCCAAAGGTATATACTATTTCTGTTGGCCAGTATAAGCATCTCGAAGTCTGCTAAAGGTTTAGCAGAACTCGTCTCGGCAGTTCCCTTCAATTTTTTGAGATACACTCAATTTTTTGCATCAAGGTATTTTAGTCTTCCGCCATGGCTGAAAGCAGTGATGTATTTCGTATGTTGGCTGTTGACGATAAGTTGGATGGTACCAACTACCCATTATGGGCTTATATGATGCAACATGTATTGGTTGCAAAAGGATTGTGGAACATTGTGTAGGGTGTTGAAAGACGTCTTGTTACACCTGTAACAACAGGTACTGCGAATACAAGTGCTACAGTTGATGAAGATGGTGTCGAAGATGATATTGTGCAGATTCCTATTCGTGCTGCTGCTTTTGCTGCACCTACTGCAGAGCAGATTCATTGGGATGGCAGAGATGCCTAAGCACATGCATTGATAGCTTTGTCTGTCAAACGTGCAATTATTCCTCATATTTGCTCTTGCTCAACAGCTGAGGATGCTTGGGATACACTTACCACATTGTACCAAGCTAGGAATGAGGCTCGTGTTGCTTACCTCCGAAAACAATTGGAGAGTGAGCACATGAATGAAGGTGATTCTATGGACAGTTTCCTAACAAAGATCAAAGACTTGAAGGAACAGTTGATTTCTGCTGATGAGGTTATACCAGATAGCTCACTTGTGCAGACCATTCTGAATGGTCTTCCTGATTCATATCAGAATTTTGCTTCTATGCTTCGGTTGATGATGAAAGGCAATGCAAATGCCTTATCATTTGAGGAGTTAGTCTCTGTTCTGTTGCAGGAAGATCAGTCGAGGCAGAACAAGTCCATTATGCGTGTTGCAGATCAATCTGTGCTGGCTATTTAGAAGAGCAAAGGAAAATGGAGCTCTTCTACTAGTAAGCAGAAATCTACAAATGCTGCACATTCAAAGAATCAGGATAAAGATGAGAAGAAATCAAAAAAGCAAAAATTATTTTGCAAGTTCTGTAAAGAGAATGATTATATCATAAAGAACTGTCCAAAACTGGCTGCAAAAGAGGGAAAGAAAAAGAAGGCTGGAATGGTTGTTGCAGAAGCCTCTACACCAAAAATAGAGTGTGCTAATCTTATGCAGTAAGAAGAATGGGTGTTTACTACTGTTTGCAGTTTTCACCCATCTTCTCATGAGCAGTGCAGGTCTGCAGTGGACTTAGATGTTTGGTACTTTGATAGTGGGGAACCAAACATATTACCTTGCAGCGCAGTTTCTTCTCTTCACTCGAGCTTGCCCCTATAGAGAATACTGTCACATGCATTAACAAGTCCTCTTATCCTGTTATGGGAGTTGGTAAGATCATTCTGACTACTGTAGATGGTAGTTCTTTCACCTTGTCAAATGCTTTATTTGTGCCAGTGATCAAGAAGAATCTGTTATCAGTTTCTGCATTAGCCAAGATCGTCTTGATTGTGCAATTTGTTGATGACAGATGTATAGTTCATGATCATTCAAATGGCAATGTTATTATTGCTTTTGGCATTTTATATCGTGGGCTATATAAGCTCATAGACTATGAAAGATCTGTGAATGATTTGGCATGTGTAGTTCAATATGATTCTCAGGCTATGTTAGATGCAAAGCTTTGGCATGCACACTTTGGTCATCTAAAATTTTGCTAGTTTGCTACCCCTACAGAAATCTGAAATGGTATCCTCTTTGCCCAAACTTGAGGCACCTGGAAAACATGTTTTTGAAGGTTGTATTTTGGGCAAAATGCAACGTTCCTCCTTTCCAAAAGATGGTTTAGTTCGGGCTACACAGAAATTGCAGCTTGTACATAGTGATGTCTGTGGTCCTATGCAGACACCCTCTTTTGGAAATTACCTTTACTTCGTGACTTTCATTGATGATTTTTCCAGGCATGCATGGGTATATCCACTCAAAGCAAATTCCGAAGTCTTCATGTGCTTTAAACACTTTTTGGTTTTAGCTGAAAATCTGTGAGCATGTAAAATGGGTACCCTCTGTTGTGATCGGGGGGGGGGGGGGGAATATATGTCTTCTGATTTTAATGCATTTCTTGCTGAACATGGGATAAAACACCAGTGTACAGCGCCGTATACACCTCAACAGAATGGAGTTGCTGAATGAAAGAACAGGTCACTCATGGAGATGGCGAGGTGCATGGTCAAGAGTTAGGCTTTACCACATAGTTTCTGGCTTGAGGCTGTCATGTGTGCAGCATATGTACTGAACAGGTGTCCCACTAAAGCGCTACAATCTATCACTCCATATGAGGCTTGGCATGACCGCAAGCCATCTTTTGCTCATCTACGTGTTTTTGGTTGTTTGGCATATGCAATAGTGCCTGAACAACATCGCAGAAAATTGTATGATAAGGCAGTTAAATGTATTTTTATTGGGTAGAGTTATGAAAGTAAAGGCTATCGTCTATATCATCCACAAACTAAACGCATTCTGGTTAGCGGTGATGTTGTCTTTGTGGAAGATGCTATTCAGCCATTGCTTTCATGTACTAAGGAGACATTTGTTAGCTCTAAAGACAAGTATGATACGTTGATGCCTCTTTTTACAGGTGGACAGTCTAGTGCTGGTCCTAATGAGGTAACTTCTCAGCCTTTGCAGGTTTCATATGACAATGCAGATCATTCCATTTTTGATGTAGATTTACATGATGCACTTGTCATATCGTACTCGTCCAGTATCTCATAGTGCCTCCTTTGCATCAGATTGCTATGCTATGGCTGCATCTAGTCTCTGTGATAAGAATGAGCCTATTTCTTTTGATGAAGCACAGAATTCAGAAAATTGGATGGCTGCTATGCAATCTGATTATGATGCTATAATGAAGAATTATACATGGTCTTTATGTGACTTGCCTCCTGGCAAGAAGGCCATTGGCACTAAGTGGGTATACAAGCTGAAGCATAAACATGATGGTACAGTTGACAGGTATAAGGCTAGGCTTGTTGCAAAGGGTTATGTGCAGGAAAGAGGCATTGACTTTGATGAGACCTTTGCACCTACATGCCGAATGACTACTCTTCGGAGCATTTGTGCACTTGGAGCCCATCATGGTTCGAATGTATATCAGTTAGATATTAAAACATCATTTCTGAATGGTGACTTGCATGAAGAAGTGTATGTTTTTGCGCCGTGGCTTTGTGCAGAATGGGCATGAAAACCAGGTGTGCAGGTTAAAGAAGGCATTATATGGTTTAAAGCAAGCACCACGTGCTTGGTATGAGAAGATACATGCCTATCTGCTTGCACATGGTTTTGAGAATAGTCCCACTGAAAGCACCTTATATGCTAAGCATGCTAATGATGTGCTTCTAATCATCGTTGTCTATGTTGATGACATGCTGCTCACTAGTCCTGTTGAGAAGCATATTGCTGATTTCAAGGCTGATTTGCATGCCTTATTTGAGATGTTTGATTTGGGGCATTTGCATCACTATTTGGGCATTCAGTTTATGCAAGTTGATGGTGGAATGGCTTTGTGTCAAACGAAATATATTGACACATTATTGCAGCGTTTTGGCCTTGAAGACTGTAAGCCTATTGCCACTCCTATGGAGACAGGTTTACGATTGAGTCTTCATGATGCTGGAGATGCATTTGATGGTGTTCTCTATCAACAGGCTATTGGATGCTTGATTTACTTATGCATTACTCAGCCATATATTCAGTTTGCTGTCTCACAGATGAGGAAGTTTATGCATTTCCTAGAAGTCACGCATTGGAAGGCGGTTAAGCGCATCTTTCGCTACTTGAGTGGTACTCGGCTACTTGGGTTGTTTTATCCCAAGGGGGGATCACTACCGCCAGATTTGCATGCTTTTTCTGACTCAGATTCGGCTGGTTGCTATGACACTCATGTGTCGTCCAGTGGTTTTTCCTTCATGCTTGGTAGCTCATGTATATCTTGGTTATGCAAGAAGTAGCCTACTGTGGCCAATTCCAATTGTGAGGCTGAGTATAGGAAAACTTTCACAGCGGTTGTTGAGTGTGTGTGGCTCAGACTCCTTATGGTTGATTTGGGTGTTGGCCAGTCTTCTGCCACCACCATCTTCACTGATAGTTAGAGCTCATTGGTAGTTGCGAGGAACCATGTGTTCCATGCTCGGTCTAAGCACATTGATGTGCATTATCACTACGTCAAGGAGAGGTTCTCTGCTGGGGAGATCAGCTTGGCATATGTGCCCACGCAGGAGAACATAGCAGACCTTTTAACCAAGGCTCTGCCTAGGGAGAAGTTTCAAGCTTTCCGCAAAGCTTTGGGCTTACTTCCTTTTGTGGAGTGATTTCCATATAGCTTGGCACTTCCTTATACATGAGCCTTCGGCATCACTCCCACGGGGGATTTGTTGATATATTTAGGTAGTGATGTGTGTGAACACACTAGGACCACCAGGGCACTTTTTTCCCTCTTTAGGAGGTTTTTTTCCCTTGGCTTGTATATACCCCTATTGCCCTAATCGGCTACTTATCTTTGTACATTCTCTAGTAATACATTCAATATTGTGTGTTTGTGGTCCAAGCTTCTTCTTCTTCATTGTGATGTTCGCGTGCTTCCGCCGACATCTATCTCCAACACAAATATGATGGTCCAACCGTAGCTAAATGTCTGGCTGTGGCATGTCGTGCTGGTGATATCGGCCAGGAGTCTGCTATTGCTTGTCGTGAGTCATATCCCACTCCTCAGCATCTAACCTTACAACCTTTCGTAAGCCTGCTCTAAAAGCATCATGAGCCTTGGATCATTTATGGGACATAACCTCATGTGCGGTGTGCTGAATCCATTCTAAACTTACAAGAGGATGCCCATGTGCTGGCGAAAACTCTTGATAGATCATCTCTCTAATATAATTTCTATGATCTCTATCTTGCTCACTCCATTTCAACATGATAGAGTTTCCGAATAGTATGGAGCAAAGCTTTTGTATACACTGACGCATGGCCTTTTATCATCCATCACCGGAGCTCCATCAGGGATACTATACACCTTGAAGTCATCATGGTCATGAAAACTCAAAACACTCAAAACTCAACCTAGATCTTGAAGCATACTAAAAAACACCCTGCATGTAGTCACACGGTGAGGTTAGCGTGAATCTGTTGGATGAGTGTCTGCCTCCCTTCACACCCCTCTATAATAATTTGTTGGAGTAGACGTGAAGCGTGACGATAGTGTGCTTAGTGTTTTCGTTGTATTTTTCAGTTTTTATTTAAATAATTAACTTTATCTTGTTCTTGAATGCAGGAAAGTGAAGAAAGAAGCTGCAACAAAACGTGAAGATTTTTTTTGCTTACCTTCCTTGGGTGCTCACGGCTGGTCTTATGACCTGAGCACCTCCACGGGAAGAAGGATTATCTAACCAGAGGAGCTTCATCACTTTGCTTCCCCCCATCAACATACAAGATGATCAAGAATTATTCACATTCACCTTTAGGTTTGTACTTAGGTTTAAATTACTAAAAAAAAATTTGTGAAAATATATCACGTGCACTTTAGAACCTCTGCATCAAGCAAACTTCAAGTAAGGTTTTTTCAAGTTCCTTTATTTCATTCACATCACTAAAAATGAAGGCTGTTTTCATTTGTACTAGAACTTAGGCAAATAATACTTGCATTTAAAAAAGAAGCATTGAAACATGTTTGCATTAGGAAACATAGTTTTTGTTTAAAGCACTTAAGCAACTTCATATTAAATCTTAGGATAATTTTATAATATACTTGAAAAGGTTTATTTTATAAACACCAAAAAGAAAGATTTTATTTTTAAACAGACAGATTGTTTGTTTGCTTTATAGGTATTTCATTACACAAAAAGAATTTATTAGCACAAAAAAGAGTTTTAGGTTTAGAGTTCTTTCTAATTTAGAGTTGTTGCTTTTATTTCTTTCTTGTTTTATGCATAATCCATTTAAGAAAATATTATTAAGAAAATTAGCAGTAATTTTTGTTCTATTTAATATATTTAAAAAATAAAAAAGATATTAATTGAAAACATATTTTAAAACTTATATACTTATTAGAGAAACCTTTGGAATTAAATATTCAAAGAATTAGAATAATGATAAGTAAGTTCTAAAAATAAAAAATTTATAAAAAAAAGAGAAATTTAAATTATAAATAAAAGAGATCAAGTATAAGTATAAGTTTAGGATTAAGTAAACATAGTATTAACAGTAAAGCCTAGGGTGTGATAAAGCCAACATTCTTGGCTTTATCATCTAGCGATAGGTTTAGGCAGTTTAGGGAACAATTAGAACCTGCCATTAGAGATGTTCTACTCCATTCAAAGCATTATGAATAATGCCAAATCGAGGAGATGTTCAAAAAAATATGATGATTGAGAATCAAGGAACACACAGAGTCCAAGCCATCTTAAGAGAAAACGACAAATTCACTCGCTTAAACATTAAAGAGTACCTGGATGCATTTGAGGAGCAAGAGCAAATCCAAGGTTTATCTAATGATGTTTTAGTAAAATATTTTGGCCATGTTGTTTCTAGTTCAATCCTAGAAAGTATACAAGTTCACGCCAATAAACCTTGGGAGGAATTTTGAAAAGAATTACATAAGATGTTGTATCTTGAGGATTTTAGCCGGCATACTCGGGAAGGACTTTTACGATGGATAAACTCTTTAAAGAGCAATGAGTCCTCAACTCATCTTCACGGTGAGTTTATAGGGCTGAGGTTGAGAGACGTATAGAAGAGCCTAGAAAAAGATATGGCCTGACCAACGACTAGGAAAAAGTAAAATTAGAAATAGAGGTTGTTGTTCAAATGAAGCAAAGGCAAATAGTTTTTTATGCTAGATCAAATGCTTCTCAGCATAGGGAGATTCCTACTGCAAGGCAAACTAACATGCCAATACCTACGACTACGGCTATGGCTAATAGTACTCTTGCCCCTAAAGCTTCGATAGAATTTTAACTAGATATTCTATGTAAATAGATGGAGAATGTTATGAACATGCAGGCATCTCTTTCCAAAGAGGTTGCCCAATTGAATAACAAAGTATACTCCATGAGTTTTAATGATCCTGGAGCTAGCAGTAGTGGTGTAGGGCAAGCACCACCCATACAAACAATTATGCCACAATACATTCCTCCTCAGCCAATTTTCCATTCAGGTCAACCTACTCAGTTGGCTACTCAGCCAACCTTTCAAAGAAATACTGAAAGAAGAGGGACTGGCGGAAAGCGATGTGTGTGGTGTGATTGTCAAGAAGGACATATGCATGTGATGAATTAAGAAGCGCGAAGGAAAATCAATTATTTGTAGAAATTGATATTATATTGTGTGACTTTACATCAAAACTTCCTTTATCTGTCAATTGGGGCAAAGGAGGTATGAGAAAGCTATATGAAATCTTAACAATCTCTAATATAACTGCCAATACCTCCGCTCCTCGATTGGAACTAGCCGATGATAGGCCTCTTTCTATGTCTAGCCGAAATCCTTATTCGATTGAGGCACTGTAAGGGCTAGAGATGAGATAATGTATAAAAATGCATGGAGATCTCCTGTAGATCAAGCCTCTGTTTATTCTCACATTGCTAATGTTGAGGAAAAATAGAGACGAGATGATATGCAGGAGCTTATATACTTTCATGCATATACGCTTGAGGCTAGAAATTGTATCAAAAGATTTAAACCGGAGAATTTTTCTAAGTTATTGAATAACTTAGAAGTATTCAGGTATTCTTCAATTCAGTTTTGCCTTGCCATTGAGTTGGTAAGGGATTTTCCTCCTTAGGTTTACTTCATTGGTAGGCAAGTCATACTTAATGTGGTCATAACATTAAATATATGATACATTAGTATCCCTTTTTTGGAAAGACATTGCTAAGTACTTATATTGCAAAATCTAATTATCATAATTTTGCAAGTACTTTAGCTTCATTCCTTTCCAATTTTCTTGCTTCCATAAAGAAGTAAACCCTCTACTGAGGACTATGGTTACTTGATTTCATAAATTTTCAAAACCAAAAGAGTGAATTTTATTCACTTAAGTACATTTGTTTCCATACACTTAAGTACATGTGTTTGCATAGATTCATGGATGCCATGAATGATTCTAGTATTCCGTAGCCTTAAGCATACTTAACATCGATACCTTTCATAATCTTGTGCTTCCTTGTAGTGCACAAACATGTGCTTCTCTACGATGTATCATCATCCTAATGCACATGTTCTTTGCATCTGAATATGTTTCTTATCAATAGAAACATTTGGAGATGAATTTGTGCATTCGAGGTAACCTTTTGGTAAAAAATAAAATGCACATACATCCATTCTTTTCAATGCATAGATGCATGTAACTGCTCACGGTGCTTGATTTTCTTTTCCATGCCTTTATGTTTGCCTATTCAATGCTTCACTTACCTTATCTTTTTGTTTGGACCATTATGCATAATTGAAGTAATATTCTAAGCTTCAATTATGATTGTGTGCAAAGATAATGAAATCTAAGTTAAGCAATATAAAATCAAACATAATTGAAGAAAATACTTAGCTCTATAAGAAGCTTCATTCTTCCTTTGCATTTTAGGGGAGGGATATACCTTTGCTTTGAGGAAGAGCAATCTTCAACTTCCTATTGATCTCCATGCTTCATAGTGCTCCAAAAATTCTTGAGGTTATCATCTATGCGTGCCAAAAAATATGGCACCAGGGAGGATGCTTGGTTGGTAGAAACGATGGAGGAGACGATTGATATATCCCATAGAGTTTGCAAGCAGAATTGAAACGCTCTTCATATAGCACGATGCTCGAGACAATTCATCCACTAGGAAGAGTGTGAGTTTCACGTAGCCCCTGGATGATTGATCTTCCGGTAATGAGTTCATATCGCCTGGCTGAGCGTTGAGCATGTGTCCCTGCCAACTATGGAAAAGATCCATTAATGAGGGGGCTTCACACGGTGAAGCGGGAACCTAACGAACATCTTTTCTAAGATGAAGACTATGCTCGGCCTCTAGCAGAAAAGCTATTTGCGTGATGGCACAAGACCAAAGAGGCTCGGATACCACCCATATATATACCTCAAGGCCAAGGGGGAAATTGTGAGGAGGGCTTGCCAAGTGTCCTCTCCACATGGATGCTAATCCAAGGCCTTCTAACCTTGGAAATCACATGGAAACATATGGCTCTCACATGGATTATAAAAGGACTTCTCCCAAGCTTGAACGTACAAGTCTCAAGGCATGAGAGGTCTCCCTAAGGGTTAAATATCATACTTTTAGGAAAGATCAACCCTAAGGGTCAAAACCCTTCAATTGGGAGTAAATAAATCCAAATATGTCAAGGGTGCTTCAAACCACACTCTTGGAGCCACTTTCTCAAGGGTTCTCCCAATAGAATCCAAGGGTTCTCCAAGTGGTTTTGGACCTTCAAAACCCATGTCTTTGGTCACTTTGACCGATAGTTATAGAATAGACCACCAGCTCTATTTTTCTACCATTTCCTAGAGATTTTGTAGATGGTGATTGTATATGTTTGCGCATATATTTTGCTTGCTCTCATGGTCTGATCCTCCTCCGTCAGGCTCCGACAGAGCGAACACAGGATCAAAAATGAGAAGAAAGAGGCGAGAGAGAGAGAGAGGGATGGATACCCGGTTGTTGCTCTAGTGCACGATAGATCTGAGCCTTAGATAGGTGAGAGAGATGGAGAGAGAGTGAGAGAGAGAGAGGGATTTTCTTTTCCCTCCCTCTTCTTGTCTGCAGATGCATATCACACGAATGTCAAAGAGAGAGAGAGAGAGAGAGAGAGAGAGAGAGAGAGAGAGAGAGAGAGAGAGAGAGAGAGAGAGAGAGAGAGAGAGAGACAGAGAGAGAGAGGTCACACGATCAAAAACGGGCAAAAAGAGGCAGGAGAGAGAGAGAGAGAGAGAGATAGAGAGAGAGAGAGAGTAGGCATGTATGTGAATTTACGCATATATATGCATGTAAGTTTGCATGTGTTATGTATGATGCATGTATGCATGTGATGTGATGCATGTACATGAGTAAAGTATGCATGTATCCATGAGATGATAGGTATGCATGTGTATTTATGCTTATGCATGTATATGTGAGTGCATGTGTGGATGTATGTTAGAATGTGAAGTATGCATATGTACATGAGTGAGATATGCATATATGCATGTGAATGTATGCATGTGAATGTATGCATGTGTGCATGTATATATGTAGTGTGAGTTAATGCATATGCATATGAGTGACAAGTGCATGTATGCATAGTGTATGCATGTAAGTGTCAATGTATGTATGCATATGAACTAAAATGTATGCATGTGTATATCTATTTGAATAAGATGCATATGTAGGTATGCGTGTGTGCATGTATCTTAGTGACAAGTGCATATACATGAGTGATATGTACATGTATGTTAGGATGTGATGCATGTGTATGCATATGAAGTTAGTGTATGCACGTGTATGCATATGAAGTTAGTGTATGCATGTGTATGCATGTGAAGTTATTGTATGCATGTGAAGTGTTATTATGAGTGAGGCTTGCATGTGTACATGCACGAGAAAGATATGCATGTGTGCATGTGCATATGTAGCGTAAGATAGTGCATATGCATATAAGATATATGCATATATGTTAGTATGTGTGCATGTACATATTGAAGTTAGAGCACATGCATATGATAGGTACATGTGTGCATGAGAGAATGAATGCATGTATGCACGTACATATTAGAGTTAATGCATATGCATTTGAATTGTGAGGCATGCATGTGTGCATGTATGTTAGAAGTATATGTATGCATATGAAGATGATGCATGTATGCAAGTGGATGTGTGCATGTATGTTAGCATATATAGTATGAATGTGTATGCATGTATAGGTAATATATGCATATGAAGTGTGATGTATGTATGCATATATATATATATATATATATATATATATATATATATATATATATATATATATATATATATATATATATATATATATATATATATATATATATATATATATTAGAATGCATTTGCATATGAAAGAGTGTATATGCATATATGAAGTAGATAGGTAATATAAGCATATGTATGTGTTAATGCCTATTTAAAGTTAATGTGTGTTTGAGTTAGATACGTGTGTTTACTTGTACATAAATGCATAATAGGTATAAATGATATTGCATTAGAAGTACATGTTAGTGTAGGAATATGCATGTTAAAGATAATATTTGTATAAAAGCATCTAAAATAAATATATTTATATGAGGATGTATGAGAGTATGTAGTTACATAAACATAAGAGGATTAATTAACATGTATTAGCATAGGTTTAATTTTTGTTAAGTTTCGAATATTAGATTATTAAATGAGTGTTTTATATTAATAAAGGCATACTTATGTTTGTTTAATGGTCTGTTGCAGATCGTTGTGAAGAAAACTTGAGGAGCACTGAAGAAGATTTGACGAGATTATGAGATAGAAGCTACTTTTATGCTGCTAATTTTAGTTCATTATGTGATATTTTGAAGTATTAAGTTTTTGTATAGGAATATTTTCTAAGAGTTGTATTAGAACTCTTTACAAGCATTTGTATAGGTCTAAATTTGATTTTAAAGTTTTTCCTACTTTCACTTTACAATTTAATTAAATTTTTATATTGCACCTTCTTATGTCTAATATTTTAGCATCGACAAGCAAATCTGTTATTGAAAATAAAGAATTAGATAGTTCTTTTGTTTTAGGAACACTTCTACCTGCACCTGTTGAAAATACGTTTACTCAAATTAGTGAAAACGAGATTAGTATCGAAAGTTAAGTAATAGAAATAGTTAAAGATCAAGTTGTAGATAAAACTTTACATATTGTAGAATGCAATCATAACTTATCTAGAGTTTTTCCTTTACTCTCAATTGTCTTACCTGAACCAGAAAATAGAGAAGATTTGTTTCCTCC
Organism: Ceratopteris richardii; assembly: GCA_020310875.1. Classification (NCBI taxonomy): domain Eukaryota; kingdom Viridiplantae; phylum Streptophyta; class Polypodiopsida; order Polypodiales; family Pteridaceae; genus Ceratopteris; species Ceratopteris richardii. Next base: position 36,366,670 of record CM035415.1, read on the forward strand.
AACCTTAAAAAGAAATACTTTTCCACAACAAATAGAAAACATCGTAGTTGATATAATTAAAGATAGAATAACTAGTGAACAATTAATTTTTCCTTCATAGTTGGATGCTATATCTAGGTATAGAAACATACTTCCATACGGACCATAGTGTTCTACTTTTCATGAATACGAATATTGCATCTACAAGTAAGACTCAACTAAAAAGAAAATAGATAGCTCTTTTATTCTAAATACGCTTTTACGTACTCCATCAGAAAATAATACTACATAAATCAATGAAAGCAAGGATAGTATAAACGAAGTAGAAAACGTGAAAGGTCATATTGTAACCAAAAATTTATACTCTTCACCTGACGATTATAGAGTGTCTAGATTTAGAACTTTTTGTTCAATTGCTTTTCTTGAATTTGACAAAAGAGAGATCTTATTTCGACATTCTCCTAAAAGGAAAAATCAATATGAAAATGACGAGGTAGCTATTATTAAAAAATGTATTATTGAAGAGAGTTCTAATCAAATTACTAAAGAAGAACTTATCTTTACAACATATCAAAACCCTAGAAACGCACTTTCATATAAATCTTAGTTTTCAGATTAAAGTTAAATAGATTATGAAACTCTAGCTTTAAACTCCGAAACACTGAAAACTCAACCTAGATCGTGAAGCATATTAAGAAGCACCTTGCGTGTAGTCACACGATGAGGTTAGTGTGAATATATTGGATGGGTGTTTGCCTCCCTTCACACCTCTCTACGATAGTGTGTGGTATGGGTCGATGGAGTATGGTACTCTGTTTTGCACATAGCATGCTGTGATAATGGCTTCTTGCCAAAATGGTTTGTTAAGACCAGCTGTTAAGCAAATAGCTTGCGCTCCTTGAAGGAGAGATGGATTCTTGTGTTTAGCTTGCCCTCCTTGAAGGAGAGATGGATTCTTACATTTTGCCAAAATGGTTTGGTAAACCGGCTGTTAAGCACATAGCTTGCACTCCTTGAAGGAGAGATGGATTCTTGTGTTTAGCATGTTGTGGCAATGGCTTCTTGCCAAATGGTTTGGTGACACTGGCTGTTAAGCACATAGCTTGTGCTCCTTGGAGGAGAGATGGATTCTTGTGGTGTGTTTGCCACTGTGAATTGTTGTTGTATTTCCTCATCATTGCAAAATTTCTTGAGGGCTACTGATAAATATTTTCCTCCATTGTCAGGACAAAGAATCTGAATGAGAATGTCGTGTTGTCGTAGAGCTTTGTCACAGAAGTCCTTAAAATATGATAAAACTTCAGATTTTTGTTTGAGAAAAAATATCCTTATACCTGCTAAAGTCATTGATGAAGATAAGAAAGTAACATTGACCGGTAAGAGACACGATATCCATGGGGCCACATTAGTCACTATGGACAAGTTGATGTAGCTGAGAGCTTCGTGTATAGGAGCAGATGAACGGTTTATGGGAAGCTTTACCCATGAGGCATCCTTCATAGAGATTGATTAAGGTCATGTGTGAGGGCATTCCATGATAGATTTTTTGTTATGCTATTCCATGAAGTGTAATGACATTGATGTGGCCAATTGCCCATAGTGCCACAAGAGTGTGGTTGTGGCCTTTGTTAAATGGTTGAATACCATGGATGATAAGGATAGTGTGGCATGATCTGTGGCATGATTAGCTTGTTTTCTAATGGGTATGGGATAAAGGTTATTAACTTGAGGAAGCTTGAGGGTTTCATATTGCCCAAATGATAACTTAAAATGATGCACACAATAGTTGTGGAAAAACTCCACAAAGGATCCAGATGTAGTGGCAGTAGATACAAAGATAAGGTTGCGTGTAAGACCAGGAATGTGGTAGTTATTTTTAAGTGTGATAGTGTTACCGATTGAGAGTTAAATGGTGAGGTTTCCCATACTGACAGCTTGAAGTGAGTGATCATCCCCCATGTAGATGAGAACCTGATTGTGTATTCTTCGATAGTTTTCAAGCCAGCCTTTTGAAGGTGTCATGTGATGAGTGGCTCCAGTGTCAAGTAGCCATTGAGGAGCATCTTGGACAGGAGCTATATGCGAATTCTTGTTAGATAGATTTTAAGTGAAAAGTTTTAGGTCTTCGACATTCGATGACGAGTCCTCCTCATGGTGAATTTGTGCATTTATGGGGCGGAGGGCATGAGGATTGTCAATCACATCCTTTTGTGCGACACTCTTTTTTGATATGTCGTTGGCAGCCACGGTAGTCACAGATATGGGGTCTGGACACATGTGAGAATGTCTTAGTAGATGAGCACTGAGGGATATGATGTGCACCCTTTGAGAATTGGTGGTGATGCCTTGCTATGTTCACTTCACTCATTTTGGACGAAGATTGACTTAGGGGCATGGTATCTTCTTGCAAGATACGTGCTATGAGTTCAACGGTCAAGCCAACAAGAGAGGCTTGAGTGGTGATGACGGTCTGCCAATTATTTAGAAATTGGGTTGAGGATTGATGTCCAACACTGTAGCAGTTAGGAGTCGCTTGAGAGCAGTGACACGAGTGATAAGGTCCTTGTGGTGGTAGTGTGACTTGAGAGTACTCCACATGGTGACGGAGGTTGTGCAAAGTCAAACGAGCTAGGCTTGGTAGTCGCCGAGGTGAAAGAGGATTTCTGCCTGTGCCTGCACATCCTTTGTGTTCTAGTCATGGAGGTGACATGAGTCGCGTGCTAGTTTGGGTGTCATTCCCGAGACTACATGCCATATGGATGCACGTTTCAGCAAGACAGTGACTCGCATGGCCCATGTGAGGTAGTTGGTACCATCAATGTTATCGAGGTTGTAGCTTCGTATAGTTGAAGCCATAGAAGCTTGTGGATGGTGAGCTTGTGGATGGTGCGCGATGCTGCTATTTGATAGAAGAGAGGGCAGAGACCACGAGGCAAAGTGTTCAGGATGCGAAAGGTAGTGAGCACTCTGTCTAGGATCTTACTGTGATATAATGTTGAGATGACAGTTTCTAGATAGCTGCAAGGAGACTTCACAAATTGAACACTGAACTGAAAAACGCTATTGCAAATACAAGGTTAAGTAAGAAAGTGAGGCTTGAAAGCCTGTTGCCTAAAGGAGTGGTGTTGGAGGGCTAAAGTTATGGTCGAGGTAGTGGCCTAAAGAGGAGTCATGTCAGATGGTTGAGTGAGTGGTCTGCAGTTATGGTCCAGGTAGTGGACTCAAGAGGAGTTATGTCTGATGGTTCAGGGAGTGGTCTGCAACTACGTTTTTGTGAGAGCTTACGATTTCTTAATTTTACAACATTAAGAGGGATGAACGCATCGAAACGCTGCAATCCAAGGAACATAGTATTTTGTGCTTGATCTTTCTTCAGTTGATCAGACGAATAACGAAAAAACAGCTTAAAGAACGTACGCGTACGTCACATAAGTCTCTGCTACGTTTGAAAACTCGAGAAATGCATGCACGTCCCGCTTATTTGGCTAAAGGAGCTTGGTATCACAATTGCGTCGATTACCTTTAAGTTGATGCCATTATCTGGTCAGAGGCGGGAATGCAGTGAGGTGCCTGTAAACTTCTCCACATCCGGCATCTCAGCATAATCAGGCAAGTGCAGACCTCCGACCGCGCCAGTGCCGTAGTGGGATAGTATTACTGAGGTCTGCACAACCGGATGAGGTTCACCGCTCCATTTTGAAGAGGATATGGGAGGGTCTCTTCAATTTCAACTTGGCAGAGAGAGTCTGGGACGTCGCAAGTCGCAGTTGTCGCAACCCTTCTGAATCGGATATTCGGGAGAACGCCATTTCGAAGGGCACAACAGTTCAGATATTGGTGGAGCTCACCACAGTCGGGGTACATGGAGATCCATGATGGGTTGCGGGCAAAAGAGTAGCAATAGAAGTGTCCACGGATGTCGCTGCGGCAGCCAAAGTAGCGGTTCAAGAACCATCTCCCACCGATGTCCGAACATCTCTCTAGCACGACAAAAGAAGTATGGCGTGATTGTAGGAGCTGGATTGCCATGCAAACAACAGATATTTCTGCACCTATAATAAGAATCTCAATGCCGGCCATCACCGGCAGTAGAAGTCATCAGAGGGTGACAAGTCATCAGAGGGTGACGTACTTCAGTGCATGCAGGTAGAGTTCTGAATTATAAGTTAAAGGTAGCTGTTTATAATATGGTCGTGCAAACATGAGTTTTGAATTATAAGTTAAAGGTAGTTGTTTATCATATGGCGGTGCAAACATATTGTGATGTTCTTATATTTCTATCCAGCCATTTATGGTGTTTGGGTCGTATTCCCTGCTGTGTCAAATTGTGTGCAACTATAAGATGAGTTGGTTCCGTGACATCCTCTGCACTGCAGATCGGCTTGGAGTGTCCTCCAACATGCGGGCTAAGAAGCATTATGGGCGTGTGTGCCGAGCCTTCCCTTCCTCACCGTTCTTGGGAATGTCGGTTGTCCCTCGAGCCATGGGTAGATGCCCGGTAATGGGAACCTCCATGGTCACTCCTAGGCGGATCTTGGGTTCCTTGACGATTACATGCCGTGAGGTGGGCTCATCTTGGACGGCCACCTCCTATCTTTGAGTTGAGGTCCTTCAGGGTTGGCTTGAAGCTTCCGCGGCCTCCCCATGTTGGTTTTGGAAAGAGCTTTCGCTTTGCACTTAGATGTGCATTTCATCAGAGTTCTGAATTATAAGTCATCAGAGGGTGGCGTACTTCAGTGCATGCAGGTAGAGTTCTGAATTATAAGTTAAAGGTAGCTGTTTATAATATTGTCGTGCAAACATAAGTTTTGAATTATAAGTTAACGATAGTTGTTTATAATATGGCCGTGCAAACATATTGTGATGGCCTTATATTTCTATCCAACCATTTATGGTGCTTGGGTCGTATTCCCTGCTGTGTCAAATTGTGTGCAACTATAAGACGAGTGGGTTCTATGACATCCTGTGCACTACAGATCGGCTTGGAGTGTCTTCCAACATGCGAGCTAAGAAGCACTATGGGCGTCTGTAACGAGCCTTCCCTTCCTCGTCGTTCTTGGGAATGTCGGTTGTCCCTCAAGCCATGGGTAGATGTCCAGTAACGGGAACATCCCTTGTCACTCCTAGGCGCGTCTTGGGTTCCTTCACGATTGCATGCCGTGAGGTCGGCTCATCTTGGACGACCACCTCTTATCTTTGAGATGAGGTCCTTCGGGGTTGGCTTGAGCTTCCGCAGCCTCCCCATGTTGGTTTTGGAAAGAGCTTTTGCTTCGCACTTAAATGTGCATTTCATCGTTTGACGGTTGTCCCACAAGAGCGTGCTTGTCTACATGTAGCTGTTCTCATCTTTTGGGTTTATGTTTGCATCCGCTATCTTGAGACCTTCGGGCCGTTTCGGTTTGAGGGATGTGCAAGTTAGCTTGTCTTGGATGGCTACATGTTTCTTTCAAATAAGTTTGCTTCCGTGCATTTAAGCTGGAGCCCCTTCGGTTTTGGGTTTTTGAAGGGCAAAGGCCCGTTTTGCAGCTCCCTTGTACTTCTTGTGCTCCATGCGGGTTAGGCCCAAGAAGGAAACCTCTTGGACTTGAGTTTGTAGTTATTGACTACATTTGGTATTAGAGCTTCAACTCTCATGGACACCCTGTCCCATTTGTATCCCTCTTAGGCTGGACCGGTGTGGGATGTGCCCCGTTTTTCCCCTCTAAGGAGGGAGGTTGATCCTTCATAGACTAGCAAGGTTTCCATGTAAACTTGATTAGGGGTAACATAATAAGTTGCTTCTGCACAGTAAGTCGTGCACCACTAAGAAGAGCCTCTACCATTTGCATGTAGCACATTTCCAAGGAGGGACACTAGCAATTCCGATGGGTGCCTCTTGAGGGGCTGCTCAGGCCGGATTGAGTGCAAAGATGTTCTTAAGTGTTATGTACAAGTCCCTCTCCATATCTGCTGCCGGGTACAATAGTTGTACAACAGTTTAGCTGCACTTCAGTTTTGTAACAATTTTGAGTTATCTTGTGGATTTGCATCGCGCAACTAGATACAAAAGTGCTCTTTGGTTTACGGATTATGAGTAATATGTTATGAAATCAGAAAAAGGATAGCCGCTGCTATATTTTGAGCTTGGAAAAGTATCCACGCTGTTTAGTTTACAACAGTTTTGAAATTTTATGTTATGGAAGATCTTGGAGAAGCAAAAGTGAGGTTATTTTTGGCAGCCCCTACTCACGTTGTTTATGTGCAAAATTTCTTGGCCCTCATGTTAGGTGTTTCACGTTTTCTTTCAGTTGAGGTTATGAAAGTTGTGCCATCGTATTTTTTATGTGCACTTTGGGTGAGGAGTGTGTGTTTTATAAGACAGAGTCACAGACCGGCCGATTGGACATGGTCCTTCCATGTAGGTTGTTTGAAGGTCACGCCTATGGGTCTCGATGAAGTCGCGGCTTGGTGCAAATGTGGACTGGCGAGTTTAACATGGTTCTCCTATTCGGATTGTTGGTTTGTTGTGCTCGCGGGATCCCTTCGAGACGGAGGCTAGTTGTGTGTAGGCCGGTGGGTTGAACATGGTTCTCCCGTTCAGGCCGATTATATTGGTTGAGCCTGTAGGACCGTTGAGGCTTGGGCAAGTGTGTGAGTTTGGGCTGTCAAGTTGAACATGGTTCTCTCGTTAGGGTTGTTTGTGTGGGATGCAGCCATCGGACTGATTGAGGCTCGGACAAGTGTTATGTGGGTTGACTGACGGGCTTGGAAATGACTCCTCCTCACTCATGCCGTTTGTGGGATCGCGCCTCGGGGTCCTTTTGAGAAGGAGGTAAAGCGTGTGAGCATGGGCCAGGAGGCTTGGACATGGTTCCTTCCCATTCGTGCCATTTTGGTTGGAATTGCCTGCAGGTTCCCTTTGAGGTACGGGATAGTGTGGAGGTTGTACTTGCGGGTCCTTTCAAGGCCGGGGTTACGTAAGTGTAGATTTTGTGGGAAAAACAAGTAAGAAGCATGGTCAATGGGCAATGACCTAAAGATCCCCCTCCTTCAAACCATGTGTGGCAAGTCACTCGCGGGTTCCCCCTAGACGAGAGCAAGTGTGAGAGTTGCGGTAGACGGGCAATGACAATGTTAGATCCCCTTTGTTCGTGTCATTTTTGGGTTTGCAGTCCGCAGGTTCCAGTGAGACTAGGAGAAGCTTTTGGGTTAAGGCCGACATGTAGTGACAAAGGTCCCCATCGTCCTTGCCTTTTCAAGAGAACACCCATGAGATCCCTTCGAGGCCAGGGCATAGTTTGAGTACGTCGCCTCCAGGTTCTCTAAGAGGCCCCGGCAAAGTAAGGTAACACCTACAGGTTTCCTTCCAAGCCAAGGCTTGTGTGCAAAGGATGGCTCATGGTTTTCCCTTTGGACCCCAGGTTATCATGGAAAAGGATTGTGGTCGATGCAAGAGTAAGCCACCATATGCACATTGCATTCATGCTGGAGCTTGAAAGCTTTTTGGACCGACGATAGGCTCGTGTTGGATGAGGCTGGAATTATCAAGGGGCATATGATGGGTGTCCGCTACGGGGTTGTAATGGGATCCATCATTTCTTGGTAGTTGGGCAAGCTAGGCTAAAAATATGGCAGACGTATGGAGTAGCTCAAAGTGGTTGCGTCCATCTTATTGGGAATTCTCAGATCTCAGCATGAACATGAGTCGCTTGATGCACAGCCTGTCGCGGTGTTGACCAAAGTGCTTGTGGACTGATGATAGGCCTTTTTTATCGGTGGGAATTACCTTGGCCAGTGTGATGGTGCAACATGCCCTGGTGATTGTTGCTTGTTGGAATGGAAACAAAAGGATGCGTGTTTGGAGTGGCAAAGAGGTCTATTCCACCACAAATCGAAGTTGACCCTCATTTGCATATCTGACCGGGTAGGGGCATTGTTCTTTATGAGAACGGCTTGGAGTCTTGGAAAGACACTAAGGTTCTTGCCTTGAGCAAAAGGGTCCATTTTGTTGCATGACAACAAAGGGGCAATGTCTTCATGAGATCGTCTTGGAGCCTTTGTTTGACACTGAGGTTTTTGCCTTGTGGGAAAAAGCCCAGTTTTGTCGCATGGCGACAAAGGGGTAGGTGGATGGCTGAATATGAATAGACTTTAGGGGATTGATCACCCTCTTGATGATAAAAGTTTTCTTGGAATTTGTAAGAACTTAATGCCCAAATCTACCATGTGGATGATAGAAGGGCATGTGATCCTTCAAAGGTGAATTGAGTTAGAAGGACCACACACCCTTCTTGACGATAGGATCTTTGTGAAAGTTCTTGGATATAAAGTAGCATATTCTGCCTACGGAGAGGTAAAGAGCTTTGACCCAAAGTGCAAGGTATGTTTAAGTGCAGAATTTCGCTCATGTGGAGCTTGGCTTTGTCCCGATGCAGTCGGAGTGGGGCAAGTGCTTCCTTCTTAGTCTTTTGCTTCTAGCCAAACGGGCGATGTTAGGTTCACACCTCTTTTTGCACAAGTAAGTTTCCCTTAGATATGCATTCGCATGACAATCCATGGTAGTAAGGACATTGCTCCAATTTTGAGAGTAAGAACACCATGAGAGTCTCAAAAGACATTAACGAAATGTCAGCCCTGCAGCTACACGACTAACGGGAATTAGATAAGCAGCCGTAGGTGAAATTCTCAAGGACGAGAAATCTGTTGGAGAGGGGATGAATATGTGATGGCCCTATATTTCTATCTAGCCCCTTGTAGTGCTTGGGTGGTATTCGCTGCTACGTCAAATTGTGCGTAACTATAAGGGGAGTGGATTCCATGACATCCTGTGCACTGCGGACTGGCCTAGAGTGCCCTCCAACGTGTGGGCTAAGAAGCACTATGGGCATGTGTCCCGAGGATTCACTTGTTCATCGTTCTTGGGAACATTGGTTGTCCCTCAAGTTGCGGGTAAATACCCGGTAATGGGAGCATTCCCCGTCGCTCCTAGGTGGGTGTTAGGTTCCTTGATGATTGCAATCTGTGAGGTCAGCTGATCTTGGACAGCCACCTCTTATCTTTGAGTTTGAAGCAGTAGTATTTGATAAATATGAGATCAACATGCAAGAAAACTCGAGAAAGGCATGCACGTCTCGCTTATTTGGCTAGAGGAGCTCGGTATCACAAGTGCCTCGATTACCTTTATCTCCACATCCGGGATCTCAGCAAGTGCCGACCTCCGACAGCGCGAGTGACATAGTGGGATAATTTTACCGAGGTCTGTACAAACGGATGAGGTTCAAAGCTCCATTTTGAAGAGGATATGGGAGGGTCTCTTCAACTTCAACTTCCTAGAAAGAGTCTGGGACTCTGCAAGTCGCACATGTAGCAACCGTGCTGAGTCGGATATTTGGGAGAACGCCATTGCGATGGGCACAATAGTTCAAGCACGGTCGTGAGGCATGGAGATCCATAATGGGTTGCGGGCAAGAGAGTAGCTGCAGCAGGCAAAGTCGCGGTTCAAGAAGTATGGCCTGCTTGTCGGAGCTTGATTGCCATGCAAACGACAGATAGAGGGTGGCACACCGGCACTAGAAGTCATCAGAGGATGGCACACCGGCACTAGAAGTCATCAGAGGATAGCGTACTGCAGTGCATGCCGGTAGAGTTCTTAATTATAAGTTAAAGATAGCTGTTTCTAATATATGTCAAGCACAGTAGCCAGATGAAATTCATTCTTCTACCGCGTCTCGGTCGTCATCGTAGGCTAACTGTGAAATGTGAATCCGTCCGTATGGCGCAATTTGGAAGGCGGATTCACATTACCATTCAATATTTCTTTTGCACAACCTACTTCTTGAGGGTATGTCCATTACCATTCGAAGTGCCACGGTTGGATAATGAAGCACTTCTACAACGAATATTCGACCTATTTACAGCGATCAGCTTTTTCAGCAACTTGAATATGGCCAAGAATCTTGACCGGGACGAATTATTGGCCATTATTTCTGTCTTATGGTAAAGATCAATGACTCGCAAGTTGCTGGATTAACGTCTCCAACCTCCACAAAACTACTCACCAAACGTGGTGGGAAAAATTCGACTTCATTTAAAGCTTTTTACCCATCCTAGTAGCGCGTAATACTTAATTTTTTTTGTTTTATGTATCAACTATATATATATATATAGAGAGAGAGAGAGAGAGAAAGAGAGAGAGAGAGAGAGAGAGAGAGAGAGAGACGTTGTACAAAGTTAATGAAAGATTTGCTAAGGTCATATGCAACTGCTAGACTTCTGTCTATAACTAATGAACTTGTATATATGCTAGAAACATAAGTTCGAGAGCATGTTGTTGATCACATGTATAAGATCCATATGCATGGTTTAAACCACTTATTATGAAATGCACACCAAACCTACTAGTATGCTACGGGTAGACCTATATGCTACAGGTAAAATTATGATTACGGCTAGCATAGAACATTAGGCATATACAAGATTAATTTAAGAAAATGATTTAAAAATTGAAGATGTTGTGTAGACTAATTCATAACGAAATGATGGAGAACTTTCCACTACAACATGTCGTCCGTATATCGAGGTTTCTACCGAGGAAATTGAACGGGCATGTTTTTGTCTGGACATCAGTGTGAGTGTCGGTACAGGTGTCTGAACCAAACGGATGGTATCTGCATCGGGATAGGCATTGGTATGAGCACCTATATGAGCGTCTGCATAAGCACTAGAAATATTGATGCTCATAGTGATGCCTATCTGGACGTCTGCTAGGTGTACCATCGTGCATACTGAGGACCATTCTGGGAGTATCATCGCGCATATCGATGACCATATCTACAATTTTTTTTTTTTTGGGCAGACTGTGTTGTCTTTTCTAAAACAACATTACCATGATGTTGTTTAGCCAAAGAAAATACACTCTACCCAAAGAAAACTGAGTACATGTGATGTGTACTCTAATGGCAACCGAAATATGATTAGAAAAATACTTTTGCACACAAAAGATATGATTAGAATGAACCATGAACCAAGAACCATGGACAAAAAAAGTTTTATATTTCATAAATAAACATGTACAAGAGTGTGGAAAACCACTATCATATATGAGGCAAATACAAAATGTGACAAAGGACTGCCGTATAAGAATCAAATACAAAGTTCTAGTGCACCAGTGCAATATATGAGCCAAGTACAAAATTTTGGCACACCACTATCATACACATGCACAGAAGGATCGAAACATCCATATCAACAGTCGTGCAACAAAGAACATTCATGAAATGAGATAAATTCACATGAGATTTACAAACAACAAGTAAAAACAAAGTTTTTAAATTCATCACCTCATCGTACGTGGTCTTATGAAATGACCATGCGGTGTCCCTCTAAGTCCTGCAGTGCAACAAATATACAAAACGGTAGATGAACATACATGACATGCTTAAAAATTCAATAAAACAAAGAATACTTACAAATTCCTGATGCATAGTGTCATATCCGCTGCTGCCCAAATATGATGGTCCAACCGTATCTAAATGTTTGGCTGTGGCATCTCATGCTGGCGATATCGGTCATGAGTCTGCTATTGTTTGTCGTGAATCATATCCCACTCCTCAGCATCTAACCATACAGCCTTTGGTAAGCCTGCTCTAAAAGCATCATGAGCGTTGGATCATTGATGGGACATAACTTCATGTGTGGTGTGCTGCATCCACTATAAACTTACAAGAGGATGATCATGTGCTGGCCGAAACTCTTGATAGATCGTCTCTCTGATAAAATTTTTATGATCTTTATCTTGTTCACTCCATTTCAACATGATAGGGTTTCCAAACAGTATGGAGCGAGGCTTTCATATACGTTGACGCATGCCCTTTTGGCATCCATCATTGGAGCTCCATCACGGATACTATACACGAAGTCATCATGGTCATGAAAACTGAAAACACTCAAAACTCAACCTAGATCCTGAAGCATACTAAGAAACACCATGCATGTACACACACGGTGAGGTGAGCGTGAATCTGTTGGATGAGTGTCTGCCTCCCGTCACACCCCTCTATAACAATTTGGTGGATCCGATGTGAAGCGTGACGATAGTGTGCTTAGGGTTTTCGTTGTATTTTTCATTTTTTATTTAAATAATTAACTTTATCGTGTTCTTGTATGCAGGAAAGTGAAGAAAAAAGTTGCAAAAAAACGTGGAGATTTTTTTTGCTTACCTTTTCCCTGGGTGCCCAGGGCTAGTCTTATGACCTGAGCACCTCCACGAGAAGAAGGATTATCTAACCGGAGGAGCTTCATCACTTTGCTTCCCCCCCATCAACATACAAGATGATCAAGACTTATTCACATTCACCTTTAGGTTTGTACTTAGGTTTAAATTACTAAAAAAGAATTTGTAAAAATATATCATGTGCACTTTAGAACCTCTGCATCAAGCAAAATTCAAGTAAGGTGTTTTCCAAGTTCATTTATTTCATTCACATCACTAAAAATGAAGGTTGTTTTCATTTGTACTAGAACTTAGGCACATTATACTTGCATTTAAAAAAGAAGTATGGAACATTTTTGCATTAGGAAAGATTTTATTTTTAAAGACAAAGATTGTTTGTTTGCTTTATAGTTATTTCATTACACAGAAAGAATTTATTAGCACAAAAAAGAGTTTTAGGTTTAAAGTTCTTTCTCATTTAGAGTTGTTGCTTTTATTTCTTTCTTGTTTTATACATAATCCATTTAAGAAAATATTTTTAAGAAAGTTAGTAGTATGTTTTGTTCTACTTAATATATTAAAAGAATAAAAAAGATCTAAATTAAGAAATTATATTTTAAAACTTATATACTCATATAAAATTTATTAGAGAAACCTTTGGAATTAAATATTCAAAGAATTAAAATAATAATAAGTAAGTTCTAAACATAAAAAATTCATAAAGTAAAAGAGAAATTTAAATTATAAATCAAAAAGATCAAGTCTAAGTATAAGTTTAGGATTAAGTAAAGATAGTATTAATAGTAAAGCCTAGGGTGTGATAAAGCCAACATTCCGGGCTTTATCATCTAGTGATAGGTTTAGGGAGTTTAGGGAATAATTAGAACCTGCCATTAGAGATGTTCTACTTCATTCAAAGCATTATCAAGAATGCAAAATGGAGGAGATGTTCAGAAATATGATGATTGAGAAGCAAGGAACACGCATAGTCCAAGCCATCATAAGAGAAAATGGCAAGTTCACTGGCTTAAACATTAAAGAGTACCTGGATGCATTTGAAGAGCAAGAGCAAATCCAAGGTTTATTTGATGATGTTTCAATGAACTATGTTGGCCATGTTGTTTCTAGTTGAATCCTAGAAAGTATACAAGTTCACGCCAATAAACCTTGGGAAGAATTTAGAAAAGAATTACATAAGATGTTGTATCTTGAGGATTTTAGCCAGCATAGTCGGGAAGGACTTTTACGATGGATAAACTCTTTAAAGAGCAATGAGTCCTTAACTCATCTTCATGGTGAGTTTATAGGGCTGAGGTTGAGAGACCTATGGAAGAGCTTAGAAAAAGATATGGCCTGACCAAGGACTACGAAAAAGCAAAAAGAGAAATAGAGGTTTTTGCTCAAATGAAGCAAAGGCAAAAAGTTTTGTATGCTAGATCAAATGCTTCTTAGCGTAGGGAGTCCTGCTGCAAGGCAAACTAACATGCCAATGCCTACGACTACGGCTACGGCTAACAATATTGTTGCCCCTAAAGCTTCAATAGAATTTGAAGTATATATTCTATGTAAATAGATGAAGAATGTTATGAACATGTAGGCATCTTTTTCCAAAGAGGTTTCCCAATTGAATAACAAAGTATACTCCATGAGTTTTAATGATGCTAGAGCTAGCAGTACTGGTGTAGGGCAAGCACCACCCATACAACCAATTATGCCACAATACATTCCTCCTCAGCCAATTTTCTAGCCAGCTCAACCTACTTAGTTCGCTGCTCAGCCAGCCTTTCAAAGAAATACTAAAAGAAGAGGGACTGGCGGAAAGCGATGTGTGTGGTGTGATAGTCAAGAAGGACGTATGCATGTGATGAATTAAGAAGTGCGAAGGAAAATCAATTATTTGTAGAAATTTATAGAAGATTGTGTGACTTTACATCAAAACTTGCTTTGTCTGTCCATTGGGGCAAAGGAGCTATGAAAAAATTTATAAGAAAACTTAACAATCTCTAATACAACTGCTAGTACCTCCACTGCTAGATTAGAGCTAGCCAATGATAGGCCTCTTTCTATGCCTAGCCAAAATCCTTATTCGATTGAGGCACTGGTAAGGGCTAGAGATGAGATAATGTATAAAAATGCATGGAGATCTCCTATAGATCAAGCCTCTGTTTATTCTCACATTGCTAATTTTGAGGAAAAACAGAGACGAGATGATATGCAGGATGATGTAGAAGAAGGAGATAGGAGGGTGACTAGGAGACAGACGAGAGAGGATGAAAAGAAAACTGATAAAAAAGTACAATTTGAGGATACAAATTTATCTCAAGAAGAGAACAGAAAGATGATAAAGGAAGGCAAAAAGCCAACAAATGAAAATATTCAATCACAAGATGATCAGAAGAAATCTCACTAAAACATATGAGGGGCATACCAACGCTGCATATATTGACGGTCACAGTCGGCGTCGGTATGGGCCTCGAAAAATGACACTTAGAGATACCGACGGTCAAGTGACCGTCGGTATGACCATTTTAAACGGACCGTCCGTGTGGCCCGCAGGCGCCAGTATATGCGTCAGTATACGTGTTGGTATAGGCGTCGGTATGGGCGTCCGTATAAGCGTCGGTAGTTTACTGGAAGTTACCGACGCGCATACCGACGCCCATACGTAGGCATATAACGAGGCCGAGTTTTAAACATAATGTGAACCTGAGAGCAAAAGTTCACATTTTTACGCATGTTTGAGTACTTTTGGTCTTCTGTCGAACTTGCGCGCACTAAGCGAATTATGATGTGCATTGTCTTGTGCACACACACACACACAGATCTCTCTCTCTACACACACACTCTCTCTCGGCTTAGATCTAACATCTTGGTAAGTGCTGCGCGTACTATTAGCATTTGTGTTTCTCTATGCTTTAGGTTTTATAATTTCTCTTTTCTTTGATTTTGTAGAAGTTCTTTGGCATCGATTGTTTTGAACTGGATGATAGACGACATACATTACGCTTTGACAACAATGATCCAAAAGAGGGACATACTTGTAAGTGATTGTTTTATTCTCTATTGATAGAGAGAGAAGGAGAGAGAGAGAGAGAGATAGAGAGAGAGAAAGAGAGAGAGAGAGAGAGAGAATTAGTGAGAGATAAAGAATAATGAAAGAAAGGAAGATAGAGATAGGAAAATAGAGCATACATACACACACATTTACACATGCATACATACACACATACATGTACACACATGCATACATACACACATACATGTACACACATGCATACATACACACATACATGTACACACATGCATGCTTACATACACACACCTATACACACATGCATGCTTACATACACACACATACATATACACACATGCATGAATACACACACATAAATTTACACACATGCATACATACACACATGCATACACACATATATACACATATGCATACATACACATACACACACACATATACACACATACATACACACAGATACATGTATACACACATATACACACATGCATGCATACATACACACACATATACACACATGCATGCATACACACATATACACATATACACACATGCATACACACACACACATGCATACACACATACATACACACACATATATGCACATATGCATACATACACATACACACACACACACATATACACGCATACATATATACACACATATACATTCACACACACACATATACACACATGCATGCATACACACATATACACATATACACACATGCATACATACACACACATGCATACACACATACATACACACACATATATACACACATGCATGCATACAATATATACACACATACACATACACACACATGCATGCATACATACACACACATACACATACACACACATGTATGCACATGCATACATACACACACATATGTACACATGCATACATATAACACACATATATACACACATGCATACATACACACATGCATGTATACATACACACACATACACATACACACACATGTATACACATGCATACACATACACACACTTACACACACATGCATGCATACATACACACCTACACACACATGCACACACATGCATGCCTACATACACACACATACACACACATACACATACACACACATGTATACACATGCATACATACACACGCATACACATGCATACATACGCACGCACACATGTACACATGCATACATACACACACATATATACACACATGCATACATACACACATATAATCCTATTTTTATTTTGAAGGGTCTTTACGCTATTTACACATACATACACATATAAATATAATATATATATATATACATGTATATACACATGTATACAGAAATATACATATTTTAGGTCTAGATATTTAAGATTAGGGTTTTTAGGGTTTATGGATACATATCACTCAAACTTTATCTATATTAAGAAGAAATATAGAGAAAAATAAGAAAAAAAAATCTGAATATATAAATAAATATATATATAAAATATGATTAGGGTTTTAGGATTAGGGGTTTTTTGTTATAGGTGTTTAAGTATGTAGGTTTTAGTATTTCAGATTTAAGTCTAAGTCTTTCTGATTAGGGTTTTAGGGTTTTAATACGTAGATAACATATATACACAAGCACACATATACATATAATACATACATACATGTAGATACACATGCATACAAAAATATACATATTTTAGATTTAAATCCTTAAGATTAGGGTTTTAGGGTTTTAACACCTACGTAACATATATGCACATATACACATGCACATATAATACATATATACATGTATATACACATGTATACAGAAATATACATATTTTAGATCTAGATCTTTAAGATTAGAGTTTTAGGGTTTAGACATACATATAACTCAATTATATTTATATTAAGAAAAAATATAGAGAAAAATAATAAAAAAAATCTGAATATATAAATAAATATATATATAAAATATGATTAGGGTTTTAGGATTAGGGGTTTGGGTTTTTATTGGTGGTTAAGTATTTAGGATTAAGTATTTCATATTTAAGTCTAAATCTTTAAGATTAGGGTTTTAGGGTTTTAACACCTACATAACATATATACACACATACACATATTATACATATATACATTTAGATACACATGCATAAATAATATACATATTTTAGATCTAGAATTTTAAGATTAGGGTTTTAATATATAAAAATAGGATTCCGAAAGGAAAAAATCTAAATATATAAATAAATAAATTAATTAATTAATTAAAAAAAATAAAAAAAAAATATATATATATATATAATAAGATAATTATATACATAAATAAATATAAAAAGAACTAGTGTTTTAAAAAATTTAGTTAGATATTTATTATTAAATATATAAAAGTAGGATTAAGTAAGGAAAAAATTTGAATATATAAATTATATATATATATATATATATATATATATATATATATATATATATATATATATATATATATATATATATATATATATATATATATATATATATATATATATATATATATATATATATAAGGTAGGGTAATTATATAGATAATAAAATATGATAAGAACTAGTATTTTAAATAAATAAATGAAATATATATGATTAAGTATATAAAGATAGGTTTAACTTTAATCATTTTAAATAGAGTGAATATATATACAATACACAAACACACATACTTATACACCTATCTATATGCACATATATATACATATACACATATATATACACATGCATACATATATATACATGTTTTAGGTCTAGGTCATTTGGATTAGGGTTTTAGGGTTTTATTACCTACATAACATATATACATACGTACACATACACATATAATACATATATACATGTATATACACATGTGGATAGAAATATATATAATTTATGACTAGATCTTTAAAATTAGGGTTTTAGGGTTTAGGCATACATATAACTCAATTAAGAGGAAAAAAATCTCAATCAATAAATAAATATATATATATATATATAAAATAGAATCAATCAAGAAAAAATCCGAATATATAGATAAAATAGGATAGCTATATAGATTAGGGTTTTAAAATTAGGTATTTAAGTATTTAGGTTTAATAGTTTAGATTTAAGTCTTTAAGAGTTAGATTTTTAGGTTTAATAAAAAAACAAATGTTCTAAAATATCCATATTGTAGCAGATGGCTTCTTTGGATCCTCAAGAGAGAATGGCATGTCCTTGCACACAGTGCAAATATCAAATTTATCGGAAACAACGGATTTGTACTGAACATGTTAGAGAGTATGGATCCTTTGATAGGAGTCAACTCGAAAACCTACGCTATCATTCGCATGGTCCCCCACGTGAGCAGATGGACCCAAACGACATTGCATCGGTAACCTCTTGTGGACAAAAGAGAGCAAAAAAGGACTTAGAAGTACAAGCAAGCACTAATAATATTACACCGAATGAACATATGGAAGAGATGCTTGAAGCATTTTATGAGATGGACGAAGATCATGATGGTGAAGAAGGTGTCGAGAGTTTCATGGACACAACAGAAATTCCAGGATCAGAAGTTGATGAAGAATATGAAAACATGCAAAGATTAGCTCGTTTACCACTTTACAATGGAGCAAAGATATCTGTGTTACGTGCTTCATTCGCGATGCTCAATCTGCAATCCATTTATGGATGGTCAGATAGTAGTGTCACTGAATTGTTTAGGTAAGTGGAGAACAAATTGGCTTCCATTGTTGTATCATAATAACTTCATTTACTAATATCATTTTAATTGCTTGTTGCAGGCTTCTTAAAGATCAATTTTTGCCAGAGGGCAATCACATGCCTCCAACACGTGGAGATGCGATTAAACTTTTAAAGGCCATTGGAATGGATTATACTAAAATTCATGCTTGTCTGAATGATTACATTCTCTTTCGGAATGAGTATGAGCATCTCCACGTATGTCCAAAGTGTGCAGCAAATAGATTTAGAGAAGACGTTGTAGGCGAAGCAATCCCCGCAAAGGTTCTTCGCCACTTTCCTATCATTCCATAAATTAAGAACATGTTTAGATGCAAATCTATAGTTGAGTTAATGTCATGGCATACAAAGAGCAGGTCTACAGATAATGTAATGCGAGTGCCAGCTGACTCTGATGCTTGGAAGCACATAGAAGTAAGTGGCCAGATTTTGCTAGTGAGCCTCGGTCCATACGTCTAGGCCTAGCTATGGATGGAGTGAAACCATTTGGATTATGAAGTTCTTCATGGAGCACATGGCCTATATGTTTGGTCAATTATAATATCCCACCATGGTTGGCCACAAAGAAAGGTCATTTATTATTAGCTCTTATTGTACGAGGTAAGTATAAGGTAAAAAACATGGATGTATATCTTGCACCACTTGGGGAAGAACTGCGCATTTTATGGGATGGAATTACTGTGCGTGACATGTCTCAACCTATAAGAAGACGAGACGTGCGAGTGCAAGGCATACTTATGTCGACAATGCATGATTGGCTTGGTTATGGTGAATGTTCAGGTTTATCGATTTCGGGTTACCATGCTTGTCCTTTATGCGGACCACGACTCGAAGCACGCTTTTCCAAAGCACTACGTAAAACTGTCTATGAAGGACATCATAGATATTTGCCTGATGGACATGTTTTACGTGAAGGATAAATTGGTCCACAAGCGCAACACCAAATGAAAGCTAGCGATTGTAAACAACTGTGGGATTCAGAAAATCTAGTTGCTGGCATGAAATGGTTGTCCATTTTTCATTAACTCCCTTATTGGAGTGAATTGGCGATCAATCATTTGGTAGATCCGATGCATATTTTTAAGAATATGGGAGAGATTCTTTAGAAAACTTTGATCCGAAAGAAAGAAAGCAAAGCACAAAGGGAGTACTTAGAAGAGCGAGGTCGTATGCGAGAGTTGTGGGCAATTACTAAGCCCAACGGAATAGTTTCGTTACCAAGAGCTCCTTGGGTGCTTCGCAGAATGGAAGAGCAACAAGTGAAGAAAACAATTTCAGAGTTTCGTACATCTACTAGATGCATGAGGTCTCTAAAGACTGCTTTCACACAAAACGATGATCTTGCAGGACTCAAGTCTCATGATTGGCACAAGTTTTTACAGTTTGTGCTCCCTGTAGCCCTAAAAGATTGTCTTTCAGAGGATGTACGAAAAACCATTTATAAAATTAGTTCTTTAGTACGGTGGATATCTTCTAAAGAGATAAATAGAGATAGCATAGAGAGTGCGAAACTCAATGCTATCGAGGTTGTTTGTATGGTAGAGAAATACTTTCCCACAAGTATTCTCACTATTCAACTTCATTTACTGGTTCATGTGGTAGATGAAGTTGCAATAGCAGGAACTATCCATAGTTGATGGATATTCTTCTTAGAGCGCTTTATGAAGATATTAAAAGGGTTTGTTCGATAGAGAGCACGTCCAGAGGGTAGCATGGCAGAGGGATGGCTTGCACACGAATCTCTTGTATTCATAACTGAGTTTCTACGTATATCAGATCCCGAAATGCCTCACTTATGGAGGGATGATGAAGATGTTCATCTCGTAGGCGATGAACCACAAGGTAAAGGATTGCAAAGAAAAATGGATGCAGCTTTTAGAGAGAAGGCAATGAAGTTTTGCATAGTTAAATCTGAGCCTACGCAAAAGTGGTTAGAAAGGTATGAACTTGCCAAGGAAACTAACGCAAAGGAAAGAGCTCAATTTCAAAGAAATCGTTCCACTCAATTTTTTTCTCTTCCAGAAAATCTTCAACCTCTCCCACCTTTTCCAACGAGCAGATGGCTAGATACAGCACTTTCACAAGCAAAGGCAGCGGGTGAAGATATCTCTAAAGAAGAAGAACTCGCAAAAGGATGTGATTGGGAGTATATTAAATATGGTGCACTATGATCTCATGAACGACACTTTCGAATCGCACGAATTGATCAACATAGATCTACTTTTGATAGTGGAGTGATGGTGAATTTTTTGCAAAAAAGTAGAGCGAGTGCAAGAGATGATAATGCTCTAGAAGGCGAGGTAGATTATTGTTGTGTGATTCAAGAAATCTTGAAACTATCTTTCAAAAAGTTTGATTACTTTGTTTTTTATATGAAATGGTTCAAAGTAGTCACCTCTAGAAGAAACGCAATAGTACGATGGGATAAGAGCAGTTTGCTTCAAGTTGACTCCACAAGGTTATGAACAGATGAAAGGGATACATTTGTACTTCCGGAACACTGTGAGCAACTTGTTTTTATACCAGATTCAAAAGATCGAGATTGGCTATTTGTTTTACAAGTTGCTCCACGTAGTAGATAAATTTTTGAAAACATAGATGTAGAAGAAAGTCCATCTCTAGTGGACTCAGAGATTCTTTCGATAGTCGAGGAGGAAGAGATCATTGTTCGAGAAGAAGAGGTCATTGAAGAAGAGGTCATTGTTCGAGAAGACGAAGCAATAGACGACGATCAGGAGGAAACTAGCATAGTAAGCGATTTACAAGCCATCAATATAGAGATAGATATTATCGGTGCATCGGATCTTCAAGAGGATGCTAGAATAGAGGACCTTTGAATAAAACACTTGTACGTACTAATTTTTAATTTTTTTTTTTGTTTGTTCTCTACATTACTTTTCTTATCACATGCTAATTATTTGACGTCTTTTATTACAGAGCATGATGAGAGATAGTCCTCCAGTCACTCCACATTCCATGATAGAGAAGCAGTTTTTTGAGTTGATCTCTTAGGTTCCTCCTGCGTATATGGTCGCTGCATCACAGTATTGGATCGCTTGTGGTAGCACTCCTCCCGGCCTCACTCCTGGCGGCCTTACTCCTACCGGCCTCACTCACGCTGGCCTCACTCACTACAACATATGAGGGGCATACCAACGCTACATATATCGACGGTCATAGTCGGCATTGATATAGCCCTCAGAAAATCTGACTAGGAGATACCGACGGTCAAGTGACCGTCGGTATGACCATTTTAAATGGATCATTGGTGTGGCCCGCAGCCGCCGGTATAAGCGTCGGTATAAGCGTCGGTAATTTACTGGCATCTACCGACACGTATACCGACGTCCATACCGGCGCCTATACCTGCGGCAAATTTTTAAACATACCACGAACCGGAAAGCAAAACTTCACATTTCCGCATGTGTTTGAGTACTGTCGGTCTACTGTCAAACTTGCACGCGCGAACCTGCATTGTCTTGTGCACACACACACACACACGGATCTCTCTCTCTACACATACACACTCTCTCTCGGCTTAGCTCTCACATCTTGGTAAGTGCTGCGCGTACTGTTAGCATTTGTGTTTCTCTATGCTTTAGGGTTTCTAATTTCTCTTTTCATTGATTTTGCAGAAGTTCGTTGGCATCGATTGTTTGGAATTGGATGAGAGACGACCTACATTACGCTTTGATGACAACGATTCAAAGAGAGACATACTTGTAAGTGATTCTTTTATTCGCTATTGATAGAGAGAGAAGGAGAGAGAGAGAGAGAGAGAGAGAAAGAAAGAGAGAGAGAGAGAGAGAAGAGAAAGGAAGATACACATTAATTTACACATGCATACATACACACATACATGTACACACATGCATGCTTACATACACACACCTATACACACATGCATGCTTACAACACACATATACACATATGCATGCATACACACACACATAAATTTACACACATGCATACATACACACACATTCATACACACATACATACACACACATATATACACATATGCATACATACACATATGCATACATACACATACACACACACATATACACACATACATACACACACGCATATATACACGCATATACACACATGCATGAATACATACACACACATATACCGGCATGCATGCATACACACATATATACACACATGCATACATACACACATATACACAATTGCATGTATACATACACACACATGTATACACATGCATACACATACACACATATACACATACATGCATGCATACATACACACACATGCATGCCTACATATACACACATACACATACACACACATGTATACACATGTATACATACACACACACATGTACACATGCATACATACACACATATAATCCTATTTTTATTTTGAAGTTTTTGTTTTACATCAAATATATAAAAGTAGGATTAGGGTTTTAGGGTTAAATATTTAAGATTAGGGTTTTAGGGTTTTAAATAGGAGATGATGAAAATGAAATAACAATCAATCCTCTCCCACCTCCGAGATTCCTTCTGACCATCCCAATCCACCTCCTCCCTCATCGGCAGAACAATCTGTTCAAGCTAACCCAACGCCTCCTACTGCCATTCTTGATATTCCTATTTATTCCATACACTCTGATTCCACCGACCTTTATTCCCCACCTCCCATCCCGCACCCTCCTTCTCCCTCCCCATCTATGTCTCATTCATCCCACCCATCTTCACCAACCGGGGATTATATGCGCCTCTTTCTTCCACCTGACTTAAACCTGCAAATCCGAATGCACTTATCCCTACCTACCATTGCCCTTCGTCAAATGTTTTCCATTGAGGATCTTCAGCAGGCGGGCTTGTGAGGCTTGGCTAATGTTTTCTTCAATAACCCCGCCAATTTTACCCAGGTTTATGAAGCTATCCGCCTCTTCCCTCATTTTAGAATCGGCACTCTCTTCATCCCAGACATTGCCGCCAGTATTGGGTCCCCCCTATTACATTTTCGTGCTCCCCCTTTCCTATACTCTGGACTGTCCGCCTCGGCTACTATTGCCTTTTGTACCACACACTTTCAAAGTAATGCTAGGTTTTCACTCCGCATGACCACCCTTCTCAATGCGTTCATCTTTTTCTTCTTACTGCGTAGTCAAACTTCTTCGCTTCCCTGGTCAGATATTCGTATCGCCGATCCGCTTTTCTGCTTTCTCCATAGCCATCCTTACCCTTACGCAACCCTCATTTATAGTTCCTTGACTTTGCGCTCCCGTCGACTCCGCGAGGCTATCTCTAGAGGCTCTCATGCATTTTCCATCTATTCTGCACCCTTCTTAGCTTGGCTCTATCACATTCCCGCACAATCTGCCCACAATGTTGCTTATCTCCCTACCCACCCTGGGCTACCGTCCATTGCTCCATCTCCCTCCCCCCCTCTAATCTCAATTGACTCAGCTTCCGCATCGACACCCGCATCCGCACCCCCTGATGTCCCCTCCTTCCCTCCCCAATCTTCTTCACCTATCCCTCCTGCATCTACCACTTCTCCATTCATGACTACCCCCCCTGATGTCCCCTCCTTCCCTCCCCAATCTTCTTCCCCTATCCCTCCTGCATCTACCACTTCTCCATCCATGCCTACCCCTCCCCTTATACCTAGACCTCCCCTCTCTTCAACTTTCACGCCACTCATTCAAAAATAGCTCAACCCTCAAAACCCCACCTGTATGCCCCCACTTCCCCCGGATTCCACCTCACCCCCTATCATTAATATCACTCTAAGTCAGCCACTCCCTCCCCCAATTTTCCCTTCCCAATCCTACTCTTGCCACTCCAACCCTTCCTCCACCTCCGTAGGTCATTCCCCCTTCCCCTCCCCCTCCTACTCCAACGGCCAATCCCCCTTATATTGTGTGACTTTACATCAAAACTTCCTTTATCTGTCAATTGGGGCAAAGGAGGTATGAGAAAGCTATATGAAATCTTAACAATCTCTAATATAACTGCCAATACCTCCGCTCCTCGATTGGAACTAGCCGATGATAGGCCTCTTTCTATGTCTAGCCGAAATCCTTATTCGATTGAGGCACTGTAAGGGCTAGAGATGAGATAATGTATAAAAATGCATGGAGATCTCCTGTAGATCAAGCCTCTGTTTATTCTCACATTGCTAATGTTGAGGAAAAATAGAGACGAGATGATATGCAGGAGCTTATATACTTTCATGCATATACGCTTGAGGCTAGAAATTGTATCAAAAGATTTAAACCGGAGAATTTTTCTAAGTTATTGAATAACTTAGAAGTATTCAGGTATTCTTCAATTCAGTTTTGCCTTGCCATTGAGTTGGTAAGGGATTTTCCTCCTTAGGTTTACTTCATTGGTAGGCAAGTCATACTTAATGTGGTCATAACATTAAATATATGATACATTAGTATCCCTTTTTTGGAAAGACATTGCTAAGTACTTATATTGCAAAATCTAATTATCATAATTTTGCAAGTACTTTAGCTTCATTCCTTTCCAATTTTCTTGCTTCCATAAAGAAGTAAACCCTCTACTGAGGACTATGGTTACTTGATTTCATAAATTTTCAAAACCAAAAGAGTGAATTTTATTCACTTAAGTACATTTGTTTCCATACACTTAAGTACATGTGTTTGCATAGATTCATGGATGCCATGAATGATTCTAGTATTCCGTAGCCTTAAGCATACTTAACATCGATACCTTTCATAATCTTGTGCTTCCTTGTAGTGCACAAACATGTGCTTCTCTACGATGTATCATCATCCTAATGCACATGTTCTTTGCATCTGAATATGTTTCTTATCAATAGAAACATTTGGAGATGAATTTGTGCATTCGAGGTAACCTTTTGGTAAAAAATAAAATGCACATACATCCATTCTTTTCAATGCATAGATGCATGTAACTGCTCACGGTGCTTGATTTTCTTTTCCATGCCTTTATGTTTGCCTATTCAATGCTTCACTTACCTTATCTTTTTGTTTGGACCATTATGCATAATTGAAGTAATATTCTAAGCTTCAATTATGATTGTGTGCAAAGATAATGAAATCTAAGTTAAGCAATATAAAATCAAACATAATTGAAGAAAATACTTAGCTCTATAAGAAGCTTCATTCTTCCTTTGCATTTTAGGGGAGGGATATACCTTTGCTTTGAGGAAGAGCAATCTTCAACTTCCTATTGATCTCCATGCTTCATAGTGCTCCAAAAATTCTTGAGGTTATCATCTATGCGTGCCAAAAAATATGGCACCAGGGAGGATGCTTGGTTGGTAGAAACGATGGAGGAGACGATTGATATATCCCATAGAGTTTGCAAGCAGAATTGAAACGCTCTTCATATAGCACGATGCTCGAGACAATTCATCCACTAGGAAGAGTGTGAGTTTCACGTAGCCCCTGGATGATTGATCTTCCGGTAATGAGTTCATATCGCCTGGCTGAGCGTTGAGCATGTGTCCCTGCCAACTATGGAAAAGATCCATTAATGAGGGGGCTTCACACGGTGAAGCGGGAACCTAACGAACATCTTTTCTAAGATGAAGACTATGCTCGGCCTCTAGCAGAAAAGCTATTTGCGTGATGGCACAAGACCAAAGAGGCTCGGATACCACCCATATATATACCTCAAGGCCAAGGGGGAAATTGTGAGGAGGGCTTGCCAAGTGTCCTCTCCACATGGATGCTAATCCAAGGCCTTCTAACCTTGGAAATCACATGGAAACATATGGCTCTCACATGGATTATAAAAGGACTTCTCCCAAGCTTGAACGTACAAGTCTCAAGGCATGAGAGGTCTCCCTAAGGGTTAAATATCATACTTTTAGGAAAGATCAACCCTAAGGGTCAAAACCCTTCAATTGGGAGTAAATAAATCCAAATATGTCAAGGGTGCTTCAAACCACACTCTTGGAGCCACTTTCTCAAGGGTTCTCCCAATAGAATCCAAGGGTTCTCCAAGTGGTTTTGGACCTTCAAAACCCATGTCTTTGGTCACTTTGACCGATAGTTATAGAATAGACCACCAGCTCTATTTTTCTACCATTTCCTAGAGATTTTGTAGATGGTGATTGTATATGTTTGCGCATATATTTTGCTTGCTCTCATGGTCTGATCCTCCTCCGTCAGGCTCCGACAGAGCGAACACAGGATCAAAAATGAGAAGAAAGAGGCGAGAGAGAGAGAGAGGGATGGATACCCGGTTGTTGCTCTAGTGCACGATAGATCTGAGCCTTAGATAGGTGAGAGAGATGGAGAGAGAGTGAGAGAGAGAGAGGGATTTTCTTTTCCCTCCCTCTTCTTGTCTGCAGATGCATATCACACGAATGTCAAAGAGAGAGAGAGAGAGAGAGAGAGAGAGAGAGAGAGAGAGAGAGAGAGAGAGAGAGAGAGAGAGAGAGAGAGAGAGACAGAGAGAGAGAGGTCACACGATCAAAAACGGGCAAAAAGAGGCAGGAGAGAGAGAGAGAGAGAGAGAGAGATAGAGAGAGAGAGAGAGTAGGCATGTATGTGAATTTACGCATATATATGCATGTAAGTTTGCATGTGTTATGTATGATGCATGTATGCATGTGATGTGATGCATGTACATGAGTAAAGTATGCATGTATCCATGAGATGATAGGTATGCATGTGTATTTATGCTTATGCATGTATATGTGAGTGCATGTGTGGATGTATGTTAGAATGTGAAGTATGCATATGTACATGAGTGAGATATGCATATATGCATGTGAATGTATGCATGTGAATGTATGCATGTGTGCATGTATATATGTAGTGTGAGTTAATGCATATGCATATGAGTGACAAGTGCATGTATGCATAGTGTATGCATGTAAGTGTCAATGTATGTATGCATATGAACTAAAATGTATGCATGTGTATATCTATTTGAATAAGATGCATATGTAGGTATGCGTGTGTGCATGTATCTTAGTGACAAGTGCATATACATGAGTGATATGTACATGTATGTTAGGATGTGATGCATGTGTATGCATATGAAGTTAGTGTATGCACGTGTATGCATATGAAGTTAGTGTATGCATGTGTATGCATGTGAAGTTATTGTATGCATGTGAAGTGTTATTATGAGTGAGGCTTGCATGTGTACATGCACGAGAAAGATATGCATGTGTGCATGTGCATATGTAGCGTAAGATAGTGCATATGCATATAAGATATATGCATATATGTTAGTATGTGTGCATGTACATATTGAAGTTAGAGCACATGCATATGATAGGTACATGTGTGCATGAGAGAATGAATGC
Source organism: Ceratopteris richardii (assembly GCA_020310875.1). Lineage (NCBI taxonomy): Eukaryota > Viridiplantae > Streptophyta > Polypodiopsida > Polypodiales > Pteridaceae > Ceratopteris > Ceratopteris richardii. The sequence goes on from CM035415.1 coordinate 36,394,885, forward strand.
ATGTATGCACGTACATATTAGAGTTAATGCATATGCATTTGAATTGTGAGGCATGCATGTGTGCATGTATGTTAGAAGTATATGTATGCATATGAAGATGATGCATGTATGCAAGTGGATGTGTGCATGTATGTTAGCATATATAGTATGAATGTGTATGCATGTATAGGTAATATATGCATATGAAGTGTGATGTATGTATGCATATATATATATATATATATATATATATATATATATATATATATATATATATATATATATATATATATATATATATATATATATATATATATATATATATATATATATATATATATATATATTAGAATGCATTTGCATATGAAAGAGTGTATATGCATATATGAAGTAGATAGGTAATATAAGCATATGTATGTGTTAATGCCTATTTAAAGTTAATGTGTGTTTGAGTTAGATACGTGTGTTTACTTGTACATAAATGCATAATAGGTATAAATGATATTGCATTAGAAGTACATGTTAGTGTAGGAATATGCATGTTAAAGATAATATTTGTATAAAAGCATCTAAAATAAATATATTTATATGAGGATGTATGAGAGTATGTAGTTACATAAACATAAGAGGATTAATTAACATGTATTAGCATAGGTTTAATTTTTGTTAAGTTTCGAATATTAGATTATTAAATGAGTGTTTTATATTAATAAAGGCATACTTATGTTTGTTTAATGGTCTGTTGCAGATCGTTGTGAAGAAAACTTGAGGAGCACTGAAGAAGATTTGACGAGATTATGAGATAGAAGCTACTTTTATGCTGCTAATTTTAGTTCATTATGTGATATTTTGAAGTATTAAGTTTTTGTATAGGAATATTTTCTAAGAGTTGTATTAGAACTCTTTACAAGCATTTGTATAGGTCTAAATTTGATTTTAAAGTTTTTCCTACTTTCACTTTACAATTTAATTAAATTTTTATATTGCACCTTCTTATGTCTAATATTTTAGCATCGACAAGCAAATCTGTTATTGAAAATAAAGAATTAGATAGTTCTTTTGTTTTAGGAACACTTCTACCTGCACCTGTTGAAAATACGTTTACTCAAATTAGTGAAAACGAGATTAGTATCGAAAGTTAAGTAATAGAAATAGTTAAAGATCAAGTTGTAGATAAAACTTTACATATTGTAGAATGCAATCATAACTTATCTAGAGTTTTTCCTTTACTCTCAATTGTCTTACCTGAACCAGAAAATAGAGAAGATTTGTTTCCTCCAACCTTAAAAAGAAATACTTTTCCACAACAAATAGAAAACATCGTAGTTGATATAATTAAAGATAGAATAACTAGTGAACAATTAATTTTTCCTTCATAGTTGGATGCTATATCTAGGTATAGAAACATACTTCCATACGGACCATAGTGTTCTACTTTTCATGAATACGAATATTGCATCTACAAGTAAGACTCAACTAAAAAGAAAATAGATAGCTCTTTTATTCTAAATACGCTTTTACGTACTCCATCAGAAAATAATACTACATAAATCAATGAAAGCAAGGATAGTATAAACGAAGTAGAAAACGTGAAAGGTCATATTGTAACCAAAAATTTATACTCTTCACCTCACGATTATAGAGTGTCTAGATTTAGAACTTTTTGTTCAATTGCTTTTCTTGAATTTGACAAAAGAGAGATCTTATTTCGACATTCTCCTAAAAGGAAAAATCAATATGAAAATGACGAGGTAGCTATTATTAAAAAATGTATTATTGAAGAGAGTTCTAATCAAATTACTAAAGAAGAACTTATCTTTACAACATATCAAAACCCTAGAAACGCACTTTCATATAAATCTTAGTTTTCAGATTAAAGTTAAATAGATTATGAAACTCTAGCTTTAAACTCCGAAACACTGAAAACTCAACCTAGATCGTGAAGCATATTAAGAAGCACCTTGCGTGTAGTCACACGATGAGGTTAGTGTGAATATATTGGATGGGTGTTTGCCTCCCTTCACACCTCTCTACGATAGTGTGTGGTATGGGTCGATGGAGTATGGTACTCTGTTTTGCACATAGCATGCTGTGATAATGGCTTCTTGCCAAAATGGTTTGTTAAGACCAGCTGTTAAGCAAATAGCTTGCGCTCCTTGAAGGAGAGATGGATTCTTGTGTTTAGCTTGCCCTCCTTGAAGGAGAGATGGATTCTTACATTTTGCCAAAATGGTTTGGTAAACCGGCTGTTAAGCACATAGCTTGCACTCCTTGAAGGAGAGATGGATTCTTGTGTTTAGCATGTTGTGGCAATGGCTTCTTGCCAAATGGTTTGGTGACACTGGCTGTTAAGCACATAGCTTGTGCTCCTTGGAGGAGAGATGGATTCTTGTGGTGTGTTTGCCACTGTGAATTGTTGTTGTATTTCCTCATCATTGCAAAATTTCTTGAGGGCTACTGATAAATATTTTCCTCCATTGTCAGGACAAAGAATCTGAATGAGAATGTCGTGTTGTCGTAGAGCTTTGTCACAGAAGTCCTTAAAATATGATAAAACTTCAGATTTTTGTTTGAGAAAAAATATCCTTATACCTGCTAAAGTCATTGATGAAGATAAGAAAGTAACATTGACCGGTAAGAGACACGATATCCATGGGGCCACATTAGTCACTATGGACAAGTTGATGTAGCTGAGAGCTTCGTGTATAGGAGCAGATGAACGGTTTATGGGAAGCTTTACCCATGAGGCATCCTTCATAGAGATTGATTAAGGTCATGTGTGAGGGCATTCCATGATAGATTTTTTGTTATGCTATTCCATGAAGTGTAATGACATTGATGTGGCCAATTGCCCATAGTGCCACAAGAGTGTGGTTGTGGCCTTTGTTAAATGGTTGAATACCATGGATGATAAGGATAGTGTGGCATGATCTGTGGCATGATTAGCTTGTTTTCTAATGGGTATGGGATAAAGGTTATTAACTTGAGGAAGCTTGAGGGTTTCATATTGCCCAAATGATAACTTAAAATGATGCACACAATAGTTGTGGAAAAACTCCACAAAGGATCCAGATGTAGTGGCAGTAGATACAAAGATAAGGTTGCGTGTAAGACCAGGAATGTGGTAGTTATTTTTAAGTGTGATAGTGTTACCGATTGAGAGTTAAATGGTGAGGTTTCCCATACTGACAGCTTGAAGTGAGTGATCATCCCCCATGTAGATGAGAACCTGATTGTGTATTCTTCGATAGTTTTCAAGCCAGCCTTTTGAAGGTGTCATGTGATGAGTGGCTCCAGTGTCAAGTAGCCATTGAGGAGCATCTTGGACAGGAGCTATATGCGAATTCTTGTTAGATAGATTTTAAGTGAAAAGTTTTAGGTCTTCGACATTCGATGACGAGTCCTCCTCATGGTGAATTTGTGCATTTATGGGGCGGAGGGCATGAGGATTGTCAATCACATCCTTTTGTGCGACACTCTTTTTTGATATGTCGTTGGCAGCCACGGTAGTCACAGATATGGGGTCTGGACACATGTGAGAATGTCTTAGTAGATGAGCACTGAGGGATATGATGTGCACCCTTTGAGAATTGGTGGTGATGCCTTGCTATGTTCACTTCACTCATTTTGGACGAAGATTGACTTAGGGGCATGGTATCTTCTTGCAAGATACGTGCTATGAGTTCAACGGTCAAGCCAACAAGAGAGGCTTGAGTGGTGATGACGGTCTGCCAATTATTTAGAAATTGGGTTGAGGATTGATGTCCAACACTGTAGCAGTTAGGAGTCGCTTGAGAGCAGTGACACGAGTGATAAGGTCCTTGTGGTGGTAGTGTGACTTGAGAGTACTCCACATGGTGACGGAGGTTGTGCAAAGTCAAACGAGCTAGGCTTGGTAGTCGCCGAGGTGAAAGAGGATTTCTGCCTGTGCCTGCACATCCTTTGTGTTCTAGTCATGGAGGTGACATGAGTCGCGTGCTAGTTTGGGTGTCATTCCCGAGACTACATGCCATATGGATGCACGTTTCAGCAAGACAGTGACTCGCATGGCCCATGTGAGGTAGTTGGTACCATCAATGTTATCGAGGTTGTAGCTTCGTATAGTTGAAGCCATAGAAGCTTGTGGATGGTGAGCTTGTGGATGGTGCGCGATGCTGCTATTTGATAGAAGAGAGGGCAGAGACCACGAGGCAAAGTGTTCAGGATGCGAAAGGTAGTGAGCACTCTGTCTAGGATCTTACTGTGATATAATGTTGAGATGACAGTTTCTAGATAGCTGCAAGGAGACTTCACAAATTGAACACTGAACTGAAAAACGCTATTGCAAATACAAGGTTAAGTAAGAAAGTGAGGCTTGAAAGCCTGTTGCCTAAAGGAGTGGTGTTGGAGGGCTAAAGTTATGGTCGAGGTAGTGGCCTAAAGAGGAGTCATGTCAGATGGTTGAGTGAGTGGTCTGCAGTTATGGTCCAGGTAGTGGACTCAAGAGGAGTTATGTCTGATGGTTCAGGGAGTGGTCTGCAACTACGTTTTTGTGAGAGCTTACGATTTCTTAATTTTACAACATTAAGAGGGATGAACGCATCGAAACGCTGCAATCCAAGGAACATAGTATTTTGTGCTTGATCTTTCTTCAGTTGATCAGACGAATAACGAAAAAACAGCTTAAAGAACGTACGCGTACGTCACATAAGTCTCTGCTACGTTTGAAAACTCGAGAAATGCATGCACGTCCCGCTTATTTGGCTAAAGGAGCTTGGTATCACAATTGCGTCGATTACCTTTAAGTTGATGCCATTATCTGGTCAGAGGCGGGAATGCAGTGAGGTGCCTGTAAACTTCTCCACATCCGGCATCTCAGCATAATCAGGCAAGTGCAGACCTCCGACCGCGCCAGTGCCGTAGTGGGATAGTATTACTGAGGTCTGCACAACCGGATGAGGTTCACCGCTCCATTTTGAAGAGGATATGGGAGGGTCTCTTCAATTTCAACTTGGCAGAGAGAGTCTGGGACGTCGCAAGTCGCAGTTGTCGCAACCCTTCTGAATCGGATATTCGGGAGAACGCCATTTCGAAGGGCACAACAGTTCAGATATTGGTGGAGCTCACCACAGTCGGGGTACATGGAGATCCATGATGGGTTGCGGGCAAAAGAGTAGCAATAGAAGTGTCCACGGATGTCGCTGCGGCAGCCAAAGTAGCGGTTCAAGAACCATCTCCCACCGATGTCCGAACATCTCTCTAGCACGACAAAAGAAGTATGGCGTGATTGTAGGAGCTGGATTGCCATGCAAACAACAGATATTTCTGCACCTATAATAAGAATCTCAATGCCGGCCATCACCGGCAGTAGAAGTCATCAGAGGGTGACAAGTCATCAGAGGGTGACGTACTTCAGTGCATGCAGGTAGAGTTCTGAATTATAAGTTAAAGGTAGCTGTTTATAATATGGTCGTGCAAACATGAGTTTTGAATTATAAGTTAAAGGTAGTTGTTTATCATATGGCGGTGCAAACATATTGTGATGTTCTTATATTTCTATCCAGCCATTTATGGTGTTTGGGTCGTATTCCCTGCTGTGTCAAATTGTGTGCAACTATAAGATGAGTTGGTTCCGTGACATCCTCTGCACTGCAGATCGGCTTGGAGTGTCCTCCAACATGCGGGCTAAGAAGCATTATGGGCGTGTGTGCCGAGCCTTCCCTTCCTCACCGTTCTTGGGAATGTCGGTTGTCCCTCGAGCCATGGGTAGATGCCCGGTAATGGGAACCTCCATGGTCACTCCTAGGCGGATCTTGGGTTCCTTGACGATTACATGCCGTGAGGTGGGCTCATCTTGGACGGCCACCTCCTATCTTTGAGTTGAGGTCCTTCAGGGTTGGCTTGAAGCTTCCGCGGCCTCCCCATGTTGGTTTTGGAAAGAGCTTTCGCTTTGCACTTAGATGTGCATTTCATCAGAGTTCTGAATTATAAGTCATCAGAGGGTGGCGTACTTCAGTGCATGCAGGTAGAGTTCTGAATTATAAGTTAAAGGTAGCTGTTTATAATATTGTCGTGCAAACATAAGTTTTGAATTATAAGTTAACGATAGTTGTTTATAATATGGCCGTGCAAACATATTGTGATGGCCTTATATTTCTATCCAACCATTTATGGTGCTTGGGTCGTATTCCCTGCTGTGTCAAATTGTGTGCAACTATAAGACGAGTGGGTTCTATGACATCCTGTGCACTACAGATCGGCTTGGAGTGTCTTCCAACATGCGAGCTAAGAAGCACTATGGGCGTCTGTAACGAGCCTTCCCTTCCTCGTCGTTCTTGGGAATGTCGGTTGTCCCTCAAGCCATGGGTAGATGTCCAGTAACGGGAACATCCCTTGTCACTCCTAGGCGCGTCTTGGGTTCCTTCACGATTGCATGCCGTGAGGTCGGCTCATCTTGGACGACCACCTCTTATCTTTGAGATGAGGTCCTTCGGGGTTGGCTTGAGCTTCCGCAGCCTCCCCATGTTGGTTTTGGAAAGAGCTTTTGCTTCGCACTTAAATGTGCATTTCATCGTTTGACGGTTGTCCCACAAGAGCGTGCTTGTCTACATGTAGCTGTTCTCATCTTTTGGGTTTATGTTTGCATCCGCTATCTTGAGACCTTCGGGCCGTTTCGGTTTGAGGGATGTGCAAGTTAGCTTGTCTTGGATGGCTACATGTTTCTTTCAAATAAGTTTGCTTCCGTGCATTTAAGCTGGAGCCCCTTCGGTTTTGGGTTTTTGAAGGGCAAAGGCCCGTTTTGCAGCTCCCTTGTACTTCTTGTGCTCCATGCGGGTTAGGCCCAAGAAGGAAACCTCTTGGACTTGAGTTTGTAGTTATTGACTACATTTGGTATTAGAGCTTCAACTCTCATGGACACCCTGTCCCATTTGTATCCCTCTTAGGCTGGACCGGTGTGGGATGTGCCCCGTTTTTCCCCTCTAAGGAGGGAGGTTGATCCTTCATAGACTAGCAAGGTTTCCATGTAAACTTGATTAGGGGTAACATAATAAGTTGCTTCTGCACAGTAAGTCGTGCACCACTAAGAAGAGCCTCTACCATTTGCATGTAGCACATTTCCAAGGAGGGACACTAGCAATTCCGATGGGTGCCTCTTGAGGGGCTGCTCAGGCCGGATTGAGTGCAAAGATGTTCTTAAGTGTTATGTACAAGTCCCTCTCCATATCTGCTGCCGGGTACAATAGTTGTACAACAGTTTAGCTGCACTTCAGTTTTGTAACAATTTTGAGTTATCTTGTGGATTTGCATCGCGCAACTAGATACAAAAGTGCTCTTTGGTTTACGGATTATGAGTAATATGTTATGAAATCAGAAAAAGGATAGCCGCTGCTATATTTTGAGCTTGGAAAAGTATCCACGCTGTTTAGTTTACAACAGTTTTGAAATTTTATGTTATGGAAGATCTTGGAGAAGCAAAAGTGAGGTTATTTTTGGCAGCCCCTACTCACGTTGTTTATGTGCAAAATTTCTTGGCCCTCATGTTAGGTGTTTCACGTTTTCTTTCAGTTGAGGTTATGAAAGTTGTGCCATCGTATTTTTTATGTGCACTTTGGGTGAGGAGTGTGTGTTTTATAAGACAGAGTCACAGACCGGCCGATTGGACATGGTCCTTCCATGTAGGTTGTTTGAAGGTCACGCCTATGGGTCTCGATGAAGTCGCGGCTTGGTGCAAATGTGGACTGGCGAGTTTAACATGGTTCTCCTATTCGGATTGTTGGTTTGTTGTGCTCGCGGGATCCCTTCGAGACGGAGGCTAGTTGTGTGTAGGCCGGTGGGTTGAACATGGTTCTCCCGTTCAGGCCGATTATATTGGTTGAGCCTGTAGGACCGTTGAGGCTTGGGCAAGTGTGTGAGTTTGGGCTGTCAAGTTGAACATGGTTCTCTCGTTAGGGTTGTTTGTGTGGGATGCAGCCATCGGACTGATTGAGGCTCGGACAAGTGTTATGTGGGTTGACTGACGGGCTTGGAAATGACTCCTCCTCACTCATGCCGTTTGTGGGATCGCGCCTCGGGGTCCTTTTGAGAAGGAGGTAAAGCGTGTGAGCATGGGCCAGGAGGCTTGGACATGGTTCCTTCCCATTCGTGCCATTTTGGTTGGAATTGCCTGCAGGTTCCCTTTGAGGTACGGGATAGTGTGGAGGTTGTACTTGCGGGTCCTTTCAAGGCCGGGGTTACGTAAGTGTAGATTTTGTGGGAAAAACAAGTAAGAAGCATGGTCAATGGGCAATGACCTAAAGATCCCCCTCCTTCAAACCATGTGTGGCAAGTCACTCGCGGGTTCCCCCTAGACGAGAGCAAGTGTGAGAGTTGCGGTAGACGGGCAATGACAATGTTAGATCCCCTTTGTTCGTGTCATTTTTGGGTTTGCAGTCCGCAGGTTCCAGTGAGACTAGGAGAAGCTTTTGGGTTAAGGCCGACATGTAGTGACAAAGGTCCCCATCGTCCTTGCCTTTTCAAGAGAACACCCATGAGATCCCTTCGAGGCCAGGGCATAGTTTGAGTACGTCGCCTCCAGGTTCTCTAAGAGGCCCCGGCAAAGTAAGGTAACACCTACAGGTTTCCTTCCAAGCCAAGGCTTGTGTGCAAAGGATGGCTCATGGTTTTCCCTTTGGACCCCAGGTTATCATGGAAAAGGATTGTGGTCGATGCAAGAGTAAGCCACCATATGCACATTGCATTCATGCTGGAGCTTGAAAGCTTTTTGGACCGACGATAGGCTCGTGTTGGATGAGGCTGGAATTATCAAGGGGCATATGATGGGTGTCCGCTACGGGGTTGTAATGGGATCCATCATTTCTTGGTAGTTGGGCAAGCTAGGCTAAAAATATGGCAGACGTATGGAGTAGCTCAAAGTGGTTGCGTCCATCTTATTGGGAATTCTCAGATCTCAGCATGAACATGAGTCGCTTGATGCACAGCCTGTCGCGGTGTTGACCAAAGTGCTTGTGGACTGATGATAGGCCTTTTTTATCGGTGGGAATTACCTTGGCCAGTGTGATGGTGCAACATGCCCTGGTGATTGTTGCTTGTTGGAATGGAAACAAAAGGATGCGTGTTTGGAGTGGCAAAGAGGTCTATTCCACCACAAATCGAAGTTGACCCTCATTTGCATATCTGACCGGGTAGGGGCATTGTTCTTTATGAGAACGGCTTGGAGTCTTGGAAAGACACTAAGGTTCTTGCCTTGAGCAAAAGGGTCCATTTTGTTGCATGACAACAAAGGGGCAATGTCTTCATGAGATCGTCTTGGAGCCTTTGTTTGACACTGAGGTTTTTGCCTTGTGGGAAAAAGCCCAGTTTTGTCGCATGGCGACAAAGGGGTAGGTGGATGGCTGAATATGAATAGACTTTAGGGGATTGATCACCCTCTTGATGATAAAAGTTTTCTTGGAATTTGTAAGAACTTAATGCCCAAATCTACCATGTGGATGATAGAAGGGCATGTGATCCTTCAAAGGTGAATTGAGTTAGAAGGACCACACACCCTTCTTGACGATAGGATCTTTGTGAAAGTTCTTGGATATAAAGTAGCATATTCTGCCTACGGAGAGGTAAAGAGCTTTGACCCAAAGTGCAAGGTATGTTTAAGTGCAGAATTTCGCTCATGTGGAGCTTGGCTTTGTCCCGATGCAGTCGGAGTGGGGCAAGTGCTTCCTTCTTAGTCTTTTGCTTCTAGCCAAACGGGCGATGTTAGGTTCACACCTCTTTTTGCACAAGTAAGTTTCCCTTAGATATGCATTCGCATGACAATCCATGGTAGTAAGGACATTGCTCCAATTTTGAGAGTAAGAACACCATGAGAGTCTCAAAAGACATTAACGAAATGTCAGCCCTGCAGCTACACGACTAACGGGAATTAGATAAGCAGCCGTAGGTGAAATTCTCAAGGACGAGAAATCTGTTGGAGAGGGGATGAATATGTGATGGCCCTATATTTCTATCTAGCCCCTTGTAGTGCTTGGGTGGTATTCGCTGCTACGTCAAATTGTGCGTAACTATAAGGGGAGTGGATTCCATGACATCCTGTGCACTGCGGACTGGCCTAGAGTGCCCTCCAACGTGTGGGCTAAGAAGCACTATGGGCATGTGTCCCGAGGATTCACTTGTTCATCGTTCTTGGGAACATTGGTTGTCCCTCAAGTTGCGGGTAAATACCCGGTAATGGGAGCATTCCCCGTCGCTCCTAGGTGGGTGTTAGGTTCCTTGATGATTGCAATCTGTGAGGTCAGCTGATCTTGGACAGCCACCTCTTATCTTTGAGTTTGAAGCAGTAGTATTTGATAAATATGAGATCAACATGCAAGAAAACTCGAGAAAGGCATGCACGTCTCGCTTATTTGGCTAGAGGAGCTCGGTATCACAAGTGCCTCGATTACCTTTATCTCCACATCCGGGATCTCAGCAAGTGCCGACCTCCGACAGCGCGAGTGACATAGTGGGATAATTTTACCGAGGTCTGTACAAACGGATGAGGTTCAAAGCTCCATTTTGAAGAGGATATGGGAGGGTCTCTTCAACTTCAACTTCCTAGAAAGAGTCTGGGACTCTGCAAGTCGCACATGTAGCAACCGTGCTGAGTCGGATATTTGGGAGAACGCCATTGCGATGGGCACAATAGTTCAAGCACGGTCGTGAGGCATGGAGATCCATAATGGGTTGCGGGCAAGAGAGTAGCTGCAGCAGGCAAAGTCGCGGTTCAAGAAGTATGGCCTGCTTGTCGGAGCTTGATTGCCATGCAAACGACAGATAGAGGGTGGCACACCGGCACTAGAAGTCATCAGAGGATGGCACACCGGCACTAGAAGTCATCAGAGGATAGCGTACTGCAGTGCATGCCGGTAGAGTTCTTAATTATAAGTTAAAGATAGCTGTTTCTAATATATGTCAAGCACAGTAGCCAGATGAAATTCATTCTTCTACCGCGTCTCGGTCGTCATCGTAGGCTAACTGTGAAATGTGAATCCGTCCGTATGGCGCAATTTGGAAGGCGGATTCACATTACCATTCAATATTTCTTTTGCACAACCTACTTCTTGAGGGTATGTCCATTACCATTCGAAGTGCCACGGTTGGATAATGAAGCACTTCTACAACGAATATTCGACCTATTTACAGCGATCAGCTTTTTCAGCAACTTGAATATGGCCAAGAATCTTGACCGGGACGAATTATTGGCCATTATTTCTGTCTTATGGTAAAGATCAATGACTCGCAAGTTGCTGGATTAACGTCTCCAACCTCCACAAAACTACTCACCAAACGTGGTGGGAAAAATTCGACTTCATTTAAAGCTTTTTACCCATCCTAGTAGCGCGTAATACTTAATTTTTTTTGTTTTATGTATCAACTATATATATATATATATAGAGAGAGAGAGAGAGAAAGAGAGAGAGAGAGAGAGAGAGAGAGAGAGAGACGTTGTACAAAGTTAATGAAAGATTTGCTAAGGTCATATGCAACTGCTAGACTTCTGTCTATAACTAATGAACTTGTATATATGCTAGAAACATAAGTTCGAGAGCATGTTGTTGATCACATGTATAAGATCCATATGCATGGTTTAAACCACTTATTATGAAATGCACACCAAACCTACTAGTATGCTACGGGTAGACCTATATGCTACAGGTAAAATTATGATTACGGCTAGCATAGAACATTAGGCATATACAAGATTAATTTAAGAAAATGATTTAAAAATTGAAGATGTTGTGTAGACTAATTCATAACGAAATGATGGAGAACTTTCCACTACAACATGTCGTCCGTATATCGAGGTTTCTACCGAGGAAATTGAACGGGCATGTTTTTGTCTGGACATCAGTGTGAGTGTCGGTACAGGTGTCTGAACCAAACGGATGGTATCTGCATCGGGATAGGCATTGGTATGAGCACCTATATGAGCGTCTGCATAAGCACTAGAAATATTGATGCTCATAGTGATGCCTATCTGGACGTCTGCTAGGTGTACCATCGTGCATACTGAGGACCATTCTGGGAGTATCATCGCGCATATCGATGACCATATCTACAATTTTTTTTTTTTTGGGCAGACTGTGTTGTCTTTTCTAAAACAACATTACCATGATGTTGTTTAGCCAAAGAAAATACACTCTACCCAAAGAAAACTGAGTACATGTGATGTGTACTCTAATGGCAACCGAAATATGATTAGAAAAATACTTTTGCACACAAAAGATATGATTAGAATGAACCATGAACCAAGAACCATGGACAAAAAAAGTTTTATATTTCATAAATAAACATGTACAAGAGTGTGGAAAACCACTATCATATATGAGGCAAATACAAAATGTGACAAAGGACTGCCGTATAAGAATCAAATACAAAGTTCTAGTGCACCAGTGCAATATATGAGCCAAGTACAAAATTTTGGCACACCACTATCATACACATGCACAGAAGGATCGAAACATCCATATCAACAGTCGTGCAACAAAGAACATTCATGAAATGAGATAAATTCACATGAGATTTACAAACAACAAGTAAAAACAAAGTTTTTAAATTCATCACCTCATCGTACGTGGTCTTATGAAATGACCATGCGGTGTCCCTCTAAGTCCTGCAGTGCAACAAATATACAAAACGGTAGATGAACATACATGACATGCTTAAAAATTCAATAAAACAAAGAATACTTACAAATTCCTGATGCATAGTGTCATATCCGCTGCTGCCCAAATATGATGGTCCAACCGTATCTAAATGTTTGGCTGTGGCATCTCATGCTGGCGATATCGGTCATGAGTCTGCTATTGTTTGTCGTGAATCATATCCCACTCCTCAGCATCTAACCATACAGCCTTTGGTAAGCCTGCTCTAAAAGCATCATGAGCGTTGGATCATTGATGGGACATAACTTCATGTGTGGTGTGCTGCATCCACTATAAACTTACAAGAGGATGATCATGTGCTGGCCGAAACTCTTGATAGATCGTCTCTCTGATAAAATTTTTATGATCTTTATCTTGTTCACTCCATTTCAACATGATAGGGTTTCCAAACAGTATGGAGCGAGGCTTTCATATACGTTGACGCATGCCCTTTTGGCATCCATCATTGGAGCTCCATCACGGATACTATACACGAAGTCATCATGGTCATGAAAACTGAAAACACTCAAAACTCAACCTAGATCCTGAAGCATACTAAGAAACACCATGCATGTACACACACGGTGAGGTGAGCGTGAATCTGTTGGATGAGTGTCTGCCTCCCGTCACACCCCTCTATAACAATTTGGTGGATCCGATGTGAAGCGTGACGATAGTGTGCTTAGGGTTTTCGTTGTATTTTTCATTTTTTATTTAAATAATTAACTTTATCGTGTTCTTGTATGCAGGAAAGTGAAGAAAAAAGTTGCAAAAAAACGTGGAGATTTTTTTTGCTTACCTTTTCCCTGGGTGCCCAGGGCTAGTCTTATGACCTGAGCACCTCCACGAGAAGAAGGATTATCTAACCGGAGGAGCTTCATCACTTTGCTTCCCCCCCATCAACATACAAGATGATCAAGACTTATTCACATTCACCTTTAGGTTTGTACTTAGGTTTAAATTACTAAAAAAGAATTTGTAAAAATATATCATGTGCACTTTAGAACCTCTGCATCAAGCAAAATTCAAGTAAGGTGTTTTCCAAGTTCATTTATTTCATTCACATCACTAAAAATGAAGGTTGTTTTCATTTGTACTAGAACTTAGGCACATTATACTTGCATTTAAAAAAGAAGTATGGAACATTTTTGCATTAGGAAAGATTTTATTTTTAAAGACAAAGATTGTTTGTTTGCTTTATAGTTATTTCATTACACAGAAAGAATTTATTAGCACAAAAAAGAGTTTTAGGTTTAAAGTTCTTTCTCATTTAGAGTTGTTGCTTTTATTTCTTTCTTGTTTTATACATAATCCATTTAAGAAAATATTATTAAGAAAGTTAGTAGTATGTTTTGTTCTACTTAATATATTAAAAGAATAAAAAAGATCTAAATTAAGAAATTATATTTTAAAACTTATATACTCATATAAAATTTATTAGAGAAACCTTTGGAATTAAATATTCAAAGAATTAAAATAATAATAAGTAAGTTCTAAACATAAAAAATTCATAAAGTAAAAGAGAAATTTAAATTATAAATCAAAAAGATCAAGTCTAAGTATAAGTTTAGGATTAAGTAAAGATAGTATTAATAGTAAAGCCTAGGGTGTGATAAAGCCAACATTCCGGGCTTTATCATCTAGTGATAGGTTTAGGGAGTTTAGGGAATAATTAGAACCTGCCATTAGAGATGTTCTACTTCATTCAAAGCATTATCAAGAATGCAAAATGGAGGAGATGTTCAGAAATATGATGATTGAGAAGCAAGGAACACGCATAGTCCAAGCCATCATAAGAGAAAATGGCAAGTTCACTGGCTTAAACATTAAAGAGTACCTGGATGCATTTGAAGAGCAAGAGCAAATCCAAGGTTTATTTGATGATGTTTCAATGAACTATGTTGGCCATGTTGTTTCTAGTTGAATCCTAGAAAGTATACAAGTTCACGCCAATAAACCTTGGGAAGAATTTAGAAAAGAATTACATAAGATGTTGTATCTTGAGGATTTTAGCCAGCATAGTCGGGAAGGACTTTTACGATGGATAAACTCTTTAAAGAGCAATGAGTCCTTAACTCATCTTCATGGTGAGTTTATAGGGCTGAGGTTGAGAGACCTATGGAAGAGCTTAGAAAAAGATATGGCCTGACCAAGGACTACGAAAAAGCAAAAAGAGAAATAGAGGTTTTTGCTCAAATGAAGCAAAGGCAAAAAGTTTTGTATGCTAGATCAAATGCTTCTTAGCGTAGGGAGTCCTGCTGCAAGGCAAACTAACATGCCAATGCCTACGACTACGGCTACGGCTAACAATATTGTTGCCCCTAAAGCTTCAATAGAATTTGAAGTATATATTCTATGTAAATAGATGAAGAATGTTATGAACATGTAGGCATCTTTTTCCAAAGAGGTTTCCCAATTGAATAACAAAGTATACTCCATGAGTTTTAATGATGCTAGAGCTAGCAGTACTGGTGTAGGGCAAGCACCACCCATACAACCAATTATGCCACAATACATTCCTCCTCAGCCAATTTTCTAGCCAGCTCAACCTACTTAGTTCGCTGCTCAGCCAGCCTTTCAAAGAAATACTAAAAGAAGAGGGACTGGCGGAAAGCGATGTGTGTGGTGTGATAGTCAAGAAGGACGTATGCATGTGATGAATTAAGAAGTGCGAAGGAAAATCAATTATTTGTAGAAATTTATAGAAGATTGTGTGACTTTACATCAAAACTTGCTTTGTCTGTCCATTGGGGCAAAGGAGCTATGAAAAAATTTATAAGAAAACTTAACAATCTCTAATACAACTGCTAGTACCTCCACTGCTAGATTAGAGCTAGCCAATGATAGGCCTCTTTCTATGCCTAGCCAAAATCCTTATTCGATTGAGGCACTGGTAAGGGCTAGAGATGAGATAATGTATAAAAATGCATGGAGATCTCCTATAGATCAAGCCTCTGTTTATTCTCACATTGCTAATTTTGAGGAAAAACAGAGACGAGATGATATGCAGGATGATGTAGAAGAAGGAGATAGGAGGGTGACTAGGAGACAGACGAGAGAGGATGAAAAGAAAACTGATAAAAAAGTACAATTTGAGGATACAAATTTATCTCAAGAAGAGAACAGAAAGATGATAAAGGAAGGCAAAAAGCCAACAAATGAAAATATTCAATCACAAGATGATCAGAAGAAATCTCACTAAAACATATGAGGGGCATACCAACGCTGCATATATTGACGGTCACAGTCGGCGTCGGTATGGGCCTCGAAAAATGACACTTAGAGATACCGACGGTCAAGTGACCGTCGGTATGACCATTTTAAACGGACCGTCCGTGTGGCCCGCAGGCGCCAGTATATGCGTCAGTATACGTGTTGGTATAGGCGTCGGTATGGGTGTCCGTATAAGCGTCGGTAGTTTACTGGAAGTTACCGACGCGCATACCGACGCCCATACGTAGGCATATAACGAGGCCGAGTTTTAAACATAATGTGAACCTGAGAGCAAAAGTTCACATTTTTACGCATGTTTGAGTACTTTTGGTCTTCTGTCGAACTTGCGCGCACTAAGCGAATTATGATGTGCATTGTCTTGTGCACACACACACACACAGATCTCTCTCTCTACACACACACTCTCTCTCGGCTTAGATCTAACATCTTGGTAAGTGCTGCGCGTACTATTAGCATTTGTGTTTCTCTATGCTTTAGGTTTTATAATTTCTCTTTTCTTTGATTTTGTAGAAGTTCTTTGGCATCGATTGTTTTGAACTGGATGATAGACGACATACATTACGCTTTGACAACAATGATCCAAAAGAGGGACATACTTGTAAGTGATTGTTTTATTCTCTATTGATAGAGAGAGAAGGAGAGAGAGAGAGAGATAGAGAGAGAGAAAGAGAGAGAGAGAGAGAGAGAATTAGTGAGAGATAAAGAATAATGAAAGAAAGGAAGATAGAGATAGGAAAATAGAGCATACATACACACACATTTACACATGCATACATACACACATACATGTACACACATGCATACATACACACATACATGTACACACATGCATACATACACACATACATGTACACACATGCATGCTTACATACACACACCTATACACACATGCATGCTTACATACACACACATACATATACACACATGCATGAATACACACACATAAATTTACACACATGCATACATACACACATGCATACACACATATATACACATATGCATACATACACATACACACACACATATACACACATACATACACACAGATACATGTATACACACATATACACACATGCATGCATACATACACACACATATACACACATGCATGCATACACACATATACACATATACACACATGCATACACACACACACATGCATACACACATACATACACACACATATATGCACATATGCATACATACACATACACACACACACACATATACACGCATACATATATACACACATATACATTCACACACACACATATACACACATGCATGCATACACACATATACACATATACACACATGCATACATACACACACATGCATACACACATACATACACACACATATATACACACATGCATGCATACAATATATACACACATACACATACACACACATGCATGCATACATACACACACATACACATACACACACATGTATGCACATGCATACATACACACACATATGTACACATGCATACATATAACACACATATATACACACATGCATACATACACACATGCATGTATACATACACACACATACACATACACACACATGTATACACATGCATACACATACACACACTTACACACACATGCATGCATACATACACACCTACACACACATGCACACACATGCATGCCTACATACACACACATACACACACATACACATACACACACATGTATACACATGCATACATACACACGCATACACATGCATACATACGCACGCACACATGTACACATGCATACATACACACACATATATACACACATGCATACATACACACATATAATCCTATTTTTATTTTGAAGGGTCTTTACGCTATTTACACATACATACACATATAAATATAATATATATATATATACATGTATATACACATGTATACAGAAATATACATATTTTAGGTCTAGATATTTAAGATTAGGGTTTTTAGGGTTTATGGATACATATCACTCAAACTTTATCTATATTAAGAAGAAATATAGAGAAAAATAAGAAAAAAAAATCTGAATATATAAATAAATATATATATAAAATATGATTAGGGTTTTAGGATTAGGGGTTTTTTGTTATAGGTGTTTAAGTATGTAGGTTTTAGTATTTCAGATTTAAGTCTAAGTCTTTCTGATTATGGTTTTAGGGTTTTAATACGTAGATAACATATATACACAAGCACACATATACATATAATACATACATACATGTAGATACACATGCATACAAAAATATACATATTTTAGATTTAAATCCTTAAGATTAGGGTTTTAGGGTTTTAACACCTACGTAACATATATGCACATATACACATGCACATATAATACATATATACATGTATATACACATGTATACAGAAATATACATATTTTAGATCTAGATCTTTAAGATTAGAGTTTTAGGGTTTAGACATACATATAACTCAATTATATTTATATTAAGAAAAAATATAGAGAAAAATAATAAAAAAAATCTGAATATATAAATAAATATATATATAAAATATGATTAGGGTTTTAGGATTAGGGGTTTGGGTTTTTATTGGTGGTTAAGTATTTAGGATTAAGTATTTCATATTTAAGTCTAAATCTTTAAGATTAGGGTTTTAGGGTTTTAACACCTACATAACATATATACACACATACACATATTATACATATATACATTTAGATACACATGCATAAATAATATACATATTTTAGATCTAGAATTTTAAGATTAGGGTTTTAATATATAAAAATAGGATTCCGAAAGGAAAAAATCTAAATATATAAATAAATAAATTAATTAATTAATTAAAAAAAATAAAAAAAATATATATATATATATAATAAGATAATTATATACATAAATAAATATAAAAAGAACTAGTGTTTTAAAAAATTTAGTTAGATATTTATTATTAAATATATAAAAGTAGGATTAAGTAAGGAAAAAATTTGAATATATAAATTATATATATATATATATATATATATATATATATATATATATATATATATATATATATATATATATATATATATATATATATATATATATATATATATATATATATATATATATATATATATATATATATATATATATATATATAAGGTAGGGTAATTATATAGATAATAAAATATGATAAGAACTAGTATTTTAAATAAATAAATGAAATATATATGATTAAGTATATAAAGATAGGTTTAACTTTAATCATTTTAAATAGAGTGAATATATATACAATACACAAACACACATACTTATACACCTATCTATATGCACATATATATACATATACACATATATATACACATGCATACATATATATACATGTTTTAGGTCTAGGTCATTTGGATTAGGGTTTTAGGGTTTTATTACCTACATAACATATATACATACGTACACATACACATATAATACATATATACATGTATATACACATGTGGATAGAAATATATATAATTTATGACTAGATCTTTAAAATTAGGGTTTTAGGGTTTAGGCATACATATAACTCAATTAAGAGGAAAAAAATCTCAATCAATAAATAAATATATATATATATATATAAAATAGAATCAATCAAGAAAAAATCCGAATATATAGATAAAATAGGATAGCTATATAGATTAGGGTTTTAAAATTAGGTATTTAAGTATTTAGGTTTAATAGTTTAGATTTAAGTCTTTAAGAGTTAGATTTTTAGGTTTAATAAAAAAACAAATGTTCTAAAATATCCATATTGTAGCAGATGGCTTCTTTGGATCCTCAAGAGAGAATGGCATGTCCTTGCACACAGTGCAAATATCAAATTTATCGGAAACAACGGATTTGTACTGAACATGTTAGAGAGTATGGATCCTTTGATAGGAGTCAACTCGAAAACCTACGCTATCATTCGCATGGTCCCCCACGTGAGCAGATGGACCCAAACGACATTGCATCGGTAACCTCTTGTGGACAAAAGAGAGCAAAAAAGGACTTAGAAGTACAAGCAAGCACTAATAATATTACACCGAATGAACATATGGAAGAGATGCTTGAAGCATTTTATGAGATGGACGAAGATCATGATGGTGAAGAAGGTGTCGAGAGTTTCATGGACACAACAGAAATTCCAGGATCAGAAGTTGATGAAGAATATGAAAACATGCAAAGATTAGCTCGTTTACCACTTTACAATGGAGCAAAGATATCTGTGTTACGTGCTTCATTCGCGATGCTCAATCTGCAATCCATTTATGGATGGTCAGATAGTAGTGTCACTGAATTGTTTAGGTAAGTGGAGAACAAATTGGCTTCCATTGTTGTATCATAATAACTTCATTTACTAATATCATTTTAATTGCTTGTTGCAGGCTTCTTAAAGATCAATTTTTGCCAGAGGGCAATCACATGCCTCCAACACGTGGAGATGCGATTAAACTTTTAAAGGCCATTGGAATGGATTATACTAAAATTCATGCTTGTCTGAATGATTACATTCTCTTTCGGAATGAGTATGAGCATCTCCACGTATGTCCAAAGTGTGCAGCAAATAGATTTAGAGAAGACGTTGTAGGCGAAGCAATCCCCGCAAAGGTTCTTCGCCACTTTCCTATCATTCCATAAATTAAGAACATGTTTAGATGCAAATCTATAGTTGAGTTAATGTCATGGCATACAAAGAGCAGGTCTACAGATAATGTAATGCGAGTGCCAGCTGACTCTGATGCTTGGAAGCACATAGAAGTAAGTGGCCAGATTTTGCTAGTGAGCCTCGGTCCATACGTCTAGGCCTAGCTATGGATGGAGTGAAACCATTTGGATTATGAAGTTCTTCATGGAGCACATGGCCTATATGTTTGGTCAATTATAATATCCCACCATGGTTGGCCACAAAGAAAGGTCATTTATTATTAGCTCTTATTGTACGAGGTAAGTATAAGGTAAAAAACATGGATGTATATCTTGCACCACTTGGGGAAGAACTGCGCATTTTATGGGATGGAATTACTGTGCGTGACATGTCTCAACCTATAAGAAGACGAGACGTGCGAGTGCAAGGCATACTTATGTCGACAATGCATGATTGGCTTGGTTATGGTGAATGTTCAGGTTTATCGATTTCGGGTTACCATGCTTGTCCTTTATGCGGACCACGACTCGAAGCACGCTTTTCCAAAGCACTACGTAAAACTGTCTATGAAGGACATCATAGATATTTGCCTGATGGACATGTTTTACGTGAAGGATAAATTGGTCCACAAGCGCAACACCAAATGAAAGCTAGCGATTGTAAACAACTGTGGGATTCAGAAAATCTAGTTGCTGGCATGAAATGGTTGTCCATTTTTCATTAACTCCCTTATTGGAGTGAATTGGCGATCAATCATTTGGTAGATCCGATGCATATTTTTAAGAATATGGGAGAGATTCTTTAGAAAACTTTGATCCGAAAGAAAGAAAGCAAAGCACAAAGGGAGTACTTAGAAGAGCGAGGTCGTATGCGAGAGTTGTGGGCAATTACTAAGCCCAACGGAATAGTTTCGTTACCAAGAGCTCCTTGGGTGCTTCGCAGAATGGAAGAGCAACAAGTGAAGAAAACAATTTCAGAGTTTCGTACATCTACTAGATGCATGAGGTCTCTAAAGACTGCTTTCACACAAAACGATGATCTTGCAGGACTCAAGTCTCATGATTGGCACAAGTTTTTACAGTTTGTGCTCCCTGTAGCCCTAAAAGATTGTCTTTCAGAGGATGTACGAAAAACCATTTATAAAATTAGTTCTTTAGTACGGTGGATATCTTCTAAAGAGATAAATAGAGATAGCATAGAGAGTGCGAAACTCAATGCTATCGAGGTTGTTTGTATGGTAGAGAAATACTTTCCCACAAGTATTCTCACTATTCAACTTCATTTACTGGTTCATGTGGTAGATGAAGTTGCAATAGCAGGAACTATCCATAGTTGATGGATATTCTTCTTAGAGCGCTTTATGAAGATATTAAAAGGGTTTGTTCGATAGAGAGCACGTCCAGAGGGTAGCATGGCAGAGGGATGGCTTGCACACGAATCTCTTGTATTCATAACTGAGTTTCTACGTATATCAGATCCCGAAATGCCTCACTTATGGAGGGATGATGAAGATGTTCATCTCGTAGGCGATGAACCACAAGGTAAAGGATTGCAAAGAAAAATGGATGCAGCTTTTAGAGAGAAGGCAATGAAGTTTTGCATAGTTAAATCTGAGCCTACGCAAAAGTGGTTAGAAAGGTATGAACTTGCCAAGGAAACTAACGCAAAGGAAAGAGCTCAATTTCAAAGAAATCGTTCCACTCAATTTTTTTCTCTTCCAGAAAATCTTCAACCTCTCCCACCTTTTCCAACGAGCAGATGGCTAGATACAGCACTTTCACAAGCAAAGGCAGCGGGTGAAGATATCTCTAAAGAAGAAGAACTCGCAAAAGGATGTGATTGGGAGTATATTAAATATGGTGCACTATGATCTCATGAACGACACTTTCGAATCGCACGAATTGATCAACATAGATCTACTTTTGATAGTGGAGTGATGGTGAATTTTTTGCAAAAAAGTAGAGCGAGTGCAAGAGATGATAATGCTCTAGAAGGCGAGGTAGATTATTGTTGTGTGATTCAAGAAATCTTGAAACTATCTTTCAAAAAGTTTGATTACTTTGTTTTTTATATGAAATGGTTCAAAGTAGTCACCTCTAGAAGAAACGCAATAGTACGATGGGATAAGAGCAGTTTGCTTCAAGTTGACTCCACAAGGTTATGAACAGATGAAAGGGATACATTTGTACTTCCGGAACACTGTGAGCAACTTGTTTTTATACCAGATTCAAAAGATCGAGATTGGCTATTTGTTTTACAAGTTGCTCCACGTAGTAGATAAATTTTTGAAAACATAGATGTAGAAGAAAGTCCATCTCTAGTGGACTCAGAGATTCTTTCGATAGTCGAGGAGGAAGAGATCATTGTTCGAGAAGAAGAGGTCATTGAAGAAGAGGTCATTGTTCGAGAAGACGAAGCAATAGACGACGATCAGGAGGAAACTAGCATAGTAAGCGATTTACAAGCCATCAATATAGAGATAGATATTATCGGTGCATCGGATCTTCAAGAGGATGCTAGAATAGAGGACCTTTGAATAAAACACTTGTACGTACTAATTTTTAATTTTTTTTTTTGTTTGTTCTCTACATTACTTTTCTTATCACATGCTAATTATTTGACGTCTTTTATTACAGAGCATGATGAGAGATAGTCCTCCAGTCACTCCACATTCCATGATAGAGAAGCAGTTTTTTGAGTTGATCTCTTAGGTTCCTCCTGCGTATATGGTCGCTGCATCACAGTATTGGATCGCTTGTGGTAGCACTCCTCCCGGCCTCACTCCTGGCGGCCTTACTCCTACCGGCCTCACTCACGCTGGCCTCACTCACTACAACATATGAGGGGCATACCAACGCTACATATATCGACGGTCATAGTCGGCATTGATATAGCCCTCAGAAAATCTGACTAGGAGATACCGACGGTCAAGTGACCGTCGGTATGACCATTTTAAATGGATCATTGGTGTGGCCCGCAGCCGCCGGTATAAGCGTCGGTATAAGCGTCGGTAATTTACTGGCATCTACCGACACGTATACCGACGTCCATACCGGCGCCTATACCTGCGGCAAATTTTTAAACATACCACGAACCGGAAAGCAAAACTTCACATTTCCGCATGTGTTTGAGTACTGTCGGTCTACTGTCAAACTTGCACGCGCGAACCTGCATTGTCTTGTGCACACACACACACACACGGATCTCTCTCTCTACACATACACACTCTCTCTCGGCTTAGCTCTCACATCTTGGTAAGTGCTGCGCGTACTGTTAGCATTTGTGTTTCTCTATGCTTTAGGGTTTCTAATTTCTCTTTTCATTGATTTTGCAGAAGTTCATTGGCATCGATTGTTTGGAATTGGATGAGAGACGACCTACATTACGCTTTGATGACAACGATTCAAAGAGAGACATACTTGTAAGTGATTCTTTTATTCGCTATTGATAGAGAGAGAAGGAGAGAGAGAGAGAGAGAGAGAGAGAAAGAAAGAGAGAGAGAGAGAGAGAAGAGAAAGGAAGATACACATTAATTTACACATGCATACATACACACATACATGTACACACATGCATGCTTACATACACACACCTATACACACATGCATGCTTACAACACACATATACACATATGCATGCATACACACACACATAAATTTACACACATGCATACATACACACACATTCATACACACATACATACACACACATATATACACATATGCATACATACACATATGCATACATACACATACACACACACATATACACACATACATACACACACGCATATATACACGCATATACACACATGCATGAATACATACACACACATATACCGGCATGCATGCATACACACATATATACACACATGCATACATACACACATATACACAATTGCATGTATACATACACACACATGTATACACATGCATACACATACACACATATACACATACATGCATGCATACATACACACACATGCATGCCTACATATACACACATACACATACACACACATGTATACACATGTATACATACACACACACATGTACACATGCATACATACACACATATAATCCTATTTTTATTTTGAAGTTTTTGTTTTACATCAAATATATAAAAGTAGGATTAGGGTTTTAGGGTTAAATATTTAAGATTAGGGTTTTAGGGTTTTAAATAGGAGATGATGAAAATGAAATAACAATCAATCCTCTCCCACCTCCGAGATTCCTTCTGACCATCCCAATCCACCTCCTCCCTCATCGGCAGAACAATCTGTTCAAGCTAACCCAACGCCTCCTACTGCCATTCTTGATATTCCTATTTATTCCATACACTCTGATTCCACCGACCTTTATTCCCCACCTCCCATCCCGCACCCTCCTTCTCCCTCCCCATCTATGTCTCATTCATCCCACCCATCTTCACCAACCGGGGATTATATGCGCCTCTTTCTTCCACCTGACTTAAACCTGCAAATCCGAATGCACTTATCCCTACCTACCATTGCCCTTCGTCAAATGTTTTCCATTGAGGATCTTCAGCAGGCGGGCTTGTGAGGCTTGGCTAATGTTTTCTTCAATAACCCCGCCAATTTTACCCAGGTTTATGAAGCTATCCGCCTCTTCCCTCATTTTAGAATCGGCACTCTCTTCATCCCAGACATTGCCGCCAGTATTGGGTCCCCCCTATTACATTTTCGTGCTCCCCCTTTCCTATACTCTGGACTGTCCGCCTCGGCTACTATTGCCTTTTGTACCACACACTTTCAAAGTAATGCTAGGTTTTCACTCCGCATGACCACCCTTCTCAATGCGTTCATCTTTTTCTTCTTACTGCGTAGTCAAACTTCTTCGCTTCCCTGGTCAGATATTCGTATCGCCGATCCGCTTTTCTGCTTTCTCCATAGCCATCCTTACCCTTACGCAACCCTCATTTATAGTTCCTTGACTTTGCGCTCCCGTCGACTCCGCGAGGCTATCTCTAGAGGCTCTCATGCATTTTCCATCTATTCTGCACCCTTCTTAGCTTGGCTCTATCACATTCCCGCACAATCTGCCCACAATGTTGCTTATCTCCCTACCCACCCTGGGCTACCGTCCATTGCTCCATCTCCCTCCCCCCCTCTAATCTCAATTGACTCAGCTTCCGCATCGACACCCGCATCCGCACCCCCTGATGTCCCCTCCTTCCCTCCCCAATCTTCTTCACCTATCCCTCCTGCATCTACCACTTCTCCATTCATGACTACCCCCCCTGATGTCCCCTCCTTCCCTCCCCAATCTTCTTCCCCTATCCCTCCTGCATCTACCACTTCTCCATCCATGCCTACCCCTCCCCTTATACCTAGACCTCCCCTCTCTTCAACTTTCACGCCACTCATTCAAAAATAGCTCAACCCTCAAAACCCCACCTGTATGCCCCCACTTCCCCCGGATTCCACCTCACCCCCTATCATTAATATCACTCTAAGTCAGCCACTTCCCTCCCCCAATCCTTCCCTTCCCAATCCATCTTCCACTCCAACCCTTCCTCCACCTCCGTAGGTCATTCCCCCTTCCCCTCCCCCTCCTACTCCAACGGCCAATCCCCCTCCGCATTTTGACCTCCCATCAACCCCTTCCTTTTTGCAATTACTACAGGACGCGAGTGTAGTCGCTCTCGGCAATGCTCAGGCCTCCCAGATTTCCTTGGATTCGGTATCGACCGCCGCTTCGGTTCATCAACAGTATATCTCAACAATAGAAAACATCAATCGCATGGCCAACTCTCAATGGCACTCACTCAACAAAACGGCGCGATTGCTCAAAGAAGAGAGAGATCATTATCGCGATATGGCCGACTCTGCGTTGAAAGCCTTAGAAGATCTTCAAAATCGCTCCAACTTAGGGCTTTGTGCTAATGCTGCATGCCGACGTATCCGCCGGGAAAGGGATCATCTTAGGCAATGCCTTAGTTCGCTACAGCATTCGATCGAACAAGCTTCTGCTCCTTTGCCCCCCTCTCCACCAACCTCGGCTGACAATCTCAACCAACCTACACAATAAATTGCCATCCACATAATAATTGCTCTTATATTCCATTATCGCTTTGTCAATAATTTACTCCTCCCTTTGCTTTCTAAATAATTCTTGTAGGGTGCCTTATACTTTTTCTTAACTAAAAAATATACACACCCTTTACCTCTTTTCTTACCTCAGTTTCTCATTGTTTTCATCTCTGTGTCTTTGCAATTTCTCAGTTTTGTATTGTTGTTGTCTCTCCGGGACGGAGAGATCTTTAGGTGGTGGGCATCTGTAGAGCCCTAACCGGTTGAAACTAAAGGTGCAAAGTACTTTTTCTCTTAAGGTTCAAAGGATGAATTTAAAATCTTAAGGTGCAAAAGTAAAGAATTAAAAGGAAAGGTGAAGGTATGGAAGGCCGCGTACGCAAAGGTGGAAATAGGCCGCCCAATCAAAAATTTTATTTTGAAAGTCACTCTTGTTCTAAAGTCACTACAGGACAAAGTAGCGAGTCATTGAGGACCAGTTCAAAAGACAATCTTGGGACATTGAAAGGACACCAAGATTGTATTGCAGTTAGAGTGCGCGAACCGGCGGACTCAACAAAAGAAGGACAAAGGCTATTCTTGGACATTGAGAGCTAGGAACAAGGGAGAGCTTCAGAGGAAGCAAGAGAGGAAGCAAGAAGAGCCTCCAGTGTGCGACGACACTCAAGAGTGCAAAAGGTGTCAAGAGGAAGGTGTGCAGAGAAGGCAGGTTGGATTCCAAGAGTCCCAAGGTCTATTGTGTGTGTGCGCCGTGATACCAATTCCTTAGCTTGGTGGAAGCTTAGTGCAAGGTGTGCACAAGGGAAGCGGGAAGCAAGTGAAGGATTGGTGCAGGAGAGGCCGCTGCCAGAGGACTTGAGATAATTGGTCTTCAGTAATTGATATTCTCCGAAGTTGTATTTAGTCATTGATTAGACTGTGTGCCGTCATTGTAATTGTTGAAAGATAATCAATATTCAAGGTTTCCAAGAGTATTCCTTTGCAGAAGTTCTCACTGTTATTTCATTTTCATCATCTCCTTTTTCTCCTACAAACCCTCAAACTCCTTCTTGTCCACGAATCCCCAACAAATTTGGCATGCCCGGTGGGAAAAAAGGAGATGATGAAAATGAAATAACAGTGAGAACTTCTGCAAAGGAATACTCTTGGAAACCTTGAATATTGATTATCTTTCAACAATTACAATGACGGCACACAGTCTAATCAATGACTAAATACAACTTCGGAGAATATCAATTACTGAAGACCAATTATCTCAAGTCCTCTGGCAGCGGCCTCTCCTGCACCAATCCTTCACTTGCTTCCCGCTTCCCTTGTGCACACCTTGCACTAAGCTTCCACCAAGCTAAGGAATTGGTATCACGGCGAAAAAGGAGATGATGAAAATGAAATAACATACACACACATGCACATACATACACACACATGCATACATACACACACATGCATGCCTACATACACATGATGAAAAAAATATGCCTACATACACACTATATATGCAGATTGTCCCACTGTGCGTGCCAAATTTGTTGGGGATTCGTGGACAAGAAGGAGTTTGAGGGTTTGTAGGAGAAAAAGGAGATGATGAAAATGAAATAACAGTGAGAACTTCTGCAAAGGAATAATCTTGGAAACCTTGAATATTGATTATCTTTCAACAATTACAATGACTGCACACAGTCTAATCAATGACTAAATACAACTTCGGAGAATATCAATTACTGAAGACCAATTATCTCAAGTCCTCTGGCAGCGGCCTCTCCTGCACCAATCCTTCACTTGCTTCGCGCTTCCCTTGTGCACACCTTGCACTAAGCTTCCACCAAGCTAAGGAATTGGTATCACGGCGCACACACACAATAGACCTTGGGACTCTTGGAATCCAACCCGCCTTCTCTGCACACCTTCCTCTTGACACCTTTTGCACTCTTGAGTGTCGTCGCACACTGGAGGCTCTTCTTGCTTCCTCTCTTGCTTCCTCTGAAGCTCTCCCTTGTTCCTAGCTCTCAATGTCCAAGAATAGCCTTTGTCCTTCTTTTGTTGAGTCCGCCGGTTCGCGCACTCTAACTGCAATACAATCTTGGTGTCCTTTCAATGTCCCAAGATTGTCTTTTGATCTGGTCCTCAACGACTCGCTACTTTGTCCTGTAGTGACTTTAGAACAAGAGTGACTTTCAAAATAAAATTTTTGATTGGGTGGCCTATTTCCACCTTTGCGTACGCGGCCTTCCATACCTTCACCTTTCCTTTTAATTCTTTACTTTTGCACCTTAAGATTTTAAATTCATCCTTTGAACCTTAAGAGAAAAAGTACTTTGCACCTTTAGTTTCAACCGGTTAGGGCTCTACAGATGCCCACCACCTAAAGATCTCTCCGTCCCGGAGAGACAAGAGCAATACGAAACTGAGAAATTGCAAAGACACAGAGATGAAAACAACGAGAAACTGAGGTAAGAAAAGAGGTAAAGGGTGTGTATATTATTTAGTTAAGAAAAAGTATAAGGCACCCTACAAGAACTATTTAGAAAGCAAAGGGAGGAGTAAATTATTGACAAAGCGATAATGGAATATAAGAGCAATTATTACGTGGATGGCAATTTATTGTGCAGGTTGGTTGAGATTGTCAGCCGAGGCTGGTGGAGAGGGGGGCAAGGGAGCAGAAGCTTGTTCGATCGAATGCTGTAGCGAACTAAGGCATTGCCTAAGATGATCCCTTTCCCGGCAGATACGTCGGCATGCAGCATTAGCACAAAGCCCTAAGTTGGAGCGATTTTGAAGATCTTCTAAGGCTTTCAACGCAGAGTCGGCCATATCTCGATAATGATCTCTCTCTTCTTTGAGCAATCGCGCTGTTTCGTTGAGTGAGTGCCATTGAGAGTTGGCCATGCGATTGATGTTTTCTATTGTTGAGATATACTGTTGATGAACCGAAGCGGTGGCCGATACCGAATCCAAGGAAATCTGGGAGGCCTGAGCATTGCCGAGAGCGACTACACTCGCGTCCTGTAGTAATTGCAAAAAGGAAGGGGTTGATGGGAGGTCAAAATGCGGAGGGGGATTGGCCGTTGGAGTAGGAGGGGGAGGGGAAGGGGGAATGACCTGCGGAGGTGGAGGAAGGGTTGGAGTGGAAGATGGATTGGGAAGGGAAGGATTGGGGGAGGGAAGTGGCTGACTGACAGTGATATTAATGATAGGAGGCGAGGTGGAATCCGGGGGAAGTGGGGGCATACAGGTGGGGTTTTGAGGGTTGAGCTGTGTTTGAATGAGTGGCGTGAAAGCTGAAGAGAGGGGAGGTCTAGGTATAAGGGGAGGGGTAGGCATGGATGGAGAAGTGGTGATGCAGGAGGGATAGGGGAAGAAGATTGGGGAGGGAAGGAGGGGACATCAGGGGGGGTAGTCATGAATGGAGAAGTGGTAGATGCCGGAGGGATAGGTGAAGAAGATTGGGGAGGGAAGGAGGGGACATCAGGGGGTGCGGATGCGGGTGTCGATGCGGAAGCTGAGTCAATTGAGATTAGAGGGGGGGAGGGAGATGGAGCAATGGACGGTAGCACAGGGTGGGTAGGGAGATAAGCAACATTGTGGGCAGATTGTGCGGGAATGTGATAGAGTAAATATGCATACACAGTCTAATCAATGACTAAATACAACTTCGGAGAATATCAATTACTGAAGACCAATTATCTCAAGTCCTCTGTGTATGTATATATTATGTATATATTATGCCTACATACACAGTCTAATCAATGACTAAATACAACTTCGGAGAATATCAATTACTGAAGACCAATTATCTCAAGTCCTCTAGCAGCGGCCTCTCCTGCACCAATCCTTCACTTGCTTCCCGCTTCCCTTGTGCACACCTTGCACTAAGCTTCCACCAAGCTAAGGAATTGGTATCACGGCGCACACACACAATAGACCTTGGGACTCTTGGAATCCAACCCGCCTTCTCTGCACACCTTCCTCTTGACACCTTTTGCACTCTTGAGTGTCGTCGCACACTGGAGGCTCTTCTTGCTTCCTCTCTTGCTTCCTCTGAAGCTCTCCCTTGTTCCTAGCTCTCAATGTCCAAGAATAGCCTTTGTCCTTCTTTTGTTGAGTCCGCCGGTTCGCGCACTCTAACTGCAATACAATCTTGGTGTCCTTTCAATGTCCTAAGATTGTCTTTTGAACTGGTCCTCAACGACTCGCTACTCTGTCCTGTAGTGACTTTAGAACAAGAGTGACTTTCAAAATAAAATTTTTGATTGGGCGGCCTATTTCCACCTTTGCGTACGCGGCCTTCCATACCTTCACCTTTCCTTTTAATTCTTTACTTTTGCACCTTAAGATTTTAAATTCATCCTTTGAACCTTAAGAGAAAAAGTACTTTGCACCTTTAGTTTCAACTGGTTAGGGCTCTACAGATGCCCACCACCTAAAGATCTCTCCGTCCCGGAGAGACAACAACAATACAAAACAAGGGTAGGATGTTGCCAGCCAGAGTTTCTAATTGCACAACACCCCACTGCAGCATCTTTGTAATGCGAAAAGGCCCTTCCCATTGAGGGATCCATTTCCCTTTGGTTTGATTATAAATTTGTGGCTTGTGTAATAGAGCTAAATCACCTGGCTTCAAGTTGTGGTGCCATAAATTTCTGTCATGAGCCTCCTTTCTTTTTATCTGAGTCTCTATCAATTGTTTGGTCGCAAGTAGACGAATCTCCTCCACTTTATGTAGTGCTCCTATCCTCTGAGAGGTATCACAATCCTTCTTTCCCTGCATGAACGCTATCTTAGGTGATCCGTGTAAAAATTCAAAGGGCTCGATGGGTAATATGCCATAGACCAATTGGAATGGGGAATAT
Source organism: Ceratopteris richardii (assembly GCA_020310875.1). NCBI lineage: Eukaryota > Viridiplantae > Streptophyta > Polypodiopsida > Polypodiales > Pteridaceae > Ceratopteris > Ceratopteris richardii. The sequence goes on from CM035415.1 coordinate 36,426,283, forward strand.
CCCGTGGCCTCTTTGTAGGCTAACCTGTATGCCCAGAGTGTACCTAGGTACGCAAGGCCCCATGAAGTGGGTTGCAACATACACTCCTTTCTTAACATTGCAATTAAAACCTTATTTGTGGACTGAGCCTGACCATTTGCTCGTGGATAGTAAGCACAAGAGGTCCTATGAAGAATTCTATACCTGTTGAAGATTTCTTGCAGGAATTTATTGACAAAATGGGTACCTTGATCAGTACAAATTTCAAGTGGACAACCAAACCTGCAAATGATGTTACTATAAATGAAATCAGCAACAGTTTGGGCAGTGCAATCTGTGGAGGCAATAGCTTCAGCCCACTTTGTTGCATAATCTTTAGCTATCAGGAGATATTTTTCTCTTTTTGGAAAAGCGGGAGGGTAGATGGGCCCTACAAAATCTAGCCCCCACTTCTCAAATGGTTGCCAGGAGGTGGAAATAACCAAGGGGTTATTTCTCTGCTTTGTTGGCTTAGGTCCACACCTTTGGCAAATATCACATGCCTTACCCCATTCATCTGCATCCCTGAAAAGTGTAGGCCACCATAAACCCGCATCCAGTATCCTCTGACTCATAATATGTCCTAGGAGGTGCCCACCACCTGTTCCTTCATGTGCAGAGTGAAGGACTTCCCTCACTTCTTCTTCTTCCAAAAACTTCCTGAACCGGTCATCTTTGCCCTGTTTGTACAATTTATACTCGATGAAGGTATATGGTCTACTCTTGATGAGCAGGCTCTTCTTTTGTACAGCACTAGCCTTTTCTGGATACAATCCAGTTTTAATGAAATTTTTAATGTCGTAATACCAACCCTGAGCTTTTACAGTAAACAAATGAGCATCTGGAAAGTCATCATTGATTCCACTAGATTGATTCATCATATTTATTCTGGATAGGTGATCCGCCATAACATTGTCTTTCCCTGGTTTATGGACTACAGAAAAATCAAATTCTTGGAACAACAATAACCACCTCCATATTCTACCGGTGGCCTGGGGCTTGTTGAGTAGATATTTTAGTGGTTGGTGATCTGATATAATAATAAATTTTACCCCCAGTAAGTAACGACAGAATTTTTGGACGGCAAAGACCATTGCCAGTGCTTCCCTTTCAGTAGTACTGTAATTCCTCTCAGCCTTGGTCAAGATTCTACTTGCATATTGAATTGGCCTGTCCACTTTAAATTCTTCACTGGGTTGGGTCAAAACTGCCCCTACCGCATATGCGCTGGCATCGACATGTATATGAAAGATTTTTGACCACTCGGGTGTGACCAAGATAGGAGCACACACCAACCTTGACCGCAATGTCTGATATGCCTTTTCCTCCTCTTCTTCCCATTTGAAAGGTACTTCCTTACCTATGAGTCTAGTCAGAGGTCTAGCTATCTCTGCATACATTTTTATAAACCTTCTATGATAACCGGTATGCCCCAAGAAACTCTGGATCTCTTTAGGAGATTTAGGTTTAGGTAACTTTAATATAGAAAGAATTTTGTCAGGATCTGGGGCCATACCTTTAGCCGATACCACATGTCCTAAAAGGGTTCCTTCTGTCACAAGGAAATGACATTTATTTGGATTGAGCTTTAACTTAGTTTCTCTGCATCTTTGGAAAATATTCTGCAGCTGCCTCAAGTGCTGGTCCAAACAATCTAGATGAGTTTCCTTGTGAGATCCTGAAAATGAAGAGAATTCATCCATGAAGATTCTAAGTGATTCCAGCAATAGGGGGCCAAAAATGAGATTGACCGTTCTGTTAAAGGTGGCTGGAGCATTTCTGAGCCCAAATGGCATTTTTACATACACATATGTTCCCCAAGGTGTGATAAAAGCAGTCTTTTCACGATCCTCTGGATGTATTGATATTTGATTATAGCCACTGAATCCATCCATAAAGCTTTATAATGCATGCCTAGCCACTTCTTCAATGACCTGTTCTGCAAAAGGCATAGGGAACCCATCTGGAATGGTCACCTTGTTGAGAGCTCTAAAGTCCACACAAATTCTGATTTTATTAGTATTCTTCTTTGGTACTATAACCATAGGCGAGAGCCACTCTGAGTGTTCCACAGGAATGATGATTCCTGCATCTTCCATCTTTTGGATTTCCACATAGACAGCTTCGGCATACTTTGGATTAAGTCTATAACTCCTTCCTCTGATGGGTCTGGCTCCATCAACCAGAGGGATTCTGTGCTCTCCATAAGATGCAGGCACTCCTTCTAAGTCTTTATAATGCCAGGCAAAAACATCTGCATACTGGGTCAAGAATGATTTAACCTTTTCCAGGAGCTGTGGGTGGCTCCACAACCAAGTGGCCACCAGAACTGGTTGATTATTGTTTTGAGTGCATAAGTGTATTTCTTGGACCGGATTTCTTGTTACCATATTATCTCCGTGTGCATCTGCTTCCTTGTCTTCTTCTACTAGCTTTTTGTGCATTGCTTCATAAGCAGGTGTATTTTGGACTACGATGTGTTCCTCCTTGTCCTGCATCCATCGTGCAGGGATTTCTTGAATTGGGAAAGAACATTCAACCTCAGAATTTTTACCTTGTTTTTAGCTTTAGAAACTTCGTTATCCGTTGTTGACACATCCTCCTCCAATTTGTATTTGAGGGGTATCTTCCTGCCTCTTCTGTGGTCAGTGATGGGCTCTCCTAATCCATCAACCTGGACCTTTTCTTTGTCTTCATCATAATCCTCAGTCGTGCCAGGATTATCAAGAAAGATTCCAAAACAAGAAGAAGAGTTGCCTGCATGGAGCCAACTTAGAATATCCTCTTCTTCCTAAAAATCTATTTGGGGTTGATCCTCTGCTTCTGTTTCCATGCAAATGCTCACTGTTTGCATCATACTAGTGTTTCCTTGATTGTCTGGGCCTTCTTCTAAATGAATTTGGGTCAGCTCCTGCCCTTTCTTTTGTACCCACATAGTGTCCTTACCCCAATCATGGATGACACTGGCATGCCTCAGCCAAGGTCTTCCAATCAAGAGAGGAAATCCTCCTTCAACCTGGGGAAATCTTAAAACCACAAAATCCAGAATGAATAGATTACCTTGTACTTCAAGTGGAACTTTTGGGATTACCCCCAAGGGCCTTACTTTGCTCTGATCTGCCAAAGTAACCGTGAAATTTGCAGGTCTTGAAGGGTGGAGTCCAATCCTTTTCATGGTATGTTCAGGCATCAGGTTAATGCCAGAACCACCATCTACAATAACACCTTGAAATTCATGACCCTTGATTGATATTGTAAGCCGAGGACTTTTATAATCTGTAAGGGGTGCTTCCCCCTTAATTATCCCTTTATGTAAGATAGCAGTCTTGGCCACTAAGCTTGTAGTAGAAGCCTCATCAATTATCTGCAATAATTCTGACCTGAATTTCCCATCCATCTTTATTAAATCAAAAATACTAACCTCCTTCTTCATTGACTTAAGTAGTTTTGAAGCCTCTGACTCTTTAAGAGAGTGAGCTTCATGTGCTTTGCCAAACTCTTCTTGAGCCCTGTTGAAGGCATGCCCAATGGCATCACTGGTGCCTATGAGACATTCATTGTGGTTTGTGTCTGCACTTGTAGTATCTTTGTCTTCAATCGCAACTCTGTCTTTGTTCAATTCCTTAATTATCAATTCTTGATTTTCTACCACCTTTGCCGTTCCCTTGCTTCTTGTCTGTACTGCAAAAGATTCCAGTTCTTCTAATTGTACCACTCTAGCAGATGGTGAAGGTTCATTCACCTCAGGGAGTGTTTCCTCCTTGAATACAGAGATCATTTGGAGATGGGGTCCGGAAGTAGAGGCTTGACTCTTAGGACAACAGTTTGTATAGTGATCCCTGGCCTCTGGACAGTTCCTACAAGGAGGTGCATTTTCTGGGAGGGTGCACCTAGATTGGTAGTGCCCACATTCTCCACACCTGAAGCAAATAATTGGCCTTCTAGGCCCATTTGCAAAGTTAGATCTCGGTCTAGGATTATAGTTATTACCTTGGTTTGCTGCTGCTGCCATTACATTTGCTGGTGGCAAAAGTCCTCCTTGTGTCCAATATGTCGTTGTCGGTATTCCCCTTACTTGGCATTCATGGGCCTCATGCCCAATCTTCCTGCATAATTGACAAGTCACATTTAGCAAAGGACATTCACTTACTATGTGTCCTTGCTTGCTGCACATGGAGCACCAGAGTCCGTTCTTAATGCCGCCTCCTTTTAGTTCTTGCAACTCCTGCCTCAGCTGAGCTAGTTCCTCTGCTTGGGCTTCCTCTTCCTTTTGGAGCTTGAGGGCTTCAATCTCTCTTCTCAGCTGAGCTACAGTAGTCTCCTCCTCTGTGTAGGGCTTATTCCTTTTCAAGCCCTCCAGTTCCCTTCTTAACTGGCTCACTAGGTCCTCCAGTTCTGTACCATATGATGGTTGGGAAGAAGTTGCACCATACTGGTGCCTTATCTGTTGCAAGCGGGTGGCCGTATTGATGAACTCCTCAACAGAGGCAGTAGGTAGCACTAACTCTTTTATTTTGCATTGGGTGACCACAGGTAGAGGTTTGGCTAACCACTTCTTGACAAAGAAGTCGTGTGGTGGATCCGGTAGTTTAGCCATTAGTGCTTTGGCCCTGGTCACGAACTCTGGGAACTTTTCTCCTGGACCCAATTTCAAGTTTTCCAATTCTTCTATAATGATCTCAGCCGTGTTGCCATGCTGAAATTGATTTTTAAAAGCCTCTTTCATCAAATCCCAAGAGGTAAAGTGATTTTCAGCAAACTAGCTAAACCACTTGTCTGCCAGACCTTCCAATGTGGCGGGGAAGAGTATCAAGAAAGCATCTTCCCTACCCATTAGGCCCCTAGTCTTACATAATGCAAGAAATCTTCGAATGTGCTCATCTGGGTCCTCATGGGCTAAACCTCTGAAGGAGGGAAATTTTATGTTTAATCTGGAGAACAAGATTTCTAGGTCCACTTGTCCTGCCATGCTTCCTACCGATGAAGTCGATGAAAGTGGACTCAATGATCTTCTGTTCGTCTTTCTTCTTGTCTGCTTGCACTTGATCCTCAAGGTTTGTGACCGGGTCACGGTCATGAGCTATTCATAGTCCACTTAAAATGAGACACTTGATAAGAGTATGTACCTTTTGGCCCACTCGAGTAATGTTGTCGACACTGGAATATTGTCCTCCACTGGCAATATATAGTCTCCTATGCTCAAAGCTCCTTGGATGTCCCACCGTGCGTGCCAAATTTGTTGGGGATTCGTGGACAAGAAGGAGTTTGAGGGTTTGTAGGAGAAAAAGGAGATGATGAAAATGAAATAACAGTGAGAACTTCTGCAAAGGAATACTCTTGGAAACCTTGAATATTGATTATCTTTCAACAATTACAATGACTGCACACAGTCTAATCAATGACTAAATACAACTTCGGAGAATATCAATTACTGAAGACCAATTATCTCAAGTCCTCTTGCAGCGGCCTCTCCTGCACCAATCCTTCATTTGCTTCCCGCTTCCTTTGTGCACACCTTGCACTAAGCTTCCACCAAGCTAAGGAATTGGTATCACGGCGCACACACACAATAGACCTTGGGACTCTTGGAATCCAACCCGCCTTCTCTGCACACCTTCCTCTTGACACCTTTTGCACTCTTGAGTGTCGTCGCACACTGGAGGCTCTTCTTGCTTCCTCTCTTGCTTCCTCTGAAGCTCTCCCTTGTTCCTAGCTCTCAATGTCCAAGAATAGCCTTTGTCCTTCTTTTGTTGAGTCCGCCGGTTTGCGCACTCTAACTGCAATACAATCTTGGTGTCCTTTCAATGTCCCAAGATTGTCTTTTGAACTGGTCCTCAAGGACTCGCTACTTTGTCCTCTAGTGACTTTAGAACAAGAGTGCCAAATTTGTTGGGGATTCGTGGACAAGAAGGAGTTTGAGGGTTTGTAGGAGAAAAAGGAGATGATGAAAATGAAATAACAGTGAGAACTTCTGCAAAGGAATACTCTTGGAAACCTTGAATATTGATTATCTTTCAACAATTACAATGACGGCACAAAGTCTAATCAATGACTAAATACAACTTCGGAGAATATCAATTACTGAAGACCAATTATCTCAAGTCCTCTGGCAGCGGCCTCTCCTGCACCAATCCTTCACTTGCTTCCCACTTCCCTTGTGCACACCTTGCACTAAGCTTCCACCAAGCTAAGGAATTGGTATCACGGCGCACACACACAATAGACCTTGGGACTCTTGGAATCCAACCCGCCTTCTCTGCACACCTTCCTCTTGACACCTTTTGCACTCTTGAGTGTCGTCGCACACTGGAGGCTCTTCTTGCTTCCTCTCTTGCTTCCTCTGAAGCTCTCCCTTGTTCCAAGCTCTCAATGTCCAAGAATAGCCTTTGTCCTTCTTTTGTTGAGTCCGCCGGTTCGTGCACTCTAACTGCAATACAATCTTGGTGTCCTTTCAATGTCCCAAGATTGTCTTTTGAACTGGTCCTCAACGACTCGCTACTTTGTCCTGTAGTGACTTTAGAACAAGAGTGACTTTCAAAATAAAATTTTTGATTGGGCGGCCTATTTCCACCTTTGCGTACGCGGCCTTCCATACCTTCACCTTTCCTTTTAATTCTTTACTTTTGCACCTTAAGATTTTAAATTCATCCTTTGAACCTTAAGAGAAAAAGTACTTTGCACCTTTAGTTTCAACCGGTTAGGGCTCTACACATACACACATGCATACATACACACATATAATCCTATTTTTATTTTGAAGTTTTTGTTTTACATCAAATATATAAAAGTAGGATTAGGGTTTTAGGGTTAAATATTTAAGATTAGGGTTTTAGGGTTTTAAATAGGATTAGGGTTTTAGGATTAAAAATTTAAGATTAGGGTTTTAGGGTTTTAGGTCTAGATATTTAAGATTAGGGTTTTAGGGTTTAGTATTTCAGATTTAAGTCTAAGTCTTTCTGATTAGGGTTTTAAGATTTTAATACGTAGATAACATATATACACAAACACACATATACATATAATACATACATACATGTAGATACACATGCATACAAAAATATACATATTTTAGATTTAAATCTTTAAGATTAGGGTTTTAGGGTTATAACACCTACATAACATATATGCACACATACACATACACATATAATACATATATACATGTATATACACATGTATACAGAAATATACATATTTTAGGTCTAGATATTTAAGATTAGGGTTTTAGGGTTTAGTATATCAGATTTAAATCTAAGTCTTTTTTATTAGGGTTTTAGGATTTTAATACGTAGATAACATATATACACAAACACACATATACATATAATACATACATACATGTAGATACACATGCATACAAAAATATACATATTTTAGATTTAAATCTTTAAGATTAGGGTTTTAGGGTTATAACACCTACATAACATATATGCACACATACACATACACATGTAATACATATATACATGTATATACACATGTATACAGAAATATACATAGTTTAGGTCTAGATATTTAAGATTAGGGTTTTAGGGTTTAGTATTTCAGATTTAAGTCTAAGTCTTTCTGATTGGGGTTTTAGGATTTTAATACGTAGATAACATATATACACAAGCACACATATACATATAATACATACATACATGTAGATACACATGCATACAAAAATATACATATTTTAGATTTAAATCTTTAAGATTAGGGTTTTAGGGTTATAACACCTACATAAGATATATGCGCACATACACATGCACATGTAATACATATATACATGAATATACACATGTATACAGAAATATACATATTTTAGGTCTACATATTTAAGATTAGGGTTTTAGGGTTTAGTATTTCATATTTAAGTCTAAGTCTTTCTGATTAGGGTTTTAGGATTTTAATATGTAGATTACATATATACACAAACACACATATGCATATAATACATACATACAGGTAGATACACATGCATACAAAAATATACATATTTTAGATTTAAATCTTTAAGATTAGGGTTTTAGGTTTATAACACCTACATAAGATATATGCACACATACACATGCACATGTAATACATATATACATGTATATACACATGTATACAGAAATATACATATTCTAGGTCTACATATTTTAGATTAAGGTTTTAGGGTTTAGTATTTCAGATCTAGAATTTTAAGATTAGGGTTTTAATTAAATATATATAATTCAATATATAAAATTAAATATATAAATATAGGATTACATAAGGAAAAAAAATCTGAATATATAAATAAATTTATATAAAAAATAAGATAATTATATACATAAATAAATATAAAAAGAACTAGTGTTCTAAATAATTTGATTAAATATTTATAATTAAAGATATGAGACTAAATATATAAAAATAGGATTACGTAAGGAAAAAAAATCTGAATATATAAATAAATATATATAAAAAGTAAGATAATTATATACATAAAAAAATATTAAAAAAGAACTAGTGTTTTAAATAATTTAATTAAATATATATAATTAAATATATATAATTAAATATATAAAATTAAATATATAAAAATAGGATTACACAAGGGAAAAAAATCTGAATATATGAATAAATATATATATAAAGTAAGATAATTATATACATAAATAAATATAAAAAGAACTAGTGTTTTAAATAATTTAATTAAATATATATAATTAAGTATATAAAATTAAATATATAAAAATAGGATTACATAAGGAAAAAAAATCTGAATATATGAATAAATATATATATAAAATAGGATAATTATATACATAAATAAATATAAAAAGAACTAGTGTTTTAAATAATTTAATTAGATATTTATAATTAAATATTTATGATTAAATATATAAAATTAAATATATAAAAATAGGATTACGTAAGAAAAAAAATTTGAATATATGAATATATATATATATAAAATAGGATAATTATATACATAAATAAATATAAAAAGAACTGGTATCTTAAATTATTTAATTAAATACATATAATTAAATATAATTAAGTAAAGAAAAAATCTGAATATATAAATAAATATATAAATACACAAACACACATACTTATATACCTATCTATATTCACATATATATACATATACACATATATATACACATGCATACATATATATATATATATATATATATGTTTTAGTTCTAGGTCATTTGGATTAGGGTTTTAGGGTTTTAACACGTACATAACATATATACACACATACACATACACATATACATATAATACATATATACATGTATATACACATGTGTATAGAAATATACATAATTTAGGTCTAGATCTTTAGAATTAGGGTTTTAGGGTTTAGGTATACATATAACTTAATTAAGAGGAAAAAAATCTGAATAAATAAATATATATATATATATATATATATATATATATAATATAGGATCAATCAAGAAAAAACCTGAATATATAGATAAAATAGGATAGCTATATAGATTAGGATTTTAAAACTAGGATTTTGAGTTTTTTTAGGTATTTAAGTATTTAGGTCTTTAAGAGTTAGATTTTTAGGTTCAATAAAAAAACAAATGTTCTAAAATGTCCATGTTGTAGTAGATGGCTTCTTTGGATCCTGAAGAGAGAATGGCATGTCCTTGCACACAGTGCAAGTATCAAATTTATCGGAAATGACGGATTTGTACTGCACATGTTAGAGAGTATGGATCCTTTGATAGGAGTCGACTAGAAAACCTACGCTATCATTCGCATGGTCCCCGAGGTGAGCAGATGGACCCAAACGACATTGCACCGGTAACCTCTCGTGGACAAAAGAGAGCAAAAAAGTACTTAGACGTAGAAGCAAGCACTAATAATATTACACAGAATGAACATATGGAAGAGATGCTTGAAGCATTTTATGAGATGGACGATCATGATGGTGAAGAAGGTGTCGACGAGAGTTTCATGGACACAACAGAAATTCCACGATTAGAAGTTGATGAAGAATATGAAAACATGCGAAGATTAGCTCGTTTACCACTTTACAATGGAGCAAAGATATCTGTACTATGTGCTTCACTCGCGATGCTCAATCTGCAATCCATTTATGGATGGTCAAATAGTAGTGTCATTGAATTGTTCAGGTAAGTGGAGAACAAATTGGCTTTCATTGTTGTATCACAATAACTTCATTTACTAATATCATTTTAATTGCTTATTGCAGGCTTCTTAAAGATCAAATTTTGCTAGAGGGCAATGACATGCCTCCAATACGTGGAGATGCAAAAAAACTTTTACAGTCCATTGGAATGGATTATACAAAACTTCATGCTTGTCTGAATGATTGCATTCTCTTTCAGAATGAGTATGAGCATCTCCACGTATGTGCAAAGTGTGGAGCAAATAGATTTAGAGAAGACGTTATAGGGGAAGCAATCCCCACAAAGGTTCTTCGGCACTTTCCTATCATTCCACGAATTAAGAACATGTTTAGATGCAAATATATAGCTGAGGTAATGTCATGGCATACAAAGAGTAGGTCTACAGGTAATGTAATGTGAGTGCCAGCTGACTCTGATGCTTGGAAGCACATAGATAGTAAGTGGCCAGAGTTTGCTAGTGAGCCTCGGTCCATACGTCTAGGCCTAGCTATGGATGGAGTGAATCCATTTGGATTAGGCACTTCTTCATGGAGCACATGGCCTATATGTTTGGTCAATTATAATATCCCACCATGGTTGGCCACAAAGAAAGGTCATTTAATATTAGCTCTTATTGTACGAGGTAAGTATAAGGTAAAAAACATGGATGTATATCTTGCACCACTTGTGGAAGAACTGCACATTTTATGGGATGGGATCAGTGTGCGTGACATGTCTCAACCTATAAGAAGACAAGACGTGTGAGTGCAAGGCATACTTATATGGACAATGCATGATTGGCTTGGTTATGGTTAATGTTCAGGTTTATCGATTTCGGGTTATCATGCTTGTCCTTTATGCCGACCACGACTCGAAGCACGCTATTCCAAAGCACTATGTAAAACTGTCTATGAAGGATATCATAGATATTTGCCTGATGGGCATGTTTTACGTGAAGGACAAATTAGTCGAAAAGCGCAACACCAAATGAAAGCTAGCGATTCAAAACAATTGTGGGATTCAAAAAATCCAGTTGCTGGCATGAAACGGTTGTCCATTTTTCATGAACTCCCTTATTGGAGTGAATTGGTGTTCAATTATTTGGTAGACCCAATGCATATTTTCGAGAATGTGGGAGAGATTCTTTGGAAAACTTTGATCGGAAAGAAAGAAAGCAAAGCACAAAGGGACGACCTAGAAGAGCGAGGTCGTATGCAAGATCCTATGCTAGAATAGAGGACTTTTGAATAAAAGACTTGTACGTACTAATTTTTGGTTTTTTTTTGTTTATTTCCTATATTATTTTTCTTATCGCATGCTAATTATTTGAGTTCTTTTATTACACAGCACGATGGGAGAAAATCCTCTAGTCACTCCACAGTCCATGACAGAGGAGTAGTTTTTGGAGTTCATCTCTCACGTTCCTCCTACGTATATGGCCGCTGCATCACAGTATTGGATCGCTCGTGGTAGCAATCCTTCCGGCCTCACTCCTTGCGGCCTTACTCCTGCCGGCCTCACTCTCGCTAGCCTCACTCCCGCCGGTGTCACTCCCGCCGGTGTCACTCCTGCCGGTGTCACTCCTGAGGGTGGTGCTACTCCCGTAGGAGGTATGTCTCCTAGCTTTGTGACTCCACCACGACCATCTTTGCAGCCGTCTCCTACTGGGTCTACTAGTAGACATGTGCGTTCGACACCTCAGCGCGATACAAGGTCTGGCCCGTCTCGTAGATCGAGGTCACGCTCTGGAGCAGGAGGTTCTAGGAGTGGATCTACAGGTAGGTCTGGAGGCGGAGGAGGAAGTTGTTGTGGAGGCAGTGCGACGGATGTTGTGTCGCCCGCTTCTGCTCCTAGGATGAGTACCTCAGATGTAGGTACGCCACGCAGTACACCACGCAGTACACCACGTACACCTTGGGATGCTCATGACCATGATGACTCCAAGGTGTATAGTATCTGAGATGGAGCTCCGGTGATGGATGTGGCTGGAAAAGCAATGCCTGCACGCATACGACAGCTTTGCTCCATCCAATTTGGACACTCCATCATGCTGAAATGGAGTGAACAGGATAAAGATCGGAAGAATTATATCACACAGACGATTTACCAGGAGTTCCAACCTTCCGATGGACAGACGACTGTGAGTTCAGAGTGGATTCTGCATACCGCATGTGAGGTCATGTCGCATTGACTATCCGAGGCTCGTGATGCATTGAGAGAAGGCTTACCAAAGCCTATGTGGTTAGATGCTGAGGAGTGGGACATGATTCGTGATGAGCAGTAGCAGACTACTGATCGATATCGCCAGCAGCGAAATGCCACAGCCACACGTCTAGACACGATTGGACCATCACATTTTGGCAGCGACGGATATGACACGATGCGTCATGAGTTTGTAAGTACCATTTCATTTATTGAATTTATTTGTGTTAAATTTCTTATATATATTTCTCTAATCTTTTTATATTTGTTTCAGGAGCTGGCAATGGGTCGTCCTCCAACACGAACGGAAGAGTCTTATGGATATAGTCATGGGTTGACTGCACTATTTCACGACTTGGAGGGACGCGGTGCGGTAGTTTCATGGGAGCGTTTGCGATGAGGTAATTAATTTATAAACTTCGTTTTTACTTGTTTGTAATTTGCATGTGAATTTATCTCCTTCCATTAATGTTCTTTGTTGCAGGACTGTTGATATGGAACGTTCTTTGCATGTGTATGGCAGTGGAAGACCAATATTTTGTATTTGATTTCCATATGGCAATACATTGCTTTGCCACATTTTGTAAAAGCGTCATAGATGACAGTGGTTTGCCACACTCTTGTACATTCTTCATTATTGAAATATATAACTTCTTTTGTACATGGTTCATTGTTCATTCTGATTATCAATCTCTTTTGTGTACAATAATACTCTGTTTCATGAAATCATATTTCGGTTGTCATTAGAGTACACATCACATGTACTCAGTTTTTTTTTGGGTAGAGTGTATTGTCTTTTGTTCAGCAACATCATGGTAATGTTGCTGTAGCAAAAGACAAAACATTCTGCCCAAAAAAAATTTTGCAGGTATGGTTGTCGGTATAAGCGACGGTACTCCCAGTAGTGTCATCAGAATAACCGTCGGTACACCCAGGAGGCGATGCAGCAGAAGCCGATTACCGGCACATATACCAACATCTATACCGACGCATATACCAACGCATATACCGACGCTTTTACCGACACTTATACTGATGTGTACACCGATGCCTATACCGACTCTTTGGTACCGACGCGGAAACCGACCTTTACACCGGCGTCGCGGCAAATAAAGCCGTGTTCATTTTCCTCGGTAAAAACCTTGGTATACCATCGATCTGTTGTAGTGACTCTTGCTGGTGTCACTCCCGTCGGTGTCACTCCTGCCGGTGTCACTCCTACGGGTGGTGCTACTCCTGTAGGAGGTATGTCTCCTAGCTTTGTGACTCCACCACGACCATCTTTGCAGCCATCTCCTATTGGGTCTACTAGTAGACATGTGCGTTCGACACCTCAACACGATATAGCTTCTGGCCCGCCTCATAGATCGAGGTCATGCTCTGAAGCAGGAGGTTCTAGGAGTGGATCTACAGGTAGGTATGGAGGCGGAGGAGGCAGTTGTTGTGGAGGCAGTGCGACGGATGTTGTGTCGCCCGCTTATACTCCTAGGAAGAGTACCTCAGATGTACGTACGCCACGTTGTACACCACGTGGAACACCACATACACCTTGGGGTGCCCATGACCATGATGACTCCAAGGTGTATAGTATCTGAGATGGAGCTCTGATGATGGATGCGGCTGGAAAAGCAATGCGTGCACGCCTACGACAACTTTGCTCCATCTAGTTTGGACACTCCATCATGCTGAAATGTAGTGAAGAGGACAAAGATCGGAAGAATTATATCACACAGACGATTTACCAAGAGTTGCAACCAGCCGATGGACAGTCTATTGTCAGTTCAAAGTGGATTCTACACACCGCACGTGAGGTCATGTCCCATCAACGATCCGAGGCTCGTGATGCTTTCAAAGAAGGCTTACGAAAGCCTGTATGGTTAGATGCTGAGGAGTGGAACATGATTCATGACGAGCAGCAACAGACTCCTGATCGATATCGCCAGTAGCAAAATGCTGCAGCCACACATTTAGATATGATTGGACCGTCACATTTGGGTAGCGGCGGATATGACACGATGCATCATGAGTTTGTAAGTACCATTTCATTTATTGAATTTATTTGTGTTGAATTTCTCATGTATATTTCTCTAATCTTTTTATATTTGTTTCAGGATCTGGCAATGGGATGTCCTCCAACACGAACGGAGGAGTCTTACGGATATAGTCATGGGTTGATTGCACTATTGCAAGACTTGGAGGGATGCGGTGCGGTAGTTTCATGGGAGCATTTGCGATGAGGTAATTTGGTTTTTACTTGTTGTTTGTAATTTTCATGTGAATTTATCTCATTCCATTAATGTTCTTTGTTGCAGGACTGTTGATATGGAGCGTTCTTTGCATGTGTATGGCAGTGGAAGACCAATATTTTGTATTTGATTTTCATATGGCAATACATTGCTTTGCCACATTTTGTAAAAGC
>CM035415.1:36446030-36453530 GCA_020310875.1 Ceratopteris richardii
TTTTAATATAAGAGATAAATTTAGGTTTTTGAAATCAAAATTATTGTTAGTAAAGCCTAGACTAGGATAAAGCCATCCTTGGCTTTATCAACTAGTGATAGATTTAGGAAATTTAGAGAGCAATTAGATCCCGCTATTAGGGAACTTCTTCTCTATTTGAAACGTTATCAAGAACGCAAAATGGAGGAGATGTTTAGCAATATGATGATAGAAAAGCAAGGGACACGTAGAGTCCAAGCTATTCTAAAAGAGAAAGGAAAATTTACTGGATTGAATATTACGGAATACCTGGATGCATTTGAGGAGCAAGTGCAAATCCAGGGATTGCCTAAAGATGTTTTAGTTAAATACTTTAGTCGTGTTGTTTCTAGTTCAATCCTAGAATCTATACAAGAGCATGCTGAAAAAACATGGGAGGAATTTAGAAAGGAACTTCATAAAATGTTCTACCTCGAGGATTTTAGCCAGCACAGTCGGGAAGGATTTCTGCGTTGGTTAAACACTGTTAAGAGCAATGAGTCTTTAACTCATCTTCATGGTGAGTTTATGAGACGTCTGGCTTAACTTCCTGAAGATGACAGAAATGCTATTAATCCAGATGTGATTATATATTTTCTTAAGATGCTTAATCCTGAGGATAGGGCTGAAATTGAAAGACGAATAGAGGAGCCAGGAAAAAGGTATGGGCTAACTGATGACTGGGAGAAAGTTAAAAAAGAGATAGAGGCTGTTGCTCAAATGAAGCAAAGACAAACACTTTTGTATGCTAAATCTGATGCTTCTCAGCCTAGAGAGATTCCTACTACAAGGCAAGTTGCAATGCCAATGCCTGCTACTACGGCTACGGCTAATAATGCAGCTGCCACTAAAGCTCCCATAGAATTTCAACTGGATATTCTATATAAGAAAATGGAAAATGTCATGAACATGCAAGCATCTCTTTCAAAAGAAGTTGCTAATTTGAATAAACAAGTTTATTCCATGAGCTTTAATGATCCAGGGGCTAGTAATAGTGGTACAGGGCAAGTACCACCTATTCAACCAGTTATGCCTCAGTATGTTCCACCTCAACCACTCTTTCAGCCAGCACCACGGCAAGCTCCTCAGTTTGCTGTACAACCACCCTTTCAAAGAAATAATGAGAAACGAGGGACTAGCGGCAAGCGCTGTGTTTGGTATGATAGTCAAGAGCACCTATCATTTGTTTGTGAAGAATTAAAAAGTGCTAAGGCTAATCAATTAGTTGTGGAAATAGATAGAAGATTATGTGACTTTAGGTCACGTCTTCCTTTGTCTGTCAATTGGGGCAAAGGAGGAATGAAAAAGCTTTATGAAAATTTAGCAGTCTCCGATGCAACTGCCAGTACTTCGGCTACACGATTAGAGCCAGTCAAGGATAGGCCTTCTTCAATGCCTAGCCAAAATCCATATTCAATAGAGGCACTGGTATGAGCTAGAGACGAAATAATGTGCAAGACCGCATGGAAATCTCCTCTAGATCAATCCTCTATCTTTTCTCACATTGCAAATGTTGAGGAAAAACGGAGACGAGAAGATCAACAGGATGATGTAGAAGAAAGTGATAGGAGGGTAACTAGGAGGCAAACAAGAGAAGATGAAAAGAAAACTGACAAAAAAGTTCAATTTGATGAATCAAATTTATCTCAAGAAGAGAAGAGAAAAATGATAAAGGAAGGAAAAAAGCCGATCGATGAAAATATTCAACCCCAAGAAGAACAAAAGAAAGTGGAAAAAGAAACCTCTAAACCTGAAATAAAGAAGATCAAAAGCAAAATGAAGAGAAAGGGAAGAAGAAGGCTAGAAGAGCTCCACGTGCTATTATGATTTCTGAGCTCCAAAAGAAAAATGATGCTAGGGAGATTTTAAATGACATTCTTCTAAAAAGTCAAGTAACGATGTCACTTGAGCAAGTATTTTCCATAGCGAAACCGGAGTTCAAGGACAGTTTTATTCGACTTATTAGAAGAAGACGCTTTCCTTTGCCACAAGATGAAGACATGCAAGACGTGGCAGAGGAAACCTTAGCTATGAATGATGCAGTTATATTGAGTGAAAGCGACTATGAGGATAATGAAGAATTTACAACAGGAAGTGTAAATAGAAATTTTCTAGGACCCATACAACCGGATGAAGAAATGTTAAAGAGTGAGAGTAAATTTAATTCTACTTTCTGGGCACGAGGCACACCAGAAGTAAAGATTAGAATCGGTGATGAAAAGGATTCTTGTTTAGCTTTGGCTCTCATTGACTCAGGGTCAGAGATAAACGTTATTTCGAAGAAGTTCTTGATAAATTTAGATGGCCTATTGATAAAGAGCACGGTTGGCGGATGAGAACAGCTGACAATGGCTCTGGCATTTTATTAGGTGCATGTGCGAATATGCCTATAATGATAGGTGGTGTTCGAGAAGATTTTCATCTCTTCGTTCAAGATAATTGTTCATATGAAGTGATTCTTGGACAACCATTTATAGCTAAAATGAGGATGGAAACAAAAGCAATGAATGACGGATCCGCGTATGCAAGAATTCGATCCAAATCAGGGATGGATTCTTTGCAAGTTATGACGATTTGCCCAAACCATACTAGAAATAGAAAGAGCTTAAGAAGAAATCCCATTGACTCGATCAGTCATATTTGTGATGATCCACTGGCTGTAAGAGAATATGGAGCGTATTATGATCAAAATTTCTGCTAGACTCCACTATTGAGCGAGACAATAGTGGACGTTGTTTTGATGTCTCGCCTATCAATGAATATAAATTTGAAAATTATCTAATTTGTACTCCTACAACTAGTTTTCATTATATTACTAAAGAAAACCTTACAAAAACATTTAAAAAAAAAACTCAAAAATATTTCAGACAAACCGGATTAATTTCAAGTGATGAGAAAATTGAGAGTATAATTGAATTATCAAAAAGTTCAACTTTATTAGAAGAGCTAGAAAGTGTTTCTTATGAAAGTTTAGAATCAAATCTAATAATTCTTAACTCTATTCAAGAGTATGAGATTATTAGTAAATTCATCCTAGAACATGAAGTTAGCATAGAAACAAAATACAAAACTGTAGAAAAGAAAATAAAGCCTGTAGCTCAACCCTTACCCAAAGATAGTCATGACTTACTTCGTCAAGTATCAAATGATCCTATTCTTAGAGATCGATCTAAGATAGGTCACATATTTACTGAGGAGAGTAAGAAAAATATTAAATTCGGTGATGAATTTCTTTCTCAAATTGAAAAAGAGCAGTTTTCCAAGATGATTGTTCGTCATGGTAAAGCTTTTTCTTTATTCCCTCATGAGATAGGATGTGCAGATCCAAAGTTAGTAGCTCCGATGATTATTTTCACAGTACCGCATATTCCTTGGAATCTTCGTCCGATTCCAGTTCCAAAGGATCATTTACCTGAGCTAATGAGACTGTTAAGGAGAAGATTGCCATGAGAATCTTGGAACCATCCTCAACACCATACTCTAATAGGTGGTTCACGGTATCGAAAAAGAGTGGGAAGCTACGCTTTATTCAGGATTTGCAGCCTGTGAATAAAATCACTATTAGGAATGTAGGAACGGGTCCCATTGTAGATGAGTTTGCCGAGGCATTTGCTTGTCACTCCATCTATTCAATGGGAGACCTGTATTCAGGGTACGATCAGTTTCAATTAGCAATTGAGAGTCGAGATGTGACCACAATGAGGACTCCTTTGGGGTTAGTACGTATGTGTAGTTTACCACAAGGAGCAACGAATTCTGTGGCACACATGATGAATGCTATGAATCTGGTCCTACATGACTTTATCCCAAAAGTGACGATGCCTTTTATTGATGACATTCCAATAAAAGGGTGTGTGGAAAAAGAAAAGGATGAAAGTTTAGATTCGTCTGGTTGTAGAAAGTTTGTTTCCAGCCATATTTCAGATTGTGAAAAGATATTTGAAAGATTTGAAGAGGTTGGACTAACTTTCTCCCTAGAGAAATCAACTTTTGGTGTTAATGAAGTGCTAATAGTTGGGCATTTATGTGGCCATTATGGTCGTAGACCCTATCCAGCAAAAGTTGATGCCATTAGTAGGATTTCTGAGAGATGTCGCAATGTAAGTGAAGTAAGGAGATTCCTAGGTGCATGTGTTTTCTATGTCATCTGGATCCCTCACTTTGCTCATATAGCGAATCCGCTTTATGATTTATTGAGAAAAAGAAAGAAATTCTTTTGGACTGATGAGCATTCTAGAACTATGAGGCATCTAAAGCATTTGCTTATCAATGCTCCTGTTTTGAAATGTATTGACTATACAGGAAATAAGCCTGTAATTCTAATTGTTGACACTAGTCCTATTGGTATAGGCTGGGTCATTGGGCAGGATGATGAAAAGGAGCAAAGGTACGCAGCTCGCTTTGGAGCAAAGATTCTTCATGATACTCAAAAGAATTACCCGCAAATTAAGAGAGAACTATGGGGATTAGTTACAGCTTTAAAAACAGATAAAGATTACTTTATAGGAGCTAATGTAATAGTAGAGACCGATTGTCTTCCATTAATAGGTTTAATAGCTAATTGTTCATCTCCGGATATAGCTATGCTACGATGGATAGCGTATATTGAATTCATTAACCATGCTTTTGTTCATATAGCTGGAAAACATAATACCGTTGCTGATATGCTTTCAAGAGCAAAGTTTGATAATGATAGTGAAGCATTAAATAATCATATTAATTTAATAAATTATGAAACATCTACCTATGCGTATGAAAGACTTAGAGAAAAATATTATGAAGGAGAGTGGCGAGATATAGGAAATTATTTGAGTTTGTTTCAACCTTCCCCAAGCTAGTCTTCAAATCGATTCCGGAACATCAGGAAGAAGTCCTTCAACTTCTTCTTGAAAGATGGATATCTTTGGAGACATGCTAGAGGAAAGGTTCATAACCCTCAAAGAGTACTAGGTTTGAAGGTTTTTCAAGTGCAAGTTATGCATGAGATGCACGAAAGCCTTTGGGCTGGTCATAAAGGCTTTATAGCTACATATGAAAAGATAAGGGAAAGCTACTGGTGGCCGAGGATGTATGTAACTGTTAAAGAATTTGTGAGCACTTGTAGTACGTGCCAGTTACACTCCTCTATCAAGCATAGAGATCCCCTTCACCCGACCTATCCACCTTGTATTCATTACAAGTGGGTAGTTGACCTTGTGACCATGCCTAAAAGCAATGATGGTATGAGATATATTGTTCTTGCACGAGAGGATTTGACAAACCACGTCGAAGGTAGAGTGCTTCGTTCCAATACTACTTATAATGTATGCGTATTCCTTTTGGAAGAAGTTTTATCCAGATTTGGATATATAGAAAAAGTAGTAGCAGATAGAGGAGAGTTAGATGCAAGAGAAGCGAGAGAATTCTTTGCACAACATGGAATTCGATTGTCTCTTACGACTGCCTATAACCCAGAAGCAAATGGTAAAATTGAACGAGGACATCCTTCCGTAGTGAAGGCTATTTCTAAAGCTTGCCACGGAGATATTGGTCAATGGCCAAAATATCTCCCATTTGCTCTTTGGGCTGATCGCATGACGTACACGAGAACATTTGGTTTTATGCCGGCTGAACTCATGTAGTTTCAAAAACCATTATTTCCCGTTCATACTCAGATAATTAATTGGATGAATTTAGGTTGGAAAGATAACATTTCAAGAGAGGACTTATTAGCATTTAGAATTAAGCAGTTAAAACAAGGAAATGAAAATCTTAAATAAGCAATAAAAAAATTAAAAACATCTAGGTTGAAAAATAAATTGTATTTTGATAAGAAACATAGACTAAGACCGCAACCAATAGAGAGTGGTGACTGGGTGCTTGTATATGATAGTACGTTTGATACTCAATACGATGCACGTCGGAAACTAACTAAACATTGGTTCTGACCTTACGTTGTTGTTTCAGTTTATGAAACAGGTACATATAAATTACGTAAAATTGATGGTTCTATGCTAAAGAATTTTATTGCAGGGAAAAAAATCAAGCTCTTTAGGAGAAGAGAAAGTAGTAAATTTGAATTGGACGAAGATTTCTTGGAGGACAACGAAGAAGAAGAATAAAGATGATCTGGTGAAAACATTCTAAACTTTACTTATTTTCTAGTTGTTAATATGATTTTTGATTGATGCATTATCATAATTAGTTGTGTACATTCTTCAGATAGCTTAAGAAACCTCTTAAAATTATGAAAAGTAGAATTTACGCTGAAGTAGGAACGTGCTTGAAGTGAAGATTGGGATTAGAGACCTATGGCTGTCGTATGAATAGTTGACGGAACCCTTATCTTGCAACTCCTAGTAGAAGTAGGCTTGTTTTATATAGGTAAGCTTCCTTAAAACTGACCCATTTAGCTAAAGAGATCCCAGTTCCCGCTTTAGCTTACCTCTAGATCCTTTGCTCTGATTAGGGGTTAAGCCTTTCCCCTTCATCAAAAAAGTTGCGAAGAAAAATTGAAAGCAGTACATTAATGGTTGCTGCATATGAAAAGAGGAAAAATGACAAAAAGAAAAATTATGATGAAAAAAGAGATAAAAGAAAAATCAAATCATTTCAATGAATCAGTTGTGGTCTTGAAATCACTTATGAATTCAAAAGCGGGCTATATAAGGCGGATGTATGCTAGAGGGGAGTTAGTTTTTTGTATCTTAGTGGCAAATGGTTAGGAGATGAGGATAGAAGGCCTATATAACATATGCTTTACTTATGAACAGAGTTAATAGAAGAGTTAGTACAAACACTATTTGAATGACTTCTATAGTTTCCTTCTAAAACCTGTTTCCAATTCATGCATTGAACGAAAAGGTTTAAATTCAAGTTTACATAATTTTATAAGTTTTCTTTGCGATTTGAAGATGTACTAATGATAGAAGCATTTTTTATATCTAAAGACTATTTGCATTTGAGCCATGAATAAGTTTCAAAAGAATTTGATATTGCTTTCTATGATCTGCAGGTTTGGCCCATCGAGGACGATGTGCAGGATTGGCCGGGGCGAATGTCGGAAAGATTTCAACCTTTCTGTTGATGACCAAAGAAAATGAAAACAACTTTATTGGTGATCTCAAACCTTTTATATCACTGTTAATCAGTTGTGTTGATTAGAATTAACTATTTTGAAAGTGTTTACAGGTGTGAATGATGAAGCACAACATATGTTCATATTAGGGTTTACCCTAATTTTACATTTAATGAGTTTTATGTTCAAAAATTATGGGTATTCAACCCTAGGATTTCATAAGTTCATATGATTTTATGTCAGTTGGGTTAATCCAAAGGGTCTCAAAAGATTCTAATGGGTTACTGTTAGGGTTTATGTCAATATCAATGAGTTAAGATAGGGTTCAGAAGGATTTTAATGGGTTATCAGGGGTTACCAAAGGGTTTCAAGTAAGTTTTCAAGGACTTTATTGAATTTTAAGGGTTAATATAACATGTATATAA
>CM035415.1:36458530-36993530 GCA_020310875.1 Ceratopteris richardii
TGGAAAATTAGGTTTAATTTTACCTGATGAAAACATTGAGTGTATAATTGAACTTTCACAAATACTACCTTATTAGAAGAGCTAGAAAGTGTTCCCAAGAAAATTTAGAATCAAATCTGATTCTTCTTAACTCTATTCAAGAATATGAGATTATTAGGGAACTCATCCTAGAACATGAAGTTAATATAGAAACCAAATACAAGACTGTAGAAAAGAAAATAAAGCCTATAGCTCAATCCTTACCCAAAGATAGTCATGATATATTTTGATGAGTATCAAATGACCTTATACTTAGAGATCGATCTAAGATAGGTCATACGTTTACAGAGGAGAGTAAGAAATATCTTAAATGTGGTGACAAATTTCTATGTAAAATAGAAAAACAGTTTACAAATTAATATTTATGTACTATGTGATTGTACTTTGTGATTAGATCATGTTTTAAAAGACATAAACGTACATCTTGATTTCTGAGTTCATGTTTACTAACCCTAAGTGCTTTAATTGTTTTAAGAACATTTATAATTAATAAGTCTCATATTTTGATACAGACTTTGATATTTATATTTAATAGTTAATGAAAATTATATATATATATATATATATATATATATATATATATATATATATATATATATATATATATATATATATATATATATATATATATATATATATATATATATATATGTGTGTGTGTGTGTGTGTGTGTGTGTGTGTAAGCTAAATAAAATAAGGAATATATATATATATATATATATATAATTATTTAGAAATTTATAAAAGTAACATTAAGTAAATAATTAAATTACTATATTTAATTGATATAATTATTTATTGTAGTTAATATATTTTATTTATTAATATAAAATTCTCTATGTGTATTTTAGTTCATCTATGCTTATGTGTTAGTCAAAAATAGATATGTATAAGTTAGTTTATCAGTATGCATGTTAAATAACTAAGTTAACTAATTGAAAATTTTAGTGAAGTGATTGTGGATGCATTCTCACATGCACTCTTATGCAGATATATATTAATATGTGTGTTTTGTTTGTTTTTTTAAATTTAATCGTCTTGTGCAGGTACATGATCGGATGGGGAGAGAGAGAGAGGGAGAGATAGATAGAGAGAGAGAGAGGGACAAAGAGAGAGAGAGAGAGAGCCTTCCGGTGGTGCTGTCCGCATGCATAGAAAATGGTGAAGGGGGAGAGAGAGAGAGATAGATAAGCGAAGGTTCAACTGAGCCAGGCTCTGTGCCCTGTTATGCTTCCATGTTGTTGACTATCATACTTCTTTGACTCTCGATAGTCAATTCTATCACACCTTGCACCATCATATTTATGGGATGCATGGTCTGTGAGCAGACAACCAGCCAGGTTGGTTCCTACAGAGGCTATTTTCTCACCGCCATGGTTTCCTTTTTCATTGGAATTTGAAGTGTCCCCTCATCATTCTTGACTTTTCCAACACAGCAAGCACACTCAAACGAAAGGTCCAGCCCGTTCCATAATTGATGAAACAATTGGCAGAGGAAGAAGACATGCAACGCTGGCTGGAGATTGCCTCATGCTATGTTGCTTTTTATCTTTTCAATCTGTGACATCTTCGGAGTCTAATTTTCTGAGTTCTAAGATGAACTACAAATCACACTACGTCTCTTTGCCTTCCTTTCTTCTTCGCTCACACACAGATGCAGCTGTGGTACTGTAGTCAAGGGCCACCATCTCTATTTCTCTACCATTGCCTAGAGTTTTTGTAGATGGTGATTGTATGTGTTTGTGCATATAGTTGCTTGCACTCATGGTCTGATCCTCCTCCGTCAAGCTCTGATAGAGCGAAGACACGATCAAAAATGGGAAAAAAGAGGCAGAAGAGAGAGAGAGAGAGAGATGGATACCAGGTTGTTGCTCTCGTGCACGAGAGATTTGATCCTTAGATAGGAGAGAGAGAGATGGAGAGAGAGAGAGATAGATTTTATTTTCCCTCCCTCTTCATGTCTGCAGATGCATATCGCGCGAAGGTTAGAGAGAGAGAGAGAGTAGGCATGTATGTGTATTTATAGATATATATGCATGTAAGTTTGCACGTGTTATGTATGATGCATGTATGCATGTGATGTGATGCATGTATGCATGAGTAAAGTATGCATTTATGCATGAGTAAAGTATGCATGTATGCATGAGAAGATAGGTATGCATGTGTATTTCTGCTTATACATGTATGTAAGGAAGATATGCATGCATGCATGTATATGTGAGTGCATGTGTGCATGTATGTAAGAATGTGAAGTATGCATATATACATGAGTGAGATATGCATGTATGCCTGTGAATGTATGCATGTGTGCATGTACATATGTAGTGTGAGTTAATGCATATGCATATGAGTGAGAAGTGCATGTATGCATTAGTGTATGCATGTAAGTATGAATGTATGTATGCATATGAACTAAAATGTATGCATGTGCATATCTCTTTGAATAGGATGCATATGTAAGTATGCGTCTATGCATGTATGTTAGTGAGAAGTCCAAGTGCATGAGTGATATGCATATATGTTAGTATGTGTGCATGTACATATTGAAGTTAGTGCATGTGCATATGATAGGTACATGTGTGCATGAGAGAATGAATACATATATGCATGTACATATTAGATGTAATGCATATGCATATGAATTGTGAGGCATGCGTTTGTGCATGTATGTTAGAAGTATATGTATGCATATAAAGATGATGCATGTATGCAAGTGGATGTGTGCATGTATGTTAGCATATGTAGTATGAATGTGTATGCATGTATAGTTAATATATGCATCTGAAGTGTGATGTATGTATGCATACATATATAATAGAATGCATGTGCATATGAGAGAGTGTATATGCATATATGAAGTAGATAGGTAATATAAGTAAATGTATGTTTTTATGCCTATTTAAAGTAAATGTGGGTATGAGTTAGATACATGTGTGTACTTGTACATAAATGCATAATAGGTATAAATGAGATTGCATTAGAAGTACATGTTAGTGTAGTAATATGCATGTTAAGATAATATTTGTATAAAAGCATCTTAAATAAATATATTTATATGAGGATATATGTGAGTATGTAGTTACATAAACATAAGAGGAATAATTAACATGTGATCGCATATTTTTAAATTATGTTAAGTTTTGAATATTAGATTAACAAATGAGTGTTTTATATTAATAAAAGCATAATTATGTTTGTTTAATGGTCTCGTGCAGATCATTGTGAAGAAAAGATGATGAGCACTGAAGAAGATTTGACGAGATTACGAGATAGAAGCTGCTTTTATGCCACTAATTTTAGTTCATTATATTATATTTTAAATTATTAAATTTTTCTATAGGAATATTTTAAGAGCTGTATTAGAACTCTTTACAAGCATTTGTATAGGTCTAGATTTGATTCTAAAGTTTTTCGTACTTTCATTTTAGAGTTTAATTAAATTTTTATATTGCACCTTCTTATGTCTAAGATTTTAGCATTGAGAAGCAAATCTGTTACTGAAAATAAAGAAATAGTTCTTTTGTTTTAGGAACGCTTCTACCCGTGCCTGTTGAAAATACGTTTACTCAAATTAGTGAAAACAAGATTAGTAGCAAAACTGAAGTAATAGAAATAGTTAAAGATCAAGTTGTAGATGAATCTTTATGTTCTGTAGAATACGATCGTAAATTATCTAGAGTTTTGTCTTTACTCTCAATTGTCTTACGTGAACTAGAAAATAGAGAAGATTTGTTTCCTCCAACCTTACAAAGAAATACTCTTCCAAAACAAAAAGAAAACATCGTAATTGATATAATCAAATATAGAATAATTAGTGAAGAATTAATTTTTCCTTCATATTTAGATGCTATATCTAGGTATAGAAACACACTTTTAAATGGACCATAGTGTTCTACTTTTCATGAATACGAATATTGCATCTACAAGCAAGACTCCAACTAAAAAAGAAAATAGATAGCCCTTTTATTCTAGATACACTTTTACCTGCTCCATTAGAAAATAATACTACACAAATCAACAAAAGCAAGGATAGTATAGAAGGAGTAGAAAAAGTGAAAGATCATATTGTAACCGAAACTTTATACTCTTCACCTAACGATTATAGAGTGTCTAGATTTAGAACTTTTTGTTCAATTGCTTTTCCTGAATTTGACAAAAGAGAGATCTTATTTCCACCTTCCCCTAAAAGGAAAAATCAATATGAAAATGATGAGGTAGATATTATTAAAAAATGTAATTCTGAAGCGTACTAAGAAACACCCTGCGTGTAGTCACACGGTGAGGTTAGTGTGAATCTTTTGGATGAGTGTCTGCCTCCCTTCCCACCCCTATACAACAATTTGGTGAACCCGACGTGAAGCATGACGATAGTGTGTTTAGGGTTTTCGTTGTATTTTTCAGTTTTTTATTTAAATAATTAACTTTATCTTGTTCTTGTATGCAGGAAAGTGAAGAAAGAAGCTGCAACGAGAGGTAAAGATTTTTCTACTTACCTTTTATGACGTGAGCACCTCCACGGGAAAAAGGATTATCTAACCGGAGGAGCTTCGTCACTTTGCTCCCCACCTATCAATATACAAGAAGATGAAGACTTATTCACATTCACCTTTAGGTTTGTACTTAGGTTTAAATTACTAAGAAACAAAAATTGTAAAAATATATCACATGCACTTTAGAACCTCTGCATCAAGCAAACTTCAAGTGAGGTGCTTTTCAAGTTTTTTTATTTCATTCACATCGCTAAAAATGAAGGTTCTCTTCATTTGTACTAGAACTTAGGCACATTATACTTGCATTTAAAAAAAAAGCATTGAAACATTTTTGCATTAGGAAAGATAGTTTTTATTTAAAGCACTTAAGCAACTTCATATTCAATCTTAGGATAATTTTATAATATACTCGAAAAGGTTTATTTTATAAACACCAAAAAGAAAGATTTTATTTTTAAAGAGAAAGATTGTTTGTTTGCTTTATAGTTATTTCATTACACAAAAAAAAAATATTAGCACAAAAAGAGTTTTAGGTTTAAAGTTCTTTTTGATTTAGAGTTGTTGCTTTTATTTCTTTCTTGTTTTATCCATCATCCATTTAAGAAAATATTATTAAGAAAATTCGTAGTAATTTTTGTTCTATTTAATATATTAAAAAAAATCAAAAAGATCTAAATTAAGAAAATATATATTAAAACTTATATACTCATATAAAATTTATTAGAGAAACCTTTGGAATTAAATATTCAAAGGCTTAAAATAATAATAAGTAGTTTCTAAAATTAAAAAATTCATAAAGTAAAAGAAAAATTTCAATTATAAATCAAAAAGATCAAGTCTAGGTATAAGTTTAGGATTAAGTAAACATAGTATTAATAGTAAATCCTAGGGTGTGACAAAGCAAACATTCGTGGCTTTATCATTATAGGTTTAGGGAGTTTAGGAAACAATAAGAACCTGCCATTAGAGAGCTTCTACTCCATTCAAAGCTTTAAGAAGAATGCAAAATGGAGGAGATGTTCAAAAATATGATGATTGAGAAGCAAGGAACACAAACAGTCCAAGCCATCTTAAGAGAAAAAGGCAAATTCACTGGCTTAAACATTACAGAGCACCTGGATGCATTTGAGGAGCAAGCGCAAATCCAAGTTTTACCTGATGATGTTTTAGTGAAATATTTTGGTCGTGTTGTTTCTAGTTCAATCCTAGAAAGTATACAAGTTCACACCAATAAACCTTGGAAAGAATTTAGAAAAGAATTACATAAGCAAGGAGTCCTTAACTCATCTTCATAGTGAGTTTATAGGGCTGAGGTTGAGAGACGTATAGAAGAGCCTGGAAAAAGATATGGCGTGACCGACGACTAAGAAAAAGTAAAAAGAGAAATAGAGGTTGTTGCTCAAATGAAGCAAAGGCAAACAATTTTGAATGCTAGATCAAATGCTTTTCAGCCTAGGGAGATTCCTGTTGCAAGGCAAACTGACATGCCAATGCCTACAACTACGGCTACGGCTAACAATACTGTTGCCCCTAAAGCTCCGATAGAATTTCAACTAGATATTCTATCTAAATAGATGGAGAATGTTATGAACATGCAAACAAATCTTTCTAAAGAGGTTTCCCAATTTAATAACAAAGTATACACCATGAGTTTTAATGATCCTGGAGCTAGGAGTAGTGGTGTAGGGCAAGCACCACCCATACAACCAATTATGCCACAATACATTCCTCCTCAGCCAATTTTCTAGCCACCTCAACCTACTCAATTTGCTTCTCAGCCAGCCTTTCAAAGAAATACTGAAAGAAGAGGGACTAGCGAAAAGCAATGTGTGTGGTGTGATAGTCAGGAGCATGCAACTTATGCATGTGATGAATTAAAGAGCACGAAGGAAAATCAATTATTTGTAGAAATTGATAGAAGATTGTGTGACTTTAGATCACAACTTCCTCTATCCGTCAGTTGGGGCAAAGGAGGTATGAAAAAGCTATTTGAAAACTTAACAATGTCTAATACAACTACTAGTACCTCAACTGCTAGATTAGAGCTAGCCGATGATAGGCCTCTTTCTATGCCTAGCCAAAATCCTTATTCGATTGACCCACTGGTAAGGGGTACAAATGCAATAATGTATAAAACTGCATGGAGATCTCCTGTATATCAAGCCTTTGTTTACTCTCACATTGCTAATGTTGAGGAAAAATGGAGATGAGATGATATGCAGGATGATGTAGAAGAAGGAGATAGGAGGGTGACTAGGGGATAGATGAGAGAGGATGAAACGAAAACTAAAAAGTACAATTTAAGGATACAAATTTATCTCAAGAAGATAAAAGAAAGATGATAAAGGAAGGCAAAAAGCCAACAAATGAAAATATTCAATCACAGGATGATCAGAAGAAATCTGAAAAAGAAAATACTAAACCTGAACATAAAGATGACCAGAAACAAAGTGAAGAAAAAGGAAAAAAGAAGGGTAAAAGAGCTCCATGTGCAATAATGATTTCGGAGCTCAAAAAGAAGAACGATGCTAGGGAAATCTTAAATGATATACTTCTAAAAAGTCAAGTAACAATGTCTCTTGAACAAGTTTTTTCCATAGCCAAACCAAAGTTTAAGGACAATTTTATTGGACTGATTAGAAGGAGACGTTTTCCATTGCCACGAGACGAAGATATGCAAGATGTGGTAGAAGAAACTCTAGCTATGAATGATGCAGTCACATTAAGTGAGAGTGATTATGAAGATGATGAAGAATTTACAACTGAAAGCGTAAATAGAAATTTTTTAGGATCGATACAGCGTGATGATGAGATGTTAAAAAATGAAAGTAAGTTCAACACTACTTTTTTCTGGGCACAAGGCACACCAAAAGTGAAAATTTGAATTGGAGATGAAAAGGATTCTTGTTTAGCTCTTGTATTACGTTCCAGTTACATTCCTCTATCAAGCATAGAGACCCTTTGCATCCCACCTATCCACCTTGTATTCAATACAAGTGGGTAGTTGACCTTGTGACCATGCCTAAAAGCAATAGTGGTATGAGATACATCATTCTTGCACGAGAAGATTTGACAAACCACATTGAGGGTAGAGAACTTCATTCCAATACTACTTATAATGTATGCGTATTCCTTTTAGAAGAAGTATTATCAAGATTTGGATATATAGAAAAAGTAGTATCAGATCGAGGTGAGTTAGATGTTAGAGAGGCAAGAGAAATCTTTCACATCATGGAATTCGATTGTCTCTTACGATTTCCTATAACCCAAAAGCAAATGGAAAAATAGAAAGAGGGCATACTTCCATAGTGAAGGCTATTTCAAAAGCTTGCCATGGAGATATTGGACAATGGCCAAAATATTTCCCATTTGCTCTTTGGGCTGATAGAATGACATACATGAGAACAACTGTTTTTATGCCAACTAAACTCATCTACTGTCAGAAGCCAATATTTCCCATACATACTCAGATAGTTAATCGAATGACTTTAGATTGGAAAGATAATGTTTCAAGAGAAGAATTATTAGCGCTTAGGATTAAACAACTAAAACAAGGTAATAAAAATTTAAAAGAAGCAATTAAAAAATTAAAAACATCACGATTGAAAAATAAAATATATTTTGATAAGAAACATCGACTGAGGCCGCAACCAATAAAGAGTGGTGATTGGGTGCTTGTATATGATAGTACTTTTGATACTCAATACGATGCAGGTCGTAAACTAACTAAACGTTGGTTCGGACCTTATATTGTTGTTCTGATTTTTGAGACAGGTACTTATAAATTACGAGAATTCGATGGTAGTATGCTAAGAAATTTGATTGCAGGGAAAAGAATAAAGCTGCTTAAAAGAAGAGAAAGCAGTAAGTTCTAGATGGATGAAGACTTCCTGGAGGATGAAGAAGAAGATGAAGAATAACTAAGTGAATTAATTCTAATTATTCTTTAATATTTATTTTTCTTTTCATGCCCTTTATAAATAGGGTTTTATTTGTTTCTCATATAAAGAGGAAATTTATTAAAATTACATAAATAATGATTGAGAAATTAAAGTGGGAATATGTATATAAGTTGAAGATCTAATTTAGGGAACTTATAATGTGTTGTGATGATAGGAGAGTGGAACACTTGAACTGGGACCCTTAGTAAAAGAAAATTTACATTATACTAGTAGACTTCTTTACTTTCTGAACCTGCTTAGCAAATGAGATCCTAATTCTGGCTGTAGCATATTTCTAGATCCTCTACTCTGATTAGGGGTTAAGCCTTTCCCCTTAATTAAAAAAGTTGTGAAGAAAAAGAAAAGAGGAAAATGAGAACATGAAGGAGTATATTAATGGCCACTGCAAGATGGGGAAAAAAAAGAGTACAAAGAAAAAGAAAAAGAAAAATATGATTCAATTGTGGTCTCGAGACCACTTTTGAAATACTATGCGGGTTGTATGAGGCAGAGGTATGCTATAGAAGAATTAGTTACATGTATCTTACAGCAGACCTCTAAGAAATAAAAGAAAGCATACTTATATAAATTAAATTTTACTTAAGAACAGGGTTAATGGAATGATAAGTACCTCGATTATCTAAATAACCATTATAGGATTTTCTAAAGTTGTATTTTTTACTGTATGCATTGACCAAAACGATTTCCAATTCGTATTAATGAACTTTTGGGAATTTTCTTTAATATCAAAAACATAATTAGAAATTAAAAACATTTTTTATAAGATTATTTAGAGTTAAGTTATAGATTTTACAAAAGAATTTCATACTGCTTTCCATGGAATTGCAGGTTGGCCCATCGAGGATGATGTGTAGGTTTCATGGGGGCAGATGTCGGAAGTATTTCCTCACTTGAATTAATATATGGAAAAATAAAAATGTTTTGAACCTTGTAGTAGGGACAAAGCTTTCTTCATATTCAATGCCATGTTGTTGCTTATATCCTTTGGATACTAGTCTTGCTTTGTACTCGTCTAATGTGCCATCTGATTTGTATTTAACTTTATAAAGCCACTTAACTCTTATGAGTTGATGATTTATGGGTAGAAACAAGGATCCAAGTCTTGTTCTTCTCGATTGCATCCATTTCCACTTGCATAGATTTTTCCCACTCAGGTTGACTTTCAGCTTCTTTGTAGTTAGAAGGCTTAAGAATTTGTTGGATATGATGCATCAATGCATATTTTACATAACGACTTTGTTCTCATTGTTGCTATTTATAAATTAACAAAAATAACATTAAGTAAATAATTAAATTATTATATTTAATTGATATAATTATTTAGTGTAGTTAATATATTATATTTATCAATATAAAATTCTACGTGTGTATTTCAGTTCATCTATGCTTATGTTTTAGTCAAAAATAGATATCTATAAGTTAGTTTATTAGTATGCATGATAAATAACTAAGTTAACTAATTGAAAGTTTTAGTGAAGTGATTGTGGATGGATGCTCACATGCACTCTAATGCAGATATATATAAATATGTGTGTTGTGTTTTTTTTTTAATTTAATGGTCTCCTACAGGTACATGATCGGACGGGGAGAGAGAGAGAGAGAGAGAGAGAGAGAGAGAGAGAGAGAGAGAGAGAGAGAGAGAGAGAGATTAGGAAAGAGCCTTTCGATGGTGTTGTTGGCATGCATAGAAAATGGCGAAGGGAGAGAGAGAGAGAGAGAGAGAGAGAGAGAGAGAGAGAGAGAGAGAAGCAGAGGTTTAGTTGAGCTAGGCTCTCTGCCCTGTTATGCTTCCATGTTGTTGACTATCATAGTTCTTGGATTGTCGATAGTCAATTCTATCACACCTTGCACTATCATATTTATGGGATGCATGGTCTGTGAGCAGGCAACCAACAGGTCATGGCTATTTTCTCACTGCCATGGCTTCCTTTCTCCATCCGAATTTGAAGTGTCCCCTCATCCTTCCCAGCTTTTCAAACACAGCAAGCACACTCAAAGGAAAGGTCCAGCTGGTTCCATAATCGATGAAACAACTGGCACAAGAAGAAGACATGCAGCACTAGGTGGAGATTGCCTCATGCTATGTTGCTTTTTATCTTTTCAATCTGTGACATCTTCGGAGTCTAAGATTCTGAGTTCTAAGATGAACTAAGAAGCACACTGCATCTCTTTGCCTTCCTTTCTTCTTTGCTCACAGACAGATGCAGCTGTGCTACACTAGTCAGGGGCCACCAGCTCTATTTGTCTACCATTTGCTAGAGATTTTGTAGATGGTGATTGTATATGTTTGCGCATATATTTGCTTGCTCTCATGGTCTGATCCTCCTCCGTAAGGCTCCGATAGAGGGAAGACACGATCACAAATGGGCAAAAAGAGCCAGAAGAGAGAGAGAGAGAGAGAGAGAGAGAGAGAGAGAGAGAGAGAGCTAGAGATAGAGAGAGAGAGAGAGATGGATACCTACTTATTGCTCTGGCGTGCGACAGATCTGAGCCTTAGATAGGAGAGAGAGATGACGAGAGAGAGAGAGAGAGATGGATACCCGGTTGTTGCTCTGGCATGCGATAGATCTGAGCCTTAGATAGGAGAGAGAGAGATGGAGAGAGAGAGTGAGATAGATTTTCTTTTCCCTCCCTCTTCATGTCTGCATACGCATATCACGCGAAGGTCAAAGAGAGAGAGAGAGAGAGAGAGTCTGTGACTTCGCAAGTCGCAGATGTCGCAACCCGGCTGAATCGGATATTCGGGAGAACGCCATTTCGAAGGGCACAACAGTTCAGATATTGGTGGAGCTCACCACAATCGGGATACATGGAGATCCATGATGGGTTGCGGGCAAAAGAGTAGCAATAGAAGTGTCCACGGATGTCGCTGCGGCAGCCAAAGTAGCGTTTCAAGAACCATCTCCCACCGATGTCCGAGCATCTCTCTAGACCACAACAAAAGAAGTATGGCCTGATTGTAGGAGCTTGATTGCCATGCAAACAACAGATATTCCTGCACCTAGAATAAGAATCTCAATGCCGGCCATCACCGGTAGTAGAAGTCATCAGAGGGTGGCGTACTTCAGTGCATGCAGGTAGAGTTCTGAATTATAAATCATCAGAGGGTGGCGTACTTCAGTGCAAGCAGGTAGAGTTCTGAATTATAAGTCATTAGAGGGTGGCGTACTTCAGTGCATGCAGGTAGAGTTCTGAATTATAAGTTAAAGGTAGTTGTTTATAATATGGTCGTGCAAACATAAGTTTTGAATTATAAGTTAAAGGTAGTTGTTTATAATATGGTCGTGCAAACATATTGTCATGGCCCTATATTTCTATCCAGCCATTTATGGTGCTTGGGTCGTATTCCCTGCTGTGTGAAATTGTGTGCAACTATAAGACGAGTGGGTTCCGTGACATCCTCTGCACTGCAGACCGGCTTGGAGTGTCCTCCAACATGCGGGCTAAGAAGCACCATGGGCATGTGTGCCGAGCCTTCCTTTCCTCACCGTTCTTGGGAATTTCGGTTGTCCCTCAAGCCATGGGTAGATGCCCGGTAACGGGAATGTCCCTTGTCACTCCTAGGCGGGTCTTGGGTTCCTTGACGATTGCATGCCGTGAGTCGGCTCATCTTGGACGGCCACCTCCTATCTTTGAGTTAAGGTACTTCGGGGTTGGCTTGGGCTTCGCCGGCCTCCCCATGTTGGTTCTGGATAGAGCTTTCACTTCGCACTTAGATGTGCATTTCATCGTTTGACGGTTGTCCCACAAAAGCATGCTTGTCTACATGCCGCTGTTCTCATCTTTTGGGTTTATGTTCGCTTCTGCTATCTTGAGGCCTTTGGGCCGTTTTCATTTGAGGGATGTGCAAGTTAGCTTGTCTTGGATGGCTACCCGTTTCTTTCAAATAAGTTTGGTTCCGTGCATTTAAGAAGGAGCCCCTTCGGTTTTGGGTTGCTCAAGGGCAAAGGCCCGTTTTGCAACTCCCTTGTACTTCTTGTGTTCCATGCGGGTTAGGCCCAAGAAGGAAACCTCTTGGACTTGAGTTTGTAGTTATTTGCTACATTTGGTATCAGGGCTTCAACTCTCATGGTCGGATGCATGTGAGCCATGGACAGGGCCATGGATGAGCCATCAGACAAGGGGAGAAATTTTAGTTTCTGTGGAAATGAAGTGAGCTCCTTCGGCAATGTGCTTCGCATGGGACGTTGACCATTCGACAAAAATATGGAAAATTTTTTCTTTTGGTTATGTGAGCTTTAAGACAAGCATTTGGCTTCCTTTCGGGCCATTGACAAAGCAAGATTTTAGTAGCCGATTGGTTTTAAGGCCCGACTGGCACAGTTCATGGGGCGGAGTGGTAGTCGTCTCATTCTTTTGGATCCTTGTGTAAGGCACGTTCTATTCACCTAGTTATGTGTTTGTGGACTGAGCCTTTGTGGCCACCCTCTCCCATTCGTATCCCTCTTAGGCTGGACCCGTGTGGGATGTGCCCCGTTTTTCCCCTCTAAGGAGGGAGCTTGATCCTTCATAGATGAGCAAGGTTTCCGTGAAGTCAGGGCTTGGTGCAAATGTGGATCAGGGAGTTGAACATGGTTCTTCTATTCGGATTGTTGGTTGGTTGTGCTCACCAGATCCCTTTGAGACGGAG
Organism: Ceratopteris richardii; assembly: GCA_020310875.1. Lineage (NCBI taxonomy): Eukaryota > Viridiplantae > Streptophyta > Polypodiopsida > Polypodiales > Pteridaceae > Ceratopteris > Ceratopteris richardii. The sequence continues at coordinate 36,471,652 of CM035415.1, forward strand.
GCTAGTTGTGTGTGGGCCGGTGGGTTCAAGATGGTTCTCCCGTTTGGGCCGGTTATATTGGTTTAGCCCGTGGGACCGTTGAGTTTGGGGCAAGTGTGTGAGTTTGGGCCGTCAAGTTGAACATGGTTCTCTCGTTCACACTGTTTGTGTGGGATGCACCCATGGGACTGATTGAGGCCGGGGCAATTGTTATGTGGGTTGATCGACGGGCTTGGAAATGTCTCCTGCTCACTCGTTCCATTTGTGGGATCGTGCTTGGGGGTCCTTTCAAGGAGGAGGCAAAGCGTTTGAGCATGCACCGATAGGCTTGGACATGGTTCCTTCCCATTCCTGCCATTTTGGTTGGAATTGCTTGTAGGTTCCCTTTGAGGTGGGGGCTAGTGTGGAAGTTTTACCTGTGGGTCCTTTCAAGGCCGAGGTTACGTAAGTGTAAGTTTTGTGGGAAAAAGGTAGCTAGGGTGATAGGCAGTTATGTTGAGGTCTTCCTTGCGCAGCTAGTGTGTGTGAAGGTTTAGGCCAACAGGACCCCTTTGAGGCCGAGGCAAGTTTGCAAAAAGTTGGTCCCTGGGGGTTCCCTTCGAGGCAGGGGGCAAGTACGGTTCAGTAGGAGGCTAAGAGGCAGTGATGTTAAGGTCCCTGTCATGCGATCTGAACCTATATGTTCCCTTTGATGCCGAGGCAACGTTGGATAAAAGAGGGAACTTGTCGGCGGGCAGTGACGTTGAGGCCCCCCTCGCATAGTAGGTAAAGCAAGAGAGTCCGTAGGTTCCTTTGAGATCGGGACAAGTAAGATGGATGGTCAATGGGCAATGATGTAAAGATCCCCCTCCTTCAAACCATGTGTGTCAAGTCGCTCGCGGGCTCCCCGGAGACCAGAGCAAGTGTGAGAGTTGTGGTAGACGGGAATGACAATGTTAGATCCCCTTCGTTCGTGTCATTTTTGGGTTTGGAGTCCGCAGGTTCGAGTGAGACTAGGACAAGCTTTTGGGTTATGGCCGGCATAGAGTGACAAAGGTCTCCATCATCCGTGCCTTGTCGTGAGAGCACCCACGAGATCCCTTTGAGGCTAGGGCATAGTTTGAGTAAGTTTCCTCCATGTTCTCTTGGGGGTCGGGGCAAAGTAAGGTAACTCGCCTACGGGTTCCCTTCCAAGTCAAGGCTTGTGTGCAAAGGATGGCTCATGGTTTTCCCTTTGGAACCCAGGTTATCATGGAAAAGGATTGTGGTCGATGTAAGAGTAAGCCGCCATATGGGCATTGTGTTCGTGCCGTGAGCTTGAAATCTTTTTGGGCCGAGGATAGGCTCGTGTTGGATGAGGTTGGAACTATCAAGGGGCATATGATGGGTGTCCGCTAGGCGGGTGTAATGGGATCCATCATTTCTTGGTAGTTGGGCAAGCTAGGCTAAAAATATGGTGGATGTATGGAGTGGCTCAAAGTGGTTGTGTCCATCTCATTGGGAATTTTCAAACCTTGGCCGGCATGAACGTAAGTCGCTTGATGCGCAGCCCATCCGCGTGTTGACCAAAGTGCTTGTGGGCCGACGATAGGCCTCTTCTTTCGGTGGGAATTACCTTGGTCAGTGTAATGGTGCAACATGCCCTGATGATTGTAGCTTATTGGAGCGGAAACAAAAAGGATGTGTGTTTGGAGTGGCAAAGAGGTCTATTCCACCACAAATTGGATTTGACCCTCATTTGCATGTCTGATCGGGTAGGGGCATTCTTCTTTATGAGAACGGCTTTGAGTCTTGGAAAGTCACTAAGGTTCTTTCCTTGAGCAAAAGGGCCCATTTTGTTGCATGGTGACAAAGAGGCAATGTCTTCATGAGATCGGCTTGGAGCCTTAGTTTGACACTCAGGTTTTTGCCTTGTGGGAAAAGGCCCACTTTTATCGCATGGTGACAAAGGGGTATGTGGATGACTAAATATGAATAGACTTTAGGGGATTGATCACCCCTCTTGATGATAAGAGTTTTCTTGGAAGTTCTAAGAACTTAAGGCACAAATCTACCGTGTGGATGATAGAAGGGCATGTGAACCTTCAAAGGTGAATTGAGTTAGAAGACCACACACCCTTCTTGACGATAGGATCTTTGTGAAAGTTCTTGGATGTAAAGTAGCATATTCTGGCTACAGAGAGGTAAAGTGCTTTGACCCAAAGTGCAAGGTATGTTTAAGTGCAGAATTTCGCTCATGTGGAGCTTGGCTTTGTCCCGATGCAGTCGGAGTGGGGCAACTCCTTCCTTCTTAGTCTTTTGCTTCTAGCCAAACTAGCAGTGTTAGGTTTGCAGCTCTTTGCACAAGTAAGTTTCCCTTAGATATGCATTTGCACGACAATCCATGGTAGTAAGGATAGTGCTCCAATTTTGAGAGAAAGAACACCATGGAGAGTCTCAAAAGACATTAACGAAATGTCAGCCCTGCAGCTACACCGCTAACGGGAATTAGATTAGCACCCATAGGTGAAATTCCCAAGGATGAGAAATCTGTTTGAGAGGGGGTGAATATGTGATGGCCCTATATTTCTATCTAGCCCCTTGTGGTGCTTGGGTGGTATTCACTGCTGCGTCAAATTATGCATAACTATAAGGGGAGTGGATTCCATGACATCGTGTGCACTGCGGACTGGCCTAGAGTGACCTCCAACGTGTGGGCTAAGAAGCACTATGGGCATGTGTCCCCAGCATTCCCTTGTTCACCGTTCTTGGGAACATTGATTGTCCCTCGAGTCGTGGGTAAATACCTTGTAATGGGAGCATTCCCCGTCTTTCCTAGGTGGGTCTTAGGTTCCTTGACAATTGCAATCTGTGAGGTCAGCTCATCTTGGACAGCCACCTCCTATCTTTGTTTGAAGCAGTATTTGATAAATATGAAATCAACATGCAAGAAAACTCGAGAAAGACATGCACGTCTCGCTTATTTGGCTAGAGGAGCTTGGTATCACAAGTGCCTCGATTACCTTTATCTCCACATCCGGGATCTCAGCACGTGCCAACCTCCGACAGCGCAAGTGACGTAGTGGGATAATTTTACCGAGGTCTGCACAACCGGATGAGGTTCAGCGCTCCATTTTGAAGAGGATATGGGAGGGTCTCTTCAACTTCAACTTCCCAGAAGCAGTCTGGGACTCTGCAAGATCAGCAACTTGAAGCACTTCTACAACGAATGTTCGACCTATTTACAGCGATCAGCAACTTGAATATGGCCAAGAATCTTGACCGGGACGAATTATCGGCCATTATTTGTGTCTTATGGTAAAGATCAATGACGGAGATGGGGGACTCGCAAGTTGCTGGATTAACGTCTCCAACCTCCACAAAACTACTCACCAAACGTGGTGGGGAAAATTCGACTTCATTTAAAGCTTTTTACCAATCCTAGTAGCGCGTAATACTAATTTTTATTTGTTTCATGTATCAACTATATATATATAAATATATATATATATATATATATATATATATATATATATATATATATATAGAGAGAGAGAGAGAGAGAGAGAGAGAGAGAGAGAGAGACGTGTTTTTGTTTGTATGTGTGCCTAATATGCACACATTGACTTGAGTTGTTTATCCACATTCAATACTGAAATCATATATATATATATATATATATATATATATATATATATATATATATATATATATATATATATATATATATATATATACTTTCACGTAGATATACGAATTCATGTATTCATAGTTATAATTTATCAGTGATCTTTATTGTAGCAATTTATACAAAACGAACATATACAATACCGTTGTACAAAGTTAATGAGAGATGTGCTCGAAATAAGATCATATATATATATATATATATATATATATATATATATATATATATATATATATATATATATATATATACGTAGATATACGAATTTATGTACTCATAGTTATAATTCAACAGTGATCATTATTATAGCAATTTATACAAAACGAACATATAGCGTTGTACAAAGTTAATGAAAGATTTGCTAAGGTCATATGCAACTGCTAGACTTCTGTCTATAATTAATGAACTTGTATATATGCTAGAAACATAAGGTCGAGAGCATGTTGTTGATCACATGATATAAGATCCATATGCATGGTTTAAATCACTTATTATGAAATGCACACTAAACCTACTAGTATGGTACTAGTATGTTGGTAGACCTATATGCTACTGGTAATATTATGAATACGACTAGCATAGAACAGTAGGCATATACAAGATTAATTTAAGAAAATGATTTAAAAGTTGAAGATGTTGTGTAGACTAATTCATAATGAAGTGATGGAGAACTTTCCACTATAACATGTCGGCCGTATATCAAGGTTTCTATCGAGGAAATTGAATGGGCATGTTTTTGCGTCGACATCCTTGTGAGTGCCGATATAGGTGTCAGAACCAAAACGATGGTATCTGCATCGGGATAGGCATCGGTATGAGCACCCATATGAGCGTCTGTATAAGCACTAGAAATATTGATGCTCATACGGATGCCTATCCCGAGGTCTCCTAGTTGTACCATCGTGCATACCGAGGACCATTCCGGGAGTATCATCGCGCATACCGATGACCATATCTATAATTTTTTTTGGGCAGAGTGTGTTGTCTTTTGCTAAATCAACATTACCATGTGAATTTATCTCATTTCATGAATGTTCTTTGTTTCACGACTATTGATATGGATGTTTCGATCCTTCTGTGCATGTGTATGGTAGTGGTGTGCCATAATTTTATAGATGTGCACAGAAGGATCAAAACATCCATATCAATAGTTCTACAACAAAGAACATTCATGAAATGAGATAAATTCACATGAGATTTACAAACAACAAGTAAAATCAAAGTTTTTAAATTCATCACCTCATCGTAGATGGTCTTATGAAATGACCACACGTTGTCCCTCCAAGTCCTGTAGTGCAACAAATATACAAAACGGTAGATGAACATACATGACATGCTTCACACAAACAAATTCAATAAAACAAACAATACTTACGAATTCGTGATGCATAGTGTCATATCCAACGCTACCCAAATATGATGGTCCAACCGTATCTAAACATCTGGCTGTGACATCTCGTGCTGGCAATATCGGTCAGGAGTCTGCTGTTGCTTGTTGTGAATCATATCCCACTCCTCAACATCTAACCATACACTTTGCTAGCCTGCTCTAAAAGCATCGTGAGCCTTGGATCATTGATGGGACATAACTTCATGTGTGGTGTGCTGAATCCACTCTAAGCTTACAAGAGGATGCCCATGTGCTGGCCGAAACTCTTGATAGATCATCTCTGTGATATAATTTTCTATGATCTTTATCTTGTTCACTTCATTTCAACATGATAGAGTTTCCAAACAGTATGGCGCAAAGCTTTCGTATGCGCTGACGCATGGCCTTTTCGCATCCATCACCAGAGCTCCATCACGGATACTATACACCTTGAAGTCATCATGGTCATGAAAATTGAAAACACTGAAAACTCAACCTAGATCCTGAAGCATACTAAGAAACACCCTGCGTGTAGTCACATCTTGAGGTTAGTGTAAATCTGTTGGATGAGTGTCTGCCTCCCTTCACATCCTCTACAACAATTTGGTGAACCCGACGTGAAGCATGATGATAGTGTGCTTCGGGCTTTCATTGTATTTTTTAGTTTTTTTTTAAATAATTAACTTTATCTTGTTCTTGTATGCAGGAAAGTGAAGAAAGAAGATGCAATTAAACGTGAAGATTTTTTCTGCTTACCTTTTTCCTGGGTGCTGAGTGTTGGCCTTATGACCTAAGGACCTCAACGGGAAGAAGGATTATCTTAGCGGAGGAGCTTCGTCACTTTGCTCCCTCCCCCCCCCCATCAACATACAAGAAGATCAAGATAAATTCACATTCACCTTTAGGTTTGTACTTAGGTTTAAATTACTAAAAAAGAAATTTATAAAAATATATCACGTGCACTTTAGAACCTCTGCATCAAGCAAACTTCAAGTAATGTGTTTTTCAAGTTCCTTTATTTCATTCAGGTCACTAAAAATGAAGGTTGTTTTCATTTGTACTAGAACTTAGGCACATTATACTTGCATTTTATAATATACTTGAAAAGGTTTATTTTATAAACACCAAAAAGAAGGATTTTATTTTTTAAAGAGAAAGATTGTTTGTTTGCTTTATAGTTATTTCACTACACAAAAAGAATTTATTAGCACAAAAAGAGTTTTAGGTTTAAAGTTCTTTCTGATTTAGAGTTGATGCTTTTATTTCTTTCTTATTTCACCCATAATCCATTTAAGAAAATATTATTAAGAAAATTAGTAGTAATTTTTGTTCTATCTAATATATGAAAAAAATCAAAAAGATCTAAATTAAGAAAATATATTTTAAAACTTATATAGTCATATAAAATTTATTAGAGAAATCTTTGGAATTAAATATTCAAAGATTTAAAATAATAATAATTAAGTTCTAAAAATAAAAAATTCATAAAGTAAAAGAGAAATTTAAATTATAAATCAAAAAGATCAAGTCTAAGTATAAGTTTAGGATTAATTAAACATAATATTAATACTAAAGTCTAGGGTGTGATAAAGCCAACATTCCTAGCTTTATCATCTAGCGATAGGTTTCGACAGTTTAGGGAACAATTAGAACCTGCCATTAGAGATCTTCTACTCCATTCAAAGCATTATCAAGAATGCAAAATGGAGGAGATGTTCAAAAATATGATGATTGAGAAGCAAGGAACACGCACAGTCCAAGCCATCTTAAGAGAAAAAAGCAAATTCACTGGCTTAAACATTACAGAGTACTTGGATGCATTTGAGGAGTAAACACAAATCCAACGTTTACCTAATGATGTTTTAGTGAAATATTTTGGCCATGTTGTTTCTAGTTCAATCCTAGAAAGTATACAAGTTCACACCAATAAACCTTGGGAAGAATTTAGAAAAGAATTGCATAAGATGTTCTATCTTGAGGATTTTAGCCAGCATAGTCGGGAAGGACTTTTACGATGCATAATCTCTTTAAAGAGCAATGAGTCCTTAACTCATCTTCATGGTGAGTTTATAGGGCTGACATTGAGAAACGTATAGAAGAGTCTGGAAAAAGATATGGCCTGACAACGACTGGGAAAAACTCAAAAGAGAAATAGAGGTTGTTGCTCAAATGAAGCAAAGGCAAACAGTTTTGTATGCTAGATCAAATGTGTCTCAGCCTGGGGAGATTCTTGTTGCAAGGCAAACTGACATGCCAATGCCTACGACTATGGCTACGACTAATAATACTATTATCCCCAAAGCTTTTATAGAATTTCAACTAGATATTCTTTGTAAATAGATGGAGAATGTTATGAACATGCAGGCATCTCTTTCCAAAGAGCTTGCCCAATTGAATAACAAAGTATAATGCATGAGTCTTAATGATCCTGGAGCTAGCAGTAGTGAAGCCACAATACATTCCTCCTCAGCCAATTTTTAAGCCAGCCCAACCTACTCAGTTCGCTGCTCAGCCAACCTTTCAAAGAAATACACAAAGAAGAGGGATTGGCAGTAAGCGATGTGTGTGGTGTGATAGTCAAGAAGGACTTATGCATGTGATGAATTAAAAAGCGCAAAGGAAAATCAATTATTTGTAGAAATTCATAGAAGATTGTGTTACTTTAGATCACAACTTCCTTTATCCGCCAATTGGGGCAAAGGAGGTATGAAAAAGCTATATGAAAACTTAAGAATATCTAATACAACTACCTGTACCTTGGCTGCTAGATTAGAGCCAACGGATGATAGGCCTCTTTATATGCCTAGCCAAAATCCTTATTCGATTGAGACACTAGTAAGGGCTAGAGATGAGATAATGTATAAAGCTCCATGGAGATCTCCTGTAGATCAAGCCTCTATTTATTCTCACATCACTAATGTTGAGGAAAAACGGAGACGAGATGATATGCATGATGAAGAAGAAGGAGATAGGAGTGTGCCTAGGAGATAGAGGACAGAGGATGAAAAGAAAACTGATAAAAAAGTACAATTTGAGGATACAAATTTATCTCAAGAAGAGAAAGGAAAGATGTTAAAGGAAGGAAAAAAGACAACAAATGAAAATATTCAATCATAGGATGATCAAAAGAAATCTGAAAAAGAAAATACTAAACCTGAACATAAAGATGACAAAACATAAATTGAAGAAAAAGGAAAAAAGAAGGGTAAAAGAGCTCCACATGAAATAACAATTTTTGAGCTCGAAAAGATGAACGATACTAGGGAAATCTTAAATGATATTATTCTAAGAAGTCAAGTAACAATGTCTCTTGAACAAGTGTTTTCCATAGCAAAACCGGAGTTCAAGGATAGTTTTATTCGACTGATTAGAAGGAGACGTTTTCCATTTCCACAAGATGAAGATATGCAAGATGTGGTAGAAGAAACTCTAGCTATGAATGATGCAGTGACATTAAGTGAGAGTGATTATGAAGACGATGAAGAATTTACAACTAGAAGTGTAAATAGAAATTTTTTATGACTAATACGGCATGATGATGAGATGTTAAAAAATGAAAGTAAGTTCAACACTACCTTCTGGGCACGAGGCACGCCAGAAGTGAAAATTAGAATTGGATATGAAAAGGATTCTTGTTTAGCTCTGGCTCTCATTAACTCAGGGTCAGATCAGAAATAAATGTTATTTCAAAGAAATGTTTTGAAAAATTTAGATGGCCAATTGATAAAGAGCACGGATGGAGGATGAGAACATCTAACAATGGCTCTTGAACTTTATCAGGGACATGTGTGAATGTGCCTATAATAATAGGTGGCGTTCGAGAAGAGTTTCACTTCTTCGTTCAAGATAATTTTTTGTATGAAGTAATTCTCGGGCAGCCATTTATAGCTGAGATGAGAATGGAAACAAAAGCAATGAACGACGGATGAGCGTATGCAAGAATTTGATCCAAATCAAGGATGGATTCTTTGTAAGTTATGAAAGTTTGCCCAAATCACAGTAGAAATAGAAAGAAATTAAGAAGAAATCCCATTGACTTGATCAGTCATGTTTGTGATGATTCACTGGTTGTCAGAGAATATGGGACACATTATGATCAAATTTTTTGTTAGACTCCACTATTGAGGGGGACAATAGTGGACATTGTTTTGATGTCTCGCCTAACAATGAACATAAATTCGAAGATTATTTAGTTCTTACTCCTACAACTAGCTTACATTATATTACCAAAGAAAACCTTACAAAAACATTTAGAAAACAAAATGAAAAATATTTTGGAAAATTTGGTTTAATTTTACCTAATGAAAACATTGAGTGTATAATTGAACTTTCAAAAAGTACTACCTTATTAGAAAAGCTAGAAAGTGTTCGCAAGAAAATTTAGAATCAAATCTGATTATTCTTAACTCTATTCAAGAATATGAGATTATTATTGAATTCATCCTAGAACATGAAGTCTACTGGTTAGTGGGTGGCCCTTAAATGCAGGTACCCTCTCAATCGTATTGTTATCACTCTTTATGCATCCAATACCTCAGACCACAGAAGCAAGTGCTAGGCTGAAGTTACTTCCCTCAACGGGGATGTCCTTATTGCCGACGACTTCAACATGGTTACCCATGCTAATGCCAAACAAGGTAACTCTATGAATATTGTTCAAGGTAAGGGAAAATGTTGTTGGCTCAATATGGTCTCTTCCCTTAACCTTGTTGATTGCTCAATATGGTCTCTTACTCGTCATACTTGGAGCAATAGGAATACTCATAATGCCCTTACTACTAGATTAGATTGTTACTACATATGTAAGTCTCGTTTCCAAGATTTGTGGAATCACTACTGTACTAAAGAGGCTTCTCTATAGTTGTCTGATCACTTGCCTCTAAATCTTCAGTTTTATAAGAATGTTCCTATTTACAGAGCAGGTTTGCCTCACTTGCATCTGTCTTTACTGAAACTACCTTTCGTCAAGGATCAAATTAAAAATAGTTTTTCCAATTATTTTATTGAAAGAGGTATGAACCCCTTTGCCGCTTGGGAAAAGTCTATAAAAGATACTCAAACTTTCCTCACTAAATATAAACTTAAAATGAAGGAGGTAAGGAAGAGGAGAGGAATGATGATTCTTCAAGAGATAGACCAAGTTGATGCTAGTGACTTGGGCCTTCATAAAAAAAAAAACCTCCATACATGAACTTGAGAATATATTAAGGTTTGAAGATTACCTCTTAGCTAGAGGTGCTCTTGCTGCATTAAGAGAATTTCAGGCTGGGAAGGTGGACAAACCAAACAAACATATGTTTGACCTTTTGAAGAAAAAGAAAGCTAAACATTTTGTGCCATTTCTCAAAAAGAGTGTTGGTGGTCATACTAACTCTATTAAAGAGAATTTGCAGGAGGCTTTAAGCTTCTTTACCAATGTTTTCTCTAGGACTCCCAAGAGGGGGGAAGACATCTAGAGAGCAAGAGCACTTATTGCCATAAAGAGAAAAAAATGATCTCTCAGGCCTTGGCTTCCATTCAGGACCTGCCCCTCTCTGCCGACAAGATTAGAGAAACCATTTGTAAATTGAAACCTTGCAAATCTCCTAGTATTGATGGTATGCCTAATAAATTCTTTTAGGAACTCATTGACTTTATGGTGCCCATTGTTCTCTTGATATGGCAGGAAGCCTTGAGGAGAGGGAGTCTTTCTACCTACATTAACTATGGGGTTATCAAATTGATTCATAAAAAAGGGTGCCAAGGATGATCTTTGTAATTGGAGGCCTAGCTTGTGCTTGACTTCTCTTTACAAAATATTTGCTTCCACCCTTGCCAGGAGACTTAGCCCTATCATGGACCATCATTCTGCCTGAACAAAAAGGATTCATCAAAGGTAGATTTATATTAGATGGTATTATTTCCTTGTGGGAAGGGACTGAGTATGCTAAAGAACATAACACTGATATCTTTTTTGTCAAGATTGATTTTGATAAAGCTTTTAATAGAATGGAATGGGACTTTATTCTTTAGTCTTTGCATGATGTTGGCCTCAAAAAGAAAAATTATCAAACTCACAAGTATTCTTTTTGGAAATGCAAATTCTAGAATTGCTATGAATGGACATGTGACTGACTCTTTTTAGATCCTAGCCCCTCTTTTGTTTGCCATCACCAATGATGCTTAAGATGGCTAGTTAAGGACTCCTTTGAACAAGGTCATATACAAGGTCTTACAATCCTGGTGCTTCTTCCCAACTTGTTCTTCAAATGTTTGCAGATGAAACAAACATGATAACTACTGCGGATAACCTGTCTACTGTGAATTTCCTTAACTATCTTGATGTTTTGTGTGTTGCTTGTGGATTTGTGGTTAATCACAAGAAAACTAGATTTTTTACTTCTAATGATGTGGTGTCTGATCGTGTTGGAGATAAAAAGTGTGAGATTATCAAAAGATGTGTTGTTTTCAGGCTTCTTGGCATCTCAATGTTCTTTGATGTGACTATGGGTCAGAGGTCAAACCAGGTGCTAGAGAACTTTAAATCCAAAATTGTTAGATGGATTGGAATGCAGCAGAACTTCTCTTAGAGACTTTTTGTATTAAAACACTACGTTTTGCCTTCTCTATCCTGCTGGCAGCCTTATAAAAAACATATCAACCACGTTGTGGCATTAGCTAGAAGATTCTTATGAGGAGGTTCTATTTTTATTAAAAGAATTGCTAAAGTCTCTTGGGACATCTGTTGTAGGAAGAGGCATGAGGGAGGTCTGGGCATCATTTGCCCTACCAAAATGGCTACAGAACTAGCTGGCAAGTCAATCATGAGATCCATAACCTCTTCTGAATTTTGGTCTTGTTTAATAAGGAGAAACATCCATCTATTTCATATTAAAGGTTTTAAGAGTTGGAACCAACTAAATTTATGGGATGTCATTGCTTCACCTGCTAGTGTTGTTCCTAAAGGCAGTAGATTAGTGTGTGATTTTTGGAATGCATGGATGGAGATTAAGAAAAATTACTCCTTTTTGACAGGTTTTCTAATAACTTATAGTTTATAATGCAAGAATCACTATGGTTTGGATGGATTAAAACCAACACATTAAGTATCCGAAGCAATAAATATACGAAGATTGGTTTTGCCAACTGGCCTTCTTTGTGCAAACCTGATGGTCTTTTGAACCCCCAGGAATTGCATGACCTACATGGGCTTTCTATTGCTTCTAGAAATATGATTATTGAAAGATCGAATTTTCTTGCTGACAAGTTATTTGTTTTCCTCTCTTATAGACCTATCCACCTCTAGCAGATTGCTGATGATATGTTCAACAACTACAAGAAAGGTTATAGATCGATTCAAAGCATTACTCATAAGCTGAATGGCAGATGGAATGTCGAGCGGAACTTTCACCAATGGAGGTACACGTTTAGATTACTCTGGGCCTTTTCACCAAATATCAAGCACACCATCTTGCTCTCGCTCATCATTGATAAAACTATGTGGACTTGAAGCAAAGCTGTGAATTCTAATATTAGCAATGGCCTTTGTCAGGCATGTAGACAACATGAAGATCTTGAGCATATGTTTATCTACTGCCCCAGAGTCAGGAAATACTAAAATTCTATCACTTCTTACTGCCATACTATGGGGATGTCTCTCCCTTCTCCAAAGAGAAGTCCTTATTAGGGAGAGCTACAGATTTCAAGTTGGTGTTTGGCAAGTCTTGAGGAATCATCTTCTTTGGTACATTTGGAGAGAGAGAACTGACAGGCTTTTTTCTGAGAAGCCCAACCATTTTCTTTTTGTATGTAATAAAAAAGCTCTTATATTTTTAATGATTGTAAGAGAGTTATGACAGATTCCCCATGTGCTACTAAGGCCTGGGGTAACATATGTAAAAGACAGCACTATAGATTTTGGAAGAGTTCTATTCTTGCTCTTTATTCAGGCAAGAGACTTAGGTTGATAGAGTATTTGGAACTCCATCTCTATTTGTTGCCCAGATGTAGTCTTTGGTAGCTCCCCTTTGGGGCTGTATTTTATTTTTCTTGTTAATTCAGTTTTTGTTTTCCCACATGCACACACACACAAACACACACACACACACACACACACACACACACATATATATATATATATATATATATATATATATATATATATATATATATATATATATATATATATATATATATATATTTATATATATATATATATATATATATATATATATATCTGTGTGTGTGTATATATACACACAGACACACATACATACTTCACATAGATATACAAATTTATGTATTCATATGAATAATCTATCAGTGATCTTTGTTGTAGAAATTCATACAAAATGAACATATACAATAGCGTTGTACAAATTTAATCAGAGATGTGCTCGATAGTGATCATTATTGTAGCAATTTATACAAAACAAACATATAGCGTTGTACAAAGTCAATGGAAGATGTGCTAAGGTGATATGCAACTGCTAGACTTCTATATAACATTAATGAACTTGTATATATGCTAGAAACATAAGGTCAATAGCATGTTGTTGATCACATGATATAAGATCCATTTGCATGGTTTAAACCACTTATTATGAAATGCACACTAAACCTACTAGTATGCTACTAGTATGTTGGTAGACCTATATGGTACAAGTAAAATTATGAATATAGATAGTGTAGAACGCAAGTCATATGCAAGATTAATTTAAGAGAATGATTTAAGAACTAAAGATGTTGTATAGACTAATTCATAATGAAATGAAGGAGAAGTTTCCACTACAACATATTAGATGTATATCGAGGCTTCTACCGAGGAAATTGAACGGACGCGTTTTTGCCCCGACATTGGTATGAGTGCCAGTACATGTGTCAGAACCAAAATGATGGTATATGCATCATATAGGCATTGGTATGAGTGCTCTTATGAGCGTCTATATAAGTAATGGAAATACTGATGCATATATTGACGTCTCCTATGTGTACTGTGGTGCATACCGATGATCATCCTCGGAGTACCATCGCACATACCGATGACCATATCTGCAAAATGTTTTTTGGGCAGAGTTTGTTGTCTTTTGCTACAACAACATTACCATGATGATGTTTAGCCAAAGACAATACACTCTGCCCAAAGAAAACTGAGTACATGTGATGTGTACTCTAACCAAAACCAAAATATGATAAGAAAAATACTATCGGACACAAAAGAGATGATCAGAATGAACCATGAACTAAGAACCATGTAAACAAAAAAGTTATATATTTCATAAATGAACATGTACAAGAGTGCGGCAAACCACTATCATATATGAGGCAAATACAAAATGTAGCAAAGGACTGTCGTATAAGAATCAAATACAAAATTCTGATGCACCACTTCCATATATGAGCCAAATACAAAATTGTGGCACACCACTGCCATACACATGCACATAATGATCAAAACATCCATATCAACAGTCCTATAACAAAGAAAATTCATGAAATGAGATATACTCACATGAGATTTACAAACAACAAGTAAAAACAAAGTTTTTAAATTCATCATCTCATTGGAGATGCTCTTATGAAACGACTACACTACGTCCGTTCAAGTCCTCCAATAGTGCAATCAATCCATGATGATATCCATAAGCCTTCTCCGTTCATGTTAGAGGACGACCCATTGCGAGCTCCTGCAACAAATATACAAAACCTTAGATGATCATACATGACATGCTTAACACAAAAAGATTCAATAAACCAAATAATACTTATAAATCCATGATGCATAGTGTCATATCCGCTGCTGCCCAAATGTGATGGTCCAACCGTATCTAAACATATGGTTGCGGCATCTCGTTGTTGGTGATATCGGTGAGGAGTCTGCTGCTATTTGTCATGAATCATATCCCACTCCTCAGCATCTAACCATACATGCTTTGGTGAGCCTGCTCTAAACTGAAAAGAGGATGCCCATGTGTTGGCTAGAACTCCTCATAGATCGTCTTTGTGATATAATTTTTATGATCTTTATCTTGTTCACTCCATCTCAACATAATAGAGTTTCCAAACATTATGGAGCAAAGCAATCGTATATGCTGATGCATGGACTTTTCGGCCGCACCCATCACCGGAGCTCCATCACTGATACTATACACCTTGGATTCATCATGGTCATGAGCACCCCAAGGTGTACGTGGTGTTCCATGTGGTATACCACATGGCGTACCTACAACTAAGCTACTCGCTCTAGGAGTAGAAGTGGGTGACACAATGTCCGTCGCACTAGCTGCACAACAACCGCCTCTTTCAGAGCTACGTGTAGATCCACTCCTAGAACCTCCTCCTCCAAAGCGTGACTTTGACCTATGAGACGAGCCAACACCTGTATTGTGTTGATGTGTCAAACGTACACGTCTACTACTAGAGCCATGGGGGGATGGTTGAGATGATGGACATGATGGAGTCATAAAGCTAGGAGACATATCTCTGCCAGGAATACCACCACTCACATGAGTGACGCTGGTAGGAGTGACACCGGCAAGAGTGAGGCGGGCAGGAGTGAGACCGATAAGAGTGAGGCTTGTGGGACTAATACCATGAGCGATATGGTATTGTGATTCAGCAGCCATATACGTGGGAGGTACCTTAGATATAAACTCTAAGAAGTGCTTCTATGTCATGGAATGTGGAGTGATTAGAGGAATGTCTTTCATCATGCTCTATAATAAACGAAATCTAATTCTCATCTGGATCCAAACTATCTATCTAATATAATATGAACATTTTAGAACGTTTGATTTTTCTTATTGAACCTAAAAACCATAATCCTAAAGGCTTAAACCTGAAATATATATAGATTTAATTATATATTCTAATTTCTTTATTTTCTTCTTCTTATTCAATTGGAACACTAGCTACTTTCATATTTATTTATCTACTCCAAAATCCTATTTCTTATATAGATTTGATTTTTTATACTAATTTTTTATTTTCTTTTTCTTATATATATGTAATTTAATAAAAGAAATATAAATCCCTATTTTTTATATATTTGATTGTGTAAATTTAATTATATATATTTAATTATATATCTATATACATTTATTTATTTATACTAAAGACCTAAAAGAACCTAAAACCCTAATCCTAGAGACATAGACCTAAAACATGTATATGTGTATATGCATGTGTTTATGTATGTGTATGTGTACACACACACACACATACACACACACACACACACACATACATATATATATATATATATATATATATATATATATATATATATATATATATATATATATATATATATATATATATATATATATATATATACATATATATATATATATATATATATACACACACACACACATATATATATATATATATATATATATATATATATATATATATATATATATATATATATATATATATATATATATATATATATATATATAATGTGTCTGTGTCTGAGTGAGGCTATGTGTGTGTATGTGTACCCATATTATTTGTGTATATGTGTGTATGCATGTGTGTATTTATCTATACGAAAGACCTATTTATATATATATATATTATCCATATATATACTAAAGACCTATTTGTAATTGATGAACAGAAAGTCCATGATGTGTACGAGGTATATTAACATTATGATAAAAATTATCATCATCAACATCATCGAGCAAGTATTCTTGTATATCAATAGAAATATGATTTTGTATATGGTTTTTAAATAAAATAATGACATTAATTTATAGAAAAAACACATACCCAAGCATTATCACATTGACCAGGTGATGGTGCATGCTCAAAAGTACCATACTCTACCTCATGTTCAGTACATTCCAATCGTGGTCTTCGATACGTGCCATTGCAAGAGTAACATATAATATGCTATAGTAAAATTCATCATATCTATCAGAGGAAACATGTGAAGTCGTTGCATGCATAGGTGGTGGTGGAGTGCCCTTTGATTGATTCGAATCTGATTATAACAAGAAACAAAAAATATATTAGTTATGTATCGATCAAATATATTTAAAATTAAAAGGTTGATATACTTACAATATATAGTCCTTGCACGATTAGGAGATGGTGGTGGAGTTCCATCTGATTGATCGGAATCTACAAATAATGGTATTTGATATTAATAATCTGATTATTTACATACATAAACATTCACATATACATATTTACACATACACACATATTCACATATACACATTTACACATACACATATATTCACATATACACAAATACACATTGTTATGGGATAAATGCATGTATTTTGTATGAATGAGTGTATATGCATGCATGTGTATGTGTGTACATATATATGTGTGGATATGTATATGTGTGTTTATGTTATATGTATGTATATGTGTATATGTATGCATATATGCATTTGTATATGTTTGCATGTATATGTGTATATGGGTATGTGTATGTATATGTGTGTGTATATATGTGTATGTATTCTGATTTTGTTTTTTTGTTTGAGATCAAATTAAGACGAGATATTGTATGGTGGAAAAAAACAAGAAGCAACCTAACATACCATCTGAGATGAGGCAAGTTTTTCATAGATAGCTACGTCTACAGGAGTCATTTCCTCAGCAGAAGGTAAACAAATTAATAGTTTGTATTTATAATTTTCATATATTTTAGTAATGTTTTACATTTAATTCATGTATTTCTTTTTTCTTTGAATAAATAAGTTGCTGCAGACAAGAGAGTTGAGTCGGGTCACACATCACACCTAGGCCAAATGGGCCATCATGGTTTTGTAGCAACATTTGTAAGTATGTGTTATTGTGAGTATATTTTTTATTTTAGTTAAAATGCAAAAACTAATCTTTTTTATTTGATTCAATGCAGCAAAAGGATTATGGCCGATATCCTACGAAACATGAGATCGAGTATGCTACACATTTTGGATATCGGCATTTGAGCAAGTATTTGTGCGATCATCCGGATGCCTTTGTGATTATTATTAAATTTTATATAATTATTTTACTTTTATGGATGTTTTAATTGTTTTACTTATTTATGTTTGTTATATCTAATACAAGAGTATTAGGAGAGGCAGATATGGATAAGGTGGAGAGACATACATAGGAGGGATGATCTCGATCATCATAGGGTGATCATGATAATGAGGATGAGGATGATGATGATGATGATGCTGATGCTGATGATGATGATGATCATGATCATGATGATTAAGATTCTTGATTATGACATTGGATATGTATTTAAATTGATATATATATATATACTTATGTTTTATCTATATATTTTTCATTTCATTTATGTTTTGAATTGTGTGTATGGTATTAAGTAATGCAAAGTTTTGTTCTATTGATTGTTATTGTTGTTTATATTAAGCATGTGTTTTAATACTTTAATTATATAATTCATTCATATGTGTGTACGTATGTGCATGTATATGTGTGTAATATGTGTGTGTACATATGTGCATGTATATGTGTGTAATATGTGTGTGTACGTATGTGCATGTATATGCGTGTAATATGTGTGTGTATATGAATGTATGTACATATGTACATGTGTATATGCATGTATGGGCATGTGCATGTGTAAGTATGTATGTGTATGTGCATGTGCATGTGTATGTGTGTGTATATGAATGTATGTGCATGTGCATGTGTAAGTGTATATGTGTATGTATGTGCATGTGCATGTGTAATTTTATATGTGTATGTATGTGTACATGCATGTGCATGTGCATGTGTATGTGTGTGTATATGTATGTATGTGCATGTGCATATGTAAGTGTATATGTGTGTGTATATGTGTATGTGCATGTGCATGTGTATGTGTGTGTATATGTATGTGCATGTATATGTGTAAGTGTATGTGTATATGTGTGTATGTGAATGTATATGTGTATATGTATGTATGTGCATAAGTGTGTATGTGTACGTATGTGCATATATATGTGTATGTGTGTGTATATATACATATGTGCATATGTATGTGTATGTGTATAAACATATACAAGTGTATGTATATGCATGTGTATATGTATGAAACATCCATATGCATGTGGATGCATTTCCATTCGCATGCATGTTCATGCATGTGAATCTGCATGCATGTGGATGCGCATATACATGTATTTAAGTCTATGTTAATATATATATATATATATATATATATATATATATATATATATATATATATATATATATATATATATATATATATATATATATATATATGCAATAATGCATGCATGCAAGTATTTTTATGTGGTTGTAGAAACGTTTGTGCATATGCATGTGTATGTGTGTGTATGTGTGACCGTATGTGAACATGTATGTGTCTATATATATGTGTGTGTATGTGCATGTGTATATGTTCATATGTATCAACGTGCATCTTAATCATGTGTAAGTGTATATGTGCATATCAATAAGTGTGAGCATGCTAACTAATGAAAAAGAAAATCAAACAATATACAAAGAATGGAAATAGTACTTACAATAGTTAGCCATATTTTTTGTTTGGTTAGCTTCTTGATTAAACTGCAATAAAGAGAGAGAGAGAGAGAGAAGAGAGAAAGAGGAAGAAAGAGAGAAACAGAGACAGAGAGAGACAATAAGATAGAGATTAGGCAAAACAACAATTCTGCATATACTTATTTTAGCTCGTAAGTGCAGCACAACTGAGAATGTTGGAGAGCTCTTCAATGAGATGCGTGAACATGCCGATCCAAGAGCCTCCAACATTTTAACTTTTTCTCATCAATAGGCCATTGTGTAAGTGATGGTAATGCATCGTAAAAACCACTGTAATTGGAGTCACATAAGCGACATTATTACCGTCTCTTATGGGATGGAAAAAAGTGTCGCTTAGGTGATGCTTTTTTAAACCGCCGCTTTAGCGACACTCACTGCGAGCGTCACACATTCTGTCGTGCCACACGTCGAAAAAAACATTGTTTTTCTTATCATTAAATTGACGGTCTACACTCGACGCTTGTTGCGATGCTTTTTGCAGTTTTATAGCGACAAAGTTGTGTCGCCTTAACCATCGCTATGCGCCCGTATTTCTTGTAGTGGTATAGCATTGAAATATAACTTAGCAAAAACAAGATATGTTTCATACTACGTAGTCATATCTATTCGATTCAATGTTTGAAGTTTGAACGCACCAACATTTGACATGGTTACAATTAAAATACAATCAGCGCTATTGCATAAGAAATACATAGAAAAAACAAAATGAACGAAGACTAAATCGTTCTATCCCTGATACATACCCATTATTTCTACTTTCATGGATTCCATGTATTCAACTTGTGGATCTAGAGACGCTACAATAGGATCTTTATTCGTATTTATACAACACATATATGAGTATATGTATGTTGTATATGTATGTATACACACACACATATATATATATATATATATATATATATATATATATATATATATATATATATATATATATATATACACTCACACATAATGTAACCTATAGTTAGTGAAATGAATTTGTTAAGAAGATAATCTACTCTCAGTTGGAAGATCACATAGCCTCATATGATTCATTTTGACCTACATGACGACGTATCACCACTTAAAAATATCATTTAGTCTTACTCTAACACACTACTTATTTTTAGTCTAAAAATTGATTAGTCTCTAAATCAAAGAAAATGCCCGATTTGAGTGATCTTCTATATGAAAGCAAGCATCTCACTGTCATTGTATTGTCATGTCATTTTGATAAGTTGCTGAGCTGCTTCTCAAAAAGAAATCACTCCACTTACTTTCCAAAGACACAAAACATAGATACAAGTTGATAGTACTAGAGAAAGCTCCAATTAAAAAATTCCCCACACGTATTTGCTCACACATCTACACACACATAGCGTACACAAACAAACATTCTTCAATCACAAATGATCACATACATTATAGGATACATAATCTTACAAATATAGATGTTCATAGAGTCAAAAACCTGCATATATATTTAGACACCTAGATAGACATACTAAAGTCCCGCAAACACATTGAAACACACAAAGACACATTTATACACACATAAATCTACACAAAAAATTGGACAGATCTACATAAGCACAAGGGCACTTATAGTTTTTGCATTAGACTTCTTCCAAAATGGGGTCGGTCGATTACTTCTTTAAGAAGTAGGCATTCCTATGGGAGAAGGAACAAACTAACCACCTCCTTGTCACTTCTTTGAGAGAAGTACAGTCCATAATTCATATTGGAATTTCTATTGTATATGATTAGTATTATTCAAATATATGATTCTATAAAATAAGCTCTCTTATTCCTTAACTTCGATCTACTAGTCTACCATTCATGCACCAGTAATTTCCTATAACGATAAAACCTTCTCTATTTCTAACTACGGACTTTACATTTAACAACAAATATTGACGAGACTTTCAAATTGCTCATATTGAAGTAAGAGTTATAGTTTCTTAGGGTATGCTCTCTTTGTCACAAAATGATCCTTTCACACATAAATTGCAACATATTGACAAGACTACAAGCTATTAGGGATCATCCTTCTACGAACGTGCTTTACCACAATGTGGACAACAAAATCACTAAAATATGACTCAAAAGAATGTAAAAATAGGGCTAAATGCATCGATAATGAAAACCGTTATTACACAACTGTGAATACAAGTTGAAGAACTAGATTTCACCAGCAATGCAATGCGAATGTATAGAGTAATTTCTACATTTAGAAAAAAAATTTAATCCTAGATGGGTCTTTTAAGGACGCTTGATTTTAAGGGGCTTAGCCTAATTCTATCATTGTTAAAGGAGACAAAGTGCATTTAATAGGTCTTTCTAATTAGCTATGAGTAAGCTTATTTTTTATGCTTTACTAGAATCTTCTCTCTCATCTTTAAAATGAGAGCATGAAAATCTACATCACACATTATCAAAATCGTCAATATATTTGAAAAGAAAATCACATTACTTTTAAAGTCTCATCTTTAGTTTCTATTAGTTAGAATGATATTTTTTAATATATATGTCAAAAAGTGCAATTCTGAGACACAATTTTTCAAAGTTATTTTAGAGAAGGTGATATTTTCAAAATTCCTCAAAACTAAAGTGCCATGCCATCAAATTTGTCACTACCCAAAATAATATTTTCTTTTCCAAATTCCATGATTTCCAATCATATGGAGCAAAAAAGCACACTTCGATCCATCAACATTCAAGAAAATACATTTGATTTTCAAAATAAATCCTCTAGAGTCCCTTCCAATGCAATTTCCCCCCTTTTTCATGTTCTTTTAGTTTTCACAAATGGTGTCGAAATGTATTATAAACCTGACATTGGGATGTCCATATATTCCTGCATCAATGAGTATCCATGATCATGAGCCTAGAAAGTTTGCTCCAAATATAAGGTGTAATAACGATATGAACTCATTAAATGAATGCTTTGCAGCTCAAGAGAAATGTGGTTCAAAAATGAATGGATCCTTATGTACCTTTGCTAAAATGTGACACATTACATCACTACCTTGTAGCAAATATCTTTTAAAACACATATCTTTTAAAGCTATTACTCTTGGAAAACAAAATGTCCTTGAAGAAGAGTCACGATATCATGCACTTATTGGGAATGAATTGTAAAAGGGAAAATGATAATTTTCTATTACTTCCTATCCATGGGAAGGTGTATTTTCTGATTCTAGGGATGGCCATGCAAGAGCATCATATTAATTATTTCTTGAAAGGGCTTCCAAAGATATTTTCTTGGTAGGATTATGGTGTCCAATGCTCCATATGGATGCAAGAAATCAACGAGTAAAATATCTTTCTAGAAAAGAACAAATTATACTTTGAGCAATGATGAGTGGGCATGATTTTTCAGAATGGTAGATTGATCTTGTTGGACCTATTAGCCACCCCCCCCCCCCCCCCCCAAGAGAAAGGTGCACATGCTAAGTGCATAATAATGATGAAATATTATTTGATGATTTTTTTGAATTTGACACATCATGTAGTTATTCTATAATCAATGATACTCTTCAAAAGTTTTCTTCATC
The DNA here is from genome assembly GCA_020310875.1 of Ceratopteris richardii. NCBI lineage: Eukaryota > Viridiplantae > Streptophyta > Polypodiopsida > Polypodiales > Pteridaceae > Ceratopteris > Ceratopteris richardii. The sequence continues at coordinate 36,494,717 of CM035415.1, forward strand.
AATAACAATTATGAATCATATCCCACATCTTTATCCTTGCCTTGGATTCTGTTTTTCCTCCTTCAAGGTCTTCAAGCCTTGAATATGATGGAGGATGTGCCGCCTAGATTGTAGCAAAAGTGTGTTGGATTCTTCCTAGGACCTCAAATATGGCTATCACAATCAACAAGAAAACTCAAGCTCTCTATGTTATCTTAGATTAAACCTTGGAAAATTTTCATACACAAAGTAGAAAATCTAATCTTTCCAATAAGATACAAATCACTCTAATTGGATTTTGGGAAGTATAGTACCTTTCTCACACAAGAAAGGCTAATGAGTGTCTAGATAGGGCATGTGTGTTTATCTCTACTCACACTCACACATCACTAAGAATATTCAATGAATATACCAATGAGCTATGAATATCTATACTTAAACTCTCAAGATTTTGAAAAGTATAAACATGCATTACAAATGATCCTCATTATAAGAGCACTCAAATAAATCTACTAGACATAAAATCCAAATCTTATACAGTGAGATACGAGTAGAAATCTATATTTCTACATGTAGAGATAAGCTAGTAGGGGGCTACCTTAGCCAGCACATGGGTCGCTTATACAAAACGAGATCAAGGAAAAGCTAATAAACTCATGGAAAACTTCCCACGAGTCAATGGAATCAAGTATGTATAGAGTTGATGGAGTTTGGTGATCACTTGAATCCTCAATCACTACGGAGAAATCTATCAAATGTTTCCTTCATGGTAGTTAAAATTTTCTTGTAGTTAAAACATGTAACTTGATTCCTATTGATTTCAATTGATTTCAACAAAAAGTTAGTGGTGATGTGGCATGGAACACTAGAGGTATTTACCACATTTGAGCTTGCATGAATAAGGTTTATTGGACATCAATCTAACTTTCACATAAAGCATAAAGTATCAAACAATTTACAAATCCTAATACTATACCTATGCAATACGAAATATGTTTCGTGTCCTTTGACTTCAACAAGCCAGGAATGAAGGAAGGGTCGATGTAAAGGATATAGTATAACTTCAATATTTAATTTATGATAATCAACATAGGTCAAGAGTTTCTTGTCCTTTTTAGGGACAATAACAATTAGAGATACCCATTCCAAATATTCAATAAAGATAAATAATCCAATACTTCACAAATGGTCAAACTCTAATATTACCATCTTGGGATAATGCACATTCATGATATAATATTTCATGATTTTTCCTTTAATAAGATGTTGGTAAAAGCATCTCCATATCCATGTATTCTCAATCAAAGGCATCCATTTTGTCATGTCGAAGATTGATAAGGTACATAAAAAAATGGGAAGGTAGAATAGACGACATTTTGGCATTTTTTGGGGTCTCATGAGTCCCTAAATTGATGTTCCCCACCTAATACTCCATGGTCCTCAAAGTACAAATTTGCCAATCGTGGAAAGAATCCATGCTAGTTTGAGAACACTCTTGGTTAGAAGATTCAATAGTAGAACTCATAGCATATAAGGGACAAATAAGAGGTTTTTATTTTCATGAAAAATTTGCATTTCGCTTATATTAGCCAATCTATCTACTAAATTGATTGGTTTGGCCACATATCAAATCTTGGGCTGATGGTTTTTTGTCATAACATCTAATCCAATGGCAAGTTGAATGCCTTGCTTATGGAATATAAGTTAATGGGTGGACCAATTCTAAAAAGACTTGCACTTTTCTAAACCATACCCATCAAAACAATAGGTTCTTCATAAAGGATAGGCATGTGATTCAGCAACCATGCATATGAAAAAGGGATAAGGCTCCAAAGTTATTGATCCTAAATTTTAGCATCCAACATAAGAAGCAATATTGATGTAAGTTTCCTCATCAATCACAACATTGAGCCTTCCATTCGGTCAAAAAACAACAAAAAAGGGTCTTGTAAGGATTTCAATTAGTTGTGCTTAATCTATATTAATCTTGTCAAACCATCTTTGAAAATTTCATGTAGGCTCATTTAAAACGTATCTTCCTAGAATATAGTAGTTTTGGAAGAGAGAGAAAGTTTGTGTGAAAATCATGAAAAGAGATATGTCTCAAAGTTTGTGCCCATTGGTCGTTTGAAAAATTTGAAATTTCCCTCTTTTCCTTCCACCTATATAATGGTGTTTTAAGGAGGTGTTCCACCTTTTTGTTCTACTCTCGAAAGAAAACTAACTTTTGTCTTTTCCATAATTTTAGATGCATTTTCCATGGAGAGCCCCAATCCAAACACTTTCATGGAACTCTCAACTAGAAGGACTCTCTCATAAGTTCCACAGCAATATTGTGTGGATTCATAAGTATGCAACAATTGAAAATATCTTCCGAAATATCTATACAACCTTGCAAAGTTGAAGCATCATGCAAAGAAGGTGAAAAAATATTGACATATGGATGGATGAAGCTACTTATCCAACTGATCTTCGAATAAGAAGGTACCCACCTTTTTGTAATCTTTGTGATTTTATTAGATTTTGAGGAGATGGTGATGAGGGTTTATGTGGATATTTTCCAAAGTTGTGTGAGTTCTCAAACAACTACATGCAATACATATAACAGATGAGTTTTTGCAGATCATGAGGAGGATATGCAACATGTCATATCTGATATGTATGTCATTGATTTCAAAAGGGAAATCTTTGAGCTTATAGGAAACATCACAAAGGCTTGGAGTGTCAAAGACATAACTTACTAATTGGTGAGCTTTAAAGAGATTATTTAGTCCAATATTACGTTTTCAATAAAACTCTCATGGTCTTAATCTTTATGTTTTTATAGCTTATACTATTTTTGCATGGTCCATTCTTTGTAGAAAAAGGAAGTCTTGCCACATGGGACATCTAGGGATGGAAAAGTCTCATTATGAAGTAAGAAAAAGCTTCTTCAGATGCAAAAGAAAAGAAGTTACAAAAATTAATCTATTCAAAGAGCTCTTTGATTACTTCTTTAGAGGAAAAATACAAAGGAACACATGCTAAGAATTATCAAGAGATTGAAAATATCAATATGAGGAAAATCCTTTCAAGACAAAGTTGGATTAAATACAAGAAGAGTGACATCTCATTCTAATGTGAACCTGCAGGTACACATATGGTCTCAAATAGGATTTGGAATATGTTTTGGTATTTTTCTTACCCAAAACTACATATGGATGTATTTACAATTTTTGAAACCATAGAATTGATGATAGAAAAAGGCATTCTGCCACACGACATCTACCAATCATGTGTAATGCTAAGTTGAATGATAGCACCTTTAAGGTGTATCAAAGGGTTCAAAGATCTTGGATGCAACATCAATTGGCTTTGCATGTTAAACCAAAGAGATGATCTATCAGCCATTGAAGATGTCATTTCTATGCTACAAAGATGTAAAGGAAAAAGAGATGCTGAATTGATCTAGGGCATCTATTTACTTCTCTATGCTACTCATCTTGATATACATAATGATGTTGGAAATCATGTCATTCCGCTATTGGTGAAAATACTAATCTTAGGGGTATTTCTAAGTAGGCCTTCAATAGAATGAATCATCATACTATTCATTCATGGAAATCCTCTTTATCAGGGTTGAAAAACCTTGAACAACTTGAACATTCACTCAAAATCTACTACAGGATGTTGGAAGATGGAACATGTCTTAGTAGCCACACTTATGTCGCTTTGTTGCATTCTTGTATAACTTGTGAAGCTAGTAGTTTGGTAGATTCTTCAATAGTTTACGATGGCTTTGGAAGTGACATTTTCTTGCTTGGGAAAAGATGAATGGGGTGTGAATGGTGGTCGCCCGCCCCTTGACATGTCAAATAATAGAGAGGCAACCGGGGATGCCCCATTATGTACACACAAGCGGAGGGGGGGGGGGCTCTGGTCATTGTGAGGGCTGCCAGAGAAAATTATAGGGAGAAGGGAGGTTTTTTTTTTTGGTAGCTGTTCTTGTTTTTTTTTCGGGGGGGGGGGGGGGTTGTTTTCGGCTTGGGCATGTTTTTTTTGTCTTTTGGGTCTCATGAGCTAACAACCACGGGGGGAATAGGGAAGAAAGTGGTTCTCCACATAATCAAAGTAAGGGAATATGGTCGGTAGACTAAAATTGTGAAACTTCCAATTGAGATTTGGGGGGACACAGGCAAAACCTTCGCATGATATATGAAGGTTCTCCTTTGAACACGGGGATCAACAGAGCATTGGTGGTGGTGAAGAAAGTGTTGTCAATTGCATGACCAAGAGGGAGCTTCCTTTTAGCTTGGGATCTCTTGGGGAAGGATGGTCCCTGATCATTTTGTATCCATTTATTTTAATCTTCTATTTGTTAGAAATCTATTATAATCCTCTAAAATTTCCTTCAAGATCAAGTCTAAGCATTGCATACTTTGAGGGAAATTAAATCTCGATAGAGCATTAGACATTCTGTGCATGTCTACTAAAGGCAATAAGTAGTCTCTCCTGGGAGAATTGGTTCTAGGAGTAGGATCAAGTATTTTGAGTGCAATAACTTGCATTAGAAGAGTACCATAACCTAATTTGATTGTGAAAATGTTCTTGGCTTCATTCCATACGAACTAAGAGTATCACATGTTTGAGTGAACAAAGGTATCTATGAACATACTTGTGAGGCTGATCATGCTTCAAGTTGCATAGGGAAAGTTTACATTTTACCATCAAAAGTACTAGAGAACTTTGACATACAAAGAAACTTGAAGAGGACAAGAAAGATCCATTGAAAGACTTGGAAGCAGATGAGCTACTGATTCATGTTTAAGAGCATACAATCAACTCAAGGGAAGTCTACTACTCAAGAAGCAAGGCATCTACACCATATGTTTTAGTAGTTTTGAAGTATAGACGTAAATATATTGATACTCATCAATCCTCTTGCGTAAAGGAGCCTTATAAGAATACATTAGAGTACATCATTCTAGAATATAACACCAAGTTTGAAAAGCTTGATAAAAACAACTATCTACCATGGAAGTTTAGAATGGCTAGCTTTCCCATGGGCAAGGGTTTATGGGGGCGGAACAAATGCTAGACCTAGATTGGGGGATATTCCACCTCTTGATCACTTGAGGATCTTTGTAGAATGGAATGAAAGAAATAAGAGGGTTATTTTCATCTTATCTTAGCATATTATCAATGCAATGATATGAAATACTCAAGATCTAGAAACTTCAATGAAAGTATGGGAAACCCTAGAGAGACTATACTCTACATCAACCAAAGCTAGGAAGATTCAACTAAAGAATGAACCCAATAACTCTAGGAAGACACCTAGTATCAACATCAATGCTTATATTCTGAAGATGATCAACAAAGTAAGTGATGCATTGGGATCCAAAGGTTTTCAGATGGATGATGATGACCTAGTTGCATATACATTGAAAATGGGCTGAGCGATGATGAGTAGTGGAAGGATTTCATAATTTTTATATATTTCAGAGATAATGTTCCAAACTTTGAGCAATTATTGTCTTTAATGGTCCTTGAGGATATGAATATCCAAGAGGTTCAAAGTCAAAGGAATGAAGCCAAAGCACTTTTGTTCGGTAAAGGAAGAGGTATAGGAAGAAATCAAGGCAGAGGAAGTGAAGGAAGAAGATCAAATCAAAACTCAGAACAACACCAAGGGAGTAGTTTCTCTTCATCAAGATGAAGAGGTAAGTTTAGAGAAAGAGGAGGAAGGTACAAAGAACATTGAGACAACAAATTAGAAGGATGATATGTATGAGGCAAGTATGTTCATTATGCAAGGGATTGCTATCAAAGGAACATGAGCAATTCATCATACAAAGGGGATGGTAATTATGCATCTACTTCAAATGAGAATGAAAGTATGTTAGTTATGATGCAAATTAGTGACTACGAAACAAAAGGATCAAGCACATGGTACATTGATAGTGGATGCAATGAACACGCCCTGAAACGTGGAAGTCTTCTCAAATATGTATGTACCTTCAACCAAAGGGGATATGGAGTTAGATGATGATGCCCCCAATTCCAACATACATATAGGTAATGCTATGTTGGATAGATCTCACAATTTTCACTGTTTGAAGGATGTTATTCAGGCTCCCACAATTGCAAAGAACCATGTTTCTATGGGCCAAATGGTTGAGAGAGAATAAAAGGAAAAGTTCAACTATAAGGGATGCTTTGTGGAAAGACATAAGGAGTGGTAGATATTGGTAGCCAAAAGCAAAAGGGAGGGAAGGCTTTTTGCATTATATGTGAAGCCGAATTCCAACCATACTCCCTACTTCACGTATGGAAGTGAAAAGGTAGTAGAAAGGGATCTTTGGCACAAAAGGTATGGACATATCAATACTCATAGGTTGAAGGATATGGAGAAGAAAAAGTTAGTGATTGGATTACCAAATATTTCTAATCTAAATTTCAAGAAATTTTGTGAAGCTTGCCAATTGGGCAAGCAAACTAGGTTATCTTTAAAGATATGTAACTCTGTGAGCTATCATCTACTTGATCTAGTTCATAAAGATGTTTGGGGGCCAACAAAGGAGAAGTCATTAATTGAGGATAATAGATGCTTTGTAACTTTCATCGATGATCGCACGAGAATGACTTGTCTTTGCATGAAGCATAAACTCGATGTCTTTTATTACCTTAAGAAGTTCAAAGCTATTCAAGAAAAGACGCATGATAGATATATCAAATGTTTAAGGTCAAATGGAGGAGGACAATTCTTTGCTGATGATTTCTCTGATTTCTTGGTATCAAATGGCATGAAGATACAAATCACATGCAAGTTTGCACCATAAATAAAATTAGTGTAAGGAAATAATAGGTAAATTATAGAATGTGCTAGGGATATGATGAAGGAGATGGGAATGCCAAATTGTTATTGGGTTGATGCAACAACCACTACAATATACATCATGCATAGATTATCCACATCAAATATACATACTACAACACCATACGAAGCTTGATATAATAGAAAAAAAGATATATCACACTTGAGAGTGTTTTGATGTACTTGTTCTGTGTTAATTCAAAGTGAGTTGAGGAGAAAACTCAATGATAGATTAGAAAGATGTGTTTTCATAGGGTATGCAGCGGAACAAAAAGGTTATAAATGCTACAATCCCACAACCAAGGATTTAAAAGTATCAAGGGCTATTAGATTTGATGAGCATCTATCTTGTTAGTTCTCAATCATACCTATGCAAGCAAATGAAGATGAAGAAGGGGACAATTCAAGAGGAACTGAAGAAACAAAAAGCATGTTTATAAGTGGTCTAAAGAACTCAAGTTAATATTGATCATGGAATGAAGGTATCCCTTCACCAAGTCAGCTTAGTGATGCAAGGAACAAAGGCAAGGCATAAATCATAGAGATAGAAGAAGATGAAGACTTATGGATTGAGCTTAATACATACCATCATGCAAAGAATGCAGAGAGCTCAAAGGTAAACAACAAGTATCCAGATCAATGTAGTGGTGAAATAAAAAGGTCTGATAGGATAAGGTATCCAATTAAAAGACTTATCTGTGACTCATTTATGGCTAGAAATTATCCATATAGGGAATGAAAATACATGTAGGGAATGAAAATTGGTTATAAAGGAGGAGATCGAGGATTTGGAGGATAATAACACTTGGAAATTAATGTCAAGCATGAAAGATATGAAGGTTATTGGAAACAATTGGGTATATATGGTAAAGCTTTCAGTTGGTATCATTCCAAGGTATAAAGTTAGGTTTGGTGCTAAAAGCTTTTCTTAAACATATGGAGTGTTTTGTTAAAAGAGCTTTAGCCCCGTAGGCAAGATGAATACAATTAGAACAAGCATCGCAATTGTAGCTAGCCAGCATTGGAAGATGTATCAAATTGATGTCAAGAATGATTTTCTAAATGTAGAGTTAGAGGAGGTGGTACACATGGACCAACCATTGGGGTTTGAAGATATAATCATAGGTGATTATGTTTTCGCATTAAAGACAGCACCATAGGTTCTCGAGAAAGCCCCAAGGCATAGAATCAAAGGCTTTTAAACTACTTGATTATTTCGAGATACAAATCAAGAAAATCAAATCCATCCTTATTCTACAAAAGAGAAGGTTAAACATATGTCTACTTATGTGTGTATGTAGATGACTTTATTATTACCTGTCATCATGAAGAAGGTGTGAAGCCCATCAAGAAAAGGCTTGGCAAAGATTCAAGGTATCAGATCTTGGAGATCTAAGATATTTCTTAGGCATTGACTTCATATATGAGGATAATGGTATTTGGCTCATGAAAAGAAAATAAATCTTGGATGTGTTGAAGAAGTATAGAATGAAGTATTTCAATGGAGATGCACCACTTTGGAATCTCCTTCTCTAGAGCTCCATGACAATATCCTCAAAGGAGAAAAACCGAGCTCCAAATGAAACACACAATACTCTATATAGAGGCTCTAGATATGCAGAAAAACATAGTACAAAATGGGGCACAAACATAGATTCCATAGGTTTTCTAAATGCAATTGAGCTTACAATCTGTGGTTGAGTAGACCATTATATGTTTAATTACAGAACATATGCAAAATTGTTCGGTGGCCATTTGGATTTTCACATGGACACTAACGGTAATAATCTCCCACTGAAGGCCAATATGACCAAAGTCACTATGGGACAAAAATAAAGAATGAGAATGAATAACTGAGTGTAAGTATACAAAGTGTACCTCCCACCTCATGGGCATGTTAGATAGTATACCAGTAATTGTGTAAGATCATGAATCAGGTAAACCTCATCGGGTGACAATAGTGTCGAAAGTTATGTTGTGGTAAAGCTTTAGTCAAAGCATCTACAACATTATCTCGAGTATGAACCTTCTCAAGAATAACACAGTCAGTGGCTAAACAATCTCAAATGAAGTGATACCTCACCTCAATGTGCTTGGTCTTTGCATGATACATGGGATTCTGAGCTAAAGCAATGGGACTCAAACTATCACTAAGCAAATGAGGTAGATGTTGAGGTAGACCCATATCACAAGCAAGAAGAGAAAGCCACACTACTTCTTTACATGTCTCACTTGCTGCAACATACTCTTCTTCTGTGGTGGAAATAGTTGTATCATCTTTAAGATGAGATCTTGAAGAGATAGCACCTCTAGCAAAATAGAAAATCTAAACTAATGTATACTTCTAATTGTCAACACAACCACTATAATCAGAATCTATGTAACCAAGAGTGAATGCTTTTTCTCTACCCAAACATATACACATGTCCTTAATGACAATCAGATATCTCAAAATCATCTTGACTGCTTCCCAATGTTTCTTGGTAGGATTAGAAATATATCTTCTCACAAATCCAACTGCAAATCCAAGCTACCATAGCATACATGAGACTATCAATAGAAGACTGATAAGGAATTTTGGTCATGAATTCCTTTTGCTCATCTTCTTTATGACAATCATCCTTGCTCAGTTTCACATTTGTGGGTAAGGTGTTCTCAATGCCTTTCCACTTTGCATATTGAACATGTGAAGTACTTTGGATATGTACTCACTTTGAGACAACTATATGCATCTTTTCTTGCTATCATGAGTAATGTGCATGCCAAGAATATGTTTTGCATTCCCCAAATCCTCAATATCAAATATCTAACTCAAATTCTCTTTGAGAATCGATAAGTCATAAAAGGACTTCCCAACAATCAACATATAATCAACATAAAGTGACAAGCGTATCAAGCTTTCATTAGAGCATCTCTTATTGTGGAGACAATGATGTTCATTGCTTTGAGAATATCCTTGAGACTTCATAAAAGCATCAAACATTTGGTACCATTGTCTAGGGGCCTATTTAAGTCCATATAAGCTCTTCTTCAGCTTACAAACTAGAAATTATTTGCAAGAAATTACATAACCCTCTCATTGTTCCATATAGCTATTGTCTATAAGATATCCATGTAAGATAGAAGTTTTCACAGCCATTTTGGCTAGCTCTTAGTCCTCCATTGCAAACAAATCTAAGCAACATTCATAGGGTAGTCAACTTGATCACCACAGAGAAGATTTCCTCAAAGTTAACACCATATTCTTTCTTAAAACCCTTTGCAAAAAGTCATGATTTATACTTTGGAGAATCACTATTTGATGTGAATTTAAATTTATTACCTATTTACATGGTAAAGATTTGTTGCCCTTTGGCAAAGGTACTAAATCCCAAGTACCATTCTTGTGAATAGAATCCACCTCACATGGCATGCTTCCACTTGACATGATCGTTTGTCTGCATAATCTCTTTGTAGCAAGAAGGCTCACTCACATCTATTAGCACAAAAAATCAAAACCTTGAACATATCTTTCTGGTAGATGTGAGACATGTGCAAAGCATCTCATTCATTATTGAACATGAATATTTGTAGAATGATCTCACCAGAAATTCTCTTAAACATCCCTATGTATAGCAATTTTATGCATGCTAGCTGGAGGGCTAGTATCCTCAAACACCACTCCTCTCACTTCAACCTCTTTGATGGGTTGCTTATGCATCTTAGACTCATTGAAAATGAGATCACTTATTTTGAACATTCACTACATTTTAGGATCCCATAAGGGATGTACAAATTGACCTTCTTTCCCATATCCAAGAAAAATGCATTTCTTTTACTTATGTTCAAGCTTTTGTCCAAGAGTTTTAGGTAAATGAACATATGCTTCACACCAAAAAACTTCAAGATGATCATAAGATAGTGGCTTCTCTATCCATAACTCTTGTGCCACTTTTAGAGCTTTTGTAGAACTAGGTGAAAGGTTAATCACATGAACTATAGTCAATATTGCTTCCACCCAAAGTTATTGTGAAAGGTTTGCATGATGCAGCATAGAAACTACTATATCTGGAATAGTTCTATTCATCTTTTTAGCTACATCATTTTGTACTAGGGTATAAGGAGATGTAAACTCTTTAAGAATCCCTCTAGACTGAGAAAAAAGGCTGAGTTCATGCGAGGTATACTCACCCCCATTATTTGAACATAAAACCTTAAGCTTAGTTCCTTTTTCAGTCTCAATTGAAGCAAGGCATTTTCTACAAATAGGGAATACCTCATCCTTTGATTCGATAGGACATACCCATAATTTTCTAGTAGCATCATCTATGAAAGTGACAAAGTAAAGAGAACCACCTAATGACCTTGTGCGCATATGACCACACACATCTATATGAACAAGATCTAAAGGTTGAATTGAAGAGTCCATGTCTGTCTTATGCACATTCCTAGTTTGCTTTCCATATTGAAAATGCTCATAAAATAAAATATTAGAGATAGAAAACATACGTAAGTAACTGGAATAAGAAAGATTTTCCATTCCATTACAAGATATATGACCCAAATGACCATGCCAAATACAAGGCAAAGGCTATATAGTAATAGCTAACAAGTGTTCTTTTTGTGATATGATGGGAATACAAGGTCTTAGTATTATGCTCAGAGCTCAAAAAGAATTATGAACTGGCTAGAGAAGTTTTGCAAAAATCTAATTGAAGTGTATATCTAACTAAAGAAAGTTATTTCATGAATTTTGGTGCACCATAAAATGAGAAACAAACTTAGCAAATCACGGGGATCATCCCAACGTTTTAGGACCTAGAAGATTTGCGGACACAATCATCATCCTTGCTGTATATCTCAAGATCTATTGCATAAATCTTGATGAAAATTAATATATGTAGACTAGACACTTTAGTCTAACTACTTCAAGTAAATACATAGCAAATGAATTAGTACATGTAGAGAAATTGATTCGACAAGTTCACTGTACTGATGAAGATGATGAGGAGATAGTAGACAAAGATGTACTTAATGAAATGTATCAAAATGTACATGCTATTGAACATATGATACAAAGGAAGTGTAGTGGACTAGACATAGATGAAGTGAGCGCAGTGTATCCTCACTAGAGTAGATGAAATCCACTCATAATGCTCACATATATTGCAAGTAAACTCATATGTATTTATATACATTGCTCAAGTTTGAACTTGAGGTTTCCCTCACCCAAAAGTGATCCTACATTAGTGGATGTGATTGCTTTGATTCCTATACCAAATGAGTCATGGGTTTAGCCTCCTATCTTCATGAGATTCCTTCTTCTCTTGACGTCTATAACTATCAAAAGTAAATACACTAAAATTGACAAGCATAAGTTCACATCTAGGTTTCTATGTGAAGAGATAAATAGATGTGTAGTCCTAAATTCTTAGCAATGCACTTAGACATGCTATTTGTACCAAAAACTCCCACTAAAGCCTAAGATGCTTGAGTCTTCAACCTTCAAGATTTTGTGCAATCAAGTCGATGATTTAACTCTTTATTTTGCTTCCATCCAAGGCCATTGTTATTATATCTTCACATTGTTGATGTGTTGATACATATGAAAGTTGAATCTCTTAGCTCATAATCTTCTCTCTAATATAAAGATAATGAACTTCTATATGTTTAGTCTTGGCATAATAGATTGGATTAGTAGCAAGATGTAATAAGCTAATATTATCTCCAGATATATGTGGATAATGGGTATTCTATCCTAAATCAAAATATAGGGTTCCAATCCAAATAGCTTCTTGTGTAGCATTTGCATGTCCTCGATATTCAGCTTCTATTGATGAAAGAGCAACCATGATCTGCTTCTTAGAAGACCATGAGATCAAATTTTTACCTCAAAAAGTAAGGTATCAAGAGGTGCTTCTCGTATCATCTCTAGAGGTTGCCCAATCTGCATCAGAGAATAGTTTAATATCTATATCAAATGTATATGGATAGTATAGTCCTTCATGTTGAGATATCAAGCTCAACATGTGATGATCCAGGATGACACATACCAGTTTTTCGTTTCTCTGACATGTATAGTGGTCATACCGATATATGTCAAGGATACTTCATTGAGCTTTATTAGATTTATCTATCGAGAGTGATGGCACATTTGTTTCTTGCCAGCTCACTCATTTGCGGATATTAGGTTTTTCCTTATGTACTGATCTTTATATATTGCACTTGTTGTATTCTTGTTTTTTAGGTCATTCTTGTACATTCCTTTTATTTAATAGAAGAAGAAGAAGAAGATTATTCTTCCTTGCCTCAATCTGTGTGTGTGCTTCTACTTGAGAGTGAGAGTGTGTGTGTGAGCTCTCTTCCTTATCTCCTTCCTCGTGACATGGTATTAGACCTAGCATGGCTGTAGAGAGCTCGTGGAGAAGGCGATGGTGAAGACTACGTGGCAAGGCGTGGAGAAAACGTGATTTCACAAACGGCCTCAGTTTGCTACAAAAATCGCCGTGAAGGTGGAAGACCTCAAAATATTTTCGAGAGTTGTCCATTTAGGGTCACTTGTTTTTGTCAGATCGAAGTTTCGGAGCCATCTCGACCTTCGTTTCGAGCCTGCAAGGTGGGTCCCATAGAAAAACCAGGTCAGTTTCAGAAATTGTAACTTGCGTTGTGTTCGGCGACACTCATATATTCGAGATCCAGAATTTCAAGTGATTCCGTGTACTGTTGATATATGAAAACTGTGTTTTTCTGAGATCGAACTCTCACGTCATAGTGCGACAGTGTTCAAGCATAAGTGTTGCTTGTAGTGTTTTGCAGTGTTGTGAATTGTTGCAGAAATGGAAAACACAGATGGAATGAGTGAGCTTATGAGCGATAAGCTGGACAAGAGAAACTTCCATGCTTGGAGATTAAGAATGACAAATTTCTTGATGGGAAAAGGCTATTGGAAGTACATCGAAGGAGAGAATGAAAATGCTCCGCAATTACCAGAAAGGAATCGGACTACAGATCAGTTAAGAGCATATGAGGAATGGAATCAAGGAGCACGAAAGGTAATGTATTGGCTATCTGTTAGCATAAAGGATAGCATGATTGGACACATACATGATGCCAAGACTCCAAAAGAGGCTTGGAACAACTTGGTCACTTTGTATGAGACTAATACAAAGGCACGGAAATTGCAACTCAAGAACGAGCTGCATACATTGGAAAAGAAGAGCATGTCGGTAAGTGACTACACTCTTAAAATCAAAGGCATATGTGAGTCACTTACATCTATTTGCATGAATGTAGATGATGATAAGGTGGAAGTGTGCCTTCGTGGTTTAGGAGCTGCATATAAGCAGTTCAGAACTTCCATACAGACCAGGGAAAATATTCTAAATTTTGCTGATCTGGTATCTATGCTGATTATTGAAGAAAAGAATCTTGGTGAGGACTCAAACTACCAAGGAAAGCCCAGTTCTGAGCAGGTATTCTACTCTGGCAGAGGAAGAGGCAGAGGTAGAGGTTTTGGAAGTGGAAGAGGAAACAGTAACCAAGACCAAGGTCAACAACAGAATCATGCAGGAGGAAGAGGATAGTTTTGAGGCAGGGGGAGCCAAAGAGGTCGCAGAAATTTCCAAAGAAATGATTCAGGTACTGATAGTAAAGGATGCTGGAATTGTGGTAAACTTGGACACTTTGAACGTGATTGCAGGTTAAAGAATCAAAATAACAGAAGGCAGCAAAACAACTATGCATCCACAAGTGCAGATGATTCTGAGAAGTTGTTTATGGTTCAACATCACATGATGAATACGATGTCTGCTGGTGTTTCAAAATTGAATGATAATGTCTGGTATGTTGATTCAGGTGCTTTAAATCACATGACCAGTCATGCAGAATGGTTTAGTAGTTTGCAGAAAATGCCAGTTCCTAGATATGTTGAAACAGGTGATGATACGTTGCATTCTATTGAGCATACAGGAAACATAGCATTGTTTATGGAGGCTGGGAAGGTAAAACATCTTTATGATGTGTTGCATGTTCCAAATATAACAAAGAATCTGGTTTCTATTCGGCAAATGGTTGACCAGCGATTACAAGTCAAGTTCAATGCTAATGGATAATATGTAGAAGAGTACAAGGAGGATGGAAGATTGGTTGCCAAAGGAAACAAAGTGGGTAGGATGTTCACCTTAAATGTGAAGATTCCTGAAATGAATGCAGCCATGTTTGCAAAAGGTGCAGGAGTTATTGCAGATATAGAGATATGGCACAAATGGATTGGACATGCAAACTTGCAAAGGCTGAAAATGATGCAGTCAAAGGAGATTGTCCATGGACTACCAAATTTCAAAGTTGCAGAAATGCAAAAGGTATGTGCAACATGTCAATTTGGTAAACAGTCAAGAGCATCATTTCCACATGACAAGCATGCTAGTGAGAATGTACTAGAAGTAGTACATACAAATGTTTGGGGTCCAACAAAGACCACATCTATGGGCGGTTGCAAGTTTTATGTTACCTTCATTGATGATCATACATGCAAAGTATGGGTATATTTCATGAAAGAGAAGAGCGAGGTGTTCACTCACTTCCAGAATTTTAAAGCTATGGTGGAAAAGCAGACAGGGAAGTTCATTCAAACATTAAGATCTGATGGAGGAGGTGAATACATGTCAAATGAGTTCAACAGTTTTCTAAGAAATCATGGAATTCGACGTCAGTTTTCATGCAGGTACACACCACAAGAGAATGGTGTTGTTGAACGCAAAAATAGACATATTTCAGAAATAGCAAGAGCCTTGATGGCTAAGAAGAATATGCCTCATTGTTACTGGGCAGAAGCTGTGCATACTGCTGTATACATCATGAACAAAACTCCAACTACTGCTTTACATCAAGTTACACCGGAAGAGAAGTTTACAGGTAAAAAGCCAAACTTATCACATCTGAAAGTTTTTGGCTGTATTGCATATGTACATGTTCCAGATGAGTTGAGGACAAAGCTTGATCCGAAAGCAGAAAAATGTTTCTTCATTGGATATTCCCTTGAGCAAAAGGGGTACAAATGTTATAACCCACTCACACGACAGGTGAAGGTGAGCAAAGATGTGGTATTTGATGAAATGTCAAGCTTCTATGCAGATGCCAAAGAAGGACTAAATCTTGAACCAAATGACAAAGAAAAACAGGTGCAGGTTTTGAAGATGTTGATGGAGATTCAAGTGGTTCAGAAAAGAGTATTGATGAGGAACTTGGATTGCCCTCTGTGAAGACTCCACGAGTAAGAAGGGCACATGCAGATGATACAAGAAGAAGTGACCCACGACCAAGAAGATTTGGGAGGATGCGTAATTCAGTGCAACGATTGACATATGATAGTTACATGGCTCGCCATTGTGCCTACATGACAAAGGTAATACAAGATGCTAAACCTTCTTGTTTTGAAGATGCAATTGGTAATGCAGATTGGGAAAAATCTATGGATGAGGAGATGGCTGCACTTTATGGAAATGATACATGGAAGCTGGTTCCATTGCCACAAGGAAAGAAATCCATAGGCTACAAATGGGTTTACAAGGTAAAGCATAATGTTGATGGTAGCATAAGCAAGTATAAAGCACGATTGGTAGCTAAAGGTTATGCACAGACATATGGCATTGATTATGAGGAAACATTTAGCCTTGTAGCTAAAATGTCTACTATCAGAACACTTGTTGCATTAGCTACAGCAAAAGGATGGACTTTCCATCAGATGGATGTGAAGAATGCTTTCCTACATGGTGAGTTACAGGAAGAAGTATATATGGACCAGCCATAAGGATATGAAGATTCAAAGCATCCAGAATATGTTTGCAGGTTGCAAAAGGCTTTGTATGGGCTGAAGCAAGCCCCTCGTGCAACCAGCATTGGGTTCTCTATGTGTGATGCAGATCACTCACTATATGCAAGGAAGGCTGATGATGGCATCACTATTGTGGCTATTTATGTTGATGACCTGATTGTAGGTGGTGATAATGAAGAAAGCATCAAAGAGGTAAAGAAACTTCTTATGCAGGAATTCGACATGAAAGATCTTGGTGTGCTACACTATTTCTTGGGCATTGAGTTTATACATACAGAAACAGGTATATGGATGTCACAAAGGCAATATTCCTTGAATATGATGCAAAAGTATGGTATGGATGATTGTAAGCCAATTTCTATGCCATTAGATCAGAATTTGAAATTGGATACTACATCAGGTGAAGCATTGGAAAATGCTACTATGCACAGGAAAATTGTGGGAAGTCTTATATATCTCACAATTACAAGGCCTGATCTAAGTTATACTATTGGACTTGAAAGTCAGTTTATGCAGGCTCCCAGGAAGCCACATTTGGATGCTCTAAGGCGCACTCTACATTATGTGAGTGCTACTTTGGATTATGCATTGTTTTATGAAGCTGGTGTGTAGTTGCAGGTTCATGGATACACCGATGCAGATTGGGCTGGTAGTACTCCAGATAGAAGATCTACTAGTGAATTTCTTTTCTCACTTGGAGGTGCAGCTATTACATGGAGCAGCAAGAAGCAACCCACTGTTGCTTTGTCGAGTAGAGAGGCTGAGTATAGAGGTGCTGCAATGGCAGCATGTGAGGCATCATGGCTGGAGATGTTACTTGTAGATTTAGCTGTGGAAGTGCAAAAGCCTATCACTATCTATTGTGATAATCTTAGCAGCATACAATTAGCACGGAACCCTGTTTTCCATGCTAGAACAAAGCATATCGAGGTACATTATCACTTCATCAGAGAGAAGGTATTAGTAGGTGATATTGATCTTGTTTATGTGAGAAGAGATGAGCAGGTTGCTCATATTTTCACCAAAGCACTTGGAGTTGAGAAGTTAAAGAAGTTTCGAGAGATGCTTGGATTACAGGATATGGCGTTGAGCTTGATGGAGAGTGTTAAGATATCAAGCTCAACATGTGATGATCCAGGATGACACGTACCAGTTTTTCGTTTCTCTGACATGTATAGTGGTCATACCAATATATGTCAGGGATACTTCATTGAGCTTTATTAGATTTATCTACCGAGAGTGATGGCACATTTGTTTCTTGCCAGCTCACTCATTTGTGGATATTAGGTTTTTCCTTATGTACTGATCTTTATATATTGTACTTGTTGTATTCTTCCTTGCCTCAATCTGTGTGTGTGCTTCTACTTGAGAGTGAGAGTGTGAGTGTGAGCTCTCTTCCTTATCTCCTTCCTCGTGACACTTCATTGATTGTGCCCTTCAAATGCTTTAGGATTCTCTTGGATGCTTCCATTTGAAGATTCCTTGGAGTGTGCATAAACTAACTAAATACACTTACTCCATAAAAAATATCTATGTTAATGTAGCATAATTTAAGCTTCCAACTAGACTTTGGTACATAGTTACACCTTCAATTAGCTCACCTTCATGAGCACTTAACTTCAAATCTACCTCCATGGGTGTACCTACAACCTTTGTACTCTCCATTTTGAATTTAGAGATCATATATCCAATGTATTTCCTTTGTGTGAGGAACATGTCTTTCTCTATATATACCACTTCCAAATCTAGGAAGTATTTGAGCAAATCAAGATCACGAATCTTGAACTCCTCCTTCATTTGAGCTTTAATATTTTTTATTCTTTCTGCATCATTTTGTGTAATGATGATTTCATCAACATATACATATAGGTATATGGCGTCTCAGTGATTCCTCTGAATGAAGAGGGAAGGATCTACCTTGCTTACATTAAAACCTTTACCCTACAAGTAAGTGACATGTCTATGGTTCCAAGCTCTAAGAGCTTGCTTCAAACCATACAAAGCTTTTCTCAACCTACACACATGCTCAGGGTATGATTGATCTTCAACATTAGGAGGTTGAGCCATATATACCTCGTGTGATATCGAGCCATTTAAGAAAGAATTTTTAGCATCCATCTGATATATCTTACAATTCTTTGAAGATGCAACGCTCATGACTATTGTAATTATAAGCATTTTTGCAACATGTGAAAATGCTTCTTCATAATCAATACCTTGGGTTTTTGAAAACCCTTTGGCTACAAGCCTTGCTTTCTATGTGTTAACTGAACCATTTGAATTCTTCTTTACCTTGTATATCCATCTTGAACCAATGACCTTCATAGGTGGTTTCTTGGGTACTGATTCCCAAGTGTAGTTCTCTTGTAAAGCTTCTATTTCGTCTTCCATGGCACATTTCCACTCTGATTTCTTCTTACCTTCATCATAGGAAGAAGGTTCGAGGAAGAATCTTTAGATCTTGAGTTTTATGCTATATATATTGAATGCTTAGTGACTAAAGATGTATCATATCCATACCTTTTTGGCTTAATTTTGTCTCCAGTAGAACTTCTTATAGTTTCTTGAGATGACTATGCCACGTCTTTCAATTCCTACACTTTGCATTTGCCTTTGGAGCTCCAAGAGGTTATTTCCCTTCCTAAAGTCTTTTGATCATCTTTGCAATTACTTGATGCTTCATGTGTATGCTCATTCCTATTTGATAATTTTGGAAATTCTTCCTCTAGGTCATAGGGAAGTTTGATTTTATTGCAATCATCTTTAAACCAGTATTGCTTTTCATCAAACACAACTTCTCTACTTACAATGAATCCTTTGTTGCTTGGATTCTAATTTGCCCCTGATTTGTGAATGGATGTGTGCATATGTTGTGCACCCAAGCATTCTACAATGACCAAGGCTAGGTCTTCTTCCATTCCATGCTTCATATGCTGTCATGCAATCCAATGCTTTAGATATGAGTCTATTGATCAAGAATGTGGCTCTACATATAGCCTCTACCCACAAGTAATTGGGTAATTTCTTCTCATTTGAAGTTGAAGCCTCCACAATTGTTCTATTTCTTCTCTCTACCACTCCATTTTGTTTTGGTGTATAGCTGGTTGTGATTTCTCTCTTAATTCCTCTCTCTTGAAGATAGGAATCAAAGTCATGGGAGAAATATTCTCCCCTTGCATCTGACCTTAGTCTCTTCAAATTTTTACCTATTTAATTTTATACAAGAGCTAGGTATTTCTTGAAACATGAAAACAATTTATCTTTATGCTTCATAAAGTATAATAATTCCATATGCTACAATCATCAATGAATTACATAGTGTACCTAGATCTAGAGATTGAAGGCTCCTTGCTTGGTCGCCATACATCTATATAGAGTAACTCAAATAGTTCTCCATGAATCTATCCTTTGTTTTTGAATACTTGCCTATGTGACTTACCAAATTGACAAGCACTACATTTATAGATCATGTGTTGTTTGGATATGTTTGGTAGAACAAGTACACTCTGATCCCTATTGATTTTCTTGAGAGCTCTTTCACATATGTGAGCTAATCTCTTGTGCCAAATTTCCAACTCTCACAAGGTTTGGCTAGTATGATTGACAATGCAATATTTCTGGAATCTTGGAGTTCATATGTAAATAATCTACCAGATTTTTCTCCTCTTGCTATCCTCTTGAATCCGTGATGTGGATCCTCAACAAATGCTCCATTCTTTGTGAATCTAACCTATAATCCTTTCTGAAGAATATAACCTACACTTATGAGGCTCTTGGTGATAGTTGGCACATATAGTACCTTGCTTATAGGTTCATATTACCATTTGAGGTCTTCAAATTGCCTTTCTTTAAAACTAGGTGTTTTATGTCATCTCCTGTTTGGACTTCATGTCTATTCCTTTGATCCTCCAATTTTGAGAGTAGAGCTACATTCTCTACTACATGATTTGGGCAACTTAAGTCTATATAGAATACATGTTAATCTACTTCACCTTGCTTCATGTCATGTTCAATAGAAAAGGTGAATCCTCTTGAAATGGATCATATGTATAGTTTCTGTAGTCTTACCTTTCTATATCCTCCTTAGTAGTTGTTATTATTGTATGAGTTGTTATTGTATCCATTGTTGTTGAATCTACCTCTTGAGCTTCCATAGCCTCCTCTATTGTAAGTCTCCATCTTTGGTTTTTGTGGTTCATGAAACAACTCTCAGTGATAAGATTAGTGAGGCCACATATGGCATATGGAGATGAGCTTTTATCCCTCCCCCTGCCTTCTCTTCCTCCTCTCCTTCTTCCTCTTGAGCCTCTACCTCTACCTGCAAAGTTTGTTTGAGAGGTCCTCCCTTCATCATCAGGCTTCTTACCTTTACATTTTCTATATTTGTTCTTATTCGTATTTTTATAGAGAGTAGAGGATTGATTACCTTTTAAGTTGCCTCCATTCTTCATAAGCTGCTTCATGTGTGAATAATTGTCTCGTGAGGGAGTTGAAATCAAGAACTTCCATGTCCATGTAGAGGTCCATGGCTATGGTAAAAGTTTCCCATTTGTCATCTACCTTTATTCCATTGATTACTTGCCTCACCATTTGCTCTTCATCAATGATTTCTCTAATGCTTCCAAGTTGTTTTGCGATGTCCTTTATTTTGGTGACAAAATCAGTCATACTCTCCTAGGGCATCTTTTTGAGTGTGGTGAATTCCATCCATAGTTAATTCTTCCTTGCCTTGGTGCTTGATGAGAAGGGTTCCTCAAGAGCATTCCAAGTCTCTTGTGAAGCCTTGCAACTCGTGATGTGTGGAAGTAAAAAATAAGAGATTGAGTTTAGAACATATGACCTTGCTAGAGCACCCTTTGAGCACCATGGATTTAACCTATCTTGTTCTTTTTGTGTTGTTTGGCCCTTGATTCTAAGGATTTGCATCATCTCATCTCCAGATATGTAACCATAGAGGTTTTCTCCCTTCAAGATAAGCTTCCATTCTAAGTGACCAAGCTGAGTAATTACCTCAATCCAATTTGTCTATGGATGAATAAAATCCATATCCCATGTTGACTAGTGGTTGTTATACCATTGTGAGGAGTTGGTGAGTTAAGTCCAGAAATGAGGTGGTGCTACACAAACCCTGATCTATACCTACCAATCTAGCTCTAGGGATGCTTAATACAATCTGTAAACTTGACAATGATTCACTTAGAACCACTAAGTCCTTTGGAGAATCATTCTCAAAAGTTTTCATTAAAAATAGATAACTCGTATATGTGAAAAAAAAGAAGACCCTTCTATTATTGTAATAGAAGGTCTCAAACTTCTGCTCTTAGCTCACAACCTAATATAAATTGACCAAAGAAACTATTACTAGATCTAATTGAAGTGTGTATCTAACTAAATAAAGTTATTTCATGAGTTGAGCTAAACCATACAATGAGAAATGAATTTAGCAAGTCAGGGGGGTCATCCCAACTTTTTAGGATCTAGAAGATGTGCACAAAACAACCATTTCCTTTGCTCCATAGCTTGACATCTAATAAATCAATCTTGATGAAAACTAATATATGATCACTAGAAACTTTATTATAAATACTCCAAGTTGAAGTATAGTAAGTGAATGAGTGCACATAGAGAAACGGATTCGGCAAGTTCATTATATTGATGAAGATGCTAGAGCAGAGAGTAGATAGAGATGTACTTAATGAAATGTATCAAAATGTAAATGCTATTGAAAATATCATACAAAGGGAGTGTATTGCACTACCCATAGATGAAGTGAGGTCAATGTATGCTCTAAAGTAGTTCAAGTCCTCTCAGAAGTGCTCACATATCCAATGACTAAACTCGTGTATTATACACATTACTTGAGTTTGAATTTGAATTTCCCCTCATCTAAAAGTGATCCTACATTTGGGGATGTGATTGATTTGATTTCTCTACCACATGAATCATGGGTTTAGCCTCTTATCTTCATGCTATTCCTTCTTCTCTTGACTTTAACAATCATCAAAAGTAAATACACTAGAATTGACAAGCATAAGTTCACATGTAGGTCTCTATGTGAAGAGATAAATAGATGTGTAGTTCTAAATTCTTAGCAATTAACTTAGGCTTGCTATTTGTACCAACACTCTGAGTCAACACATCTTTAATCTAATTCTTCCATAGAGAAAATTTTGTGCCATCAAATTTTTGGATCTCAAAATGGTCTTTGCCTTACAAGTTGTAGCTCCTCCTAGGATCACTGGCACTAGACCCTGATCCACCAAATGTGCATAAGATCTTTGCTGCCATGATGATAGAGAAGGAACTACAATGGTGATGGACCTTGAATAGTCCAAACACCCTAACGCTAAGAAAAGGATGATCGAGTATTAGATTCTTTAAGAACTTCAAGAGAGTCTCCCCAAAAAATGGATTAATGAATAACAATGACCAACCAAAAGGATTATGTGAGAATGGATGTGCTCACATGAATAGGTGTGTCAAGGAGTAAAATCGACCACAACTTTTTTGAAAATACTAAAATTTGGGAAAATTTTGCCAAAGAATATTTTTAAAAATGAGCAATGATTAGTGTCACAAAAAGTCACTAAACTACAAGCGTTGACATGTGAACATGCATGGTGAGTCACTGACTCCATTGTAAATAATCACTTAACCAAAAGAAGCCAACTTGTCTTACCACGCACCTATGAACAACTATGATACATCTCCTAGGGTGAGGCTAGGTAAGTCTTCCAGCTGGATCACCAAAGAGACACCAAAATCTAGGTGTCTCCTACTTAAGAAAGCCTCACCATGACCCTCTTTATCAATGTCAAAGGCTTTATGCAACTGCAAAATTGCTATATCAATGGCCAAATGGATGTACATAAATGGTATCCACACAAGCATACATAGTGTGTATGTGCTCAATCTATGAACTTAAATGGCACTGAAAGGCTGAATTCACAGCCCAAACACTAGCCAACAACACCTGCAAGTGTTTCTCAACTCTATTCCTTAGGCTCAAAAATCTGTATAAATTTGCAGTGGCTGCTCCCACCACAACACAAAAACGTTTCAAGAAACCTATTGATTCACACAATCCCAAAGATGAATATTCATTGTCAGAGAAGTACAAAAGAGCACTCTTCATGATGTTCTTGAGCTTGGGTAATGAGACCTATGCACGACAGGACTACAAAATGACTCCAAAAATCACCTCAAAATGCTTCAGAATAGGATTTGAAAGCAAAGATTGAAGCCTTGAGAGGCCAAATCATGTTGAAGATAATCTGAACCTTAGTGTTTCCCCTTCTTGAAGCACCAAAAGAGTGTACTTTGGTGGCAAGGGATTGTCAATTAAGTGAGCTTTAGGGGGGGAGGGGAACAAAGTAGGATGTGGGATCTCTAGGGAAGTATTGGTAAAACCTTTCTCTTCCTTGATCATTGAGGTACTCCCTTGGACATAGCCAACAACACCAATGGTGACTTCGATAACTTGAATGGCAAGGTATGCCTTGGTTGCTACCTTAGTCATAAGCCTTGGAGAAAGCCTTGGGAGGGTGGGCAAGTGCTCGTGTCGCTCGCACAAAAGGAGCAAATCTTTTGTATCCGAATTCTATGTTACCAGTGAAATATTTCAATGGTGATGTAACACAATGGACTCTCATTCTTGAGTGCTCCATGATGATACCCTCAAAGTAGAAAAACCAAGCTCCAATTACCACACACACACTACTCCATACAGAGGTTACAAAATATGTAAGAAAAAACAATACACAAGGGGGCATGAACAGAGATTCCTTAGATTTTCCAAATGCTATTTAACTTACAATCTATGGCTGACTAGGCCACTATATGTTTTATTAAAGAACATATACAAAATTATCTCACAGCCATTTGACCTTTCACTACTTTTTAGAAGGATAAGAAAACCTATAGCCCATCTACATTGAATTGTAACCAATGATTAATGCCTTGGTTTCCCTTTCATCAATTTTACCTATGATTTGTGAAGGTACATGTAAAAATGCTAAACAACCAAATACCTTGAAATGTCCAAGACTTGATTTTCTACCATTCCATGCTTCATACGGAGGAAGTCTTTTCACAACATACAGAATTGTTGCAACAGCCTCTGACATATATAATATGACATCCTCTTCTCTTCAAGCATTGTTCTAGGTCATCCAACTAAAGTATTGTTTCTTCTCTATGAAATTCAATTCAATTGTAGAGAATACCTAGTATTCACTTCCCTTTTGATGCCATTGTAGTAGATGCCTTCGGCTGTCAGTTGCTTAGGCTGCAGCTTCGGGGAATGGCCCTTCCATTTCTTGGACATGCTTATGTTTCGGGCAAATGTTGCTTTCATTTCATTACTTCCTCAGTGGATTTGTTATCTTCTCTCTCTATCTTTCTCTATCTCCCTCTTTTTCCCCTCTCTCTTTCTCTTCCCTCTCCCGGTCTCTCACTCTATCCCTTTCTCTCTCATCCCTCACTCTCTTTTTTCTACTCTCCCTCTCTCTTTCCCCCTCTCGATCTCTTTCCTTTTTTTTCTCTCTCCCCCTCCACTCACCCCCGCCCTCACCACTCATCCCCACAAGCCCCCTCACCTCCATGCGCCCCTCTCACTCCCTCCATGCGCCCTCCCTCACTCCCCCGCCAACCCCCTCCCCTCCCCTCACCACCATCCCCCGCCAACCCCCTCCCCTCCCCTCACCACCATCCCCCGCCAACCCCCTCCCCTCCCCTCACCACCATCCCCCGCCAACCCCCTCCCCTTCCCTCACCACCATCCCCCGCCAACCCCCTCCCCTCCCCTCACCACCATCCCCCGCCAACTCCCTCCCCTTCCCTCACCACCTCCCACCACCTCCCCCCTCCTCACACACCCGTAAGCCCTCCCTCACTCCCTCCATGCGCCCCTCCCCCTCACCTCCATGCGCCCCTCTCACTCCCTCCATGCGCCCTCCCTCACTCCCCCCATGCGCCCCTCCACTCCCCTCACCACCATTCCCCGCCAAACCCCTCCCCTCCCCTCACCACCATCCCCCGCCAACCCCCTCCCCTCCCCTCACCACCATCCCCCGCCAACCCCCTCCCCTCCCCTCACCACCATCACCCGCCAACCCCCTCTCATCCCCTCACCACCATCCCAAGCCCCCTCCACTCACTCCCTCCATGCGCCCCTCCCCTCCCCTCACCACCATCCCCCGCCAACCCCCTCCCCTCCCCTCACCACCATTCCCCGCCAACCCCCTCCCCTCCCCTCACCACCATCCCCCGCCAACCCCCTCCCCTCCCCTCACCACCATCCCCCGCCAACCCCCTCCCCTCCCCTCACCACCTCCCACCACCTCCCCCCTCCTCACACACTCGTAAGCCCCTCCACTCACTTCCTCCATGCGCCCCTCCCCCTCACCTCCATGCGCCCCTCTCACTCCCTCCATGCGCCCTCCCTCACTCCCTCCATGCGCCCCTCCCCCTCACCTCCATGCGCCCCTCTCACTCCCTCCATGCGCCCTCCCTCACTCCCTCCCTCCATGCGCCTCTCCCACTCCCCTCCACGCACTCCCTCCCCCACCACTCACCCCCCGCCGCTCAACCTTGCCAACCCCCTGCCAATCCCCTCACACCACCTCTGCCCCCTCCTCCTCACACCTCCGCCCCCTCACTCTCCCACACACACACACATGCACCCCCATACATTCACACACACAAAGGCCCCTAAAACACTCCAGATGGTGAGGGATGCGAAGCAGAATCCGGAAGAGGAATCTAAGAGACATATGCCACAGGTGGAGAAAGAGCATTCGAAGCCATTGTATACAGTTAATGCTGGAACTGATTTAGAAGATGGCCTCTTTGATGACTTTTTGCTTCGTGTTAATATGAAGTTTCACATGAGTGAACCACTACATGAATATCATGACTGACCAATCAGGAAAATCGTTGAGGAAGTAACAAAACAACACAAAATGGGAATCTCAGATGGCAAGTGAAAAGGGTAAAAGTGAATTGTTAAAAGTAAAAGTGGATGAACAAATATGGCCGCCAACCATTCACGACGACTACCTATTTTTTGGATCCAATTCAAATCAAGGGAATAATTGACCTACCCCTCCAATTTTGGGTGGTTAACCGGCGCGTGATCAGTGGACGTGAAGATTCAGCAAGGCTCTCTTGGCCTATTGGGGCCTATAAAATCAAAGGATTTGTGCTCATTTGGGCTACGACGACGACACACACTAGAGTACATGTACAAGATTGTGCAGAAGACCTCTCTTGCACTTGGTGGTTTCAAGTCTACTGTGGGAGCTACTCTGTTGTGTATACAGAGGGGAGGCTTCTCAGTGAAGGGCTATGAGCACTATAGTGTAAAAGGGTAGCTTGGATTCTTCTTCCTATCCGTGAGTCAGTGTGGTTGATTGCGCTCTGTTCTCTTGAGAAGATCTTACCACTTGTATTGTTCTGATTTAGTCTGCATATCAGTGGTCCTTATGCGGATAGGAGAAACTTTTGTATTGGTGTGTTTACTATTCGGGTGATCTGTCAGCCCTTAGCTTGTGGCTTGTTAGACCTAAGTTTACACTTGTGAGCATTATATATCAATTGCCCAACTTTGTAATCATCTGGTTTGAATCAGGCAGAGTACAGTCTTCATTTGTTATTGGTTGTCCTTAATTGTGAAGCATTTACCATTCTGTAAAATTCTCGTTGTCGGTCTGCTCACAGAAATGTTAAAGGGTATACTTCCCTAAAGAGAACCCCCCTTGAGTAGGCGACGTACTGGACGTGTTCAATCTTCATTCTCTACCTTGTTAAAAGCGAATACCCCAGTACCTCCTCTACAGCCATTATTTTGAAAGAACTCATCAAACAGTTTGGAGAAGTATTCTTCCCCTCCATCACATATGAGTTTCTTCAATGATCTAGTTGTATGATCTTTACATATGCTAGGTATTTCTTGAAGCATTCGAATAGTTCATTCTTATTCTTAATAAAGTATAGAATGTTCCATCTGCTATGATCATCAACAAAGGAAACATAATACCTTGATCTTCCCAATGAATATTCTTGACTGGGTCCCAATACATCATTGTGTAATAATGCCAAAAGGTTGTTGTGGATGTAGCCATTATGGTTGAACGGTTGTCTTTGTGACTTCCCAATCTGGCATGCATGAGAATTGTTGATCATGTGTTTTTTCTTATATGTTTGGTAGCCTTAGAACACTTTGATCTTTGCATATATCCTTCAAGGTTCTTTCATTCACGTGAGCAAGTCTCTTATGCCACACGTCAACATCACTTAGGGTTTGAGACCCAAAGTTGAATAGAGTTATGTTCCTTGTTTCTGCTACTTCAAAAGTCAAGAGACTACCATGCTTCTCACGTTTGGCTATCTTCTTGAAGCCTTGGCATGGATCTTCCACAAAAGCTCCATGTTGGGTGAACCTAACTTGCAACCCTTTTTCAACTATTTGGTCTACACATATTAGGTTTTTAGTGATAGTGATACATGGAGAACCTTACTGAGAATGTTTGTGCTACCATTGGAAGCTTTGACATTGCCAATCATCTCCATATTGTGCTTAGTTTCATACCCTATTTGTACTTCGTGCCTATGCTTTGGACTTTCCAAGTGAAATAGAAGATCAGTTTTGCCTGTAACCTATTTTGAACATCCTGAATCTATGTAGAACAAAGGATCATCTTCTTTACCTTCTTTGTGGCTCAAATTCATAAAAAGCAATGAATCTTCATGTGGTTGATCTTCAGAATAATTATTGAAGTCGCTTCTATTGGGACTTCCAATCTTTTTATTCAAGTTGTGTCCACCTCTTCCTCTAGTGTTGCCAAATCAACCTCTTCCACCTCCTCTTGGAGCTCTTCCATTGAACCAACAATTTTGAGTGGTGTGGTTTGTCTTCTCACTGATGGTAGAAGGTTGAACATCATTAGGGGAAAAATGACCCTTGAATGGGACTTTTAGATTAAGGAGTGATTAGGAATGGACCAATGAGAGGAGAGTGGTGGACATAGTGTAGTTCCTTCATCACATAGGCTAGGCATAGGCTTCCCTTGTTTTTTGGTGGTCAAACATGAAAACCCGAGGTAGAACTAGTGGGCTTCCTATGGAGAATGGTTTTAAAAATATCGAATTTCATTTAGATCCATTTGATTTCCTTAAAGATCCAAAGGCTTAGATGAACAAAGAAAGGTCAAGGAAACTTTGATCCTTGACCATTGGATTGGATTCAAATCAAGTGGCTTAGACCATAGTAATGTAAGATTGAGTGTTAAACATCGTACATTGTTGGATGAGGAGTTTGATCAAACATCCTTGTTTGAATTCCCATGAGAAATGCACCTTTATTTTTTATCCATTGAATCTAATGATCATCTAATGGTTGAGGATCATCTCCTTAAAGCAAATGGTGCATTTGGATAGGATCCACATCTCATGGAGCAAGTTGACTATGCAATTCCACTCCGCCCCGAATGCAAACTACGGTTTGATTTGCATAGATCTAACAAATGCGATTTTTGCAGAAGCGTGCCCAAGAAAATTCGTGGAGAACCTTTTGGCCTACACACATGTCAGAATCTCTTTCTATTTTCTCATGCACATATACATACACACACATACACATACACACACACATAAACTCACATACATATATATACACATGCATATGCACAAATACACATATATATACATACACACACATACACACATGCACATAAACACATACATACACATATACATACACACATACACTCACATGCATACATAAATACACATGCATATGCAAATGCATACATATGCACATGCATACACACACATACACATACACACATACACATATACACATATACATACACACACATACACATATACACACTTACATACACATAGAGACAGATACACACTATTCATACACATGCATACACACAAGTAAACACTATACACACATACACACTATACATGCACATACACACTATACATACACATACATAGGGTTTAGGATTTAGTCTTTTAGGGTTCAAGGTTAAAGAGAGAGTGATACACATAGATAGACATACACATATACACACATACAAATACACACATAAACACACATACACATATACACACACACATACACACATAGACACACATAAACATGCACATACATATACATACACAAGTATATGTGTAAATGTTGGAATTGTGAAAGTATGCATCCAATTTGACTTCCACTAGCATCATATCCAACAATAAATGGATTCCTTACCTCAAGTATCTTTAGCACACAACTCTTGATAATTTTTTGTTTCAATTCTTCAAATGCATTTTGACATTCATCATTCCATGTGAAGTCTCTATTTTTCTTTGTCCATTCTGTAAGAGGATTTGCAATTCGAGAAAATTCCCTAATATGTGCCCTCTCATATTGTGCCAAACCAAGGAAGCTTCTCATATCTCTCACACATTTGGGTGTATCCAGTCAACTATGCTTTTAACTTTCTCAAGATCTATGTGAATCCCTTCCTTAGAAAGAACTCTCCTCGAATAAGCACTTCCCCCTTTGCAAAAAAACAAAAACATTTACTCATCTTACCGTACAGTTTATGCTCTCTTAGTTTCTCTAAAGTCTTCCTTAGATGTACATATACACACATAAACATACACACATGCATACACAAGTACATGTGTACATACATACACAGATATACACATACATGCACATATAGATAAACACACATACACATATACACACACACATAAAGTCACATACATGCATGCATACACACACATACACACATGGATACACACATACATGCATGCATACACACATACAAATATAGATAGAGTCACATACACACATGCATACAAACACATACACAAACATAATGAAAAGGAACCCAAAAAAATGATTCACAATGTTTTCACTTTTGTTTAGTAGAGAACTTCAAAGCGCACTCTTTTGTCACTTGTGGAACCGTATAAAAACTCTCCTCGTAGTTGGATCTTGTGTTGGCACTAGAATTTCATCATGGAACTCTCATCTACATCAAGGTAACTGCATTTTCTTCATTTTTTCCACTAGACACACATACACACATATAGAGAGACTTATACAAACAAGCACACATATATGCAAACATATGCACACACATAGACACACTTGCACAAACACTCTTACACACATAGATTTACATCCACACACTTACACACATACAAACACAAACTTTTACACACACACACACACTTACACACACAAATACATACCCTAATAGGTTGAATACCTTCCCTTGATTTAAATTTGCAAAGCCTTATCCCATGAATGTTTTTGCCATGAGCTTCTCTTTAGTGAAATGGTAATGAAGCTTTATGTGTTTGGTTCTTTCGTAGAAAATAGGGTTTGATGCTAGATGCATGAAACTTACATTACCTCCAAATATATGAGGTTTGCGACTCACAAGTCTCAAGTCTGAGTACAATGCTTTTAACCATATTGCCCGGTGAGTTTCTATGGTCAAACCTCTATACTCTATTGTAGTTGAGTATTAAACAACCCTTGGTTGCTTCTTGGAACTCCATGTCACTAGTTCCAAATCTCCAAATTGAACGAACTTGGAGAAGCTTGTAGAAGGTAGAAAAGTGTGTTTGGAAGCGACGAAGTTTGGTCAAGCCAACCGGCACAAGACCAGCCCTTGAGCTTATGGAGACTCAAATAGACCTTATAGGCATGTTATAAGTGCAAAGAAACACACTATGTACTTTGGAGCATCAAGTATAATGAGTCGATACATAACATATAGGTTCGCGGGTCGACTAGCTCAAAAAACTTACTATCTATGGAAGAGACAATGAACTTCAAATGCCCATAGCGACCAGCGTGATCACAATTAGAAAAAATCCTTTTATGGGAGTGATACACATAGGGTTGAGTGTATGGAATGCACAAAAGTATAAGGAATAAGCAAAATATGCTATAGGAATGAATGCGACATTCACCGGTGGTACTTCCTATTTTTCAGGAATACGTAGAGATTGACCCTTTCCAATGAGTCATCTTCACTCAGTTTGGAGCTCTAAAGAGAGAGCAGCAGCCTCTGCAAGATTACTATCGGTGAAGAAGATGATGCACAGAATTGAAGGAGCAAGACAATGATGGTCACAAGTGTATGTATATTGCTTCCATGTATTGTACAAGTGATTTCAAGTCTTTACATACACTCTAGGAGTGTTCCACGACTTTTACAAGTTGAATTTGAATTCAAATGAAGGTGGGAATGGTTGTTGGAGGGAATCAATTCACTTTCCTACAATCTAGGAAAAGTGAAGATCTACTTTGATCTACTTTTAGGAGATTGATTGCTTGATTGAATGCAACTTCAACCACCACAAATTCATGGAATTTGGGTACCTTGAGATACTTAAGTACTCTCTTAGCCGCATCCATGTGTGATCTTCTCTGTGAGTGCATGAACTGACTAAGAACTCCCACACTATATGAGATGCCTGCCCTTGTATGAGTAGCATATATCAAGCTACCTACCAAGCTTTGATACTCTTTAATGTTTTCAATTTTCTCACCTTCATAAACACTTAGTTTATTATTCATCTCCAAAGGTGTACCTGCAGGTTTAGTGTTCTCCATTTTGAACTTGAGAAGAAGATCCTCAGTGTATCTTCTTTGACTCAAATACATTCCTTCATCTGTATATATCACCTACATACCTAGGAAATATGTGAGCTCACCTAGGTCACTGATTTTGAACTCCTCTTGCATGTGTCTCTTGATCCTTTGAATGCCATTTAGATCATCACCTGTCACAATAATATTATGTAGATCTACATATACACATAGATAGATAACCTCATTGTGATCCCTTTTGATGAATAGAGAAGGATCTGAGCTACTAGCTTTGAATCCTTGATCTTGAAGATATGTAACCAACCTGTAATTCCAAGCTCTTGGAGCTTGTTTCAATCCATACAATGCTTTCTTAAGTCTGCAAACATAAGATGGATGATTAGGGTTTTCAAAACCTGGTGGTTGTGACATGTATACCTCTTCACTTATCCAACCATTGAAGATGCATTTTTCACATCAAGTTGGAGGAGTCTCCAATTCCTTGCAGCAACTACACTTATCAATGTCCTGATTGTAGTCATCTTTGCAACCGGTGAGAATGTTTCTTCATAGTCTATACCATGAGTTTGTGAGCATCCTTTGGCAACTAATCTTGCCTTGTACCTGCAAACTGATCCATCTGAGTTTCTTTGAACTTTATATACCCATCTGCAACCAATTACCTTTTGATTTGGCGACATTGGAACCAAATCCCAAGTGTCCATCTCCTTCAATGCATCTATCTCTTCGTTCATGGCCTTTTCCCAATTTGGGTTTCCCTTTGCCTCTTCATAGGTTGGGAGTTCCTCTGAAATAGAGTCTTTTTCCAAGTATATTGAATGCTTCGTAACAAATGTGGAATCATATCCATACCTTTCTGGTTGTTTCTTCTCTCTTGCTGATCTTCTAGGTGCTTGTTTGGAGCATTCTCCAACCTCTTGCATCTTTACTTTGCCTCTCGACTTCCATAGCTTGTAATCCTTTTCTCTTTCATCTTGGTCATTGTGTGTATCGCTTCTTCGATCTTGGACCTGTGTATCATGCTTGCTTCCTAATTGATGAGAGTTAGAATCAAGATCATATGGTAGTGTTACCTTTTGTTTGTCTTCATCATACCAAGACCTGTGTTCTTCAAACACAACATCTCTACTTGTATTGAATTGCTTTGTTGAAGGATTGAAGAACCTGTAACCCATGTGAGTTGAATCATATCCAATAAACACTCCCTTTGTTGCCCTTTCATCTAGCTTATCTCTTATTTGTGATGGTACATGAACATAAGCTAAACAACCAGAAACCTTACAATGTCCAAGACTAGGTTTTCTTCCATGCCATGCTTCATAAGGAGTCATACCTTGAAGTGATTTGGATGGTAGTCTATTGACAAGGTACACTGTAGTTGAAATAGCTTCTGCCCATAGATAATGTGGCAACTTCTTCTCTTCAAGCATTGTTCGGGCTGATCCAACCAATGTCTTGTTTCTCCTCTCTACAATTCCATTTAGTTGAGGAGAATACCTAGTAGTCACTTCCCTTTTGATACCTTTTTCCTGCAAGAACTCATCAAACTCTTTGGAGAAGTATTCTCCCCCTCCATCAGATCTCAGCTTCTTTAGTGATCTACCTATATGATTCTCCACATGTGCAAGATACTTCTTGAAGCAATCAAACACTTCATTCTTACTCTTGATAAAGTATAGAA
This sequence comes from Ceratopteris richardii, assembly GCA_020310875.1. NCBI lineage: Eukaryota > Viridiplantae > Streptophyta > Polypodiopsida > Polypodiales > Pteridaceae > Ceratopteris > Ceratopteris richardii. Next base: position 36,528,678 of record CM035415.1, read on the forward strand.
CAGTCCATCTACTATGGTCATCAATAAATGAGACATAATACCTTGATCCTACCAATGAAGGTTCTTGACTTGGTCCCCATACATCTGTATGTACTAAGTCCAATAAGTTGTTGTGGATGTAGCCTTTGTGGTTGAATGGTTGTCTCTCTGCCTTCCCAATCTGACATGCATCACACCTGTTGATCATGTGTTGCTTTGATATGTCGGTAGTCCTAGAACACTTTGATCCCTGCATATATCCTTTGAGGTTTTTTCATTCACATGAGCAAGTCTCTTATGCCACACTTCAAGCTCACTTAGGGTTTGAGACCCAAAGTTGAATAGAGCTATGTTCCTGGTTTCTCCTACTTCAAAAGTAAAGAGCCTACCATGCTTCTCACCTCGGGCTATCTTCTTGAAGCCTTGACATGGATCTTCCACAAAAGCTCCATGTTGGGTGAACCTATCTTGCAAGCCTTTTTCAACTATTTGGCCTACACTTATTAGGTTTTTAGTGATAGTGGGTACATAGAGAACCTTACTTAGAATGTTTGTCCTGCCATTGGAAGCTTTGACATTACCAATATTCTCCACATTGTGCTTCGTGTCATCCCTTGTTTGCACTTCATGTCTATGCTTTGGACTTTCCAAGTCAGATAGAAGAGCAATATTGCCTGCAACATGATTCGAACATCCTCAATCTATGTAGAACAAATGATCATCTTCTTTACCTTCTTTGTGGCTTAGATTCATAAGAAGCAATGAGTGTTCATCTGGTTGATCTTCTGAATAATTGTTGTAGTCCCTTCTATTATAGCTTCTATTGTTATTGTTGAAGTTGTGTCCACCTCTGCCTCTATTGCTGCCATATCCACCTCTTCCACTTCCTTTGTGAGTCTTCCCATTGAACCAGCAATTCTAAGTGGTGTGGTTGGTCTTATCGCATATGGCACAAGCTTGAACATTTTGACCTTTGGCTTTGTCTTGCTTTGGTCCTTTCTTCTTCCCTTTCCACTTGCTCTTGCTTGCAAAGTTGGCTTGAGAAGTCTCTTCTTCATCTTCTTCCTTCTTCTTGCCTTTTCTGCTTCTTATCCTTCTTATCTGCATATAGAGCACTAGTTGAATTACCATGATAAGAGTTACCTTCCTTTATGCTATTGTTGGCTTCTTGATTGAAGAGTTGTCCAAGAAACATGTTGAAGTCTGGAGTTTGCACATCCATGATGAGATCACAAGCCGTCGTGAAGGATTGCCATTGCTTATCAATTCGAATGCCATTGAGAATTTGCCTCATGATGAACTCTTCTTCAATTAGCTCTCCAATGGATGCTAACTAATCCGCAACCTCCTTGACCTTGGTAACAAACTCTGTGATGGTTTGTTTAGGTGTCTTCTTCATTTGGTTGAACTCGTTCTAGAGATGATTCTTTCTTGCTTTGGTACAGCAGAAAAGAAAGTCTCGAGGGCATCCCAAGTCTCTTGAGATGTCTTGCATCCTCTAATATGTGGTAATAGAAAGTTAGAGATAGAGTTTAGTATGTACAACCTTGCTTGAGCATCCCTTGCGCACCAAAGTGTGAGCTTATCTGTCTCCTCTTGTGTAGGTCCTCCTTTGGATCTTGGAATAGGCATAGCTTCATCACCTGCTACGATTTCATAAATATTTCTACCTTGCAAATAGGCCTCCATTCTGATTTGCCAAGCCGCGTAGTTGTGTCGATCAAGCTTCTTGATCATTGAGGGAAAGCCGTCACACATCTTGATCTAGCTCTGATACAACTAAAAGAACTTGGAGAAGCTTGTAGAAGGTAGAAAAGTGCATTTCAAAACGACAAAGTTTGGTCAAGCCAACCGGCACAAGACCAGCCCTTAAGCATGCTATAAGTGCAAAGAAACACACTATGCACTTTGGAGCATCAAGGAGAATGAGTCGATACAAAACAGATAGGTTTGCGGGTCGACTAGCTCAAAAAACTTACTATCTATGGAAGAGACAATGAACTTCAAATGCCCATAGCGACCAGCGTGATTACAATTAGAAAAAATCCTTTTATGAGAGTGATACACATAGGGTTGAGTTTATGGAATGCACAAAAGTATAAGGAATAAGCAAAATATGCTATAGGAATGAATGCGACATTCACCGGTGGTACTTCCTATTTTTTAGGAATACACAGAGATTGACCCTTTCCAATGAGTCATCTTGCACTCAATTTGGAGCTCTGGAGAGAGATCAGTAGCCTCTGCAAGATTACTGTTGGCGAAGAAGATGATGCAGAGAATTGAACGAGCAAGACAATGATGGACGCAAGTGTATGTATATTGCTTCCATGTATTGTACAAGTGATTTCAAGTCTTTATATAGACTCTAGGAGTGTTCCACGACTTTTACAAGTTGAATTTGAATTCAAACGAAGGTGGGAATGGTTGTTGGAGGGAATCAATTCACTTTCCTACAATCTAGGAAAAGTGAAGATCTACTTTGATCTACTTTTAGGTGATTGATTGCTTGATTGAATGCAACTTGAACCACCACAAATTCGTGGAATTTGGGCTCTATATTTCTACCTTTACATGTGTAAAGCTCAAGGCTTTTACAATGGTAAATGAACCATCAAAAAGCTCTCAAAGAAATACAATAAATGAGCATATGAAAAAAAAACTCTCCAACGGATATTCTTTTGGCACGATAACCTTTGATGTAGATCAAATCCACCTCAAGCATAGTGCAAGCTTGATGGTCCAACACAAATGCTAAGAAAGTAGAGGTACTTCTTCTATCATCCTTAGCTCATGACCAATTTGCATACCTTTGAGGTCCTTAAGTACTCTCTTAGTTGTACCCATGTGTGCTCTTCTTGGAGATTGCATGAATTGGTTTAGCACTCCTACACTATATGAGATACCTGCCCTTGTATGAGTAGCATATACCAAGCTACCTACCAAGCTTTGATACTCTTTAATGTGTTTAGTTTTCTCTCCCTCATAAAAGCTAAGTTTAGTGTTCTCCATTTTGAACTTAAGGATTAGATCCCCAATGTATCTCCTTTGAGTCACATACATTGCTTCATTTGTGTATATGACTTGCAAACCTAAGAAGAATGTGAGCTCACCTCTTGCATATGCCTTGTGATTCTTTGTATGCCATTGAATTCATGTCCTCTCACAATTATGTCATCTACATATTCACACAAATAAACAAATATATTGTCGGCCTTCTTGAAGAACAAGGAAGGTTTCTCATTGCTTGACTTGGAACCTTGATCTTGAAGATAGATTACCAATATGAAATTCCAAGCTCTAGGAGCTTGTTTCAATCCATACAATTTCTTTTTTGGCTCTCTATATATAAGATGTATAATTAGGGTTTTCAATTTGTCAAGGTTGTTAAATGAATATCTCTTCAATTATCTAGCCATTGAGAAATGAATTCTTCACATCTAGTTAAAGTAGTCTCCAATTTCTTGTAGTAGCTACACTTAGCCATGTCTTGATTGTAGTCATCTTTGCAACTAGTGAGAAGGTCTCCTCATAGTCCATACCACGTGTTTGAGAACATCCTTTGGAAACTAATCTCCCTTTGTATTTGCAAATTGATCCATCTGAATTTATTTTAAGCTAATATACCCAACTCCAACCTATTACCTTCTGATTAGCTTGCATTCGAACCAACTCGGTGTCCATTTCTTTCAATGATTCTATCTCGTCTCTCTAGGAATTTGTTAGGCAAGGTTTCTTGCTAGCTTGGATGTTGTTTGTGATCATTGTTGATAGGATTAGTTCTTTATTAGGAAACCAAGCACAATCAAGCCAAATTCATAGTCTTAATCTCCCTTAAGGCCAAGCTCAGATGACTTTTAGGCCCTTTGCAGATCACACCAGTGTGTTCTTGAAAAAAATGTAGATATGGCTATCTCTCTTGACAAGGCCTAAAGATTTTTTGCACTTCTTGTGAATCTAGAACTAACCATTAGAAAATGTATTTAGAAATTTTTTTTAGCCTCCATCATAGCTTTTTAGGTATCAAGGGTGTAAGGAGATCACCACCGATCATTTCTTTGATAGACTAGGTGTCTAATGGGAGTTGGGGTTCCTATAATTTAGAATTGGAAGTGGGTTATTTCCAAGGTGGAGAGTACACCCACAGAATGGAAAGGAATGCAGCTTAATGTGGCAGAGAAATAAATAGTGATAAGAAAGATCCTCATTTCCTCTATCATCTATCTTTCGATTTCCAGAGATTGAATAAGAATGAGTTACTAAAGACTTATAGATAATATAGAAGCTTCCTTTGGATGCGACATCCCAACAGGATGAGGGTGGCTAAGATTAAATGGGATACTAGCATCAAGGGTGTTGAGAAAGAAAATATTCAAGGAGACAAGAAGGTTTGATCGAATAATTTTTTCTAGTGGAAGCACCTTTGGAACCAAGAAAGAAGATATTGAATAAAATTCAAGGACATTGACCATAGCCACAAGGTGGATTATAAAGACTCGTGCCTCTTAAGGCATAGAATCATGGCTTGAGAAGTTTTAGATTTTTGGCTCATGATTCCATAGGAACCATCCTATTTGAATGGTCTAAAGTGGAGTAGTCATAGCAAGATAAAGGATATTTTGAGATTTGGAAGAAACCTAGATTCTTAAATCTCTAAACAAGAAGTGGTGCCGAAAGTATCTTGGATCATATGGGCTTTCAAGCTCAAGTCAAGGGCTTGTGGCACCCTCTAATAGAAAAAATAAAGTGTCTCTTATGCGAAATGTTGTTCATGGAGGGTTTTAGTCCAATGTCAAAGTAAGTAGAATTTGTGGTGCACCTCCAGGGTGCAAAATATGCTCTAATGAAAATGAAGAGATAGCTCCCCTTTTCTTTTCTTGGCTCACATGAAAATTGATCTGGAAAGATATGATCAAGCCCTTAATGTTGTATCATCGAATCAGCTAGAAGCAAGCACTACTTGGAGAAGCTATGGAGTGCTTAGAAGCTCACTGGAATGCCATTAGAAGTAAAGCAGTACAAAAAATATGGAGAGAAAGATGCATGTTCAAATTTGACAAACCCCTCAAGAATAGTGTTTTGAAGGAGTCCCTAGACTTTGTTGGTAGAAGGATTTTGAATTTTAAGAGCTCTCCCCTTTCAAACATCACAAGATATTCCATCCAAAAAACAACAAGCTAACCTCTCTATTCCATCTAGAAGACAAAAAGCTAAACTCTTTCCTTTTTATCAATTTGAAGCGCCTAAAAAGAAAGCTCAAAAATAGGAATAGAAAGGCAAAAGAAGGTAAAAAGTAGCATTTGCACGTTACATCGTCTCTCGACAATAATCATGCATGAGCCATAGGTAAAACATGTGATCAAGAGAGAGGGGGGGGGGGGGGGGGGGGGGGGGAGAATCGTAGTGTAAACCTTGGAATTCAAGAAAGATGTAGGCACATAATTGTAATGCATTGAAAATTATGAGACCCTACGTCTTCTTGAATTTCCACTTCACATCATTTTTCCATGAACTAGCCAAGCTCAAAAACGGCTTATCATTTTGTGCCTCGTACGTATGAAATATCTTACCTGTTCAAATGCACATTCATGTGTACCTAAAGTCACTCACCATAGCTTGGGAAAGTTACATGTCTTTTCCATCATAAAGACTCCCATGTGCATGCCGAAGTTGTTACAAGTCAGGTCTCATTATAATGCAACACGGACCGGACACGATGTTTGCACGCATTGGCCTAACAATGCATGTTTATTGAATTTGGGTGGATCTATGACATCTTCTTTTTCGAAGCATTTGTGTTTTTTCTTTGAAAAGAGAATTTTGCCTAAGCTTAATCTTTTTTTGGCTTGAATTGATGGAAATAACAAGTGAATAGCAGACTAATCATGGGACTCTCATATCTTACAAAGCAGGGACTAAGATTACCGAAAAGCGATATAATGATGATAGCTCAAAGGCAATAAGGGAGTTGGGTCCATACATATCAACTACGGCTCAAAGGTTGAATTCCCTCCCCCTCAATAAATGCACGTTTATTGAATTTGGGTAGATATATGGCATCTTCCTTTTCGACGCATTTGTGTTTTTTTTTTTCAAAGAGGAAGCATTTCAAAAAACAAAACATATGGTCTCTCAATGAGTGTACACTTGATAAATACATATGTACATGCATACACACATAAACTATGCATGTAGTATGTAAACATACAATCATGCATACATGCATACATTGTAAAACAAACATTCTAACATACAAGGTTCATACCAACGCTAGCTATAACGATGGTCATCTACGTCGTAGATATGATCGTTGGAAGATGCTTGGGAAAATATTAAAAATTGAACGTCAGAATGGTCGTTCTAATGTTTGTTGGTATAGTCATTTATACTATCATTAGTATAGGCACCCATATTGCATATGCAAATACCAATGATTATTCCGATGATTATATCAACGATTATATCGGTGCATATTCCGATGTCATGTTTAATAAATAGCTGAAAGCCAACTCTCCTGTTTTTAACATGATCATGAAAGCCAACTCCATCTCATCTGTTTTTCATTTGAATATGCGCATACTTCCCCTCCATCTCACCTACACTTTTCCCTCCTCCTTTGCTTCTTGGTAAGGGATGCACTCCCTCATCCTCTCTCTCTCTCTCTCCCTATTCCTTATTGTTTTTAAGGATTCCTGATTCAATTTCATTTTGTTTTCCAAGAGACTTTTGGTGGTAGTTTTCTATTTAGTGAGAGACGACGTTGATTTTGTGTGTGTGGGAAGTGTTCCGAAGTTAAACCGATGTGACTAGTCTACGTTGCATGTATGTACTATTTTATTCTTTATTTGAGAGAGAAAAAGAGAAAGACATGGAGAGAGACAAAGAGAGAGAGAGAGAGATACACATATATACACATCAACACACATACACACATAGACACACATACACATACATATATAGACATAGATACACATATACACACATTGACATACAAATACACACACACACATACACATATACATACACATACACATATACACACACATATACACTAATCGTACAAAATGCATGTATACACATGCATATGCATACATACATACACACATATACACACATATGCACATGCGTAGACACATATACACACATACACACATATACATACACACATACATAGACGTACACATACACACACATACATTCACATACATATATACATACACATGCATACACACACATGCACATACACACATGTACACATACACACACATAGACACATACACATACACACTTGTACATGCACACACATAGACACACACATATACACATACACACACATAAACATACACACATACACCTATACATACACATACATAAAGTCACATGGATACATAGGCACACATGCATATACAAGTATATGCATACAAACATACACACATACATGCACATATACATATACATACACATGCACCTATGTACACACACACACACACAAATTCACATACATTCATATATACACATGCACACATAAACATACACACACATACACATGCATACACACATATACATATACACATACATAGACATACAAATACACATACTCTCACATGCATACATACATACACACATGCATACCTACACATCCACATACACACATATGCATACACACATATACATACACACATGCACATATACACACACATACACATATAAAAACACATACACACTATACATACACATGCATACACACTATATGCACACATATACACTACACATGCACATACACACACATAGGGTTTAGGGTTTTAGGGTTGGGGGGGTAAAGAGAGAGCAAAAGAGAAAGAGAGAGAGATAGAGATATGGAGAGCGAGAGATGCATAGATACACATACACATATACACACATAGACACACATACACATACACACATAAACACACATACATATATACACCCATAGACACACCTACACATACACACATAGACAAACATAAACATGCACATACATTACATACACATTGACACACATACACATACACACATATATGCATACACACATAGACACATACACATACACATATGCACACATATACACTCACATGCATAAAAAATGAATGTATACACATGCATATGCATACATACATACATACATACACACATGCATACACACATATACACATACACATACACATACATATATGCATATACACACATTCAAAGACACACACACTTACACATACACACACATAGAATCACATACATATGTACATACACATGCATATGCACACATATACACACATAAAAATACACACACATATAAATTCACACACATAGACACATACACATACACACATATACATACACACACATAGACACACACATATACACATACACAAACATGTTCATACACACATAGAGACACACACATACACATATACACACACATATATACAGTAACATGCATGCACAAGTATATGTGTACATACATACACACATACATAAAGAGATACACACACATACACATATACACACACATAAAGTCACATACATACAGATATATACATCTGCATACACACAAGCACATACACACACATATTCACATCACATATACACATACATACACTTACATGCGTACATACACACACATTCATACATACACACACATGCATACCTACACACACATTCATACACATGCAGTTACATACATACACACATTCATATACACACATACACATACACACACATATGCATACACACATATGCATACACAAACATACACATACACACAAATACACACTATACATACACATACATACACACACATACACATACTTACACACTATAAATAAACATATACACATACACACACATAGGGGTTACCGTATAGGTTTTAGGGTTTAGGGTTTTGGGTTTAGGCTTTAGGATTTAGGGTTTAGGGTTAAAGGTTTAGGGTTTAGGGTCTACAACATAGAGAAAGAGAGAAGAGAGAGAGAAAGAGAGGGACAAATAGAAAAAAATAGAGATAGAAACACACACATATACAGATACACACATGTGCATACCCACACATAGACACACACACACATGCATACAAAAGCATATGCGTACATACATACACACATGCATACTCACATATACACATACATGGACATTAACATAAACACATATACACATATACACATATACACACATATAAAGTCATATACACACATGTATACACACACATAGACACACATAACCACATACACATATATAGATATGTACAAATATACATAGAGTCACATGCATATATATACACATATGCATACACATGCATATGCATACATACATACACACATGCATAAATACACATGCACATACATACACATATGCATACACACACATACATACACACACACATACACATATACACACCTACACAATATAAGTACACATTCATAGACACACGTACACAATATACACACACATACATAAACATACACACTATACATACACATACACACACATAGGGTTCAGGGTTTATGGTTTCAGGCTGAGGGTTTAGGGTTTGAGGATTTAAGGTCTAGGGTTTAGGGTTTAGAACTTAGGGTTTATGGTTTAGGTTTTTAGAGCATAGAGAAAGAGGGAAGAGAGAGAGAGAGAAAGAAAGAGAGAGAGAGAGAGAAAGAAAGAGAGAGAGACAGAGAGAGAGAGAGAGAGAGAGAGAGTTAGACACACACATATACACACATAGACACATAAACATACACACATGCATACACAAGTATATGTGTACATGCATACACACATATCCACATACACACATATACATAAACACACATACACATATACACACACATAAAGTTACATACACACACATACACACGTGCATACACACACATACAAACAAGCATAGACACACATCCACAAACATACAAACATACAGATAGGCATATACATACAGTGACATGGATACATACACACATGTATACCCATGCAAATGCATGCGTACATACACACATGCATACACACAGATGCATACACACACATACACACATAGATACATATGCACATACACATATGCACATACACATATGCACATACACATATACACACTATACATACACATGCATACAAACACATGTCACATACCCACTATACATACACATACACACACATACACACTATACATACACATACACACATACATACACACATAGGGTTTAGGGTTTAGGGTTGAGTGTTTAGGGTTTAGGGTTTTATAGTTTAGGTTTTTGGGTGTTACACTTATGTGTTCCTCGAGTAGCTTTGATGTGAACCTTTTCCCTATACATGGGCACTTTTTACTCTAGTGCTGGCTATAGGTTTTTTCCCCATGTTACCACATACTTGATACTCTCATATGTGGTGGTACTTTGTACTTAGGGATATTATTCAGCTCTTACTTCAGTTCAGTTTATCGATCAATAGAGAGAGCTATTCCAGCCATCGTATTCTCCGTGTGTCTTGCTGTGTTTGTGCTCCTTGTGTGTGTTTCTCGTGTGTCTCTTGCACTTCTACACACACCCAACAGTGGTATCAGAGCAGGTTCAACTTCTTCTCAAGTTTCGGTTTTTTGTGTCGCGGCGCGCGTGCACTTTAATAGTGCAAATCGACTTCGGAGCATAGAAGTGTGAATTTGAGCAGCCCGAAATCATTTCCACCAGGTGCACTGGGGTTTTAACCCCATTTCGAAGCCATTCGTGCAGTCAGAATGGCCATCAAAGTGACAGTTTGTGAGCTAAAATTTCAGCACTCATTTCAGTTTTCATCGAAGTGAAGATTTTGTCACATTCTTGTTCCTTAGTGAAATGGTGGGCAGCAATGACTTGTTTGGCATGCTTCAAGTTGAAGATAAGCTTGATGGGACCAACTATCTGATGTGGTCTTACATGATGAAGCACGTTCTTGTTGCAAAACAACTTTGGAACATCGTGGCAGATGTAGATCGAAGACCCGCAGGTGCTTCTACTTCATAGTCTACTGTCACAGATGAAGCTTCTTCTTCGAGTACAATGGTTTCTCCTTCTCCACCTACACAGGAGCAGCTTAGATGGGATGGAAAAGATGCTCAAGCTCATGCTTTGATTGCGCTTTCAGTGAAGCGTCATATAGTTCCACACATTCGGTCATGTTCTACATCGAGACAGTCATGGGACACTCTTGCTTCTTTGTATGCCGTGCGTAATGAAGCACGTGTTGCATACTTGAGGAAACAACTTGAGGATGTATGTATGGCTAAAAATGAGTCTGTGGATGTGTATGTGATACGCATCAAGGACTTGAAAGAGCAATTGGCAAACATAGATGAGATCATTATGTGAATTGCCAAAAGGAAAGAATGTCATTGGCACAAAGTGGGTTTACAAGATTAAGAGAGAATCTGATGGTAGCATTGATCGCTACAAAGCTAGATTGGTTGCCAAAGGATATGCACAGCAATATGGCATTGACTATGAGGAAACTTTTGCACCTACTTCACGCATGACTACCATTCGTACCGTGGTTGCATTGGCTGCCCATCGAGGTTGGAAAGTGCATCAGTTGGACATAAAAACAGCCTTCTTGAATGGTGATTTGCAAGAAGAGGTTTATGTGAAGCAACCTCCTGGATTTTCTATGAAAGGGAAAGAGCATATGGTTTGTCGCTTGCATAAAGCCTTGTATGGTCTCAAGCAAGCTCCACGTACATGGTATGAAAAAATCCATAAGCATTTGATTGCTCTTGGCTTCACATGTAGTCCGATTGAAAGCACACTCTATGTACGCAAAAATGGGGCTGATCTTATAGTGCTTGTTCTTTATGTTGATGACATACTCTTGACTGGGTCATGTGATGCAAAACTTGAAATTCTTATGGCTAATTTGCAGCATACTTTTGATGTCACTTATCTTGGTCTTTTGAGCTACTATCTTGGCATCCAGTTTGTATCCGTTGAGGGGGGAATTGTTATGCATCAAGCAAAGTATGTTGAAAAACTACTTTAGCGTTTTGACTTTGAGGATTGCAAGCCAGTTTCCACACCAGTTGAGACAGGATTTAGATTCTCAGTTGAGGATTCCAGTGATGCATTTGGCACTTCTCTTTATCAGCAGGTTGTGGGATGTCTTATATATCCATGCAACACAAGGCCGGATATACAGTATGCAGTTTCCCAGTTGAGTCAATTCATGCATAGCCCTAGCACTAAGCATTGGCAAGCGGTGAAACGTGTGTTTAGATATCTTCGAGGCACTTTGAGCTTAGGTCTCTTTTATGGCAGAGATGTTCAGCCATGCTTGCATGCTTTTATAGATAGTGATTGGGCTGGTTGTTATGATACTCACGTGTCCACTAGTGGTAATTGCTTTTTCCTTGGAGACTCATGCATATCTTGGTTGAGTAAGAAGCAACCTACGGTGGCGACATCAAGTTGTGAAGCTGAGTACAAGGCAGTTTTCACAGCTACAATGGAGTGTATATGGCTGAGACGCCTATTGGTGGATCTTTGCATGGAGATTGATGCTGCTACGCATATTCTCACAGATAGTCAGAGTGCTTTGGTTGTTGCACGAAACCCAGTGTTTCATGCATGAACCAAACATATTGAGGTGCATTATCACTATGTGAGAGAGCGCCTTCATGTAGGAGATATTGATTTGGTATATGTGCCTACACAAGATAATGTGGCAGACATATTCACCAAAGCTCTTCCACGGGAAAAGTTTGAAGCTTTTCGCAAAGCTTTAGGCTTATTACCTTGTGGGGGCTGATCTGTCACTCCCTGTATGTGTTCACATCATTCGCTCTGGGGGGGGTTTGTTACACTTATGTGTTCCTCGAGTAGCTTTGATGTGAACCTTTTCCCTATACATGGGCACTTTTTACTCTAGTGCTGGCTAGAGGTTTTTTCCCCATGTTACCACATACTTGATACTCTCATTTGTGCTGGTACTTTGTACTTAGGGATATTATTCAGCTCTTACTTCAGTTGAGTTTATCGATCAATAGAGAGAGCTATTCCAACCATCGTCTTCTCCGTGTGTCTTGCTGTGTTTGTGCTCCTTGTGTGTGCTTCTCGTGTGTCTCTCACACTTCTACACACACCCAACATTGGGTTTAGGTTTTAGGGATTAATGTATAGAGAAAGAGGTATGAGATAGAGAAAGAGAAAGAGACAAAGAAAGAGAGAGAGAGAGACAGAGAGAGAGCGAGAGAGAGAGAGAGAAAGAGAGGGAGAGAGAGAGAGAGGGAGATAAAAGGGAAAAAGATGAAGGGTACAAGGCACAATACCCATTATATTTGTTACATGGTCTCTAAATGTTGTTTATCTGATATGGTGTCTCAATGAGTGTACACTTTATACATACATATGCACATGAAAACAAACATAAAACTATGCATATATATCTAGTATGTAAACATATATTCATGTATACATGTATACACATATGCATCCATGCACATTGCAAAACAAACACTACATCAAATGAGGGTGATACTAATGCAAGGCATAATAGTGGTCATCTCTCGTGTCGATATGATCGCTGGAAGATGCTAGGAAAATCATTAAAAATGGGATGGTGGAATGGTCATTGGAATACGCTTCGATATAATGGTAGATATTATCATTGATATAGGTGCCGGTATTGCACATGCAAATACCAATGCTTATTTTGATGATTAAATTGATGATTATACCTACGTGTATTTTGACGCTGAATGTAATTAACGACCTAAAGCCGACTGCCTTGTTTTTAACTTGATCATGAAAGTTGACTCCATCTCACCCATTTCTCAGTCAAATATGTTCATACCTTACCTCCATCTCATCTACACTCTTCCCTCCTCCTTTGCTTCTTGGTAAGGGATACAGTTCATCATCCTCTCTCTATCTCTATCTTGAAATTCCTTATTGTTTATAGAGTTTCATAAATTCGATTTCATTTTGTTTTGCAGGATCTTCTTGATGGTGGGTTTTTGTTTGATAGGAGGCAACATCGATTATGTGTGCTTGACAAGTGTTCTAGAGTTGCATCCATTTGAGTGATCTACATCCATGCATGTACTGTTTTGTTCTTTATTAGAGAGAGAGAGAAATAGAGAGAGATATACACATAGACACACATACACATATACACACATAGACACGAATACATATACACACATAGACACAAATACACATATACACACATATACACACACACACATACACAAATAGACACACATACACATAGATACACATACACATAGACACACTTACACATAGACACACATACACATACACACACATATACATACACACATAGATGCACACACAAACACATATACACACACATATACACTCACATGCGTACAAAACACATGTATACAGATTCATATGCATACAAACATAAACACATGCATAGACACATATGCACTTACACACACATATGTATACACACACATACAATCACATACATATACGCATACACATGCATACACACACATACACATACACATACACATATGTACACATACACACACATATACATTTGCACACATAGACATGTACACATAAACACATGTACATGCACACACACAGACACACACATATACACATACATACACATGTACATACACACACATAGACACACACACATACACATACACATACAGATATTCAGATGCATACATACACACATATGCATACACAAGTATATGTGTACATACATACACACATACATGCACATATACATACACATATACACACACATAAAATCACATACATATATACACACATGCATTACCACAGATATACATAGAGACACATACACACATAAACATATACACATTTATACACATATACATATACACACATACACCCACATGCATACATACATACATACACATATGCAATCACACACATACACATACACAATATGCATACATACATATGCACAACATACACATATACACCCACATACACATATACACACACATACACACTACACATACACATGCCTACACACATATGTACTATACACACCCACATACACACTATACATGCACATACACACATAGGGTTTAGGGTTTATGGTTTTAGGGTTTAGGGCTAGAGAGAGAGAAAGAGAGAGAGAGGGAGGGAGAGAGAGAGGGAGATAAAGAGAGAGAGGGAGATAAAGAGAGAGAGACATAAATACACATACAAATATACCCACATTGACACAAATACACATACACACATAGACAAACATACACATATACACACATACGCATACACACATAGACCCACATAAACATGCACATAGATATACATAAACAAGTATATGTGTACACACATACATGCACATATACATACACATACACACACAAACAAATATACACACACATCAAGTCACATACATACATATATATACACATGCATACACAGAGATACACACACATATACATACACACACATACACACATACACATGTAGACATACATAAACAGATACATGAATGCACATGCATACATACACACACATGCATACATACACACATGCATACACATGCATATGCATAAATACGTAAACATACATATACACACATACACATACACACACATATGCATAAACACATACACATGCACACACATACACAGTATACATACACATGCATACACACACATACAGACTATACACACACATACACACTATACATACACATACACATAACATAGAATCACATAGGATTTGGGCTTTAGAGTCTAGGGGGTTTAGGGTTAAGGGTCTAGCATTAAGGGTTTAGGGCTTAGAGCATAGAGAAAGAGGGAACAAAGAGAGAAAGAGAGGGAGAGCGAGAGAGAGAGAGAGAGAGAGAGAGAGAGAGAGAGAGACAGAGAGAGAAGAGAGAGACATGCATCATATACACATACACACACATGTACATACACACACATAGACACACACACATGCATACACAAGTATATGTGTACATATATAGACACATGCATACTCACATACACACATAACACATATACACACACACACACATAGTATATGCATATACACACGTACATAGACATACACACACATACATACATACACATATACACATACATAAACATATACATAGAGTCACATGCATACGTACACACACTTGCATACACATGCATACACATGCATACACATACATACACATACATACACACACATATATACATACACATAGACACACAAATGCACTATACATACACATTCATACACACACATACACACTATACACACACATACACACTATACATACACATACACATACACATATGCACTAGACATAGACATAGATACAAACATAGGGTTCAGAGCTTATAGTTTGTGGTTTAGGGCTTAGGGCTACGTGCTTTAGGGTTTTAGGTTTAGGGTTTATGGTTAAGGGTTTAGAGCATAGGAAAAGAGGGAAGAGAGAGACAAAAAAAGAGAGAGAAGGAAAGAGATAGATGCACACACATATACACATACACGCATAGACACACACACACACATATGCATACACAAGTATATGCATACATACATACACACATATAAACATACATGCACATATACATAAACACACATACACATATACACACACATAAAGTCACATACACTCATCCAAACACACACATACACACATGCATAGACATATACATAGAGTCACATACACGCATGAATACTCACACATACACAAACATACAAACATACACATATACATACAGTCACATGCATACATACATACATGCATACACATGTATATTCATACATGCATACACATGCATACACATACATATAGATACACACACATATGCATACATTCATACATACACACATACACATATAGACACACATACACACTATGCAGACATGCATACACTCACATGTCACATACACATACACACACATGCACACTATACATACACACACACTATTCGTACACCCACATAGGTTTTAGGGTTTAGTTTTTAGTGTTTAGGGTTTAGTTTCTAGGTTTTTTAGAGTTTAGGTTTTAGGGCATAGGGTTAAGGGATTAGATTATAGAGCAAGAGAAAAGAGAGAGAAAGAGAGAAAAGGACAGGGAAGGGGAGAGAGAGAGAGGGAGATAAAAATGAACATGTAATGAAATTTTGGTTGATATTTAAAAGAGAGAGAGAGAGAGCGAGAGAGAGAGAGAGAGATAGGGAGAGTGAGAAAGAGAGAGAGAGAGAGAGAGAGAGAGAGAGAGAGAGAGAGAGAGAGAGAGAGAGAGAGAAAGATAGGTAGATAGAGATAGACAGATAAGGATATGTCCCAACACCTTTCCATGGTATGAGATGCCATCCTTGGATCCAGAGGAGAGAATGGCATGTTGTTGCACCAAGTGCAACTATCAGATATTTTATAAACAATGGATTTTTACTACACACATTCAAGAATATGGAACCTTTGCTTTGGATCAAATAAAAAACCTACACTTCCAGTGGCATGGTTTGGCTAGTGAGCAGATCGACCCACACAACATTGCATGCTCTACCTCTTATGGGAAAAAGAGTATAAAATGGGATATATATAAAAACACTACTTCAAATTACTCGGATCAGGTGTGCAGTAGTAGCGACCATCGACAAAAAGATAAGAGAACGAAAAAAGATGAAGGATACACCACATAATAATGTGTATATTTGTTACATGGTCTCTAAATGGTGTCTATCCAATATGGTCCTTGAATGAGTGTACACTTAATACATACATATGCACTTACATACACACATTAAACTATGCATAAATACCTAGTATGTAAACATATATTCATGCATACATGTGTATATACGTGTCTGTTTGTATAAACACACATACACACACATATAGACACACAAACAAACCGACACACATATACACAAACATATGCACACACATACACACACTCACACAAAAACGTTTACACACATGGATTTAAATCCACACACTTACACAAATATGAACACAATTTCTCACACACACACACAGATACATACACACTTACACACACCTACACACACATGTACACACAATCAAACATAGACACTTACACAAACATAGATACACACATACATAAACACAAATACACACATACATACACACACGTACACATGCACGTATACACACTTATTCACATATCCACACACATGCTCACTTGCACGCATACACACACACACACATATATATATATATATATATATATATATATATATATATATATATATATATATATATATATATATATATATATATATATATATATATATATATATATATATATATATATATATATGCTTACACACGTACACACAAATATTCGTTTCTTTGTTTTTTTTAAGATTTATATAGTTTTAGGTTTAGACAACAGGTTTAGGTATAGAACACTCCCATATCACATTTCTATAAAACTCTATATTATGTACTCTAAGTTGTGCTTCCATCAAATTAGCACATTTACATTCATATATCCCTAATAGATTCCATTTAAATATATGCCATCCTTTCTAATTTTATTCAAATACCTCAAATAAAGCTTTAAAAATGGTGTTTTTTGAAAATCTTTTGGCAAGTGTTGAAGTAATAATTAACTCGTTGTGTCATTTCCATTGGAGTTGGGTTATGGTGTTTAAGTGTTTAAATCTACGAGAATTATGAATTTAAATGGGTTATTCCAGTATCAACAAAAGAATGCTCAATCTATACAATTTAGCGAGTAGTTTGCCTAGCTACCTTTAAAGATGCAGTGCATAACTACTCATGACTAGCTTTTACTGCCTCTCCGAGTTTTGTCTCCGAAATTGGATGAAAGCAAAAGTGTTCCACCCAATGCTTCACCTAAAAGCTTAGAAAGCAGCTTACATTAGCATAAGCATATGATTTCTTGTTAATCATCAAGGTTAAGGGAGTGGCTTATGCATAAGAAAAAGTTGGTGAAATATTTCCTTTTGGCCCCCTTACAATAAGGATATAGTTTCTCATAAATCTCTAATATATTAAGATGGATTTGTACGAAGGATTTTTAAAGCTTTTATAGTTCTGTAATCACTCCTAAACATCTAGGTGTGAACTATCCTCTTTTGTAAATAGGTTTGTTTATTTTGTATTAAATAATGGGATTAGACACTGCTAATTAATAATCGGTAAGACCTTCCCAAAGTAATGGCTTTTGAAGGTGTAGATAAGTTTGCGGGCACAAATTTTTTGACATGGCCTTCCTAGAATGGTGACTGACAAAATGTTGTTATCTAACAAGAACGGACTGCTGACACATACATGGAGACAAAGGTAGTTTCAAAAAAGTTAGAAGAAGAGTCTACAATGCTAAAGTAATTTGAAACAATTGGCAATGCTTCGCAATAATGTAGAAGAACAATTTGCAATGCTAAAGCAAGTTAGAAGCGAGATCGAAGGAAAAGAAGAATAAATCACAAGAGAAGAGAGAAATGATGGTTTGATCAAGGAGGACAGCCCTATTGTAGAAACTAGGGAAGCGTTTGAACTCATGTCAATGACAAGAGTACAAATGAATGATAGATCTAATGAGATAGATTATAAATTCAAAGAATATGTGGATTTCCTAGTAATACATAAGAATTCTAGACTAGTATACTAATGAGGCCAATTCAATAATTCATGAATTCTGATATTTTGGATTTATCATTTAGCTATCTTTGTGAATCAATTAGAGAATATCAAATAGCCTATTTGTAAAGGGGCGTAATTTTGTTTGGAATATTGCATTCTTTCATAAATTTAACCCAGCCTCATCGAGAAATATTTTATCCATAGACAAAGAAAACAAGGAGCTATGTATACAGTCACCATTGAGCATAAAGGTAAATCTAGCATACTCTCCATGTGCCAAAACAAAAATATGGTCAAGTTATTGGTAAAAGAGAAGAAATGGAGATATACCAACAACGTGATTGAATGTTCAAAAACTAACATGACTCCCAAGAGGAGGATGGCCAACCAAGGCATACATGCTAAATATATGCCATATCTTTATAGGAGACATTAAAGGAGTACATGATAACACATATGTACTACAAATAAGAGTTTTGAAGATGATTAAAACATGTTTGGAAAAATTTCTATAAATACATATTAGATCAATGAAAATTTTGGGATTTCGTCCTCTAAAGAAACAATCTTGTTTGATATGAGTAGAGCTCCGGATCACAAAATTTACGATGGATTATTTCCACCTTCATGAAAAGTATATAAGTCATGTATGAAAAATTTAAGGGATTTGATGAGATAACTTGGAGAAGCTCACAAGAGGTAGAAAAATGAGTTCCCAAGTGATGAAGCTTTCTATAGCCAACCAACATAGGACTATGCCTTGAAATCTTGGGGCATTAAAAAGACCTTAAATCAATGTGATTAATGCAATAAAATCCACTATATACTTTGAAGCATCAAGGAAAATAAAACAGACAGGTGTGCACATTGACTAGCTCAAAAATCTTGCTATCTTTGGATGAAACACTCAACTTCAAATGCTCATAGTAGCCAGCATGATTACAATTGGAAAATAGTCTTAGGGTGGAGTATCTAAAATGTGCAAGAGGACAAGTAATAAGCAAGATATCTTTCTAGAATGAACTTAACACTCAATAGAGGTACCCCCTCATATTTCAACATTGTGTAGAGATATTCCCTCAGAGAGTAAAATTCAAATTTCTCAAAAATATACTAAAGCAACTGCTCTTAAGCTTTGTACACATCAACTAGACACTAGTAGCTTTTGCTTGTGACCAATCTGCATCTAAATAGATTTTGATATCCAAATTTAGATAGTAAGGATAGAATATACCTTCATTGATTGTACCTTTGAGGTACGTAAGTACTCTCTTAGTTGCACCCATGTGTGGTCTTCTTGGGGAGTGCATGAATTGGCTTAGCACTCCTACACTATATGAGATACCTATCCTTGTATGAGTAGCATATATGAAGCTACCTACCAATCTTTGATACTCTTTAATGTCTTCAATGTTCTCAACTTCACAAAAACTAAGTTTATGATTAATCCCCAAAGGTTTACCTTGAGGTTTAGTGTTCTCCATTTTGAACTTAAGAAGTAGATCCTCATCTTTGAGTCAAATATATTCCCTCATTTCTGTATATGACCTGCAAACCTAAGAAGAATGTGAGCTCACCTCTTGCATATGCCTTGTGATCTTTTTTATGCCATTCAAGTCATCTCCTCTCACAATTATGTCATATTCATATTCACACAAAAAAATAAATGTATTGTGATCCCTCTTCATGAACAAGGAAGGGTCTGCATTGCTTGACTTGAAACCTTGATCTTGGAGATAGGTTATCAATCTGAAATTCCAAGCTCTAGGAGATCGTTTCAATCCATACAATGCCTTTTTGACTTTTCATATATAAGATGTATAATTAGGGTTTTCAAATCTTGAACGGTGTGACATGTATAGCTCTTCAATTATCCAACCATTCAGAAATGATTTCTTCACATCTAGTTGAAGTAGTTTCCAGTTTCTTGCAGTAGCTACACTTAGCAATGTCCTAATTGTAGTCATCTTAGCAACATGCGAGAAGGTCTCCTCATGCTCTATACCATGGGTTTGAGTATATCGTTTGGTAATAAATATCACTTTGTACCTACAAAGGGATCCATTTGAATTTCTTTTAAGCTTTTAGACCCGAATCCAACCGATCACCTTGTGATTAGCTTGCATTGGAACCAACTACCAAGTGTCCATTTCTTTCAATGATTTTATCTCCTCTTTCATTGTCTTTTTCAAATTAGGGTTACGTTTTTCTTCTTCATAGGTTGAAGATTCTTCTAAGATTGACTTTTTTTTCCAAGTAAATTGAATGCTTTGTAACAAATTCTCAATCATATCCATACCTTTAAAGTTTCTCTCTCTCGCTTTTTGACTATCTAGGAGTATTCTTGGAGCATTCTCCACATTCTTTCATCTTAGAGTTTCTTCTTGAATTTGAATGCTTCTAATAATTTTCCCCTTTCATCTTGTTCATCATTTGTATCAGTTTTTGGATCTTGGACCTCTATTTCATGTTTGCTACCTAATGGATGGAAATCTGAATCAAGATCATATGGTAGATTTACCTTTTGTTTTCCTTCATCAGACCAAGACTTGTATTCTTCAAACACAACATACCTACTTGTCGTGAATTGCTTGTTAGAAGGATTATAAAACATCTAGCCCATCAGCATTGAATTGTAACCAACGAATAATGCTTTGTTGCCTTTGATCAATTTTACCTATGATTTGTGAAGTTACATGTAGAAAAGCTAAACAACCAAATACCTTGAAATCTCCTACACTTGGTTTTCCACCATTCCATGATTCATAAGAAATCACACCTTGACGAGATTTGGAGGAAGTCTGTTCACAAGCTATAAAACTCTTGAAATAGCCTCTCACAATAAAAAAAAATGGAAAGTTCTTCTCTTCAAGCATTGTTCTAGGTGATCAAACTACTGTCTTGTTTCATCTCTATGCAATTCCATTCAAGTGCAAAAATCAAAATCTTTGGAGAAGTATTTTCCCCTCCATCGCATATGAGTTTCTTCAATGATCTACCTTTATGGTTCTCTACATGTGCTAGGTACGTCTTGAAGCATTCAAAAAACTCAATCTTATTCTTCATGAAGTACAAAATGGTCCATCTACTATGATCATCAACAAAGTCAACATAATACTCAGATCTTGCTAATGAAGGTTCTTGACTTGGTCCCAACACATGTGTGCATTCTAAGTCAAAAAGGTGGTTGTGGATGTCGCCTTTGTGGTTGAGTGGTTGTCTTTGTGCCTTTCCCAATCTCACTTGCATGAGATTTGTTGATCATGTGTTTTTTTATATGTTTTGTAGCCTTAGAACACTTTTGATCCATGCATATATCGTTCAAGGTTTTTTCATTCATATGAGCAAGTCTCTTATGCCACCCTTCAATCTCACTTAGGGTTTGAGACCCAAAGTTGAATAGATCTATGTTCCTTGTTTCTGGTACTTCAAAAGTAAAGGGCCTACCATGCTTCTCAGCTCTAGATATCTTCATGAAGCATTGGCATGGATCTTTGACAAAAGCCCCATGTTGGATGAACCTAATTTGCAAGCCTTTTTCAACTATTTGGTGTACACATACAAGGTTTTAGTGATAGTCATACATGGAGAACCTTACTCAGAATGTTTGCCCTACCATTGGAGCCTTTGACATTAACAATCTTCTCCACATTGTGCTTAGTTTCATTCCATGTTTATACTTCATGCCTATGCTTTGGACTTTCCAAGTGAAGTAGAGGATCCATATTGCATGCAACATGGTTTGAACATCTTGAATCTATGTAGAAAAAATGATTATCTTCTTTACCTTCTTTGTGTCTCAAATTCGTAAGAAGCAATGAGTTTCAATGTGGTTGATCTTCAGAATAATTGTTGAGGTCGCTTCTATTGTAACTTCTATTGTTTTTGTTTAATTTGTGTTCATCTTTGCCTCTTGTGTTGCCAAATCAACCTCTTCCACTCCTCTTTGAGGCCTTCCATTGAGCCAACAATTTTGAGTGGTGTGGTTTGTCTTCTCATTGATGGTAGAATGTTGAACATCATTTCGGAAAAAAATTAACCTTGCATGGGCCTTTGAGATTAAGGAGTGATTAGGAATGTAACAATGAGAGGAGGGTGGTCAACATAGTCTAGTCCATTAATCACATAGGCTAGGCATTGGCTTCCGTTGTTTTTGTGTGTTCAAACACGAAAAAACCAAGTAGAACTAGTGGGTTTTCTTTGGAGAATGGTTTTAAAAATCTGGAATTTCATTTAGAACCCTTTGATTTTCTTAAAGATCCATAGGCTCAGATGAAATAACAAAAGTCAAGGAAACATTGATCCTTGACCATTGGATTGGATTCAAATCAAGTGGCTTAGATCATAGTAATAATGAACCCGAGTGCTAAACATAATACACCGTTGGATGAGGAGTTTGATGGAATGTCCTTGTTTGAATTCCCATGGGACATGAATCTTTATTTTATATCCATTATATCTTATGATAATATAATGGTTGATGATCATCTCCTTAAAGTAAATGGCATCTTTATGCATGCAGCCTTGGATAGGATCAACAACCAATGAAGCCAATTGATTGTGGAATTCCACTCAGCCCCAAATGGAGAATATGGTTTGATTTGCATAAATACTTGATAGCCCACTTACTAATAAAAACGAGAATGCTAGAGACACCCTTCCTAAAGTTAAAATCATAAGCCTCCATGAAGTTGCTAATATATTCATCCAAACATTTGAAGAATATCTTTAACAAGGATTTATGAATGGTTAAGAGGGCATATTTTAGCTTTAATTCTCTATTGGGATGCATTAATGGAATAATAAGGATCATCTAGAAGAAGCCAAGCAAGAAAAGAACAAAAAAATGGGTATCCCATCTGTTGCTCTAGCACAATGGTGAGAACCACGTTAAGAAGCTTCACCTCCTTAATTGTCAATCCGCGGAAGAGATAGGAGTGATATGAAGATCGTGAATGTGAGATGATGTGAGAGTGAAGGTGAGAAGCACCAAGATGCACACACACATACACACACACAATGAAGAGACAAGCAAGACACAATGGAAGGTGGGAAATTAGCTCTATTACTCAAGAACACTCTTACAAGCTCAAAATAGCTCTAAGCTCACACTAACCAACCTCAAAAATGAGCTCTCTAGCTCTTTTTATAGTTTCTAGACTAGTTTTGACCGGTTTCACATCTAGTGACCGGCATAGTTAAAAATTAGGTCCTAGATGCTATTTGGAAGGGTAAACGGTGTCTAAAAATAACGAAAATTGATACGCTCATTCTACCTAAGCTCCTCAAGCTTGAGGACTCCTCGGCTTGCACAAAATGGAGCTAGAAATTAAGAAAAGGGATTTTCTATGTTACATATGTTACATTAGTGATAAAAATCACTATTGGAGGTTTTTGAAAAGTATTCTAAAACATGATTCTTTGAAAAAAGATTCCACTACCTCCTTGCTCTGTCGTTACATGCTTCCGCGTCTTCTATGCCTCTGGCTGCTTCCAACACCCCCCTCCCTCTCGCTTCTGTCGTCCCTGACAGAACCTTGTTATAAGGTCTGCCAGATATAGTTCTGTAGGAGGTCTTGAGCGAGGGTGTGCTCGGAAATACGAATGCCTCGGGCCAGGTCGGCCTCGAGTTTCTCCCAGTCTATTGGTTGCGGTTCTTCCGGTGGCGGGAGCTCATAGTGTGTGGAATAGACCATTCGTTCACAGGCAAATAAGTGTAATAAATGTGTAGGCCTGCTTATGAATACCTCTGAATGGTATTCCCAGAAGCCGGTTGTGAACATCTCTTCGAAAGTAAGCTTGTAGCACGCCAGTAGGTACTTTATTCTGCAATGCCAGGCATAACACACCCGTAGCGATGGCATTGTACTCATATCATATACCAGATCGAAATTGCCATGCTCAAAGCCCGGGGTGTTTACATGAGGTGCCTTGACGCGTCGGAAGACTTTAAAAATCATTTGCATCATGTCAAAGATTTTGACAGTCATATGCGCTGCTATATCGTCCATATGCTTTAGTCTAGGGAGCCAGTGGCGAATTGTAGCCATCATGTAGCCTACAGTTGGTAACTCGATGGGTGGCTTAAAATAGGGGTAATTCAACCAATCCTGGCACTGTTTATTGTTTTGTACCTTAATAGCAAAGGCAGTCCAAGAGCGGCGTCGTGGTACTGGTCCCCAACACGGGTTGTACTTCAAATGCAAAGGTACCTTTACCCATGTACTCATCATTTCTGGATACTTCTGTAGTAAATCTTTCCGCCACTCTGGTTGATAGATCTCTCCTTGCTATGCATCGAGTGGTAAATCATCCTCCTCGAATTGAGTCGCGTGCGATGGTTTCTTACCTGTTTCTTTCTCAATGGCTAACTGGTATTCGGTCATTAACATAAAATACGGTTTATACTGTAGCTCTTGCCCAAATATGTATCGTCGCGGGGCCAAATGAGAAAAGAATGGAGACTGTAAAATTCTTTCTTCTATCATCGCCATGGCATGTAATTGTGCCTCTACTCTAGCTGAGTGTGTTGTCCCAAGTTCCTCAATTGTCTTCATCCACGTGGGAGTCAGGAGTTCGTAAGTCATTTGGCCTTCGGCCGTGACGCGTCCGCCTAGGATGGGTTGTGGCTCGTACGCCTCTTCAAACGTTTCCTCCACCGGGATGGTGACAGTTTCTTCCTCAGCTGGTAGCTCAGGTGGGGAATCTAGCCTTGGTGGTGCTTCATATACTGTGATCCTTGATTCAAGGTTTGATACCTGGGCCCTTAATGCGTTGAGTTCCTCTAAGATGTCAGGAGAGGGGTCCACAGGTGCTGGTATGTCTTGGTGTGCCGGTGCTCGTAACTAGAGTAATTTGTGATATTCTTTGAGTTTCTGTAACTCCTCATTCATGCGATCGTATTCATCTAGCAGTCTTACATGATCTTCTAGCAGCATCTTCATTGAGTCTGAGGGAATGGCTCTGAACCGACTAGGACTCAAAGGTTGGTCTGGGTGGTCAAGAGCTGCTTCTAAGTTTTCTCAGTTCTGATCCTGTAGGCGCTGGTTTTCCTCCTTTGCTGCTGCTAGATGTCTTCTGAGTAAGCCCATGTTTCGTGTTAGCGTTGCATTGTGGACTGTCTGGGCTCTTAATAAGTTATCCAGGTCAGCAGTGGCTTCCTTGGTCTTTTCTTTGCTTTCTAGTTCTAATTTATGATAGGCCTCTCGTAATTCTTTGTAGCGGCTGTTCAGTGAGGCATTCTCAATAGACAATAAATTAAGCTGCGACTGTAAGTCAGTGGTTGTCCTCTGCAGCTGCTGATAATTATTGCCAAGAGATGTGAACTCATCTCTTACTTGCGTCATACACATGAACATCTGTTGAAATGCATTATCTACAGTGGCTGATAGTATTAATGGGTGCTAAATGAGGATGCAGTGGGTGTAGATGCAAAGGGAACGGGGAATGGGGGTGGGAAGGTGGATGCTGTGGTGATTGTGGAAAATTGTGAGGTGCCTAAATATGTTTGTGTCGTGAGTGAAGTGAGTGATGGTGCAGTGGGTGGTGAGATGTCCATGTCATTGGACGTGTCCATTGCGGTGACTGTGAATATGGGTGTGACTGTGGGTGCTTGTGCTGGTGTAAATACGGGATTTACGAAGGTTGAGGAGTAATCTACAGGGGGACTGGCTGGTGCAGCTGGGTGGAAAGGGGAAAGAGGGGTTACAGTGGGTCGGGGAGGTGAGACTAGGGAGAAGGTTAATGGCGGTGGGAATGGAAAAAGGGGTCTTGGAGTTGTGGGGAAGGATGGAAACGCTGGATGGAGGAATGGGTTGAATGGAAAGGTGGATGTGTGAGGGGGTAGATGAGGTCTAGTGGATGAGGGAATTGTGGGGTTAGTGGTCGTAAAGACGATTTCTGCTACGTCACCAGCGATAGAAGATGTTAGTCGGGGGGGAATGAGGGTGAAGAGGGGAGGCTGGATGGACTGGCGGTGATGGAGGAGCGGTTGGGGTGGCCGGTACTTCATTGACTACTGAGGTATGTACAATTGTAGCGCGGGGTGGGGAATCTACAAAGATGGTTTCTGCTGCCAACGAACTTTCGGGGACGAGGCATGCCTCCTTGGCTTGTTCTGAAGACTGTGCTCTTGTTGGTACACGAATGTATTCGCCGGGCTTTGAAAGTAGTTGTACTCTACAGGGGTCAAACTGTGGTAGTGGCTTTCTTTGCAAGTACCTAAGTGCTTCGTTGGAGCCTACTGATTTGACTAACTCTCTGAATCCTTTGATGTATGCGTCTTCGAATCTGCTTCTGATAAGTTCTTGTTCTATTATCGCTTGACTCTCTTCCTCAATCAGCTTTTTGCATGCCCAAACTTTTTCCATAGTTCTATACAGCTTCTTAATAGCCAGTGTGTAAGCTGCTGCTTCGTAAGTTTCATCTTCATGGGTACTTGTATCACCATGTGTGTCTGTTTGTTTGCCTTGGCCATCTGTCTGTTCATGCTCTTGGGATTCCTGAGTTCCCTGGCTAGCTTCGTCGTCTCCGTCGTCATCGGTTGCTGTTCTTTCGTCATCAGAGCTAGACACAATCTGTCCTTGTGGCTGATCCCGGGGTGTGGTGGGATAGCTGGGCCTTTCATATTCTTGAGAAAACAGTTGTCCTTCTGAAAATTGGAACTCATTGGAGAATGCATCGGGCATTTCAAAATCAACGATCCTGAGCTGGGAAAGCAAAATGCTGCATGCATATCCGCAATGGCTTCGAAAGCTCAGGGGTTATAGCTAAAATGTCCTCCCACTTAGTAATGTCACCACACTTCATCGGCTCTGGAACTAGCCGTTCTCTCTCCGTCGGAGTGTGTGTTCCATGTATTTTGAGAGCTGCGCGAATTAAATCTTTGGACAAATAAAACCTTCTGAATGGAGGGTCATTTACCAAGGATGGTAACATGAATGTGCCGGGTAGATCATTGTTCTCTGAAGCTGTCAAGGTGGTTACTAGGTAAAAGCATCTGTAAAAATCGGGTTTAGGCAGAGGGTCACTAAAATATTCTGTAAATCCCGCTCGTGCCCAAACGTGCGTTAAATCTTGTGTATTCTGTAGTCCTTCAAATTCTCGTGAAAAGAACTGGTACTTGGCCCATGTGCGAAGATCAAATGCCAAATTGGCCTCAAATATAAAATCAGCATCTACTAAGGGTCCTGCTAGGCCTTGAAACCAGTGAGAATTACGATGAATCTTCTCAGTATATCCTCTAGGAGGATCGTCGATTGGCATGGGTCCTGGAAAACCTTGAAACTCTGGTGGTTGCATCGTCGGATGAGATTCCACGAGTAATTCTCCAATATTGGCCATTGGTGTGCTTGGGCCAGCTTCTGATGGTCCTTCTTCGGTTTGCATGATGACTGACGAGCTAATGGAAAAGATCTGCTACAAAAGATTAGCACATTAGTATGGAAATTAATTATGATCCCATTAAGGTGAGACCGCAATCCCTTTCCATAACCGATGTGTAACCTGTGTAGCCAAGTGTCGTGAAGTGATTGATGCAATGATTTTTTGCAGAGCTAATGCATGTCTCTAGACACCTACATGGTCAGATTATGCATACATTTCTTGATGAGCTTTTATTATGAGTGATGTGGGGTTATGTTGTGTGAGTTTATACAAGGTTCAAATGTAAGTGATTTATTACAAGGATGAAGATTAGTTGAGGTGGTAGTGGTGTCAGACAATGGGTTAGGGGAAGTCTTTTGGACACGTTTCGGCATCCATTTCCTAAGAGTTTTTGAGTGGGTGGTGTGTTTCTGCTGAGGGACAAAAAGTGGTATTGGGATTGGTGGTATTGAAGGATGGAAAGATTTCTGAGGGGTATATATTACATGGCTTGAGGGTTGTGCTATAATACATTGTTTGGGTACCCAAATCTGCATGGGTGTGGGTCGATTGATGAGGTACTTCTTGGCGATCCAAATCTGTCGAGTATTTGTACTTGTAGAAGAAGATCGAGGGGACTTTGGATACTGATTCTGCTTCTTTTGAAACGTTGTCCTGTTCTTGTCTGCAGTGTTGCCAATAGGCTGTGGTTGCTGTCCTTTTGGCACCCATATTTGTCTCGTGCCACTTGTTCTGTGATGTTGATACTACTGCTTTCTTTGCTTTGTCTAGTGGTGTCGTCGGTCTGGGTTCCTCTGTTGTGGTTGACTCCTTCGTGGTTGGGTTTGAGAGGTCCATTGGACGCTCTGCTTTGGAAAAGAAGGAAGATCCAACACTTGCGTGAGCTGCCCATTAGGAAGTGATTCGTTCTTTCTCTTTAATCTAGGCCAGTCCGCAACAAGTTTGGAAGGATGAGCACCGCAGGGTATTGTGCTCATTTGGCCGCTGATGCAACCCACCTGACCGCTGATTGTGTCCATCTGCCCTAGCGGTTGGGTAACTGCCCCTTCTAGTTTGCAGGAAGCCCCAGGGAAGATCTCCTGACGTCCTTCTGATTGACAGTTGCCTATAGCCAAACAAGAGTGGGTTGGTGTAGACGTAACGTGATTGATCTGACCAAAGATCTTCCGGTCTTCCGCCGCATGCATTTCATAGGGTCTAGGGTTGCAGATCTCAGTCAGAGTTCCATTAGGGAAGTCAAGCGGTATCACTCGCTTCTGATCTAAGGTTCCAATCTGTAAGGAGCCTGTCTAAGATTTAGGTCCACTGAGTGATCGTATAGCCAATCTTGGCCAAGGATTAGGGGTTCTATCAGGTCGTCATCATGGCACACTAGTAACTTCACTGTCAAGGTCACTTCGTTTATGAGGATAGGAAGGTCCACCTCACCCATGCAAGGGGTTTCCATGCCTCCTAGCCCTATGAGGTATGCCTCAATTGGCCGCATTTCTATTCCTGAATCCTTATAGTGGGACCATCTAATCGCACTAGTCGCAGCACCTGAGTCAATTAAAGCCTTGAGCTCTTGGCAAGGGTTGCCGTGCTCTAGCCTAACTGTAATGAATGGTCTCCTGTCCACTATACTAGGATGAGTGGTTGACTTTACTTGACACATGGCCATGGGATATCTGGGTGTAGTTTCCAGATGGTTATAATGTTCTCTCCCTAGTCCTTGTCTTCTTAGCTTCATGCGCTTAATGCGTTCTATTGCTTCTGCCTGAGCTTCCGCTCGTATTCTATGTTCTTCCTCCTTACGCTTCTTTGCCAACGTGAGTCGTCTAAGCATATCCTCAGTAAGAGGTTCGTGATATAACTTGACTCTACAGCCACTAATGTAATTAGGCATTATATCTCCTTCGAAAGTGGCTAATTGTACTGCTCCACTTGTTGAGAGTCTGTTAATGATCATAGGTCCATAACCTCGCTTTTCTAACTTCCGTGCGTGTTGTTTCAGCGTATATACTAGAACTAAATCTACTTCTTTTAAGCCCTTATCTTTCACATGCGCATCAAAATAGGCTTTCTGTCGCTTCTTTGCTGCGTATATGCCTGCTGCTGCCTTTAGCCTGGTTTCTGCTAATCGTTCCAAGTCCATTATTCTTGCTGATAATTCATGGCCGGTCCACTGATGTTCTTGTGCAACCTTAAGGGTCGGTATCAAGAAGTCCAAAGGAAGCACAGCATTCTGACCAAAAACCATCTGAAAGGGAGTTGCATTGAGTACGGTCTTGTAGGCTACTCGATATGCCCAAACAACATGATGTAACTGTTTGTCCCAATCTGAACGTTTGTTGTTCACGAGTTTCGTCAGTACGTTACAAAGGATCTTATTAGTGCTTTCAGCCTGACCATTGGCCTGAGGATGATATGGTGCGGATTTCTTGTGAATCACCATAAAATCCTGTAACAATATTCAATGACTTGGTTTAGAAAGTGAGTTCCTCGATCGCTCACTAACTCTATAGGCAATCCATATCTTGTAAAGACATTCTCAAATAAGAATTTTGCAGTTGTGTGTGCAGCATTCTTTTTTGTGGCTTTTGCCTCTACCCATTTGGTTAGATAATCTGTCGCAACAATAATGTATTCCGCATGTGTACCTTTTGCAGGGGGGTTAATGGGTCCTACAAAGTCTATACCCCACTTAGAAAATGCACGTCCTCCCATCATGGGTTTCAATGGCATTTCATCTCTGCGAGTAGGAAACTGAGTTCTTTGGCACACATCACATCTCTTAACATAGGTATGAGCATCCATGTGAAGAGTGGGCCACCATAATCCTGCAAAGAGGATGGCTTTGATTATCCTATCGGGTCCAAAATGACCTCCTGCAACACCTTGGTGTGCAGTCTCTAGTATGCTCAGATAATCGCTTTCATGAACACATTGTCTTAGATATCCATCTCGTCCTCTTTTGTATAGATTATCACCAATAAGTGAATAGTCTTGAGCTTCCTGCTCCAGACTGCGTTGTCGAGCTAAGGTCATTCCTTGAGGGAATGTCTTCGTCCTCAAGTATGTCACTAAAGGTTCACTCCATTCTGGTGTGAGAGACACGTGATATAATGTAGCATGCTCTATTGGTGGTCTTTCACAACAAACATGGCATTCTTTACACAACTTGTAGACATCTGCTTCCATCGAAGCCCAATATACTCCTAATCTATGCAGATTCTGCAATGTACGATGTTTTGAATGATGTTGCTTTAGTGCACCTACGTGTGCTAATTGCAACCAATTCGCATGTTCTGATTCATCTACACAACAAGCAAGAATCTTTTGATTATCCTGTTTATATATGCTTCCTGCTATGATTTGATATCTCTGAGATTTGGTAATCTCTCCTTCTTTGATCTTTATCCTAGGATTCTTGGGTCCGTATGTCAAAATAGGGACTATAGGCTTAGCCCATTCTGGCGCTATCTCAAGATTAAACAAATAAGCATTTGGTAATTCATCCGCTATTCCTTGAGGAGCTTCTCCTGAGGTTAATCTCGAAAGGTGGTCAGCTCTAAGATGTGTCTTTCTTTTCTTGACTACTACTTCAAAATCATACTCCATGAGTAATAGAAACCAACGTATTAGTCGTCCTGTGTTACATGGCTTGTTGACTAAGTACAATAGGGCTTGATGATCTGTAAAGAACTTGAATTTGCTGGCCAACAAGTAGTGCCTAAACTTCTTTACTGCGTAGATCATCCCTAATCCCTCTCATTCCGTCGTGGTGTAATTTCTTTCTGCTGCATTTAATTGTCTGCTGCATAAGCTATGGGGAGATCTATGTTACCTTCATTCGTGGGTTGTGCTAGCACACATCCTATGGCGTAATTGGATGCATCCACATGTACATGGAATGGCTTACTCCAATCTGGGGTTTTCAATATAGGTGCTGAGCACAAACGTCGTTTGAGTTTTTGAATGAATTTTCACATTCATCTCTCCATTCAAAATTAGTTAAAAGAGAGTATAAAGGCTTGGCTATGATTGCATACATGTGTATGAATCTCCTATAATAACCGCAATGACCCATAAATGCTTGTACCTCTTTGATGTTCGTCGGCCTAGGTAGATCCGCAATTACCTTCACCTTTTCCTCATCCGTAGAGATTCCATTTTTTGACACAATGTGTTGTAGAATTTTGCCTTGTTTGACCATGAAAACACATTTTTCTAGGTTCAAACAAACCTGATATTCTCGACATTTGTCAAATATTTGTCTTAACTCTGGGATATGCGTCTGCCTGATATTAGAATGAGCACATATGTCATCGACGTAAACTTCCAAACTCTTGCGTAAGAATTCCTTAAAAACATGACACATGAGTCGTTGGAAAGTGGCGGGTGCATTTGTTAAGCCAAATGGCATCACACGAAATGCAAATATGCCCCATTCAGTGGCAAAAGCCGTCTTGTGTTGGTCCTCTGGAGCAATGGCTACTTGATTATAGCCTGAAAAACCATCAAGGAAGCTGTAAACTTCCTTGCCCGCAACTCTTTCCAATAGATGTTCTGTGATAGGAAGAGGATAACTGTCTCTAATCGTGGTGGCATTAACTTTTTTAAGGTTAATACACACACACAATTTTCCGTTCTTCTTGGGCACTACCACAATGGGAGATACCCATTCAGTATGATCAATCTCGTAAATGAATTCTGCTTGTATCAAAAGATCTATCTCCTCTTTAATCTTCGCAGCGTAGCTATCATTGTACGAGTACGGTTTCTGTTTTGTCGTTTTTGCATATGGAGTCATAGGGATTCTATGAGAACATATATCTGGATCTACTCCTTTCAAATCTTTGTAACTCCAAGCGAACACATCTCTATATTCACGCAATAGGGCAACTAGCTCTTCTTCTTCTTCCTTCGTCAAATCATGCCCTATGTATGTACAATTTTCTTCTTCTCCTTCTATGGCTACTATTATTTTCTTGGTTTTCTCTCGGTTATCATATACTTGTCCGTCATTCGCCTTTCTATTAGGCATTCGTACCATGATCCTTCTATCTTCGATTTCATATTTCTTGAAGTTCTCGGGTACTTCAAACAAAGATTCTTCTTTTTCTGACATGGTTTCTTTCTTCTTTCTTTTCTTGCCTTCACTTTTACTAGTCACTTGAGTGGCTATTCTCACATCATTCATAATTTCCTCGTGTCTCTGAGGGTGAGTCTCTACTTTGTAGAAATATTCTTCCTCTGATGCAAAGGGTGGGTCCATGATAATTGATTCTAGATCGAAATCGCTTGCATCCTCAAATGCATCAGTGTTAGGTTCACACTCTTCTAAAATTGCATCGCACATGATTGGCTCTATCGTAAAAACTGAAATGTCATAGCCATCCTCGTCACAGTGGGGTGTGCATTGTTCTTCATTGATGGCTACATCCATGGTTGCTAGGATTTCTGCCCAACCATGGGGTTCAAACTCTTCGTCAGGGAATACTACAGGTGCGTAGGCTGGATCTTGAAGGGTTCGTGGATGTTGTTCTGCACCTAAGGTCCTTGCTTCTAATCTTTCTTCCTCTTGTTTTGCAACTTTACACATCCATAAATGAGTATCCTCATGCAACCAAGAAGGATCTGATTCTAATGAGTGCACGGATTCCGTCTCTACCTGAGTCTTATGGATGGTATTCCATTGTATT
Organism: Ceratopteris richardii; assembly: GCA_020310875.1. Taxonomy (NCBI): domain Eukaryota; kingdom Viridiplantae; phylum Streptophyta; class Polypodiopsida; order Polypodiales; family Pteridaceae; genus Ceratopteris; species Ceratopteris richardii. The sequence goes on from CM035415.1 coordinate 36,563,293, forward strand.
GGGGGTACGTCTCTATGTGAATAGTCTTTAAGATTGACTTTGGTAGTCACTCCTAAATAATGCAAGTACAAAGAATTAGTTCCCCAATCTTGTACAATTTGCAACTGATGCATGAATGGTCGTCCCAATATCATCTCATATGCATGATTTTTTGCAAAGTCACAAATGGCGAAAGTATGCTCAAATTCTACACCACAAGTGGTGAGAGATATGCCTTCTAGTAAGCCTAATGGTTTTTCTATGTGTCCATCACCCATTTGTAGCTTCATCCTGGTAGGTCTTAATGCTAGCTTACCCCAACGTTTCCATAAAGCGGTGGTAGCGATGGCTACGCCGGCTCCTGAATCTAAGATGGCTTTCGTGGTGTAGCCCTGATGGGTTATCGGAAGATAAGTGTCACCTTCCTCTCCTTCGCTTACATCTCCAATCTTTTCTACGGGTATCTCTGGTACCTTATTTTGTGATCCTATTTGTGAGGGAGTAGTAGCAAGCTCGGGGAATTGATTTGCTACATGTTTCCACAATCGTGGTTTTACCTTTAACAACTCCTCTAGAGTGAGATTACACTGTACTTTGGTATTCTTGATCACTTCCGTGTTTCTAGGGATTACTGATCCGTCATTCCTCACTATTATCGTGGGTGCTCTCATATTAATAGACTTTGCTTCCCAAGGTCCTGTGAACTGAGGTAATTCTTGTAAAGAATTAGATTCAAAAGCTGTGTGTTCACTCAGTTGTTCCTCCTCTACCGCATTGTAAATAGAGGGGATGTCTTGGGGAAATTGCTCCTGCAAGTCATCTATTTCTTGAATAGGAGGATGAGTTCCTTGTTCTTTTCTCCATTTCTCTTCTTGGATTTCTCTCAAAAATTCATGTGAGTACCTATGTATGGAAGACAAATTGTCTTGACTTTCTGTATTGGGTACTTGAGATAGGGATGGTGCATTCCTTTCCTGAAAGTGTAATTCCGGTTTTGCCATGTTATTCCAATTAAGATATCTAGAGGCTTCGAACAAAGCTTGTGCTAATTCTACCATCTTCATGCAAAGTTTAGTTCTCTCAATCTCTAGATCAGCTCGAGGGTAGTTTTTACTCATTTCCGTAACTTGAGGTCCTTCTTTTAATCTAGCCTGATATGCACGAAACATCATGTCTAGATTCTCTGGTATGGGTTCCGCTAAAACTGATCCTGATTTCTGAGTTGGATTCTCTTGATTCAATTCCTGTGAAGTCAATTCTAGGATTTTGGCTCTAGATTCCTTTAAACTTCCTTCCAACTCAGTGATCTTTTTACTCCATTTTCTCTTAATTCTTTCTCTAGAATCTTTCCAAGATTTTGTTTTTTTACTGCTAGATTCTGCAACTTCACAACTTCCAACTACTTTCTCTTGATTAAGCTGTTGGTTCTGTAAGAGCGCCTGGGCTCTGGTGATAGCTTGGATAGGCACGTATGTAGGGTTGGATCCATCTGCGTTCTTCACAATACCTATCACATTGATCGGTGTCACATTTGAAGCGTTAACTGGGTTCTTAGGACAATCTTTTATGATGTGCTCTTTGCCACAATCAGCACAAAAGCCTTGGATGTTATAGTACTGTGATTGTCCTGCTATCGGAGGATGTGGACAATCCTTTATGAAATGGTCTCCTTGGCACCTAAAGCATGGTCCTCTAGGGCCTTGTGGTCTTTGTTGTCTTAATTGGGGCCGTGGATTTGGGTTTGTGTACATCACATTAGCATAGTCTGGCTCCCGACTAGGTTCCACTGGTGGACTATCATAATGATATGTCTCCACATGTTCTAGTTACTCCGTGTAATAAGCGGGTGGACTATCTACATGCGTAGAGTCAAAACTATTTGAGTTCGGGTCACTCTCTGTGATCAAAGGTGAAGAAGGCACTAAGGCCCTACTTAGATTCTCTTCTACAGCAGCGTATTTGACTGAGATGACATTCGCTGGTGGGGGTGGCTGCTGAGCTAAGAGAGGTTGAGGTCTCTGTTGAGCCTGGTATGGGTAGTTCTGAGGAGGCCTATAGTAATAAGGCTGAGCATTGTATTGGCCTTGATACCTACCTGGCTGTGCGTATGCTTGCGGGTAGTTCTGTCTCACGGTCTGTTTGTTGTATGGGCAGTCCTGAGCCGTATGATTCGTGTATCTTCTCTCAATTGTACAGTATTGGCCACTAGGGTTGGTTTGTGGTTGTGGTGCATTGGGGCACACATTTGCCATATGGTCACCACCACAGGTGTAACAATGCTTGTTCATTATTACCCTAGGTTTACTAGAAACTCCTAGTTTCTGGGCCACTTTTTCTGCTAGATCTTCTATCGAGTTAGACAATTTCGTGGATGCTAGAGATGAACAATCTGAGTCCTTATATACCTTTGAGAGTTCCAATTCGTCTCCTAAGTTATCCTCAATGTCTATACATATTCTTACACATTGCTCTAGCGTTCTGGGTTCTTTTAGGTACACATAGGAGCGTAGTTTAGCGCTCAACAAGCCATCTAGAAACAATGACACTTGCTTGACTTGTGAGGGTAGCTCTTGCATTGGACATCTTTCAACATATTGTCTAAACCTACGTCCTGCCAGTCTAACTGTTTCTTGAGGGGTTTGTTTGAAGCTATGAATCAATGAAGACGTGTCATGTCTAATCCCACTTTTAGAGAATTCAGTGATGAATGACTCTAAAAGGTTATGGATGTCTCTAAATTGCCTTTGTTGCAATGGTTGGAACCAAGTTAAAGCGGTATTCCTTAACGTTAGTCCAAATGCATTGTATTGTGTGAACATGTCTTCGACATGTTCTGCTCTTAGTACTTGCTTGAATTCTGCGACATGGTCATAGGGATCTCCTGTCCCATCAAAGTAATTTTTCATGGATTTCACTAACTGAGTGGGTCTCAATATTCTTGCGTGTTCATGTGGTCTAGGTAGAGGAAAATCATCTCTACCACCTACTATTCCATGATCTCTTTGTCTATCTGCTCTATTAGTGTCCGCGGTTGTTCTATCTCTCCCTATGGGATGAGTGAAGCTTACTTCGGGTCTTTCTTTATTTTTCTCTCTTTGATTTCCATGGGCTGAGGATGTTCCTGCCCCTTGTTGACTTGTATTCATGTTCGTTCTAGATGGAGGGAATACCAATTCACCTCTCCATGTGTATGTGTTTTTAGCGTGGTCAGGCACCACAAAGACTCTTTCTGAAGTCTCATCCAGGTATACAACCTTTCCAGGTGTATCCGGGTCCTTGAACTCGTATATCGTGATGATACCTACCTCACTAAGTAGTTGTGTCTTGTATCTCCAAAAGGTTTCATCAGTTTCTTTATTTACAAACAACTCTATGCTTCTGTTGTCCTGAGGGATCCATTCTGGGATTAGTACTCGTGTGAGTACAGATTTCCCTCTAGGTGTTCTAGGCTCTTCTAATGGTTCTTTTCCTTGAGATTTAGTTTCCGTCTCCATCTGAATTACGCCAAACTCGTTGGTATTGTTTGGCTGTGTACTTAAGATGTACATTGTTCCTTCCTTGTCTATGTACGCGTCTCTCTCAAATTTCACCACTAGACGTTCCAATCCAATGGGTTGATCGGGGTTGTGCATTTGCACCACTTGCCTTCACAAACCATCCTCATAGATGCGAGCACCTAATCGGTTGGTTCGGAGAAACTCTAGTTGCGTTCTATAGGGTCCTTCTGGTTTTTCTAAATAGGCTACATTCGACCCTCCTTCTAGTCTATCTGTGCTAAATGCCATTTCTGAATCACTAGTATCTGAGCTCTCGTAGGGATAACTAGTGTTCAATTGTTGAGCCCACGATCGTGCAGTAGTTCTTACACTTGCCTCTGATGATCTAAGGCTTCGTCGGTCTGACTTGCCTATATGTTTGCCCGATCTAAGGTTCATTAATTTTCTTCCTTGTACACTCAGTACATGCTCAGATCGTCAATGATTCTTTGTTATTACTTCCTTGATTCTTTTTAGATTTCTTTAGATTCTTGTCTTAATGTATGCGTCAGGAATTCGACTTTCCGTGGTACTTTGAGTTCCCGTTCCGTCAGACTTATGTTCTTTCCTTTAGGTTTTCGTGTCACACACCTTCATCTTTAGTCTTGGACATGATAAATTTAATTCTCTTGAACTTGAGGTGTTCCTATCGTCTTAAATCCACAATGCTAACGTTTATCCTAAGCTAAGAATCGACTGAGGGGGTTGAGTAATCTTCCAACCTCGAGTCAGCTTTTCTGGTTGCTCTGATGCCCAAGAAGCCGCGCTTCCCAAGCTTTATGCCCTTCACTGCCTTGCTTTGGTTGCCTTTGATTGCCCTTTCTAGACCTGGAAAAATCCAATATTAGACCAATTCACAGTTGGATGATCAAGCACTTGAGTATATACACCTTTTAAGACCCTTCCCTTTTGCCCAACTTTTCAATGCTTGCCCCCTGGCTTTCTAATCCCAAACTAGGTCAACCTCAAAATAGCTTATCTAAAAATAGATGTATTCTTTAAGAAAAAAACAGTTGAGGTCACGTAGTACTCGTCAAGAGCTTTCTAATGAGCTATTAAGCTCAAAAAACGGACTTCGGATGAAAAAGTTATGACCGTTCAGGCCGTGGGGGGTAAAAACTGACAAACAGGTTTTTCTCCAAATATGAGCTAAGGGGTCTCCTATGAGTCTACTCACCCAAAAATTTCCCAAAAATAACCCCCAAATTGGCCAAAAAATGAAACCCTAAAATTTGCGATGGGGGTGCACAATCGCGATGGCATGAGACAATCGCGATGGTCTGGGACCGTCGCGATGGCGTGAAGGTGAACAATCGCGATGGTCTGAAGTGCACGGTCGCGATGGTCCAAAAGTGAGCAATCGCGATGGTCGGGGTGAGTGAACAATCGAGATGGCTCGATCAGGCGGACAATCGCGATGGCGTCAGTCAACGGTCAACGTGAACAATCGCGATGGTCCAAAGTGAACCGTCGCGATGGTCACAGATGCGATGGCGTGAGCCAATCGCAATGGTCAGGGCGCGATGGCTTGAGCCAATCGCGATGGTCCAAAATTCGAGTTGTCGCGATGCTGTAAGGGTGTCGTCGCGATGGCGTGAAGTGTGAACCGTCACGATGGTCTAGCTTGCCACGTGGCAGCATCGGCACGATGGCGTGAGCCAATCGCGATGGTGTGGGGTCAACCGAACAGTCACGATGGTCCGCGAACCGTCGCGATGGTCCAAATGAACCGTCACGATGGCGTGAGACCGTCACGATGGTCTGGTTGAGCCGTCGCGATGGCGTGAGCTAATCGCGATGGTGTGACACAATCACGATGGTCTAAGACCGTCGTGATGGTCCACAAAAATGAGAATTTTGCAGATGCGTCTGTGGATTCGTGTGTGTGCTTGTGTCGCCTATCCCGTGGTGTGGTCGCTTACCAAAAATTCTGCACTTGGCAGACCATCGCGATGGTCTGACACAAATGGAAATCTCTGACAGAAACTGAAAAATTTTACCTTTTCCAAGCTTTCCTGATGCTCTGGAGCACTGTACCTGCAAGAAAATTCAAGTAGACAAAAGCACATGCAAGCACAAAAGCTCTCTCTCACTCTCTCGCATGCACAAATGAGGGGAAATGAGGAGAATGGGTGGATATGGTGAATTTTCTGATTTTTTTTGGAGATGAAGATGATGATGTGGTGATGAAGATGGAGTGTGGGGGAGGTGAAAAACACTAAAAACTAAGTAAAAACAACAACAAAAACTGAAATTTTTACCTTCCAACGCCACTTCTTGCTATACTCTTACCATCACACATTCGTCCTAAACTCGATCCCCGACAACGGCGCCAAATTTGGTGTTGCTCTAGCACAATGGTGAGAACCAGGTTAAGAAGCTTCACCTCCTTAATTGTCAATCCGCGGAAGAGATCAGACTGATATGAAGATCGTGAATGTGAGATGTTGTGAGAGTGAAGGTGAGAAGCACGAAGATGCACACACACATACACACACACAATGAAGAGACAAGCAAGACACAATGGAAGGTGGGAATTTAGCTCTATTACTCAAGAACACTCTTACAAGCTCAAAATAGCTCTAAGCTCACACTAACCAACCTCAAAAATGAGCTCTCTAGCTCTTTTTATAGTTTCTAGGCTAGTTTTGACCGATTTCTCATCTAGTGACCGGCATAGTTAAAAATTAGGTCCTAGATGCTATTTGGAAGGGTAAACGGTGTCTAAAAATAAGGAAAATTGATACGCTCATTCTACCTAAGCTCCTCAAGCTCGAGGACTCCTCGGCTTTCACAAAATGGAGCTAGAAATTAAGAAAAGGGATTTTCTATGTTACATATGTTACATTAGTGATAAAAATCACTGTTGGAGGTTTTTGAAAAGTATTTCTAAAACATCATTCTTTGAAAAAAGATTCCACTAGCTCCCTGCTCTGTCGTTACATGCTTCCGCGTCTTCTATGCCTCTGGCTGCTTCCAACACCATCACCATTATTGTTCACAAGGCCTTCACAAACTACATCATGGGCCATTTGCGATTGTGAATTTATGAAGGCCTGAAATAATTCATGAGAGGTAGGTTGCTTTTTGAAGGTATTGTGGATATTTAGGAAGGAGTATAATATGCGAACAAGTCATCTTAAAACCTTTTCATCTTCAACAACAATTTTGACAAGACATATGATAGACTTGAATGACGTTTTGTTCTTCAGTCCCTCAAGGACTTGGTTTTCTAACCTAAAGTCATCAAGATGGTCTCCATTGTTCTTGGAAATGTTGTGGATTAGATCAATATGAATGGAAAGCTCTCCTCAACTATTGTTCTCAAGGAATGTGCCAAGCAAGGTTTCTTGCTACCCTAGATGTTCTTTTTTATTATTGTTGATACGATAAGTTCTTTAGTAGGAAACCAAGCACATTCAAGCTCATTTTATAGTCCTAATCTCCCTCAAGGCCAAGATGGGATGACTCTTAGGCCCTTTGTAGATGACACCAATGTAGTCCTGAAAAAATAAATGTAGACATGCTATCTCTTCTGATAATGCCTAAAGATCTTTAGTACTTCTTGTGAATCTAGAACTAACCATTGAAAAAAGTATGTTAGAATTTCTTTTAGCCTTTATCATAGTTTCTTAGGTATCCAGGGTGTAAGGAGATCACCACCAATCATTTCTATGAGAGACTAGGCGTCCAATGGGATTTGGGGTACCTATAACTTAGCATTGGAAATGGGTTATTTCCAAGGTGCAAAGTATACCCCAATAATGGAAAGGTATGAAATTAATGTGGTAGAGAAATAACTAGTGATAAGAAAGATCCTTATTTCCTCTATCATCTATCTTTGGATTTCTAGAGACCAAATAAGAATAGTGAAGATTTATAGACAATACAAAAACTTCCTTTGGATGTGGGATCCCAACAAGATGAGGGAGGTTAAGATTAAATGGGAGATATGTACTAGCCATAAGGAAATGTTCCATCTAGGAATCTTGGATGTGGATGATATGGCCAATCAGTGTGTTGGTCAATGGATGATCAAAGCATCGGATAATGATAATGAGTCATGGGTGAAGCTTATCTTTAGGAATTACAAAAGCATATCCCTCTTTGATAGCCCTAGATGAAAATACCTCGATTGGTTCACACTTTTGCTCTCTCTATTTTTTTCCGATCCCCAATGGATCAAATCTATTCTAATCTTTGTGGAAATCCTAGAACAAGATGAAGCCCTTCAGCTCCATTAGTAAAGACTAGATGACATCTAACATAATGACTCCATGTGGTTTCCGATTACTAGCATCGAGTGTTTAGAAACCAAATACTCAAAGAGCCAAGAAGGTTTGATCGAATGATTTTCTTTCTAGTGGAAGCACCTTTGGAATCAAGAAAAAAGATATTAAATCAAATTCGAGAACATTGACCATATCCACAAGGTGGATTCTAAAGAATCATGCCTCTTAAGGCATAGAATCATTGCTTGAGAGGTTTCAGAGATTTGGTTCCTGATTCGCTAGAAACCATCAGTTTTCAATTGTCCAAAGTGGAGTAGTCGTAGCAAGATGAAGGATATCTTGAGATTCGGAAGAAAGCTAGTTTCATAGATCTCTACACAAGAAGTGGTGCACAAAGTAACCTTGGATCATATGGGCTTTCAAGCTGAAGTCAAGGATTTGTAGCACCCACTAATAGAAAAAAGAAAGTGTCTCTTATATGACAAATTCTTTATGGAGGGATCCATTCCAATGTCAAAGTGAGTAGAATCTATGTTGCACGTGCACGATGCAAACTATGCTTTTCGTGGCCCACACGAGACATGATCCGGAAAGATACGAGCAAGCCTTTATTGTTGTATGATGGAATTAGCTAGAAGCAAGCACTACTTGGAGAAGCTATCGAGTGCTTAGAAGCTCATTGGAATGCCATTAGAACTAACGCACTCCATTAGCTCATTGGCAGCCCTCCTTTTCTTTTCTTGTCCCACACGAAACATGATCTGGAAAGATATGAGCAAGCCCTTATTGTTGTATGATGGAATTAGCTAGAAGCAAGCACTACTTGGAGAAGCTATCGAGTGCTTAGAAGCTCATTGGAATGCCATTAGAACTAAAGCAGTGCAAAAAATATGGAGAGAAAGATGTGTGTTCAAATTTGACAAACCCCTCGAGGATGGTGTTTTGAAGGAGTCCCTAGACTCTCTTGGTAAAAGGATTTTGAATTTTAAGAGCTCTCCCCTTTCAAACATCACAGGGTATTCCATCCAAAAAACAATAAGCTAACCTCCCTATTCCATCAAGAGGACAATAAGCTAACCGCTTTCCTCTTTATTAATTTAAATCGCTTAAAAAAAGTTCACAAATAGGAGTAGAAAGGCAAAAGAAGGTAAAGAGTAGCATTTGCATGTTACACGATCTCTGATCCATAGCTGAAACATGTGATCAGAGAGAGAGAGAGAGGGCGAGAGAATTGTAATGTAAACCTTGGAATTCAAGACAGATGTAAACACATAATTGTGATGATTGAAAATATGATGCTTTTCTTTTTTTTATATAAAGGAAGTTCGGCAATAGCCTACTCTCCCGGACTTGAATTAAATTAAGAAACAAAGGTACAATAGAAGGGGACTAGTGCCCACGGGACCCCCCAAATCCCCCAAATATGATGCTTTTCTCATATGAGACCATACGTCCTCTTTAATTTCCACTTCACATCATTTTGCGCCTCGTACGTATGAAAGATCTTACCTGTTCAAAGTCAAATTCATGTGTACCTAAAGTCACTCACCATAGCCTGGGCAAGTTACATGTCTTTTCCATCATAAAGACTCATTATAATGCAACACGGATTGCACAGATTGTTTGCCTAACAATGCACGTTTATTGAATTGGGGTTTTTCGACGCGTTTGTGTTTCTTTTTCAAAGAGGAAGTTCGGCTTCTTTTGCTTGCATTGATGGGAAGAATAAATCTACAAGTGAACGGGCATATTATTCGTGGGACTCTTATATCTTACAAAGCAAGGATTAAGATTACCGAAAAGCAATATAACGATGATAGCTCGAAAGGGATAAGGGAACTGGGTTTAAATTGGGACTCTTATATTACTATTATACCTTACAAAGCAATACAATGATGATAGCTCGAAGGGGATAAGCGAAGTGGGTATAAACTTGCCTATGGTCCTAGGAAAAGTTGAATCCCTCCCCCTCAAAAAATAAGGGCTCAAACCAATTCAGCAAAGACATGATATGTTGTCACATGATGTGCAGAAAAAACACATGATATGTTGTCACATGATGTGCAGAAACATTTGATGAAAGACGTTGTGAAACTCAATTCTTTGATGGATAGATAATAAAGAGAAAAAACATAGTAATAGTAATAAAGAGAAAGTTCAGCCGAGGTCTATTCTCCCTTGCATATAATATCCATGTTGTCTATTCGCATATAATAAGTTTCAGATGTATTCGACACATGAATAGGAAGAGTAGAAGCGATGACGTTTACGACGTACAATACTCTATAATAGTGCGCAATAGTAGCAGGCATCAACGACAAAATAGGTAAATGGAAAAAGATGAAAGGTACACCCCACAATTGCTTGTATATCTGTTACATGGTCTCTAAATGGTGTCTATCCAATACGGTCTCTGAATGAGTGTACACTTAATAAATACATATGCACATCCATACACACATAAAACTATGCATATATATATATATATATATATATATATATATATATATATATATATATATATATATATATATATATATATATATATATATAGTATATAAACATATAATCATGCATATATACATATATAAAAGCATGCATGCACATTGTAAAACAAACATTATAACATATAAAGGTGATATCGATACTAGTTGTAATGATGAAAATCTACAACATCGGTATGATCATTGGAAGAATCTTGAAAAAATGTTCAAACTTGAACGTCACAATGGTCGTTCAAATATCTGCTGGTATAATCATTGGTATTATCATCGGTATAGGCACCGATATTGCACATGAAAATAACCGATGATTATCCCGATGATTATATCGACGATTATATCGGCGCATATTCTGACGTCACGTGATCTCACCATGAAAGCCGACTCCATCTCACCTGATCATGAAAGCCGACTCCATCTCACCTATTTTTCATTTGAATATGTGTGTACTTCCCCTCCATCTCACCTGCACTTTTCCCTGCTCCTTTGCTTCTTGGTAAGGGATGCACTCCCTCATCCTCTCTTTCTCTCTCTCTCCCCTTATTCCTTATTGTTTTAGGGTTTCTGATTTGATTTCATTTTGTTTTTCAAGAGCTTTTTGGTGGTAGTTTTTTGTTTAATGAGAGACGACGTAGGTTTTGTGTGCATGGAAAGATTTTCGAAGTTACACAAAATGTGACTGATCTACCTCCCATGCATGTACTATTTTATTCTTTATTCGAGAGAAAAAAAGAGAGAGAATGATGGAGAGAGACAAAGAGAGAGAGAGATAGGCATAGATACATATATACACACATAGACACACATACACACATAGACACACATACATATACATATATAGACATAGATACACATATACACACAAAGACACACATACACATACACACATAGACACACATAAACATACACATACATATCCATACACATAGACACACATATACATTCACACACATACACATACATACACATATACTATACATATACACACATACACATATACACACACATATACACTCACATGCATACAAAACACATGTATACACATGCATATGCATACATACATATACATCTACATACACACATATACAAACGTATACACATATACATACACACACATACACACATAGACATACACATACACATGCACACACACATACATTCACATACATATATACATACACATAAACACACACATGTACACATACATACACATAGACACATACACATACACACATGTACATGCACACACATAGACACACACGTATACACATACACAAACATAAACATACACACATACACATATAGATACACATACATACAAGCACATGCATACATACAAACACATGCATACACAAGTATATGCATACATACATACACACATACATGCACATATACACACACATACACAAAGTCACAAACATACATATATACACATGCATACATGCGCATACACATACACACACATATAATATAGATACACACACATACACATATACACACATATAAAGTCACATACACACATGCATACACACACATAACCACATACACATATACACATATGTACACATATACATAAAGTCACATGCATAGATATACACACATGCATACACATGCATATGCATGCATACATACACACATGCATACACACACATACACATGCATACACACACATACACAATATACAAACACATTCATAGAAACACATACACAATATACACACATATACACAAACATACACATACACACACATAGGGTTTAGGGTGTTTAGAGTTTTGGGCTTAGGGTTTAGGGTATTAGGGTTTAGGGTATTAGGGTTTAGGGTTTTAGGATTTAGGGTTTAGGGGTTTAGGATTTAGGGTTCAAGGTTTAGAATTTAGGGTTTATGGTTTAGGCTTTAGAGCATAGAGAAAGAGGGAAGAGACAGAGATAGAAAGAGAAAGAAAGAGAGAGAGACACACACACACATATATACACATACAGACACATGTACATACACACACACATAAACATACACACATCCATACAAAAGTATATGTGTACATGCTAAGAGGGGTACTAAAGAAATGGCCTCTAACACTCCTTTAGCACTCAAGCTCATAAGTAGTGATGGATATGATGGAAAGGAAGGGTTCTTAGCTCCTTACACATTCACTTCACACATATGCACACAACACAAAGAACACTCTTAGGGTACGGATGGTCCACACTACCCTATTAGCACCCACACAAAAATGAAAATGCTCTTAGGACATGGGTGTTCTGCACTACCCTCTTAGCATTCACACAGGTAACACATACACATGCACATACACTGTTATACCAAATGCTCTTAGGACACGGTTGTTCCACACTACCCTCTTAGCATTCACACAAAACTTATTCACATATATAAACAAAACTTATTCAATTCCCAATGGATAGAAGTTGAAGAGGGTTTGGAATTGAGGGGGAATGTAGAGAAGGAATTAGAAGAAATAGAAAGGGTGGGAGATAGGAAAGGAAAGAAGAGATAATTGGATTCAAAAGGAAATCAAGCTCATATTACAAGATATGGATACAAAGAATAAGGAGAACATAAAGGAAGAGAGTGTAACACCTCTCTTGTAGCCAAGATCTCCACCTTCAAAGGGGTGTGGAGAATGAGTTCTCCTATGCGCAACAGAAGTGTGTAGTGAGCCCTTGTATGTCCAGCACTTGGACAAATAGCTGCACCTTAGATAACTTGCTGCTCTCAATACAAAACTCAAATGGACTTGAGCCTTTAGTCAATCAAAGTAGACAAAGAGAGCTTTCTAACAAGCTATAAATAACTTAATTTGGACAAGTTTTGATTAGAAAACACAACTGACAAAGATGAACTACCTGTCCACACAGGTATGCTGAAGAACTGAGCTTCACTCTCAGAATGCTAGCTCTCTGAATATATATCGTTTGAGAAAGATATTTGGTACAGAGAAATTAGAAACAAATAGCTTTCCAACAAGCAAAAAATCAAGTAATTTGAATGAATTGTGATTGGGAAACTAAACTCACCAAGATAGACCACCTGCACACATAAGTACACTGTAAAACTAGACTTTACTCTCTGACAGATATCTCAAAGAGTATGAATGATCTAAATGCAATATTTGAGACAATAAAAGTAGATGCCAAGGACTTTCCAACAAGACAAAAATCACACACTTTGGATATGTTTTGGTTGAGAAACGGAACCGACCAAAATAGACTACCTATCTACACAGGTATACTAAAAACCTGGACTTACTCTCTCACTTATATCTCACAGACTAAATATGCTTTCAAATAGATATTTAATATGCAAAATGTAAACAAGATAAGCTTTCCAATGAATGTTTAAATGCACAAAATGGTTACATATGCACTGAGATTGAGATCTGCAACAGAGCTGTGTACAAACTAACGTGCGGCTGGAAGGAGTCTAAGGGAAAACCAAAATGACAAAATGGCTAGATTCGACTACTGGGAGCTCTTGCCTCTTTCTCTTCTTGTTTTGAATGTGCTCCTCTTCACTTTTATAACCAATGAGCATGTGAAGAAGTTTGTGCCTCCTTCTTAACTCACCACTTTCTCCACTACATGCTACTAACTACAAGGCAAGATATTGTATCTCTTACTCATTATGAAGTTTTGACTAGATTTTTTCTTTTCTTATTTTTTCCTTTTTTCCTCTACTTTTCCTTTATCTTTATATTTGGTAAATTTATCCAAGCATGGCTCATATGAAAATGATCTTGTACATTTATCTTCAACACTCCCCCTCAAGCTCATTTGGGAGTTATCTTCAACCATGTCCTGCAAATTTATCACATCCTTGAAGCCTTTGAGTTTAGAAGCATCCAAGAACTTTGTAAACATATCTGCAACCTGCTCTTTGGTTCTAATGAACTTTATCTCCACATCTTTGCTGAGCACCTTCTCCGTTACATAATGGTAGTGGACCTCTATGTGCTTGCTCCTTGCATGAAACATAGGATTGCTCGCCAAGTAGATACTTGACATGTTATCACCATCTATAGGGATGGTTCCAACTTGCACTCCAAGATCATCCAAAAGCTTTCTAATCCACATTGCTTCACATGTGGCAAATGCTAATCCTCTATATTCAGCCTCCATAGATGAAAGTGCAACAGTAGGTTGTTTCTTTGAGCTCCATGTGATAGGTTTGCTTCCTATCATGAACACATAACCTGAAGTTGATCTTCTATCTTCCTTTGAACTTTCCCAATCAGCATCACTAAAGCCTTTGACCTGCAGTTCTTCATCAAACTTGTAAAACAAAGCATGATTAACTGTATGCTTTATGTATCTCAACACTCTCTTGGCTGAATTTAAGTGTTCACTTGTCGGGGCTTGCATAAACTGAGAAAGTACACCAACAACATAAGACAAATCAGGTCTTGTAATGTTTGCATAGATCAATGATCCTACAATGCTTCTGTATGTCGTTACATCTTCCAATGGTTCTCCGTCATTTGAACAAATCTTTGTATTTGTGTCCATGGGTTGAGTGAGTGGTTTGCATTCACTCATTCCAAATCTGAAAAGAACATCCAACAAGTACTTTCTTTGCATCAAGTAGATGCCACTCTTTCCATAAACAACTTCAATTCCTAAAAAATATTTCAGCTCTCCAAGATCTGAAATTTTATACTCCTTACCAAGCTTCCTTTTGATATCTTTAATCCCTGTAACATCATTTCCTGTTATGATGAGGTCATCGACGTATATGCAAATATATACCTCTCTATTTTCTTCCTTCTTCATGTACAACGAAGGATCAGCACTACTTGGGTTGTATCAACACTTAGTTAGATACTCTACCAATCTCTGATTCCATGCTCTTGGTGCTTGGTTCAAGCCATAAAGTGCCTTCTTCAACCTGCAAACAAAATCTGGATGGTTTTCATCTTCAAATCCAACCGGTTGACTCATGTATACCTCTTCTTGTAGTTCTCCATTGAGAAAGGCATTTTTGATGTCGAGTTGATATAATGGTCATCTCCTTGAAGCACCAATTGCTATTAAGGTTCTGATAGTTCCCATCTTTGCAACGGGGCTGAAAACTTCATCATAATGTATGCCTTGAGTTTGTTTAAATCCTTTGGCAACTAAACTAGCTTTATATCTAGCTAGTGAACCATCAGCATTCCGCTTTACTTTAAACACCCATTTGTTTGGAACAATCTTCATACCTTCTTTCTTTGGCACTAGCTCCCATGTGTGATTATCTTTGAGAGCTTTGATCTCCTCTCTCATAGCTTGCTTCCATTCCTTTTGTGTGCAAGCTTCTTCATATGTCTCAGGCTCTTTGTCTTTGATAACCTTCATCATGTATGCAAAATGTGTCGCCATAAAACTATCATAACTCAACCTTTGAGTTGGATACCTTGTCCTTGAAGATCTTCTTTCATTGCCTTTAGAGAGTTGCTTCTTTAACCTATTTAGTTTTACCATCGGAGTGATTACCTCTTCATATTCTTCTTCACTTGCATCTACCTCACTGTTTGGAGTAGCACTTGCCTCTTTGGCTCTACTATGAGCTGAATTTGGAGACAAAGAATGACTCCTCCTCCATGTTGAACATTCTTCATTTGATGTAGATGCCTCTAGACCTGAAGCCTTTGTGCTTGATTGTTGAGCTTCTCTTTGATTTGTTCCTACATAATCATCACAATCTTCTTCAAGAACCTTTTCCTTTCCTTTATCTTCATACCATGGTCTTAGTTCATCAAAGACCACATCTCGCGAGACTCTTAATTCCTTTGTTCTAGGGTTGTAACACTTGTATCCTTTTTGCTCCGTCGAGTAGCCGATGAAAATGCATTTTTCTGACCTTGGTTCCATCTTTGTTCTAACTTCTTGTGGAATGTGAACAAAGCAAACACATCCAAACACTTTGAGGTGTGTGAGATCAGGTTTCTTACAAGAATATACCTCTTCAGGAGTCAAGTGATGTATTCCCGATGTTGTGCACCTGTTCATCAAGTAAATGGCGGTTGTGGTATCTTCAGCCGAATAGTACAATGGTACCTTCATCTCGTTGAGCATGCATCTTGCAATTTCAAGAATCTGCCTATTTTTCCTCTCAGCTACTCCATTTTGTTGTGGTGTATACCTACAAGAGAATTGCCTTTTGATCCCATTCTCTTGTAGAAAATCTGAAAACTCTTTGGAGAAGTATTCTCCTCCACCATCGGACCTTAAGGTTTTGATAGACCTTCCTGTTTCCTTTTCAACTTCAACTTTGAATCTTTTGAATATAGAAAACACCTCTGATTTTTGCTTCTTACAAAACAGCCACACCTTTCTTGAGTGATCATCAATGAAGGTGACAAAAAATCTGTTACCAGCAATTGATGCCTCTTGGGTTGGTCCTCATACATCCGTATGTATCAATTCCAAGACATTTGGAGCCACATAATTGCTCCTCTTGAATGGCTGCCTCGTTTGCTTTCCTAGTTGACAAGCTTCACATAACTCATGTAGTCCAATGCTATTAAATTTTGGAAGACCTCTTACCACTTCATGTTTGCTCATGTCCTTCAGCTTTGGAATGTTGATGTGTCCTATTCTTTTGTGCCATAAGTCCAACTCTAAAATCTTCTTGTTCCCACATTGAATGTACATGACCTTTCCATGTGGATGTTGGACATCCAAAGTGAACATTCTTCCTTCTCTTCTACCTTGAGCAATGACCTTGAAGCCTTCTTTTGGATTCTTTATGAAGCACCCATTCTCATTGAATATGACATGATAACCCTTCTCTACCATTTGTCCTACTGAAATCAAGTTCTTTGAAATTGTAGGAACATGAAGAACATTAAATAGTACCTTTGCTTTGCTTCTATCTCCAAGCCTTATATCTCCAATGTGTTCAATCATGTGTTGAGTATCATCACCTGTTTCAACACATCCTTTTCCACTTGGTACCTGTAGATTAGTGAACAAACTTCCTTGGCATGACATATGGTTACTACAACCTAAATCAATGTACCATTTTTTGTCATCTTCACAAGAGCTTCTATACTCATGTCTCATTGCAAGTACTGTGTCCTTGCTTCCTTCACTTGAGGTGCTTGCATAGCTGCTTTGGTTCCTTTGATTGCCTCCATTTGGTATTCCATTCTTCAGCCAACAATCACTAGCATAGTGTCCTACTTTACCACAATGATAGCATGTTATACCTTTATGAGAATTGTAGGAGCTTCGGCCTCTTCTTCTACTTTTACCTCGACCTCTTCCTTGTGCGTTGGCATTTGATGCATCCATGTTGTCTTCCGAATTGTTTTGATTGTAGTTGGAGTGGTTGTGACCTCTTCCTCTTCCTCTTGAGCCTTCTCTTGAGTTTCTTCCTTTACCTCGACCTGCATATAACATTGGGTTGTGGGTGTCCTTTCCTTTGGGACCACCGAAGCTAAGCTCTTTTGTGACAAGATGAGGGATTAGTTGTTCAAAGCCTGGATATACATCTTTCAAGTTAATGGAAGTTATAAAAGGCTTCCATCTTTCATCTTCTCTCAAGCCATTGAGAGTATAACACACAAGATCTTTGTCTTCAACCGTTGTGCCAATAGAAGCTAAAGCATCGCTTAGCTCCTTCATCTTCAAAGTATATTGAGCTATGGATTGACTGGAACTTTTCTTGATTGTGTTCAACTCATTCTTGAGTTGAAGTTTCCTAGCTTTGGTATTTGATGAATACATCCTTTCAAGAGCTTCCCAAGCATCCTTAGCATTCTCTAGATGTTGAATATGACCTACCATGGCATTAGTAATGACTTGCAAAATGAGGAACATGACTCTCCTATTCCTCTCTTCCCATTCTTTTGCTTGCCTCCTTTGGACTTCGGTGGCCATAGCTTGATTGATTTGAGGTTGAGCATCATCGCCACTCACAATACCCCATAAGCCTTTGCCCATTAGGTAGTTGGTCATTCTAAACTTCCACACGGGATAGTTATCCTTGTCCAACTTCTCTACTTGTTGACCCAAGTTAGCCATTGAAGAGTATCAAAGACTTTGAGAGTTACCTCGAATAGTTATAGTCCCTTGCTCTTGCGTTTGTGAAGCTCCCTTTTGTTTCGTAACTCCTCTTTTGCTTTGCTTCAACTCTAGCTCTGATGATGAAGCTTCAGCACCAAGTTCGCTCTGATACCAATTGTGGAGAATGAGTTCTCCTATGCGCAACGGAAGTGTGTAGTGAGCCCTTGTATGTCCATCACTTGGACAAATAGCTACACCTTAGATAGCTTGTTGCTCTCAATACAAAACTCAAATGGACTTGAGCCTTTAGTCAATCAAAGTAGACAAAGAGAGCTTTCTAACAAGCTATAAATAACTTAATTTGGACAAGTTTTGATTAGGAAACTCAACTGACAAAGATGAACTACTTGTCCACAGAGGTATGCTAAAGAACTAAGCTTCACTCTCAGAATGATAGCTCTCTGAATATATACTCTTTGAGAAAGATATTTGACACAGAAAAAGTAGACACAAATAGCTTTCCAACAAGCTAAAACTCAAGTAAGTTGGAAGCGTTTTGATGAGGAAACTCAACTCACCAAGATAGACCACCTGCACACATAAGTACACTATAAAACTAGACTTTACTCTCTGACAGATATCTCACATACAATGAATGATCCGAATGCGATATTTGAGACACTAAAAGTAGATGCCCAGGGATTTCAAACAAGACAAAAATCATGCAGTTTGGATATGTTTTGGTTGGGAACTTGAACCAACAAAAATAGACTACCTATCTACACAGGTATACTAAAAAGCTGGACTTCACTCATTCACTACTATCTCACAAACTGCATAAGCTTTCAAAGAGATATTTGATATCCACAAATTAGACAAGATAATCTTTCTAATGAATGTTTAAACGCACAAAACGGTTATATATGCACTGAGATATGAGCTTTGCAACAGAGCTATGTACAAACTGACGTGAGGCTGGAAGGAGTCTAAGGGAAAACCAAAACGACAAAATGGCTAGATCCGACGGAGCTCTTGCCTCTTTCTCTCCTTGTTTTGAATGTGCTCCCACTTCACTTTTATAACCAATGAGCATGTGAAGATGTTTGTGCCTCCTTCTTAACTCACCACTTTCACCACTACATGCTACTAACTACAAGGCAAGATATTGTATCTCTTACTCATCATGAAGTTTTGACTAGACTTTTTCTTTTCTTATTTTTTCCTTTTTTCCTCTACTTTTACTTTATCTTTATATTTGGTAAATTTATCCAAGCATGGCTCATAAGAAAATGAGCTTGTACATTTATCTTCAACAAGGGGTAGCACTATGATCACCGCAATGCTGATAGCATGTACCTGCACACCACTTGCTTGTTTTGAGGGCACCTAAGGGGTTCCTTTTATAGCCCTTTTGGGAAGATATTTAGAGATGATATTATTTGAGAGAATCTTCTATATGTGACACTTGTGTGGTAGAAAATACAACATTGACAAAATCGTAGAAGATTTTTGGCCATTCTAAGGTATGCACCTTATCCCATATGGTCATATCTTTGTTTTCTTCATGAAAAATCATAAAAATACTATAAATAGCACCCTCATGTCGTGAGAATAAGCCTCATATCCGAGTTTGGGCATTTGGAATATTTTATTCTTGATTTTGGGCCCAAAAAGTCAATCACATGTGTCCCATTTGTCAAGAATCTTTGTGTAGGACTCAAAAGTCTATGGTGGGGCTTCAGTCTTTGAAAAGTTGTTTGGACTCTTTCAAAAGGGAGAGTGTGTCAAGCTTAAATATTTGAATTCATAAAACTACTTGTCCCACTTCATATTTAACTTAGGATTTGATTCTACCATTCACTGCAGGTGAGGATGGCTACTTTACTAGGGTGGGGCCCACCTTATTGTTGGCTTTTATTTCCTTCAAATACATATATATTTATGGTTTCCATGAAGGTTTGAAAAATACAAATACTATAGGGGTACATATCTATACATAAGGTATTATTAAGGACGGGTTTCAAAAAATATTTCCTCATACTTAGCCCTCCCCTTGCCTAGAGACATTCATGTCTCTAGCCCTCAAAGAGTTTGTTGATGCTCCAAGGTGGGTCATCTTCTTGTACTAATAATTGTATTTCTCCCTTGATTGTTCTTGTTGTTCATTGCTTTCTTCTATCCTTTGCCAGTATTTCTTTAACCTCCATCCATTGACCTTCGTCTTGTGAAGCTTCCTTGACATATCCATGAGTTGATAGCTTCCATTCTTAAACTTTGTCTTGATCAGAAACGGTCCTTCCCATCTTGGTTGGAACTTTGTATCATGCCTGCTATCATATCCATGAAGGTAAATTTTATCCTTAATCTTCATATTTGGATATCAAAATCTATTCAAATACAGATTGTTCATGGGCTAAGGATGATAGAAGAGATACCTCTGGTTTCTTAGCATTTGGAGGTTTGAAACTAGTAGGACATGGAGTTCCATGAAGCCACCAAGGGTTTTTTAATCCTCAACTACAGCAAAGTATAGAGCTTTGACCATAGCAACTCACAAGGCAATATGGTTAAAAGCATTGTACTCAGACTTGTGACTTGTGAGTTCCAAACCTCATATATTTAGATATAATGTAACTTTCATGCATCTAGCAGCAAACCCTATTTTCCATGCAAGGACCAAGCACATAGAGCTTTATTACCACTTCATTAGAGAGAAGTTCACGGCAAAAGAGAGTGATATTTCTTTTGTTCTAATTGATAAGCAAGCAGCAAATATGATGATGAATCCACTTGATGGGATAGAGCTTTGCGAATTTCAATAAATGGAAGCTATTCAAGCAATTAGGGAATGAAGACTCAAGCATACATTGGCTTGAGGGGTAGTTGTTATAACATCAAGCCTACACTATGCTTGAGGTGGATTTTCTCTTCTTCATCAAAACATCATGTGGAATGCACCAAAGATATCCCTTGAAGATGTTCTTTGTTAATATTTATTTTTATGGTATTTTCATAAGGATTTCTTATGGAGCATTTACCAATGTAAATGTCTAGAGCTTAACAATTGTAAAAAGAGAAAAGGAGGCCTCAAATTCCACAAACATGAGGTGGTTGAGCTTGAGAAGGAATCAATCAATCATGAAAAATTAGATCAGATAAGATCTTCACTTTTCCTAGATTGTAAAAGAGTGAATTAATTATCTTCAACAACCTATCCTGCCTTGATTAGAATTCAAAATCCACTTGTAGAATTCATGGGGAAATTTATGAGTCTATATAAAGACATCAAATCACTTGAAAATAACAATTGAAGCACTATACATACATTTTTGGGTCGTGATTGTGCTGCTCCTTCATTTGTTTGTACCATCTTTTTCAACAATAGTGAATTTGAAAAGGGTGCTCCCCTCTCTATCGAGTTCCAAATTGCATGTGTGAGCATTCATGGGAAAGCTACTACTAGCTAGTCGATATGTACAAAGCTCAAAAGTAGTTGATTTTGTATATTTTTGGGAAATCTGAATTTTACTATCTTGAGGGATATCTCTACACAACCTTAAAAAATGAGGGGGTATCTCTGTTGAGTGTGAAGTTCGTTCCAGATACATATCTTGCTTATTACTTCTCCTCTTGTGCATTTTAGATAGTTAGCCCTATGTATAACATTCTTCTAAAAGGATACTTTCCAATTGTAATGGTGCTGGCTGCTATGAGCATTTAAAGTTCAATGTTTCATCCAAAGATAACAAGATTTGTGAGCTAGTCAATGTGCAGACCTATCCATTTTATATCCACTCTTTCTCCTTGATGCTTCAAAGTAAATAGTGGATTTTATTGCATTAATCACATGAATGTAAGGTCTTTTTCATGCTGAAAATTTCAAGGCCTAGTCTTGTGCTGGTTGGCTAGAGAAAGCTTCATCACTTGGGAGCTCACTTTTCTACCTCTTCCAAGATTCTCCAAGTTCTCTCAAAAAATCCCTTAAATTTTCTCATGCATGACTTATATACTTTTCATGAAGGCAAAAATAATCCATCATAGATTTTTAATCTGGAGCTTTACTCATATAAAACAAGATTGTTTCTTTTGGAGAATGAAATCCCAAAATTTTCATTGATCTTATATGTATTTCTAGAGAATTTTCCAAACATGATTTAATCATCTTCAAAACTCTTATTTGTAGTATATATGTGTTATCATGTACTCCTTTAATGTCTACTATAAAGATATGACATATATTTAGCATGTATGCCTTCGTTGGCCATCCTCCTCTTCGTGGCCATGCTAGTTTTTGAAAATTCAACCACGTTGTTGGTATATCTCAAGTTCTTCTCTTTTACCAAAAACTGGACCATATTTTTGTTTTGGCACATGGAGAGTATGCTAGATTTATCCTTATGATCAATGGTGACTCTATCCATAGCACTTTGAGGCTGGGTTAACTTTATGCTCAATATTTTTCCATGAGGCTGGGTTAACTTTATGAAATAATGCTTTTGTTAATATAAAATGATTGTCCAAATATTCCAAAAAAAATCAGGCTCCTTTCCAAATAGGCTATTTGATATTCTCTAATGGACTCACAAAGATAGGTTAATGATAAATCCAAAATATGAAAATTCGTCAACTACTGAATTGGTTTGTTGATTTTTTTGAACAAAAAATGTTACTAACTTAGCTTCATACCTATTGTACGGGTCTCATTAGTATATTAGTCTAAGATTCTTACGTGTTACTACGAAATTCACATATTCTGTTACTTTATAATCTATCTCATTAGATCTATCATTCATTTCTACTCTTGTCCTTGATATGAGTCCAAACGCTTCCCTAGTTTCTACAACAGGGTTGTCCTCCTTGTTCAAACCATCATTTCTCTCTTCTCTTGTGATTTATTCTTCTTTTCCTTCAATCTCCCTTCTAACTCGCTTTAGCATTCCAAATTGTTCTTCTACATTGTTGCGACGCATTGCAAACTTTTCTAACTTGCGCCGATTGTTCTTCTACCTTTTTGCGAAGCCGTTTCCACTCTATCCCAGCAATCTTTCAATTCTTGCTTGAATCTATCTATTTCTTCTCTCATGAGAATTGGATATTGCTTGTACTCAATGGATACGTTTTCTACCAATTGTTCTATTCGTCTTTCAATCTTTGGTTTTCTTCAGCTTTTCTTGTATCTTTGATTCTCCTTGTACTGCAATATCCCATGAGCATTTGGGTGGTTGAAACAGTGGCCATTGGATATTGGCAAGAATAGATGGCTAAGATTTCTCCAACAGACGATAAAGGCATTCTTAAAAGGTAGCCAGTGGAAGATACTTTCAATCTGAGATCTCTAAAATGCATGCCCATATGGATCAACCCAAAAATCGGTTGTCAGCTGGCTCTTTGACAATCTAAGGGCTCACCTCACTTTCTTGCAGAGAACTTTTTTTTTAATATAAAGGAAGTTTGGCATTAGCCTACTCTCCCGGACTTGAATTAAATAAAGAAAGAAAAGTACAAGAGAAGGGGACTAGTGCCCACGCGACCCCCCAAATCCCACAAAGCAGGGGCTTTTACAAAGCTTAGATGGCATTACAAAGAAGGTTAATCACCGTCTTATCACCCTCATGCGGGGCCCACTTGGGTTTAAGCTTGTTATTGATCAAAAGGAGAACTTGATGATGCCTGAAGGGGGGGATTTCTTACAGTTAACAATCCTTTTGCCAAGGAGGAATAATGATTTCTCAATTGACCACTCCTTGGGGAAGTCACAGAAGTTGAGAGCACATCTTTCCCGCCATATTTTCCATAGGAACTCCCCTCTGATGGCGTTCCAGAGGGTTGCGGAGCAGCCGATTGCTTCTCCCAGCAGGGCTTGCTGCCAGCTGAGATGTTTCTAAAGTCTAATTTTCATTCCAACCATCTGCTAGAGTCTGTTGGAGTTGGGGCAGGTAAAGAAGATGTGTGGGACATCTTGGATAGACCGGTAGCAGCGTTTGTACCAGGGAGAAATCCCACAAAGTTTGCTATCCTTAAGGTTGGTCCAGATTCCATGATGAAGAATTTGCCATAAAAAGACAGACTTTTTCATTTCTATGTATTGCAGAGAACTTGCAAACCGTTTTCCCCACTTCTATAAACTCCCACACATTCTCTCTCTAGCCTCATATGAGATTTAAACTAAGCCGTTGATTTCAAAAATCCGAAGGCCAAAACTACTCACGCTCAAAACATGCGAATCAAGTTTTTTTTAGTATTATTTTACTTCACAATACCATGGCGGTTTCATGTGCCTCCTAAAACCATAAATTAATCTTTTTATTCCTTTAAAGTTTCATGCAACGCTCACTTTTCCCCCAATGATTATCCCATTCTCTCACTAACAAAATAGTCCTATTAATCGAAACTATTGTTTATAAATAAATGGGAGTACATGTAAGACGACAGTGTTGAAAACCGATGTAAATTATCGTTTAATTGATATAAAGTGTAAAAATGGTACGGGTTTTAAATTAATATTTTAAAAACATATTAGCACTACATATGATTCCTTCAGTGTACTCTCATACATCAACACTTCCCCATGCAAATCCATCTAGAATATATTAGGGATTTCTGAGAAACTGTAAGGGAGCCAAATGAAAATATTTCACCAACTAATTTGTCTTAAACATAAGGCATTGCCTTAACCTTGACGATTAACAAGAAATCATATGCTTATGCTAATGTAAGCCACCTTCTAAGCTTTTAGGTGAACCACTTGGTGGAACACTTTTGCTTTCATCCAATTTTGGAGACAAAACTTGGAGGAGAGGCAGTAAAAGCTAGTCATGAGTAGTTATGCACTACATCTTTAAAGGTAGCTAGTAAAAGTACTAGTTAAGTTGTATAGATGTAGTATTCATTTGTTGATCGTGGAATAACCCATTCAAATTCATACTTCTCATATGCTTTAAACACTCAAACACCCTAACCCAACTCTTGTGGAAATGATACAACGAATTAATAATTACTTCAACACTTGCCGATAGATTTTCAAAAACACCGTTTCTGATGCTTTATTTGAGGTATTTCAATGAAATTAGAAAGGATGGCATATATTTAAATTGAATTTATTAGAGAGATATGAATGTAAATGTGCTAATTTGATGGCAGCACAAATTAGGCTACATAGTATAAAGTTTTATGGAAATGTGATATGGGGGTGTTCTAAACCTAGTATCTAAACCTAAAACTATATACACCTATAGAATCTTAAAAAGACCGAAAAGAAATGAATATTTGTGTGTACGTGTGTAAGCATCTCTCTCTCTCTTTCTCGCTCTCTCTCTCTATATATATGTGTGTGTGTGTAAGTGAGCATGTGTGTGCATATGCGAATAAGTGTATAATTGTGTGTACTTTCATGTGTACATGTGTGTATTTGTGGTTATGTATGTGTGTATCTATGTTTGTGTAAGTGTCTATGTTTGATTGTGTGTACATCTGTGTCTATGTGTGTGGGTGTGTGTAAGTGTGTATGTATCTGTGTGTGTAAGTGTGTGTGTATGTGTGTGTAAAAGTTTCCGTTTATATGTGTGTAAGTGTGAGGATTTCAAATCTATGTATGTAAGTGTGTTTGTGTGATTGTGAGTAGGTGTGTGCATATGTTTGTGTATATGTGTGTCCGTTTGTATAAGTGTGTCTATATGTGTGTGTATGTCTGTTTATACAAACACACACACGTATACACATGTATGCATGAATATACGTTTACATACTAGGTAAATATGCATAGTTTAATGTGTGTATGCCTGTGCATATGTGTCTATTAAGTGTGCACGGATACAAAATTTTGAGACCGTGTAACAAATATACACACTATTATGTGGTGTATCCTTCATCTTTTTCCCTTCTCTCATTTTGCTGTTGATGGTTGCTACTATTGCACACCAATTTCGAGTAATTTGAAGTAGTGTTATTATATATATCCCATTTATTTTCTTTTGCCCATGAGAGGTAGAGGATGCAATGTTGTGTGGGTCGATCTGCTCACTAGCCAAACCATGCGACTCAAAGTCCAGGTTTTGTATTTGATCCAAAGCAAAGGGTCCATATTCTTAAATGTGTGTAATACAAATCCATTGTTTATAAAATATCTGATACTTGCACTAGGTGCAACAACATGCCATTCTCTCCTCCAGATCCAAGGATGGCATCTCATACCATGCAAAGGTGTTGGGACATATCCTTATCTCTCTCTATCTCTATCCACCTATCTTTCTCTCTCTCTCTGTCTCTATATCTCTCTCTATCTCTCTCTCTATCTCTCTCTCTATCTCTCTCTCTTTCTCTCTCTGTCTATCTATCTATCTCTCTCTATCTCTCTCTCTCTCTCCCCCTCTCTCTCTATCTTTCTCTCTCTCTCTCTTCCCTCTTTCTCTATGCTCTCTCTCTATGCTCTCTCTCTCTCTCTCAAATGTCAACCAAAATTTCATTACAATTCGATTTTTATGTCGCTCTCTCTCCCTCTCCTTCTCTCTCTCTGTCTCTCTCTCTCTCTCGCTCTCTCTCTCTCTCTGTCTCTATCTCTCTCTCTCTCTCTCCCTCTCTCTCTCTTTCTCTCTCTTTCTATCTCTTTCCTCTTCCTCTATAACCTAATGCCTTAACCCTAAACCCTAAAAACCCTAGACCCTAAACCCTAAAGACCAAACCCTAAACTCTAAAACCTTTGTGTGTACATGTGTGTGTATGTAGTGTTTATGTGTGTGTATGTGTGTGTATGTGTATGTGTTTGTATGTGTATGTATAGTGTGTATGTGACATGTGATTGTATGCATGTCTACATACTCTGTATATGTGTGTATATGTGTACGTGTGTATGTATGAGTGTATGCATATGTGTGTGTATTTGTATGTGTGTGTATTTGTATGTGTGTGTATGCATGTGTATGTATGTATGAATATGCATGTGTATGCATGTATGTATGTATGTATGTATGCATGTGATTGTATGTATATGTGTATGTGTATGTGTATATGTTTGTGTATGTGTGTGTATTCATGTGTGTATGTGAGTCTATGTATATATGTATGTGTGTATGTCTGTGTATGCATGAGTATATGTGACTTTATGTGTGTGTATATGTGTATGTGTGCTTATGTATATATGCATGTATGTTGATATGTGTGTATGTATGGATGCATATACTTGTGTGTACATGTGTGTGTGTCTATGTCTGTGTATGTACATGTGTGTGTATATGTATGTGTGTGTATCTACATGTGTGTGTATATGTATGTGTGTGTGTCTCTCTTTCTTCCTCTCCCTCTCTTTTTGTCTCTCTCTTCCCTCTTTCTCTATGCTCTAAACCCTTAACCATAAACTCTAACCCTTAAACCATAAGACACTTAACCCTAAGCCCTAAACCATAAACTGTAAATTCTAAACCCTATGTGTCTATGTGTGTGTATGTATAGTATGTATGGGTATCTTTATGTGTATGTATAGTGTGTATGTGTGTGTATCTGTGTATAGTGTGTATCAATATTATGTATAGTGCATTTGTGTGTGTATATGGGTATGTGTGTGTATGTATGTGTGTATGCATATGTGTATGTATGTTTATGTGTGTGTATGCATGTGTGTATGTATGTATGCATATGCATATGAATGTGTATGCAAGTGTGTGTATGTATGCATGTGACTCTATGTATATGTTTATGTATGTGTATATATGTATGTGTGTATGTGTGTGTATGCACATGTGTATGTATATGTGTGTGTATGTGTATTTGTGAGTATAAATGTGTGTATGTACATGTGTGTGTATGTACATGTGTGTGTATGTGTATATGATGTGTGTATCTCTCTTTTTTTTTTCTCTCTGTCTCTCTATGTCCCTCTCTTTCTCTCTTTATTCCCTCTTTCTTTATGCTCTAAACCCTAAACCCTTAACCCTAGTGTGTGTATGCATGTGTGTATGTATGTATGCATATGCATATGAATGTGTATGCAAGTGTGTGTATGTATGCATGTGACTCTATGTATATGTTTATGTATGTGTATATATGTATGTGTGTATGTGTGTGTATGCACATGTGTATGTATATGTGTGTGTATGTGTATTTGTGAGTATAAATGTGTGTATGTACATGTGTGTGTATGTACATGTGTGTGTATGTGTATATGATGTGTGTATCTCTCTTTTTTTTTTCTCTCTGTCTCTCTATGTCCCTCTCTTTCTCTCTTTATTCCCTCTTTCTTTATGCTCTAAACCCTAAACCCTTAACCCTAAACCCTTAACCCTAAACCCTAAAACCCCAAACCCTAAAGCCTCGATCCTAAACCCTAAAACCCCAAACCCTAAAGCCTAGATCCTAAACCCTAAATCCTATGTGTGTGTATGTATTATGTGTATGTGTGTGTATAGTGTGTATGTGTGTGTGATGTGTGTATGTGTGTGTATTGTGTGTACGTGTGTGTATGCATGTGTATGTATAGTGTGTATGTGTATGTGTGTATGTGTATGTGTGTATGCATATGTGTGTGTATGTGTATGTGTGTATATGTATGTGTATGCATGTATGCATATGCATGTGTATGCATGTGTGTGTATGTATGCAGGTCTATGTATGTATGCATGTGTGTGTATGTATGCATGTGAGTGTATGTATATGTGTATGTATGTGTACATGTGTACATGTGTATGTGTGTATGTGTGTATGTATATGTGTGTGCATGTGTATCTATGTGTATGCATGTGTATAAATATGTATGTATGTGACTTTATGTGTGTGTAAATTTGTATGTGTGTGTATGTATATGTATATGTGCATGTATGTGTGTATGTATGTACACATATACTTGTGTATGTATATCTATGTGCATCTTTATGTGCTTTTATGTGTGTATGTGTATGTGTATGTTTGTCTATGTATCCATGTGTATTCGTGTCTATGTGGGTATATGTGTATGTGTATCTATGTGTATCTCTCGCTCTCTCTCTCCCTCTCTCTCTCTCTATCTCTCTCTTTAATTCTAAACCCTAAAACCATAAACCATAAACCCTAACCCCATTTATGTGTGTATGTATAGTGTGTATATGCATGTATAATGGGTATGTGTATGTATATTATGTATATGTGTGTATGCATGTGTATGTCTAGTGTGTATGTGGGTGTATATGTGTATGTTACGTGTACATATGTGTGTATGCATATGTGTGTGTGTATGCATGTGTGTATGTATGTATGCATGTGCGTGTACGTGTGTGTATGTATATGTGTGTAAATGTGTTTATGTCTATGTGTGTATGTGTGTTTATGTGCATGTATGTATATGATTGGGTATGTGTATGTGTGGGTATGCATGTGTATATATATGTATGTATGTGATTTTATGTGTGTGTATATGTGTGTGTGTGTATGTATATGTGCATTTATGTGTGTATGTATGTACACATATACTTGTGTATGCATGTGTGTATGTATGCATCTGACTTCATGTATGTGGTGTATGTGCATGTATATGTGTATGTGTGTGTGTCTATGTGTGTTTATGTCCATGTGTGTGCATGTGTATATGTTTAAGTCTATGTGTATGCATGTACATGTGTGTATGTGTATGTGTATGTGTCTAAGTGTATGTATGTATATGTGTGTATGTGTATGTATGTGTATGTGTATGTGTGTGTATGCATGTGTATGTATATATGTATGTGAGCGTATGTGTGTGTATGTGTATGTGTATGTATATGTGTGTGTATGTGTGTGTGTATGTGTGTGTGTTTGTGTGTGTATGTGTGTGTAAGTGTATATGTGTGTATGCATGTGTGCATGTATGTATGCATATCAATGTGTATACATGTGTTTTGTATGCATGTGAGTGTATATATGTGTCCATATGTGTATGTGTGTGTGTGTCTATGTGTGTATGTATATGTGTGTGTATGTGTATGTGTGTCTATGTGTGTGTCTATGTGTATGTGTATCTATATGCATGTGTATGTGTGTATGTGTGAATGTGTGTATGTGTGTGTTTCTATGTGTGTATATGTGTGTCTCTATCTATATGTGTATGTGTATGTGTCTATGTGTGTATATGTGTATGTGCGTCTATGTGTCTATGTGTATATCTCTCTCTATTTCTCTCTCTCTCTCTCATAAAAAACCAAAACATTAGATGCATGGATGTAGATCACTCACATGGATACTCTACAACTCTTGAAAAGCACACACAATCGACATCACCTCCTATCAAACAAAAAACTACCGTCAAGAAGCTCCTACAAAACAAAATGAAATCGAATTTAGGAAACCCTATAAACAATAAGGAATAGCAAGAGAGATGTAGAGAGAGGATGAGGGAGTGCATCCCTTACCACCAAGCAAAGGAGGAGGGCAGAGTGCAGGTGAGATGGAGGGGAGGTATGAACATATTCGATTGAAAAACGGGTGAGATGGAGTCAAATTTCACGATCAGGTTAAAAACATGACAATCGGCTTTCGATCATTAATTAAATTTGACTTCAAAATACATGCATCAATCTAATCATCAAAATAAGCATCAATATTTGCATGTGCAATATCGACACCTATTTGGATAATAATGTCTACCATTATACCGGAGCATATTCCAATGACCATTCCACCATCTGGTTTTTAACAATTTTCCAATTATCTTCCAACAATCATACCGACATTGCAGATGACCTTCATTATGCCTAGCATTAGTATGACCCTCATATGATGTAGTGTATGTTTTTCAATGTGCATGGATGCATATGTGTATATAGGTATGCATGAAAATATGTTTACATACTAGATATATATGCATAGTTTTATGTGTGTTTTCATGTGCATATGTATGTATTAAGTGTATACTCATTGAGAGACCATATGGGATAAACACCCTTTATAGACCATGTAGCAAATACAAAGGGTATTATGCGGTGTATCCTTGATCGTTTTCCTTTTTATCTCCCTCTCTCTCCCTCTCTCTCTTTCATTCTCTCTCTCTCTCTCTTGCTTTCTTTGTCTCTCTCTCTCTTTCTCTATCTCATCCCTCTTTCTCTATACATTAATCCCTAAACGCTAGACCCTAAAACCTAAACCCTAAACCCCTTAACCCTAAACCCTAAAAACTCAAACTTAAACCCTAAACCCTATGTGTGTATGTATATTGTGTATGTGTATGTATAGTGTGTATGTGTGTGTATGTGTATGTCTATTGTGTATGTGACATGTGCCTGTATGCATGTGTATGTGTGTGTATATGTGTATGTGCATATGTATGTCTGTGTATGTGTATGTGTGTATGCATGTGTGTATGTATGCATGCATATGCATGGGTATACATGTGTGTGTATGTATGGATGTGATTATATGTATATGTGTATGTGTGTATGTTTGTGGATGTGTGTGTATGCTTGCGTGTATGTCTGTGTATGCATGTGTGTATGTGACTTTATGTGTGTGTATATGTGTATGCGTGCTTATGTATATGTGTGTGTATGTGTATATGTGTGTGTATGTGTATATGTGTGTAAGCATTGAGGAAATATGTTTTGAAACCCCTCCTTAATGATACCTTATGTATAGATATGTACCCCTATAGTATTTGTATTTTTCAAACCTTCATGGAAACCATAAAGATATGTATTTGAAGGAAATGAAAAGCCAACAATAAGGTGGGCTCCACCCTAGTAAAGTAGCCACCCTCACCTGGAGTGAATGGTAGAATCAAATCCTAAGTTAAATATGAAGTGGGACAAGTAGTTTGATAAATTCAAATATTTAAGATTGAACCACTCTCCCTTTTGAAAGAGTCCAAACAACTTTTCAAAGATTCAACCCCACCATAGACTTTTGAGTCCTACATAAAGATTCTAGACAAATGGGACACATGTGATTGACGTTTTGGGCCCAAAATCAAGCATAAAATATTCCAAACACTCAAACTCGGATATGAAGCTTATTCCCACGAAATGAGGGTGCTATCTATAGTATTTTTATGATTTTTCATGAAAAAAAACAAAGATATGACCATATGGGATAAGGTGCATACCTTAGAATGGCCAAAAATCTTCTAGGACTTTGTCATTGTTGTATTTTCCCCCACACAAGTGTCACATCTAGAAGATTTTCTCAAATAACATCATCTCCAAATATCTTCCCAAAAGGCCTATAAAAGGACCCCATTGGGTGCCCTCAAAACAAGCAAGTGGTGTGTTGGTACATGCTATCAGCATTGCGGTGATCATAGTGCTACCCCTTTGGAGGTGGAGATCTTGGCTACAAGAGAGGTGCTACACTCTCTTCCTTTATGTACTCCTTCTTCTTTGTATCCATATCTTGTAATATGAGCTTTATTTCTTTTTGAATCCAACTATCTCTTCTTTCCTTTCCTACCTCCCATCCTTTCTATTTCTTCTAATTCCTTCTCTATATCCCCCCTCAATTCCAAACCCTCATCATTTTCCTTCAACTTCTATCCATTGGGAAGTGAGGTTATCTTTCTCCTTTTGTTTATGTATGTGAATGATTGTTGTGTGAATGATAAGAGGGTAGTGCGGAACACCCGTGTCCTAAGAGCATTTGGTGTAACAGTGTATGTGCATGTGTATGTGTTACCTGTGTGAATGCTAAGAGGGCACTGCAGAACACCCGTGTCCTAAGAGCATTTTCATTTTTGTGTGGGTGCTAAGAGGGTAGTGTGGACCACCCATACCCTAAGAGTGTTCTTTGTGTTGTGTGCATATGTGTGAAGTGAATGTTTAAGGAGCTAAGAACCCTTCCTTTCCATCATATCCATCCCTGCTTATGAGCCTGAGTGCTAAAGGAGTGTTAGAGGCCATTTCTTTAGTACCCCTCTCATAACCTGATGCCCCCACTGAGGAACTCAATTTCATGAATTTCCAAAACCCCAACAACCAAAATCGTCCCATTCATCCCAACCAAATCAACCAAGACCCCTTCTTTCTGTCCATATCACATACAATAAGAAGATACTCTTCCAACAACGCATAGTCTATCATTTTGGGGCAGAACGTTTGGCAAAAACCATTGAATCTCAAGAACCATTTATCTTTCAAGTTCTAGAGTATAACCTTAGCTTTGACGTTTGGATATTCATTCTTTTGTAAGGAAGCCACTTTCAAGTTCGACCATGGCATCAATCTTCCCACACTTCTATGGAAGTCCCAACAAAGATGCTGTAGAGTTTTTGGACAACTTGCAGATGGCATACCTTGTCTTAGGAAGGGATCAAGAAGCTATCAAGCTAAAGGCTTTTCCATTGTTCCTAAAGGAGGAAGCCAGAGTATGGTACAACAACCTATCCAATGAAGCAACAGGAAGCTGGGAAGCAGTGCGTGAAGCATTCATAGCACGGTATGGAAAAAAGGATACACCAGAAGGATTCTGGCAACAATTGCTCTCACTAAGGCAAGTCATACTTGAAGACTTTTCAAATTATGAGTCCAAGTTTCAATGTCTGTGGAGTAATTGGGAAAGTAGCCTAGGGGCAAATGAAGTAGCTCCACAGTTTTTGAAAAGGGATAGATTCATCTTAAGACTCTTCCCTTCTCTAAAACAAAAGGCGGAGTCATAATTCCCAAGTACTTTTGAAGAAACATTAGATATAGCAAGAGTTAAGTGTAGAAAATTATAGTTTCAGTCTTCAAAAGTTGAAAAACTAGAACATATGGATATTTTTCCCTTAGTACTAGCTAGACAGGTAGAGAAAGGAGAAGATCCACAACAAGATATCTTGCAAAAGCTCACACAACAACTAGAACAACTAACACTCAACTTGGTGAGGAGCTAACAAGATAGATCACAAAGGGAACAAAATAGAGGACAACGACGACAAGCACAAGTGTTTATATGCTACAATTGCAACGAACGTGGTCATGGTATGTATAATTGTCCTCATCCTCGTAGGAATCCAGGTGATATGTACCCCGTTAGGAGGCCGTCACAATATGCACAGGAACAACAACAACAACAACAAGAAAATATTCCACATGTCCCAATGGCTCAAGGTGATCAAAGGCAAGTGAATGTTTTAGAGCTGACTGAGGAACAAGAGACTATGGATACAATGCCAATCAAGAGGACAAGGGTGCAAGACAAAGACCGATCTCAAGATGAAGATTCCAGCATGGGTACACAAATGAAGAAAGGAAGAGTTGCAAAGGAGAATCTAGTAAAAGAAAGAGAAGGCCAAGGAGGAAGATCACGATGGAAGAATTTCCTCTAGGTAAGGGTATTGAACCTTATGACCTGATTGAGGATATATCTACATAGAAACCAAATATCACTTGGCCACAATTACTCCAACTATCTTCAAAAACTAGGAGGGAATGGTCCAAGCTAGTAAGCACAAGGAGAGCTAAAAACAAGGAAATTAACCTTATAAGAGCCAATGCATGTGATGATGTGGTACCCACAATGGATGCATATGTAAAAGGGAAAAGGATTTCCAATGTGTACGTGGATGGCGGAGCACAAATGTGTGTGATGATAGAAAAAACAATGCATAGGTTAGGCTTGGATGTGACAGGACAATCTGCGTATCAAGCTAAAATGGCAAATAATAGTGTTGTTAAATGTGTTGGTGTAATTGAAAATTTAAGAATCACAGTATGTGATATAGAGGTTGCTTTGGATATGTATGTAATTGCAACCAAGGGGGAGGGCTACCCCATCATATTAGGACATCCATGGTTAATTGCAATGAAAGCAAATAAAAAATGGGGTTCTCGCCTTCTACTTCTCAAAACAAATGATAAAACAAAGTCAGTTACGTATGATTTGAAGGACCAAAAGAAGGAAGATCACAAGTATGAAACAATAGTAGATGAAGAAAGTTCTTGTTATGATAGTGATTCTAGTAGTGAAGAATCGACAACTAAAAGTGATTCATCAACACTCGAAGCCATGGGCGTGATCTTTCAAGGAAAAGAAGATAGAGGCAAAGAGGATGATCTACAACAACCACAAAGTGAGGACCATGCCTGACGTGAATCTCCAAAAGATGCTAGTAGAGGATCTCACCTCAGTGGAAAGGACCATGTACATCAACATGCTCAAAAGGTATCCCAAATTGTTCATTAAAGATTATAATGAGATACAAGGTGTAACTAATATTCAACATCATATCAAAATCAAGCAAGAAGCAAAGCCAGTGGCGCAAAAGCTCAGAAGGATCGGAACACTTCAACAAGAGGCTCTGTTAAATGAGGTAAATAGACTCATAAAGGGTTTCATTTATCCTGTATCAAATTCAGAATGGGTGTCTCTAGTAGTAGTTACCCCAAAGAGGAATGGTAAATGGACGGTGTGCGTAGACTATAAACCCTTAAATGCAGCAACAAAGAGACATCATTTTCCACTACGCTTCCAAGATGAGATTCTAAATAATGTGGCAGGTCATGAAAGGTACACTGTATGTGATGGATACTCACGATACTTTCAAAGCTGAGGAGGACCAAAGGAAGACCACATTCATTACGCCATAGGGATGCTTTGCTTATCGGGTAATGCCTTTTGCCCTAACCAATGCACTTGCAATATTTCAAAGGTTTATGAACTATGTTTTTCAACCATTCTTTGGATCATGAATAAGGGTGTACATGGATGACTTCTGCATATATAACACTAGAGTTATGCATTGTCAAAAAGTGGAAGAAGGATTAAAAAGATTGTATGAGCTTGGAGGTCAATTGAATCTTGGTAAGTATCATATTGCTAAGGAAGAAGTAGTTCTTCTTGGACATCTCATATCAGAAAAGGGGATTCAAGTTGATCCATCCAAATTGGAAGCCTTATTGGCTTTACCTCCTCCAACAACAACAAAGGAGACCCTCACTTTTGTACAAAAGGTATGCTACATGTCACGGTCATCCACCTTCTGTCTGAAATCATATCTCCATTATAAAAGCATGCACAAGATAGTATCTTTGCATGGGAGGATATCCATAATGAATGTTTTGAAGAAATCGAATGAGTACTCAACACTCTACCCACATTGATGCCACCAAATATGGGAGAGACTTTCTATGTGTGTCCAAGTGCAGGTGAAGAAGCAATTCGAGTGGTCTTACTCCAGAAGGATACAAAGATATCTCACATGCGTCCTGTTTACTTTGCTAGAAAGGTAATGAAAGAAAATGAGAAGAGATACACAGATGCAGAGAAACTCATGTATGCACTTATGTTTGGAGTAGGGAAGTTTCGGTCTTACCTTCTTGCTAGGACTTTCACTATTCTTACAACACATCATGCATTTTCATATGTGGCACAACATATGAGCATCTCATCTAGAATAGCTAAATGGGTTCTTGAACTTAAAGAATACAACTATACTTTTGTCATAGAAGAAAGCACACGAGCCAATCTTGCAGACATACTCACCTACAGGAAGTGGGGGAGGAAAATATCCAATGAGAGGGATAGGGGAGCCAATCTTGCACATACTATAGTTTTTGATGGTGCATATAAGAAGCAGGTCGACAAAGCAACACGAGGATTTCTGATATATGACCAAAACAAACAGCTCATCTTCAAGAAAGGTATAGCTCTTCCTAATGCTCATTCAAATAATGAAGCAGAATATGCAGCACTATGTGGGACCTTGCATGAATGTGCATGGTATCAAAAGGTTGATTATCAAAGGAGACTTAATGTTGATAACTAAGCAATTGCAAAATGTTTGGTGTTGCAAAAGCCAAAATTTGTTTGAATGGTTGAAAAAGGTAAGAGTGTTATTGAAACAATTTGATAACATTCAAATATGTCATGTACCAAGGAGCAAAAATAAGGAAGCAGATGCATTAGCAAATGAGCAATTTGATGGTTTCATAGCATCCATGAAGCTCGGAGACAACAGATTTGTAGGTCAAGAAGGATTAGAAGATATCATCGAGTTTCTTGGAACTGGAGAAGCACCCAAGCACCTAAACAAGGTACAAAGGCATAGGTTAGCAAAGAAGGCTTTACAGTACCAACTCATAGGAGATCATCTCTATGAGAAAGGTAAGGATCTTATCCTTAGAAGGGTCCCCATATCAGATGAAATAAAGAGCATTCTAGAATCATGTCATGATCATGGATGTGGAGGACACTTCTCACATGAAATAACAATAAGGAAAGTACTTCAAGCAGGGTATACATGGCCTACACTTCATAAAGATGTTCAATATTGATGTAAAACATGTAATAAATGTCAGATTATAGGGAATAAGAGGCTTATGTATGAACTAAGAACACCAGTCATATCTTATGGGCCATTCGAGAAATGGGGAATTGATGCAATTGGACCCCTACAAAGGACAAGCTCAGGGAAGGAATACATCATTGTGGCAGTGGACTACATGACTAGATGGGCGGAAGCAGCTAGCACAAAAAGGACAACTGCACAAGATATTGGGAAGTTCATTTATGATTTCATATGTTGTAGATTTGGGATACCTTTAGAGATAGTGTCTGATCATGGTCCAGGTTTTAGATCAGCTATTTTGAATGATCTACTGATTAGATTAAACATAAGGCACAAATACTCCACACCTTATTATCCTCAATGTAATGGTCTTGTTGGAAAGACCAATGGAATTCTTTGTAAATTCATCAGTAAGCAGGTAAAGAAGCATCCTAAGGAATGGGACGAGCACGTCACTATAGCATTACAGGCATATCGCACATCCACAAGGCATCCTTAGGATTCACTCCTTTTCATTTAGTGTACGGACAAGAAGCCTTATTACCAATAGAAGTGGAAATCCCAAGTCTCCGGGTACTGTTAAAAGAAAGTGCAGAAATTGAAGAAGAGGTCATTCAAAAGAGGCTTATAGATCTACAACAATTGAGTATGAAAAGGGAGCTTGCAGTGGATCATTACATTAGTCAAGAAGAGAAAAGAAGGGAGGAATTTAACAAAAAACTAAAGGATAAAGGGTTAACAGAAGGAACTCTTGTTTTAAGGTATGATAATCGTTATACCTTTGAGGTACTTAAGTACTCTCTTAGTTGCAACCATGTGTGGTATTCTTGGGGAGTGCATGATCTGGCTTAGGACTCCTACACTATATGAGATACCTACCCTTGTATGAGTACCATATATCAAGCTACCTACCAAGCTTTCATACTCTTTAATGTCTTCGATTTTCTTAACTTCAGAGAAACTAAGTTTATGATTAATCTTCAAAGGTTTATCTTCAGGTTTAGTGTTTTCAATTTCAAACTTGAGTAGATCCTCAATGTATCTTCTTTGAGTCAAATACATTCCTTCATCTTTGTATATGATTTGCAAACCTAACAAGAATGTGAGCTCACCTCTTTCATATGTCGTGTGATCCTTTGTATACCATTCAAGTCATCTCCTCTCACAATTATTCCATCTTCATATTCACAAAAATAAATAAATATATTGTGATCCTTTATGATGAACAAGGGTCTCCATTGCTTGACCTAAAACCTTTATCTCAAAGATAGTTATCACTCTCAAATTCCAAGCTCTAGGAGCTTGTTACACATCTAGTCGAAGTAGTCTGCAATTTCTTACAGTAGCTACACTTAGCAATGTCCTGATTGTAGTCATCTTCGCAACTAATGTGAAGGTCTCCTCATAGTCTATACCATGGGTTTGATCCATTTGAATTTCTTCAAGCTTATAGACCCAACTCCAAGCCATTAGCTTTTGATTAGCTTGCATTCCAACCAACTCCCAAGTTTCCATTTCTTTCAATGATTTTATTTCCTCTTTCATTACCTTTTCCATATTAGGGTTACTTTTTTCTTCTTCATAGCTTCAAGGTTCTTCTGAAATTGAGTCTTTGGACAAGTAAATTTAATGTTTTGTAACAAATTCTGAATCATATCCATACCTTTCAAGTTTCTTTCTCTCTCTTCTTGACTTTCTAGGAGTATTCTTGGAGCATTCTCCATATTATTTCATCTTAGATTTTCCTTTTGAACTTCAGAGCTTGTAGTCTATTTCTCTTTTCATCTTGTTCATCATCTGTATCACTTCTTGGATCCTCGACCTATGTTTCATGTTTGCTACCTAATGGATGGAAATAAAAATCAAGATCATATGGTAGAGTTACCTTTTGTCTTCCTTCATCATACCAAGACCTGTATTCTTCAAACACAACATCCCTACTTGTGGTGAATTGCTTGTTAGAAGGATTATAAAACATCTAGCCCATCTGCATTGAATTGTAACCAATGAATAATGACTTGGTTGCCTTTCATCAGTTTTACCTATGATTTGTGAAGGTACATGTACAAACGCAAAAAAAATCAAATACCTTGAAATGTCCTAGACTTGGTTTTCTACCATTCCATGCTTCATAAGAAGTCACACCTTGAAGAGATTTGGAGGAAGTCTATTCACAAGATATACAACTCTTGAAGTAGCCTTTGACAAAAATAATATGGCAACTCATTCTCTTCAAGCATTGTTCTAGGTGATCCAACTAGAGTCTTGTTTCATCTCTATTCCACTTGATTGTAGAGAATACCTAGTATTCACTTTCCTTTTGATGCCTTTATTTTGCAAGAACTCATCAAAATATTTGGAGAAGTAGTTTCCCCCTCCAGCACATATGAGTTTCTCCAATGATCGACTTGTATGATTCTCTACATGTGATAAGTACGTCTTAAAGCATTCAAATAGCTCATTTTTATTCTTGATAAAGTACAAAATCCATCTACTATAATCATCAACAAAGTCAACATAATACCTTGGTCCCAACACGTGTGCATTCTAAGTCCAAAAGATTGTTGTGGATGTAGCATTTTTGTTTGAATGGTTGTATTTGTGCCTTCCTAATCTCACATGCATGAGATTTTTTGATC
Organism: Ceratopteris richardii; assembly: GCA_020310875.1. Taxonomy (NCBI): domain Eukaryota; kingdom Viridiplantae; phylum Streptophyta; class Polypodiopsida; order Polypodiales; family Pteridaceae; genus Ceratopteris; species Ceratopteris richardii. The sequence goes on from CM035415.1 coordinate 36,603,373, forward strand.
ATGTGTTTTCTTTATATGTTTAGTAGCCTTAGAACACTTTGATCCCTCCATATTTCCTTCAAGTTTTTTTCATTCATGTGAGCAAGTCTCTTATGCCACACTTCAAGCTCACTTTGGGTTTGAGACCCAAAGTTGAATAGAGCTATGTTCCTAGTTTCCCCTACTTCAAAAGTAAAGATCCTATCATGCTTCTCACCTCAGGCTATCTTCTTGAAGCCTTGGCATGGATCTTCCAGAAAAGGTCCATGTTGGGTCAACCTAACTATCAAGCCTTTTTCAACAATTTGGCCTACAAGTAATAGGTTTTAGTGATAGTGGTACATGGAGAACCTTGCTTAGAATGTTTTTCTTGCCATTGGAAGCTTTGAAATTACCAATCTTCTCCACATTGTGTTTAGTTTCATCCCATGTTTGTATTTCATGCCTATGCTTTGGACTTTCCAAGTCAACTAGATTATCAATGTTGTCTACAACATGGTTTGAACATCCTAAATCTATGTAGAGAAAGCGATCATCTTTTTTAGCTTGTTTGTGTCTCAAATTCATAAGAAGCAATGAGTATTTGTGTGGTTGATCTTCAGAATAATTGTTGAAGTTGCTTCTATTGTAACTTCTATTGTTTTTGTTGAGGTTGTGTCCACCTCTACATCTTGTATGGCAAAATCAACCTCTTCCACATCCTCTTTGAGTCCTTCCATTCAGCCAACAATTTTGAGTGGTGTGGTTTTTTTTCTCACTGATCGTAGAATGTTGAACATCATTAGGGAAACACGCATGGGCCTTTTAGATTAAGAAGTGATTAGGAATGGACCAATGAGAGGAGGGTGGTGGATATAGTCTACTCCCTTAATCACATATGCTAGGAATAGGCTTCCATTGTTTGTCTGTGGCCAAACATGGAAAAATGAGGTAGAACTAGTGGGTTTTCTTTGGAGAATGGTTTTAAAAATCTGGAATTTCATTTAGAACCCTTGGACATGCTTAAAGAACCATAGGTTTAGATGAAAGAATAAAATTCAAGGCAACTTTGATCCTTGACCATTGGATTGGATTCAAATCAAGTAGCTCAAAGCATAGTAATGATGAGACTGAGCACTAAACATCATACACCATTGGATGAGGACTTTGATGAAATGGCCTTGTTTGAATTCCCATGGGAAATGCGTCTTTTTTTTCTATCCCTTGGATCTTATGACAATCTAATGGTTGAGGATCATCTCCTTAAAGAAAATGGCACCTTTGCACATGTATTCTTGGATGGATTGACATCCAATAAACTTAATCGATTCTGCAATTCCACTCAGCTGTGAATGTAGACTACAATTTGATTTGCATAATTGCTTGATAGCCCACTTACCAACAAGAAAGAGAATGCTAGACACACCCTTCTTAGAGTTAAGATCATAGGTCTGGATGACCTTACTAATATATTCATCCAAACAAGTGAAGAAGGAATTATGAATGGCTAAGAGGGGATACTTTAGCTTTAGTGCTCTATTGAGATGCATATGAAAAGGACAGTAAAATGTGTATCCCATCACCATGCTCGAGATTGTTAAGAAGGCCTTTGCAAACTACATCATGGGCCATTTGCAGTTGTGAATTTATGAAGGCTAGAGTTAACAAGGAATTATGAATGGCTAAGAGGGGATACTTTAGCTTTAGTGCTCTATTGAGATGCATGAAAAGGACAGTAAAATGTGTATCCCATCACCATGCTCGAGGTTGTTAAGAATGCCTTTGCAAACTACATCATGGTCCATTTGCAGTTGTGAATTTATGAAGGCTTGAAAGAATTCATGAGATGTAGGTTGATTTTTAAAGCTATTGTGGATATTTAGGGACTATAATATGCAAACAAATCATCTTAAAACCTTTTCATCCTCAACATGGACTTTGACAAGAGATATGATAGACTAGAATGAGGTTTTGTTCTTCAATCCCTCAAGGACTTGTATTTCTAATCTAAAGTCATCAAGATGGTCTCCATTGTTCTTGGGAATGTTTTGGATTAGATCAATAGGATTGGAGAGATCTCCTCAGCTATTGTTCTCAAGGAATCTGCCAAGCAAGGTTTCTTGCTAGTCTAGATGTTGTTAGTGATTATTGTTGATAGGATTATTTATTTAGTAGGAAACCAAGCACAATAAGGCCCAATTCATAGTCTTAATTGTCCTCAAGTTCAAGATTGGATGACTCTGAGGCCCGTTGCTGATGACACCAATGTGTTCTTGAAAAAAAAATGTAGATATGGCTATCTCTGGTGATACTGCCTAAAGATCTTTTGCACTTCTTATGAATCTAGAACTAATGATTGAAAAATATATGTTAATATTTTTTGTAGCCTCCATCATAGTTTCTTAGGTATCAAGGGTGTAAGGAGGTCATCACCAATCATTTCTTTGAGAGACTAGGTGACCAATGGGATTTGGGGTACCTATAATTTAGCATTGGAAATGAGTTATTTTCAAAGCAAAAAGTACACCCCAGTAATGGAAAGGTATGCATATTAATGTGGTGTCACAAGGAAGGAGATAAGGAAGAGAGCTCACACACACTCTCACAATCAAAGACAAGCACACACACAGATTGAGGCAAGGAAGAAGGATCTTGTTCTTCTTCTATTACACAAAAGAAACGTACAAGAACACAACAAGTGCAATATATAAAGATCAGTACATAAGGAAAAATCTAATGTCTACAAATGAGTGAGTTAGCAAGAAACAAATGTGTCATCACTCTCAGTAGATAAATCTAATACAACTCAATGAACTATCCCTGACATATACCAGCATGACTACTATACATGTCAGAGAAATGAAAAATTGATATGTGTCATCCTGGATCATCACATGTTGAGCTTGATATCTCAACACTCCCCCTCAAGCTCAGTGTCATATCCTCTAATCCAAGCATCTTATGAAACAGCTTCTTCGCTCCAAGTGCTTTAGTGAAAATATCAGCAATCTGTTCATCTGTTCTCACATAAACAAGGTCAAAATCACCTGCCAATACCTTCTCTTTGAGGAAGTGATAATGCACCTTGATATGCTTTGTTCTAGCATGGAAAATAGGGTTCCGTGCTAGCTGTATGCTGCTAAGATTATCACAATAGATGGTAATAGGCTTTTGCACTTCCACACCTAAACCTTCAAATATCATCTCCAACCATGATGCCTCACATGTTGCCATTGCAGCACCTCTATACTCAGCCTCTATACTTGAAAAAGCAACAGTGGGTTGCTTCTTATTGCTCCATGTAATAGCTGCACTCCCAAGTGAGAATAGAAAACCACTAGTAGTCTTCTATCTAGAATACTACTAGCCGAATTTGCATCGGTGTATCCATGAACCTACAAATCTACACAAGCTTCGTAAAACAATGCATAATCCAAAGTAGCACTCACATAATGTAGAGTGTGCTTCAAAGCATCTAAATGTGGCTTCCCAGGAACGTGCATAAATTGACTTTCAAGTCTAATAGTGTAGCTAAGATCAGACCTTGTAATTGTGAGATATATCAAACTTCCCACAATTTTCGTGAAGCATTTTCCAGTGCTTCACCTCATGTAGTACCTAACCTCAAATTCTCATCTAATTGCATAGAAATTGGCTTACAATCAACCATACCATAATTTTGCAGCATATTCAAGTCATATTGCCTTTTGCGACATCCATATACCTTTTTCTATATGTATAAACTCAATGTCCAAGAAATAGTGTAGCACACCAAGATCTTTCATCACAAATTCCTACATAAGAAGTTGCTTTAACTCTTTAATGCTTTCTTCATTATCACCACCTACAACAATTCATTAAATATCCACAATCATGATGTCATCATCACCCTTCATGCATATAGTGAATGATCTGCATCACACATAGAAAACCCAATGGTGGTCAAGTAATCAGCAATCCTTGCATACCATGAACGAGGAGCTTGCTTAAGTCCATACAAAGCCTTTTATAACCTGCAAACATATTCTGGATGCTTTGTGTCTTCATATCCTTGTGGTTGGTCCATGTATACTTCTTCTTGTAACTCACCATGTAGGAAAGCATTCTTTACATCCATCTGATGCAAAGTCCATCCTTTTGCTATGGCTAATGCAACAAGTGTTCTGGCAATAGACATTTAAGCTACAGGGCTAAATGTTTCCTCATAATCAATGCCATATGTTTGGGCATATCCTTTTGCAACCAATCGGGCTTTGTACCTACTTATGCTACCATCAGCATTGTGTTGTACCTTGTAAACCCACTAGCAGCCTATGGGTTTCTTCCCTTGTGGCAATGGAACCAGCTTCCATGTATCATTTCCATAAAGTGTAGCCATCTCCTCATCCATAGCTTTTTCCTAATCTGCATTTTTAATTGCATCTTTAAAACAAGAAGGTTTAGCATCTTGTATTACTTTAGTCATGTAGGCACAATGACGAGCCATATAAATCTCATACATCAATCATTGCACTGAATTCCGCATCCTCCCAGATCTTCTTAGTCTTGGGTCACTTGTCCTTGTATCATCTGCATGTGCCTTTCTTACTCTTGTAGTCTTCAGAGAGGGCAATCCAAGTTTCATATCATTACTTTTTACTCAACCGCTTGAATCTCCATCAACGTCTTCAAAACATGCAGATGTTTATCTACCACCAGGAAGCTTTTATTACTTTTCTAGGATGTATTTGATGAATTTGTTGGACTCTGATTTCCATGCAATTTTCCACTCCACCAATTTGAATTGAACTATTTCTTGGTGATGCATATGGTCCACTCAAAACTTGAGATTCTACACTTGAGTTTTCAACATTTTCTTTGTCATTTGGTTCAAGATTCAATCCTTCTTTGACATCTGCATAAAAGCTTGAAATTTCATCAAATACCACATCTCTACTTACTTTCACCTGTCATGTGAGTGGTTTATAACATTTATACCCCTTTTGCTCAAGGGAGTACCCAATGAAGACACATTTTTGTGCTTTTGGATCAAGGTTTCTTCTTAACTCATTTGGAACATGTACATATGCAATATAGCCAAATACTTTCATATGTGATAAGTTTGGCTTTTTACCTGTAAACTTCTCTTCATGTGTAACTTGATGTACAACAACACTCGGAGTTATGTTCATGATGTATACAGTAGTATGCATAGCTTCTTCCAAATAACAATCAGGCATATTCTTCTCAGCCATCAAAGCTCTTCCTATTTCTGCAATATGTCTATTTTTGCATTCAGCAATGCCATTGTGTTGTGGTGTGTAGTATGCATAGCTTCTGCCAAATAACAATGAGGCATACTCTTCTCAGCCATCAAATTAGCTCTTGCTATTTCTGCAATATGTCTATTTTTGCATTCAGCAATGCCATTGTGTTGTGGTGTGTACTTGCATGAAAACTGACCTCAAACTCCATGATTTTTAAGAAAGTTGCTGAACTCATTTAACATATATTCACCTCCTCCATGACATCTTAATGTCTGAATATACGTTTCTCTATGTTTTCCCACCATGGCCATAAAATTATGGAAGTGAGTGAACACCTCACTCTTCTTTTTCATGAAATATACCTATACTTTTGGTGTATGGTCATCAATGAAAGTAACATAAAACATGCAACCGCCCATAGATGTGGTCTTTGCAAGACCCAAAACATCTGTATGTACTATCTCTAGCACATTCTTACTAACACGCTTATCATGCGAAAATGATGCTCTTGACTGTTTTCCAAATCGACATGCTGCACATACCTTTTGCATCTCTACAACCTTGAAATTTGGTAGTCCATTCACAATCTCCTTTGATTGCATCAATTATAGCCTCTACAAATTTGCATGTCCAATTCGTTTGTACCAAATCTCTATATTAGCAATAACACATGCACCTTTTGCAAACATGGCTGCATTCATTTCAGGAATTTTCACATTTAAGGTGAACATCCTACCCTTTTTGTTTCATTTGGCAATCAATCTTCCATCATATTTGTACTCTTGTACATATAACCCATCAGCATTGAATCCAGCATTGAACCTGACTTCTAATCCTGGATCAACCATTTTTCCAACAAAAATTAGATTCTTTGTTATATTTGGAACATGCAGCACATTAGCAAGGTGTTTTACCTTCCCATCCTCCATAGACAATGCTATGTTTCTTTTATGCTCCATATGGTGTAATGTGTCATCACCTGTTTCAACATATCCAGGAACTGGCAATTTCTGCAAAGTACTAAACCATTCTGCATGAATGGTCATGTGATTGGAAGCACATGAATCAATGTACCAGACATTATCATTCACTTTTGAAACATCAACAGACATCGTATTCATCATGTGATGTTCAACCATGAACAACTTCTCAGAATCTTCTGCACTTGTGGATGCGTAGTTGTTTTGCTGCCTTCTATTATTTTGATTCTTCAACCTACAATCATGTTCAAAGTTTCCAAGTTTACCACAATTCTTACATCCTTTATTGTCATTACCTAAACCATTTCTTTGAAAATTTATGTGACCTCTTTGCCTCCCCTTGCCTCAAAACTGTCCTCTTCCTCCTACATGATTTTGTTGTTGACCTTGGTCTTGGTTATTGTTTCCTCTCCCACTTCCGAAGCCTCTACCTCTACCTCTTTACCTTCCATTAGTAGAATACCTATTCAAGATTAGGTTTTCCTTGGGAGTTCGAGACCTCACCAATATTCATTTCTTTAATAATTAGAATAGATACTAGATCAACAGAATTCACAAAATTTTCCATGGTCTGTATAGAAGTTCTGAACTACTTATATGAGCTGGTTTTTCTATGGGCCCCACCTTGCAGGCTTGAAACGGAGCTCGCAATGGCTCGAAAACTTTGATCTGATAAAAACAAAGACCGAAAAGGGTTAACTCTTAGAAATATTTTGAGGTCTTCTACCTTCATGCCAATATGAGGTCTTTTGTGAATCGCTCTTTCTCCAAGCCTTCTCACATACTCTTTATCATTGGCCTTCCCCACGACCTCTCTCCTGCCACACTGGCTGTGATACCATGTCACTAGGAAGGAGATAAGGAAGAGAGCTCACACACACTATCACAATCAAAGAGAAGCACACACACAGATTGAGGCGAGGAAGAAAGATCTTCTTCTTCTTTTATTACATAAAAAGAATGTACAAAAATGACCTAAAAACAAGAATACAACTAGTGCAATATATAAAGATCAATACATAAGGAACAATCTAATGTCCGTGAATGAGTGAGTTGGCAAGAAAAAAATGTGCCATCACTCTCGGTAGATAAATCTAGTATAGATCAATGAAGTATCCCTAACATATATAGGCGTGACCAATATACATGTCAGAGAAATGAAAAACTAATACGTGTCATCCTAGATCATCACATGTTGAGCTTGGTATCTCAACATGTGGTAGAGAAATAACTAGTGATAAGAAAGATCCTCATTTCCTCTATCATCTATCTTTGGATTTCAAGATATGAAATAAGAATGAGTTACTGAAGATTTATAGATAGTACAAAGACTTCCTTTGGATGCGGGAACCCAATAGGATGAGGCTGGCTCAGATTAAATGGGAGACATGTACTAGCCCTAAGGAAATGGTGCATCTAGGAATCTTGGATGTGGATGTTATGGCCAATAAGCGTGTGGGTCAATGGATGATCAAAGCATTGGATAATGATAATGAAACATGGGTGAAGCTTATCTTTAGGAATTACAAAAGCATATCCCTCTTTGATATCCCTTAATGAAAAGACCTCAACGGGTTCGCATTTTTGGTCTCTCTATTTGCTTTGGTCCGCAATGGATCAAATCTATTCTAGTCTTTGTGGAAATCCTAGAAGAAGACGAAGCCCTTTCGCTCCATTAGGAAAGACTAGAAGTGGGTGGATGACATTTAACATAATGACTCCACGTGGTTTCCTATTACTACCATCAAGGGTTTTCAGAAAGAAAATATTTGAAGAGCCAAGAAGGTTTGATCGAATGATTTTTACTAGTGGAAGCACCTTTGGAACCAAGAAGGAAGATATTGAATCAAATTCGCGGACATTGACCATAGCCACAAGGTGAATTATAAAGACTCGTGCCTCTTAAGGCATTGAATCATTGCTTGAGAAGTTTGAGAGTTTTAGCTAGTGATTCTCTAGGAACCATCCTATTTGAATGGTCTAAAGTGGAGTAATCGTAGCAAGATGAAGGATATTTTGAGATTTTGAAGAAACATAGATTCATAAATCTAGTGATGCACAAAGTAGCCTTGGATCATATGGGATTTCAAGCTCAAGTCAAGGACTTGTGGCACCCACTAATAGACACAAGAAAGTGTCTCTTATGTGACAAATTCTTCATGGAGGGATCTAGTCCAATGTCCAAGTGAGTTCAATCTGTGGTGCACCTCCACGCTGCAAACTATGTTCTCATGAAAATAAAGAGATAGCCCTCCTTTTCTTTTCTTGGCCCACACGAACCATGATATGGCAAGATATGAGGAAGCCCTTATTGTTGTATCATTAAATTACCTAGAGGCAATCACTACTTGGAGAAGCTATCGAGTGCTTAGAAGCTCACTGAATGCCATTAGAACTAAAACACTACGGAAAACATGGAGAGAAAGATGTGTGTTCAAAGTTGACAATCCCCTAGAGAATGGTTATTTGAAGGAGTCCCTAGACTCTATTGGTAAAAGGATTTTGAATTTTAAGAGCTCTCCCCTTTCAAACATCACAAGGTATTCCATGCAGGAAACAATAAGCTAACCTCTCTATTCCATCTAGAAGACAATAATCTAACCTCTTTCCCTTTCATTAATTTAAAGCGCTTAAAAAAGGTCACAAATAGGAATTGAAAGCCAAAAGAAGGTAAAAAGTAGCATTTGCATGTTACATGATCTCTCGATGAAACATGTGATCAGATAGAGAGAGAGAGGGGGAGATATGTAAACACATAATTGTAATGCATTGAAAAATATGATGTTTCTCTCATATGAGACCCTACGTTGTCTTGAATGTCGACTTCACATGATTTTTTCATGACGTTGTCTTGAAAGATCTTACCTGTTCAAAGTCAAATTCATGTGTACCTAAAGTCACTCACCATAGCTTGGGAAAGTTACATGTCTTTTCCATCATAACGCCTCCCATGTGCTGAAAACATGGTTATCATTTTGCGCCTCGTACGTATGAAAGATCTTACCTGTTCAAATTCATATTCATGTGTACCTAAAGTCACTCACCATAGCTTGGGCAAGTTCCATGTCTTTCCCATCCTAAAGACTCCCATGAGCATGCCGAAGTTGTTCCAAGTGAGGTCTCATTATAATGCAACACGGACCGGACACGATGTTTGCACGCATTGGCCTAACAATGCACGTTTATTGAATTTGGGTGGATGTATGACATCTTCTTTTTCGAGGCATTTGTGTTTTTTCTTTTTTCAAAAAATAAGGGCTGAAACCAATTCAGCTAATGCGCATCGACATGATATGTTGTCATATGACGTGCAGAAACATTTGATGAAAGACGTGTTGTGAAATTCCGTTCTTCCGTAACCCAATTCTTTGATGGATTCTTTTCTTTAAAAAAAATTAACAATACTAATGATAAAGACAAAGTTGAGCATTTGATATCCATGTTGTCTATTTGCATATAATAAGTTCAGATGTATGCACGAACAATCATCAGCGATGACGTTTACGACGTACACAATCGCGGTGCGGATGACTCGGATCACGTGCGCAATAGTAGCAGCCATCAACGACAAAATAGGAGAATAGGACAAGATGAAAGGTACACCCCACAATAGCCTGTATATCTGATACGTGGTCTGTAAATGATGTCTATCCAATACGGTCTCTGAATGAGTATACACTTAATAAATACATATGCACATGCATACACACATAAAACTACGCAAGTACTATGTAAACATATATAATCATGCATACAAGCATATATAAATGCATGCACATTGTAAAACAAACATTATAAAGACTGGGTTCACATAGAGACGGTGGAACAAACACTTAAAAGTGCACTATTCCAGGTGGAACACTGATAATTTAATTAGTTCCATCATTACACAAGAAGGTGGAATTGCGCAAAAGCTATTTTTTTGCCACTGCTCTATGTGAACACATGAACGACGGAACAACTACTTTTGCTATTGTAACAAAGAGAGTAAAAGATCATAAAACCCAAGAGGAATAAGGTTTAATAGATGAACAATGACAAAAATCAAGATGACATGAATATGATGGTGCCTTGTAAGGTTCTATTGCGATTGATAATTGAAAGATGGCGCATATAAGATGGAAGGAAAGTCAAATTGGCTTGACAGATCATATGTGATGGCAAGTTATTGATAATTTGTTGGCATCCAAAGAGCCTACAACTTTGTGCTTCTATAGAATATGATGCATGTTGCATGCTTCATAGGGACATAGGTTCTCCATAGCATGCATTCATGCACTTGCGAAGACAAAGGAGAGTGCTTATGAGCACTTTATCGATGGAGATGAATGATGAGGGAGATCAATGATGAGGTTTTTTTGTACGTTGCAAAATCTGAAAATGAAATTGCAAAGAGTTCAATGATGTAATTGATGAGGCCGTCTTTTTTTACGTTGAAAAATTGCAATTTTATTGATTAAAAAATGGCAAAACTTGATGATACACATGTATGTGCCATTGAGGGACGGGCTTACCCCCTCAGCACTAAAAGCTATGGTTGGTGTCGTGCGCTTGCACTGACTAACATCATCTGCCGCCACCCATTCTGAATAGAGGATGACAAATGGATAGCTACAATTGGATCAGAAGCAGGACTGAAGTCTACTGTCGCCCTGTCAGAACCTAGCCTAATATATAAGGGTCATACCAACGCTAGCTATAATGATGGTCATCTACGCTATTGATATGATCGTTGGAAGATGCTTGGGAAAATATTAAAAACCAAACGTTAGAATGGTTGTTCGAATGTGTGTTGGTATAATCATTGGTATTATCATCAGTATAGGCACCGATATTGCATATGAAAATACCAATGATTATTCCGATGATTATATCGACGATTATATTGGTGCATATTCCGATGTCACATTTAATAAATAGTTGAAAGCAAACTTCCCTATTTTTAACCTGATCATGAAAGCCAACTCCATCTCATCTGTTTTTCATTTGAATATTCGCATACTTCCCCACCATCTCACCTACACTTTTCCCTCCTCCTTTGCTTCTTGGTAAGGGATGCATTCCCTCATCCTTTCTCTCTCTCTCTCTCTCCCTATTCCTTATTGTTTTTAGGGTTTCCTAATTCCATTTCATTTTGTTTTCCAAGAGATTTTTGGTGCTAGTTTTTTGTTTAATGAGAGACAACGTTGATTTTGTGTGCGTGGGAAGTGTTCCGAAGTTACACCGATGTGACTGATCTACCTTGCATGCATGTACTATTTTATTCTTTATTTAAGAGAGAAAAAGAGGATAACATGGAGAGAGACAAAAAGAGAGAGAGAGAAAGAAAGAAAGATACACATAGATACACATATACACACATAGATAGACATACACACATAGACACACATACACATACATATATAGACATAGATACACATATACAAACACTACATTAAATTAAATGAGGGTGATACTAATGCTAGGCATAATGAGGGTCATCTCTGGTGTCGATATGATCACTGGAAGATGCTTAAAAAATCGTTAAAAATGGGATGGTGGAATGGTCATTGGAATACGCTCCGATATAATGGTAGATATTATCATCGATATAGGTGTCCATATTGCACATGCAAATACCAATTCTTATTTTGATAATTAAATTGCTGATTATACCTACGTGTATTTTGACGTCGAATGTAGTTAATGACCTAAAGCCAATTGCCTTGTTTTTAACCTAATCATTGTCATCGAGATTTTCTCTTCTCTCTCATTCATGAAGGCCTATAGGAAACATATTTGATAAAGGTAACCAGAATTCCTTGAGAAGTCCAAGATGCATCAAGGATGTCAAAGGGATTTTACATGCAAACTTTGGAAGAAATCAAGCAAATCCAGGGTAGCGGTCAAAGCTGGTCAAATTTTGGAAATTAGGAAAAACATTTCAATATCTCCAAATCACATGAAAATTCATACACTTGTAAAACCTATCACATGAAATCTATAGCCCGAATTTCACATGTAAATGAGTTTTCTAGCACATTGATATGCCATGTGCATTTTGTAAAAAATGTAATTTTTCCACTTAGACCCTACAAAATTTTGAATAGGAATTTTTGTTAGCCATATGGTTTGGCATGTATAGAGGTCATATGTGGCGACATATTTCTACAAATTTTCAAGGCTATCAAAGCCTCTTAGACACCTTAATGCCACCTTGGAAGCTTCCAAATGTAGTCAAACTTGTATAAGGGAGATTCAGATGGGAGTTTTTTTTTGCATATTCCTAAAAGATACCTTTCAAAACATAGTCCTACAAATTTTCATCTTCATCAAAGGATATTTGAAGTGTCAAAGAGCACAAAATCTAGTTTTCAAGCTCACCGTAGTCTCCTAGAATAAGAAAATTGAAGGCTTAAAGGGCTGCCACATGGCGAACAATGAATGAACCATGTTGTATGGTGAGTTCACATTCAAGCATGGATATGCACTAAAGCATAAAGCAAGGAGGATCCACAAGTGTTTTTCATCGGATAAGCCTTTTCTGATGGTCAAAGATCAATAATGCAAAGTTTCTTCAAAAATAGCAGCTTATGTTATCCAAATTGATGTCGCGATGATCTGACGGTCTAGATCAGCCCTAGATCCAATGGTGGAGAATGAAGCGGCCTATTTTTCCCCCCTTTGCCCTAGATATCATATAAAGAACCAATCCTAGCCATCCATTTGATAAATCCAATGGTTGTAATCAAAAGCAGCTGATCTTAGGGTTGAGAGTTGATTTCTCTAGATCGGAGCGCCCAAATTCATTCAAAAAACTATATAAACCCCCCTCCAAATTCCTAGAACATCATTGTTACGCATCCATAGGGCCTTTGCTAGCACATAGTTTCGTGGAGACGATCATCCTCAGTTGAGCGTGTGAGGATCCAAGGCGGGAGCATAGTTCCTACAATCAATTTTTAGACTTCCTCTCTAGGATAGGATCATAAAACCAATTTCTCTTTCTTTGCTCATCCTCAGTGGAGCGTTGAGTGATTTATAGTTCGTTTTATGAGTATTAGACTTTTGTAGAAACACACTACGATCCTAAAAAGACATAGGATCAATGAAGTAGAACCTATCCTCTTACATGTGACATTCGGTTGAATTGTCATAGTGAGGGTCGTATGGACCACCTTTGACCAGTATAATGCTTAGCTTGATGTTCACAACATTCATGTATATGTATATCATAACAATATTCTCTAATTCATGTCTCTTGTCTCTTAGTCTCTTATATGTTTTCACATGTCTTCTATCTCTTTCTATGTGTGAGAAGGATCTTCAATCATGACATTGTTGAACTAGTGAGGATGATTCATTGAGATTGAGAGAAAAAGTTTCTATTCATTTATACGTCATGGCCCATATGCATTCATACCAACCACAAAAACCCATGCATATGATTTGGGTTTGAAAGTGTATAAGAAGCTCCATTCTTGGACCATTCTTCCTTTCAAAAATTGATTCATGTGCGTGGTTTTCTTTTTGTTCTCCTCATGCATACATCCACAAGAACCCATGCATATGAATTTATTTTCAAAAGTGTATAAGAAGCTCCATTATTGGACCATTCTTGCTTTCAAAAATTGATTCATGTGTGTGGTTTTCTTTTTGTTCTCTATCTTCTGTAGGTCCTCCTTTGGATCTTGGAATAGGCATAGCTTCATCACCTGTTACAATTCCATAAAGATTTCTACCCTGCAAATCGGCCTCCATTCTGATTTTCCAAGCCACGTAATTGTGTTGACCAAGCTTCTTGATCATTGAGGGAAATCCATCACCCATCTTGATCTAGCTTTGATACTACTGAAAGAACTTGGAGAAGCTTGTAGAAGGTAGAAAAGTGAGTTTCAAAGCGATGAAGTTTGGTCCAGCCAACCGGCACAAGACCAGCCCTTCAACTTATGGAGCCTCAAATAGACCTTATAGGCATGCAATAAGTGCAAAGAAACGCACTATGTACTGTGGAGCATCAAGGAGAAAGAGTCAATACAAATCAGATAGGTTCGCGTGTTGACTAGCTAAAAAAACTTACTATCTATGGAAGAGACAACGAACTTCAAATGCCCATAGCGACCAGCATGATTAGAATTAGAAAAAATCCTTTTATGGGAGTGATACACATAGGGTTGAGTGTATGTAATGCACAAAATTATAAGGATTAGGCAAATATGACATAGGAATGAATCAGACACTCAACGGTGGTACCTCCTATTTTTCAAGAATACGTAGAGATTGATCCCGAGATAGAAAAACCGAGGTTTCTCCCAATCTACTGAATCAATACTTTGAAATATTATAGGCCTAGACTAGACATGAATAGCGTTTCAATGAGCCATCTTGTACTCAATTTGGAGCTCTGGAGAGAGAGCAGTAGCCTCTGCACGATTACTATTGGCGAAGAAGATGATGCAAAAAATTGAAGGAGCAAGACAATGATGATTACAAGTGTATATATATTGCTTCCATGTATTTTACAAGTGATTTAAAGTCTTTATATAGACTCTAGGAGTGTTCCAAGACTTTACAAGTGGATTTTGAATTCAAATGAATGTGGTAATGGTTGTTGGAGGGAATCAATTCACTTTCCTACAATCAAGGAAAAGTGAAGATCTAGTTTGATCTACTTTTTGGTGTTTGATTGCTTGATTGAATGCAACTCAACCACCACAAATTCGTGGGAGTTAGGATCTATCTTTCTACTTTTATATGTGTAAAGATCAAGGCTTTTACAATGGTAAAATATCCATGAAAAATCTTTTTGAAAAAATACAGTAAGTGAGCATAAGAAAAAGAACTCTCCAATGGATATTCTTTCAATGCGATAGCCTTTGATGTAGATCAAATCCACCTCAAGCATAGTGTAAGCTTGATGTTCCAACATACACACATACATGCGCATATACATACACATACACACACATACACATATACACATACATAAAGTCACATCATACATATATATATACACATGAATACACAGAGATACATATACACACACATATACATACATGCACATACACACACATACAGACATACACATGTACACATATATACATTTATACATGAACTCACATGCATACATACACACACATGCATACATACACACACATGCATAAATACATACACATGCATATGCATACATACGTAGACATACATATACACACATACACATACACACACATATGCATTCACACATACACATGCAACACACATACACACTATACATACACATGCATACATACACATACACACTATACACACACATACACACTATACATACACATTCACACAATACATAGACACACATAGGATTTAGGCTTTAGAGTTTAGGGTTTAGTGTTAAGGGTTTAGCATTACGGGCTTAGGGCTTACAACATAGAGAAAGAGGGAACAAAGAGAGAAAGAGAGGGAGGGAGGGAGAGAGAGAGAGAGAGAGAAGAGAGAGACACACATCATATACACATACACACACATGTACATACACACACATAGACACACACACACATGCATACACAAGTATATGTGTACATACATCGACACATGCATGCTCACACATACACATACACACACATAACACATATACACATGCATAGTCACATACACACACATACATAGACATACACACACATACACACATACACATATACACATACATAAACATATAGATAGAGTCACATGGATACATACACACATGCATACACATAGATACACACATGCATACACACACATACACATACATACACATATGCATACACACATACATCCACACACATACACACACAAATGCAATTTACATACACATTCATACACACACATACACACGTATACACACTATACACACACATATACACATACACACTATACATACACATACACACTATACATACACATACACATACACATATGCACTATACATAGACACATAGGGTTTATAATTTACAGTTTATGGTTTAGGGCTTAGGGTTAAGTGTTTTAAGGTTCAAGGTTTAGGGTTTATGGTTAAGGGTTTAGAGCATAGGAAAAGAGGGAAGAGAGAGACAAAAAGAGAGAGAGGAAGAAAGAGGTAGATGCACACAAATATACACAAACACACACATGTACATACACACACACATATGCATACACAAGTATATGCATACATACATACACACATATCAACATGCATGCACATATACATAAACACACATACACATATGCACACACATAAAGTCACATACACTCATGCAAACACACACATGCATACACACATACACATATACATAGAGTCACATACACACAAGAATACACACACATGCACAAACATACACTCATACACATACACATACACATATACATACAGTCACATGCATACATACATACATGCATATTCAGACATACATACACACGCATAAACACACATATAGATACACACACATAGGCATACATTCATACATACACAAATACACATATAGACACACATAGACACTATGAGACATGCATACACTCACATGTCATATACACACTATACATACACATGCACACACATGCACACTATACATACACACACATAGGTTTTAGGGTTTAGTTTTGGTGTTTAGGGTTTAGTTTCTAGCATTTTTAAGGTTTAGGTTTAAGGTTTTAGGGTTTAGGGCTAAGGGATTAGATTATAGAGAAAGAGAAAAGAGAGAGAAAGAAAGAAAGAGAGAGAGAAGGAGAGAGAGAGAGAGAAGGAGAGAGAGAGAGAGCGAGAGTGGAGATAAAAATCAACATGTAATGAAGTTTTGGTTCACATTTAAGAGAGAGAGAGAGAGAGAGAGAGAGAGAGAGAGAGAGAGCATAGAGAAAGAGGGAAGAGAGAGAGAGAGAGCATAGAGAAAGAGGGAAGAGAGAGAAAGAGAACGATAAGAAGAGTGAGATAGAGAGAGAGAGAGAGAGAAGGAGAGAGAGAGAGAGCGAGAGTGGAGATAAAAATCAACATGTAATGAAGTTTTGGTTCACATTTAAGAGAGAGAGAGAGAGAGAGAGAGAGAGAGAGAGAGAGAGAGCATAGAGAAAGAGGGAAGAGAGAGAGAGAGAGCATAGAGAAAGAGGGAAGAGAGAGAAAGAGAACGATAAGAAGAGTGAGATAGAGAGAGAGAGAGAGAGAGAAAGATATAGAGAGAGAAAAAGAGAGAGAGAGAGGAAGATAGGTAGATAGAGATAGAGAGATAAGTATATGTCCCAACACCTTTGCATGGTATGAGATGCCATCCTTGGATTCCGAGGAGAGAATGGCATGTTGTTGCACGGAGTGCAAGTATCAGATGCTTTATAAACAATGGATTTGTACTACAAACATTCAAGAATATGGACGCTTTGCTTTGGATCAAATACAAAACCTGCACTTCTAGTGGCATGGTTTGGCTAGTGAGAAAATCGACCAACACAACATTGCATCCTCTACCTCTAATGGGAAAAAGAGAATATAATGGGATATATATAATAACACTACTTCCAATTACTCGGATCAAGTGTGCAGTAGTAGCAACCATTAACAAGAAAATAAGAGAGTGGAAAAAGATGAAGGATACACCACATAATAATGTGTATATTTGTTACATGGTCTCTAAATGGTGTCTATCCAATATGGTCTCTTAATGAGTGTACACTTAATACATACATATGCACTTGCATACACACATTAGCCCATGCATATATACCTAGTATGTAAACATGTATTCATGCATACATGTGTATTTGTGTTAGTTTGTATAAACACACATACACACACATATAGACACACATACAAACCGACACACATATATACAAACATATGCACACATATACACACACTCAAACAAACACTCATACACACATAGATTTAAATCCACACACTTACACACATATGAACACAATTTATCACACACACACAAACACTCACACACACAGATACATGCACAGTTACACACACCTACACACACATATACACACATGTACACACAATCAAACATAGACATTTACACAAACATAGATACACACATACATAAACACAAATACACACGTACATACACACACATACACACACTTATTCAAATATCCACACACATGCTCACTTAGACACATACACACATAGACACACACACACAAACACACACACACACACACACATATATATATATATATATATATATATATATATATATATATATATATATATATATATATATATATATATATATATATATATATATATATATATATATATATATATATATATATATATATATATATATATATATATATATATGCTTACACACGTACACACCAATATTCGTTTCCTTGTTTTTTTCAAGATTTTGTAGGTGTATTGAATTTTAGGTTTAGATAGCACGTTTAGGAATAGAACACCCCCATATCACATTTCTATAAAACTCTATATTATGTACTCTTAGTTGTGCTGCCATCAAATTAGCACATTTACATTCATATATCCTTAATATATTACATTTAAATATATGCTATCCTTTCTAATTTCATTCAAATACCTTAAATAAAGCTTCAAAAATGGTGTTTTTGAAATTCTTTTGGCATGTGTTAAAGTAATAATTATAATTTGTGTCATTTCCATAGGAGTTGGGTTATGGTGTTTGAGTGTTTAAATCTACGCGAATTATGAATTTAAATGGGTTATTCCAGTATCAACAAAAGGATGCTCAATCTATACAATTTAACGAGTACTTTGCCTAGCTACCTTTAAAGATGCAGTGCATAACTACTCATGACTAGCTTTTACTGCCTCTCCAAGTTTTGTCTCCTAAATTGGATGAAAGCAAAAGTGTTCCACCGAGTGGTTCACCTAAAAGCTTAGAAGGCAGCTTACATTAGAATAAGCATATGATTTATTCTTGGTGAAATATTTCCTCTTGGCCCCCTTACAATAAGGATATAGTTTCTCAAAAATCTCTAATATATTAAGATGGATTTGCATGGGGAAGTGTTGATATATGAGAATACACTAAAGGAAGCATATGTGGTGCTACTACGTTTTTAAAATATTAATTTAAAACCCCTATTTTTTCTATACTTTATATCAACTAAACGATAGTTTACATCAACTTTCAATACTCTCTTCTTACATGTACTCCTGTTTGTTTATCAAAAATAGTTTTAATTAATAGGATTATTTTGTTAGTGAGACAATGAGCTTATCAGAAGGGGAAAAGTGAGCCTTGTATGAAACTTTAAAGGAATAAAAAGATTAATCTATGGTTTTAGGGAGGCATATAAAACCACCATGGTATTGTGAAGAAAAGTAATACTATAAAACAAACTTGATTCTCATGTTTTGAGTGTGCGTACTTTTGTAGATTTTTCAAATCAATGGCTTAGTTTAAATCTCATACGAGGCTAGAGAGAGAATGTCTTGGAGTTTATAGGAGTGGGGAAAACGGTTTGCAAGTTCTCTACAAGAAAGTGAGCCCTTAGTGAAACCGATTTCTGGGTTGATCCATATGTACATGTATTTTAGAGATATTAGATCGAAAGTATCTTCCACTGGCTACTTTTTTAGAATGCCTTTATCTTTTGCGATAAATCTTAGCCATCTATTCTTGGCAATATCCAATGGCCACTGTTTCAACCACCCAAACGCTCATGGAATATTGTAGTACAAGGACAATCAAAGATAGAAGAAAAGCTGAAGAAAGAAGTCGAAAACCAAAGGTTCAAGTAGCAAGCTCAAAGCATAGAAGTCCAACTTGAGACAAAAAGACAAATAGAATAATTGGTAGAAAACGTATCCATTGAGTACAAGCTATATACAATTCTAATGAGATAAGAAATAGAAAGATTTAGTCAAGAATTGAAAGATTGTTGGGATAGAGTGGAAGCGGCTTCGCAAAAAGGTTAAAAATAATGTGCAAGAATAATTTGCAACACTAAAGCAAGTTAGAAGGGAGATCGAAGGAAAAGAAGAATAAATCACAAGAGAACAGAGAAATGATGGTTTGATCAAGGAGGACAACCCTATTGTAGAAACTTGGGAAGCGTTTGAACTCATATCAAGGACAAGAGTACAAATGAATGATAGACCTAATGAGAAAGATTATAAATTAAAAGAATATGTGAATTTCCTAGTGATACATAAGAATTATAGACTAGTATAGTAATGAGGCCCGTACAATAGGTATGAGGCTAAGTTGATAATATTTTTGGTTCAAAAAATCAAGAAACCAATTCAATAATTCACAAATTTTGATATTTTGGATTTATCATTAAGCTATCTTTGTTTATCCATTAGAGAATATCAAATAGCCTATTTGTAAAGGAGCCTAATTTTGTTTGGAATATTTTGACAATCAGTTTATATTAACAAAAGCATAAATTTAACCCAACCTCGTGGAGAAATATATAGATAAAGAATCCAAGGAGCTATGTATAGAATCAGCATTGAGCATAAAGGTAAATCTAGCATACTCTCCATGTGCCAAAACAAAAATATGGTCAAGTTATTGGTGAAAGAGAAGAAATGGAGATATACCAACAACTTGATTGAATGTTCAAAAACTAATATGATCCCCAAGAGGAAGATGGCCAACCAAGGCATACATCCTAAATATATGCCATATCTTCATAGGAGAGATTAAAGGAGTACATGATAACACATATATACTACAGATAAGAGTTTTGAAGATGATTAAAACATGTTTGGAAAATTTTCTAGAATACATATTAGATCAATGAAAATTTTGGGATTTCGTCCTCTAAAGAAACAATCTTCTTTGATATGAGTAAAGCTCCAGATAAAAAATGTATGATGGATTATTTCCACATTCATGAAAAGTATACAAGTCATGTATGAGAAAATTCAAGGGATTTTATGAGATAACTTGGAGAAGCTTGCGAGAGGTAGAAAAATGAGTTCCCAAGTGATGAAGCTTTCTCTAGCCAACGAGCACAGGACTAGGCCTTGAATTTTTGGAGCATAAAAAAGACCTTACATTAATGTGATTAATGCACTATAATCCACTATGTACTTTGAAGCATCAAGGAGAATAAAACAGATAGGTTTGCACATTGACTAGATAAAAAATCTTGCTATCTTTGGATGAAACACTCAACTTCAAATGCTCATAGTAGCCAACATGATTACAATTGGAAAATAATCTTTTAGAATAATTTTATAAATAAGGTCGAGTATCTAAAATTCACTAGAGGACAAGTAATAAGCAAGATATCTTTCTAGAATGAACTTAACACTCAATAGAGGTACCCCCTCATATTTCAAGGTTGTGTAGAGATATTCCCTAGGAGAGTAATATTCCAATTTCTCCAATATTTACTGAACCAACTTCTCTTTGTAACATCAACTAGAAACTAGTAGGTTTCCTATGAATGCTCAGGCATCCAATTTGGAGCTCGATAGAGAGAGGAGAAACCTTCAATTGTTATTTTCAAGTGGTTTGAAGTCTTTACATAGACTCTTAAAGTTTCCCATGAATTCTTACAAGTGCATTTTGAACTCTTATCAAGGCGGGATAGGTTGTTGAAGATAATCAATTCACTTTCTTAGAATCTAGGAAAAGTGAAGATCTTATCTGATCTACTTTTTCATGATTGATTGATTGATTCTCAAGATCAACCACCTCAAGTTTGTGGAAATTGAGCTCTTTGTTTCTCTTTTTACAAGTGTTAAGCTCTAGGCATTTACATTGGTAAATGATCCATAAAAAATCCTTACAAAAATACAATAAAAATAAAAATTGACGAAGAATCTCTTCAAGGGATATCTTTGGTACATTCCACATGATGTTTTGATGAAGAAGAGAAAATCCACCTCAAGCATAGTGTAGGCTTGCTGTTCTAACAACTACCCCTCAAGCCAAAGTATGCTTGAGTCTTCATTCCCTAATAGGTTCCATACCTTCCATTGATTTAAATTTGTCAAACTTTATCCCATCAAGTCCCTTCGTCATCATATTTGCTACTTGCTTATCAATTGGAACAAAATAAATACCAATCTCTCTCGCTATGAGCTAATTCTCTCTAATGAAGTGGTAATAAACCTCTATGTGTTTGCTTCTTGCATGGAGAATAAGGTTTGCTACAAGATGCATGAAAGTTACATTATCTCTAAATATGTGAGGTTTGGAACTCACAAGTCACAAGTCTTTGTACAATGATTTTAACCATATTGACTCGTGACTTTCTATGGTTAAACCTCTATCTGCTATAGTTGAGGATAAAACAACCCTTGGTTGCTTCTTGGAGCTCCATGTTACTAGTTTCAACCTCCAACTCCTAAGAAACCAGAGTACTTCTTCTATCATCCTTAGCCCATGAACAATCTGCATCTCAATAGATTTTGATATCCAAATATGAAGAGTAAGGATAGAATTTACCTTCATTGTTTGTACCTTTGAGGTGCTTAAGTACTCTCCTAGTTGCACCCATGTGTGGTCTTCTTGGGGAGTGCATGAATTGTCTTAGCACTCCTACACTATATGAGATACTTATCCTTGTCTAAGTAGCATATATCAAGCTACCTACCAATCTTTGCTACTCTCTAAGGTCTTCAATGTTCTCAACTTCACAAAAACTAAGTTTATGATTAATCTCCAAAGTTTTACCTTGACGTTTACACTACAAGGAATACGGGCGTGTAGCGACGGTTAACGCGATAGAATTTCGTCGCTATAAAATTGCAACTTGCGTTGGAATTACCGTCGAGCGCGGACCGTCGATTATACGACGCAAAAAATGATGGTATTTGCGACGGTATTTGCCTAACATCGCTTAAACGACGCTTGTCAAAGGTGTCGCTTAAGCGACGCTTTTTTGCGTCGCTTAAGCGACGCTTTTTTGCGTCGCTTAAGCGACGCTTTTTTGCGTCGCTTAAGCGACGCTTTTTAGCGTCGCATAAGCGACGGTCCATTATGTGACGGTCCATTATGCGACGGTCCACACTGTCGTATAAGCGACGGTGCAGACCGTCGTATACGCGACGCTAAGCAAATGTCGCTTATACGATGACGCGTTGCATCGCTTATACTACGATCTCTTGACGGACAAAAATTAAAACATTGGAGGCTCTGCAATCGGCATTTTCACGCATCCGATCGAAGAGCTCTCCAACGTTCGCAATTGCACTGCGCTTACGAGCTGAAGCAAGTATATGCAGAATTGTTGTTTTGCTTAAGCTCTCTGTTATTGTCTCCCTCTGTCTTTGTTTCTCTCTTTCTACATCTTTCTCTCTTTGAATTTTCTCTCTCTCTCACTAGATCTCTCTCTCTCTAGATCTCACTCTCTCTCTCTCTAGATCTCTCTCTCTCTAGATCTCTCTCTCTCTCTCTCTAGATCTCTCTCTCTCTCTCTAGATCTCACTCTCTCTCTCTCTAGATCTCTCTCTCTCTCTAGATCTCTCTCTCTCTCTAGATCTCTCTCTCTCTCTCTCTCTCTCTCTCTCTCTCTCTCTCTCTCTCTCTCTCTCTCTCTCTTCTCTCTCTTTATTGCAGGTTATTCAAGAAGCTAACCAAGCAAAAAACTATGGATCACAATTGTAAGTACAATTTCTATTATTTGTAGATCATTTGAATTGTGTTATTTTCATTACATACCATACTCACACTTATTGATATGCACTCATACACTTATACATGATGAAGAAGCACACACACATGCATATACCTACATATACACATATACATGTACATACACACACATACACATAGAGTTATACATATACACACACATACACAAGAACATGCACATATTGATACATACATATACACTTATACATGCACATGCATATACATACATATACGCACACATACACATGCACATATACACATATACCTGCACATACACACACATACACATAGAGTTATACATATACATGCATATACATATACACACATACACATGCACATGCACATACTCATACACACATATACACTTATACATGCACATGCACATACATACATATACACACACATACACATGCACATACATACATATACACACACATACATATACACTTAGGTACACACATATCAATGAATTATATAATTAAAGTATTAAAACACATGCTTAATATAAACAATAATAACAATCAATAGAACAAAACTCTTCATTACTTAATACCATACACACAATTCAAAACATGACTGAAATGAAAAATATATAGATAAATATATGTATATATCAATGTAAATACATATAATCCAATGTCATAATCAACGTCTAAAATCCTAATCATCATCATCATGATCATCATCATCATCAGCAATATCATGATCATCCTGATCTTCCTCATCCTCATCCTCATGATCACCCTGTTACGATCGAGATCGTCCCTCCTGTGTCTGTCTCTCCACCTCATCCATATTTGTCTCCCCATAATACTCCTGTATTACATATAACAAACATAAATCAATAAAATAATTAAAACATTCATAACAACAAAATAATTATATAAAATTTAAAAATACTCACAAAGGCATCAGGATGATCTTGTATATACTCGCTCAAACGCCGATATCCAAAATGTGTAGCATACTCGATCTCGTGTTTCGTAGGATATCGGCCATAATCCTTTCGCTACAATGAAACAAATAAAAAACATTAGTTGCTTGCATTTTAACTAAAATAAAAAATATACTCACAATAACACATATACTTACAAACGTAGCTACAAAACCATTATGGCCCATTTGGCCTAAGTGCGATGTGTGGCCCGACTCCACTCTCTTCTTTGCAGCAGCCTGTTTATTCAAGGAAAAAAATACATAAATTAAATTAAAAAATTACTAAAATATCTAAAAATTATAAATATAAACTATTAATTTGTGTACCTTCTACTGAGGAAATGACTCCTGAAGACGTAGCTGTCTACGAAAAAACTGCCACGACTCAGGTGGTATGTTAGCTCGCCTCTTATTTTTTTCGACCATACAATATCTCCTGTTAATTTAATCTCAAACAGAAAAAAAAGTCAGAATACATACACATATATACACACATATACACATACACATACACATACACATACCCACATACACATATACATGCAAACATATACGCATGCATAGATGTATATATATACACATATACATACATATAACATAAACACACATATACATATCCACATATATACGTACACACACATGCATGCATATACACTCATTCATACAAAATACATGCATTTATCCCACAATAATATGTGTTGTGTATATGTGAATATGTGTGTATGTATAAATGTGTATATGTGAATATGTGCGTATGTGTAAATATGTATATGTGAATTTTTTATTTATGTAGATAATCAAATTATTAATATCAAATACCATTATTTGTAGATTCTGATCAATCAGATGGAACTCCACCACCGTCTGCTCATCGTGCAACGACTTTATACTGTAAGTATATGAAATATTTAATTTTAACTATATTTGATGGATACATAACTTATATATTTTTTTTATGTTTCTTATGATGTGCAGATTCTGATCAATCAGAGGGTACTCCACCACTTCCTACCCATGCAACGACTTCACATGTGTCCTCCGATAGGAATTATGATGAATTTTACTATCAAGAGCATATTATATGTTGGTGTAACTCTTGTTATGGCACGTATCGAAGACCACGATTGGAATGTATTGAACATGAGGCAGAGTATGGTACTTTTGAGCATGCACCATCACCTAGTCAACGTGATAATGCTTGGGTATGTATTTTCTATATATATTAATGTCATTTTTTTATTTAAAAACCATGTATAAAATCAAATTATTATTGATATACAGGAATACTTGCTCGATGATGATGATGATGATGATTTTTCTCATAATGTTAATATACCTCGTACACGTCATGGACTTGCTGTTCATCAATTACAAGCAGAGGTTTCTAGAAATCCTCTACCTCCTAGTTTAGAGAATGAAACGGCTGGAAATTATCCATTGCCAGCTCGTGATCGTTCTTTAGTACAAACATATGATAGAAGAAGATATGGAGGATGGAATAGAGGACCACTTCCTTTAGATGGAGAGGTTTTCAACTTTTGGGGTAATCGCTTTATGATTGCTCCATCCACTATTACTAATGCTGGTCGTGGTCTCTTTATTGTAGAGGATTTGTATGTGCCTTCGAACTCTGAAGTCACTCTTATGTCATTTTGTGGTCCTATATATGGATGGGGAGATTGGCATCGACTTTCACGTTATGTTCAAAGCATGAGTACTTATGGAATATGCTTGAACGCAACATCTCTTACTAGTAGAAGGATTTTACATGCAGAAAATGAAAGATTATATATTGATGGAAGACCTTACACACATGGAAATATAGCAGGTTTAATAAATAGTAGTCGAGGGTTACATAATAGTTCAAGGACTAATTGCACATTTGAGGAGCGTGAAAATAGACATGAATCACCATACATGAGTAGAGATGTATCAAGATACATAGTTGTCAATGCTATTACTACATTACATGCTGGTGATGAACTATTAGTGAATTATGGATGGCGTAGACCTCCAAGAGCACCTTTTAGCTTGAGAGAATAAAAATTTTCTATCCATATTTAATAAGTTATATACTTAATTTTATATTTGAAGTTTAATTTTTATTCATTTATGGAATACTAATGAGTTTTATTTATATGTGTAGATTCCAACGTATGATGTTGATGATATTCGTCCACAACATTCACAATTACCAATAAGACCTCATTTATCAGAAGCTTCCATGAGGAGGCTACGCAAAACTAAGCATGTGCAATATGCAAAGTTGAAAGATCTATATTCAAAAGATGATAAAGTACAAGATTTGTGTGACAATGATGAAGATGATGGCATGGCAGATTTTATTGAGGATTGGTATCAAAATGACAGTGAGAGCATGGATATTTCTAAAAATGCGAAATATCTTCGAGAGGAATGTCTAAAGCATGTATATGAAGGAAGTCGTTTGACACGACTAAGTGCGAGCTTACTTATTATCAACCTTCAAAATCGTTTTGGATGGAGTAATGTATCTGTTTCGACACTATTAAGGTCTAATTTTCAATTTTCTATCTATTTATATATATGTGCATAAATAAATAAATAAATAAATAAATATATATATATATATATATATATATATATATATATATATATATATATATATATATATATATATATATATATATATATATATATATATATATATATATATATATATATATATATATATATATACATGTAGGTTTTTATTCTTACTATAGATAAGGTAAGAACAAGAACTTGAATTGAATGGAAACTTTTTGTCCGCACATCTTTTAAAACTATTAATGCATCTTTCAAAATATTCGTAAAAAATTTGATTGTTTGGATGGCAGGATACGATTGTTTGTTTTGGAGGATATGAAGTATGTACCTTCATTGAATGATTTGTCGATTCACGCATATGTTCAGTTTGAAAGTGTGAGAAGCGGATTTATAATTTGTATTCAAAGAATTTGGCACTGTTTATAGGCCATACAATGGGGACCTGGATGCATCGCATGCACAGAGGTTACTCAAGATAGAGCAATCTGATTATAATGGACTAGTGCCAGCAAGATTCCTAGGGTATGTTGTAAACCTCTTGCATGTCAATGATGAGCATTTGAACTTTAGGATACAAAGTGGAAATCATGGTGGCTTGAGAGGATCACTTTTATACATGCAAGAGGTTTACTGCATACCCCAGGAATCCTGCTAGTACTAGTTCCTTATAATCAGGTTTCTCTATCTTGAGTAACCTCTGTGCATGCGATTCATCCAGGTCACCATCGTATGGCCTATAAACAGTGCCAAATTCTTTGAATAGCAATTATAAACTCGCTTCTCGCACTTTCAAACTGAACATATGATAGAATCGACAAATCATTCAATGAAGGTATATACTTCATATCCTCCAAAACAAACAATCATATCCTGCCATCCAAAACAATCAAATTTTGCGGAAATATTTTGAAAGATGCACATAAGCATACACATATATAAAATTATATGCATATATATATGTATATTTATTTATTTACTTTCTTTAATATATAATTTTTTTGATAAACTTACAGGTTATTATCTGAAAAGTTTTTACCAAGTCAAAATATTCTTCCTACCTCACATGATGAAATGAAGAAGATAATCAACAATCTTGGTATAGATTATCAATGTATACATGCATGTCCTAACGATTGTATTTTATATAGAGGTGAATATGCAGACTCTTTGACATGTCCCAAATGTCAATCTCCTCGATATAAGGGTGAAGAAGGTAAAATCCCGAATAAGGTATTGAGACATTTTCCATTGGCTCCACGGATTAGACATATGTTTCAAAGCCCCGAATTATCAAAGCTTTTGACTTGGGGACATGATCACAAAAGTACTGATGGAATAATCAGAATTCCTCATGATAGTGTTGCTTTTCAGCATATTGATTCTACATGGCTTGAATTTGCACAAAATCCACAGAATCTAAAGTTAGGAGTTGCATTAGATGGGGTTAATCCATTCTCCATGAAATCCAGTAAATGTTCAACATGGCCAGTGGTAGTCATAAACTACAATCTTCCGCCATATCTTAGCATTAAAAAGGAACATTTAATGCTTTCACTTTTAATCCCAGGCAAAAGACAAGTTAAAGATATGAATGTATATCTTGCTCCTCTCATTGACGATCTTCAAGAGTTATGGAGAGGTATTAATGTCATTGATATATCAAAAAGCATCAATGAAAGACATATTACGATTCGTGGTATTGTGGCTTGGACTATTCATGATTTTCCTGGATATGGCGTTTGTTCAGGTATTGATGTAATTTTTTTATTCAATATGCATGTAAATATATATGATTTAATCTAATTATATTTTTATCCTTTTCCATGATGCAGGAATATCTACTAAGGGTTATAAAGCTTGTCCATATTGTGGTGATTGGTTGAGATCAATCTATAGTAAGAATCTCAACAAAAATATTTATCTTCAACATCGACGATTCTTGCCTGATGATCATCCATTAAGATCTAAAAGAGAAGCGATACATTTTAATGGAAAGCTTGAAACAGGCCAGTATCCAAAACCTATGACTCCTATGGATTGGTATAAAAAATGGACAGATGGACCTCTGATAGATCCAGAAGCAGAAATCTTCAGTGATGATTCAGATAATGAGTATGTGAACAAAGGTAAAGGGAAATTGGCACTCGCAGAGAACATATCAATATGGTATTCTTTGGAGTATTGGAAAGAGTTAAAAGTATGTCATCTTCTTGATGCTATGCATATATTCAAAAATATTGGTTATTCACTATGGCAGCATCTTCTTGGACTAAAAGATACCACAACATCAAGGAATGATTTGAAAGATCAAAAATCCAAACCAAAGTTATGGCCAGTTTTTGATAGACATCGACAAGAAACGACTTATGCATTTGCTCCTTGGGTACTTACGACAAAAGAGATACAGACTATCAACAATAGAATTCAATTGATCAAGACTCCTATAGGATATGGAGCATCGTTTCAAAACATGTTTACTATGGATGATAAGAGCTGATCTGGATTAAAGATCCATGACTGGCATAACTTTTTGAAACATATTTTACCTTTGGTTATCGATGGATGTACAACGAAAGGAGTACGAGATGTGATCTATTGTCTTGGATCACTTATAAGGTAATTATGATACTTTTATATTTAATATGTATGAATATTGGATATCTTTTATTTTTTAATTAACTTCTTTACAATTGTTTTTATGATTTGTATAGGTGGATTACATCCAAAGAGATCGATAAAAATTCGATCCCACAAAAAAAACGTGAATGCAAAGAGCTACTATGTTTGATGGAAAAAGAACTTCCTACTTCATTTTTTGATATTCAAGTTCATTTACTAGTCCATCTTGTAGATGAGATAGAGATTGCCGGTGTTGTCAACACTCGATGGATGTTTTGGGTCGAGCGATTTATGGGAATACTAAAAGGTTATGTGCGACAAAGAGCAAAACCAGAAGGATCCATGGCAAAGGGTTGGATGCTTGAAGAGTGCATGTATTACGTTAGTGAGTACCTTGAAAGAGTTCATGAAGAAGCTCCACGTGCATGGACCAACGAGTCTTCTTCAAAAATAACAGATGAGGTATTATCAGGTAAGGGGGTTCCATTCTTATTTACATTTCAAGAAAAAAATGATGTTTCTACTTTTGTAACATATAATAGCGAATGCATGCAAGCATTCGTTAGCGAGTACGAGGAACTTCAAAGTCTCCAAAGTAAAAGGCGAAAAAACAAAAGATCTAGAAGTAATCTCGATAATAATGAGATTACAGATATACCTTCTTTCACGGATTGGCTATATAGTCGTTTGCAACGCGCCAACGCAAATAATGAAGAAATCTCAGATGAGCAAAGAGAGTTAATGATAGGTTGTGAACAAAAGGTAATTTTATTAAAATATATATTTTATTTTTTTCATATATGTATGTTAGTTTCTATTTACTAATTGAATTTATTTTGCAGGCTCGAATGTTCACTAATATGTGGGCTTTTGGACAGCATATTAGAATCAAATCCATTGATTCTTTACGTAAAACAGAGGATTCTAGTATTGTTGCTTGTTTCAAGCAACTATCACGTGCTAGCTCAAAAGACACGAACCTTATAGATAGCGAACTTGGTTACGTAGGAACTATTGTTGGTATCTACGAAATTTCATTTCGTACATTCAAACAGGTAGAAAAAAGTTTGTATATTTTTTTTAGAGTTAGTTATTTTTTTAAGCACCTAATAATGGGACGTTTTTGTTGTTATATATTTTGATAGGTCATTTTGAAGGTTGACTGGTATCGAGCGGAGTATAAAGGTAGTAATTCTACAATAAGAAAGGAATTATCTGGGTTTTGGGCAATTGATTCTTCCAAGGTAATGCGATCTACTAAAGAACCATATATTCTTCCTAGGCATATTGAACAAGCATTTTTTTATAAAAACCCAGATGCTCATCCTTGGTGGCAAGTCATTCATGTGCAACCTAGAGGTAGGTCATTGTTTGAACAGTTTATTGTTAGAGAGATTGAAGAAAGTTCTCTTGATGATTCAGCATCAGATACTGATACATCAACATCTAGAATAGAAATTAGACTCATTATACGTGATAATGATACTAATCTTTTTGATGAAGAGGATAATTCTCTACATGCTGATTCTACTGATGAGGAAGAGGAATTACCAGAAATAGATATTAATCCACCAATAGATGATGTGATTCATGAGAACATAGATTTAACAATAGAAGAAATAAATGAAATCAATAAGGATAATGAAGATGAGACTATATTGATGTCTTACCAAAATGATGGCAATAATGAAAACATATGAGCAGATTAGATAGTAACTTGAAGCTTCTGAATGGATATCAGATAATAGGTTTTTTTTATTAACTTGAATAACGATGAATCCTACTAGAGAGATGAAATCATGTTCTTCTAAGTTAGAACATGAAGCTCGGGGGTATGCCTAATTATTTTATATATAGCTTTATCTTCGAGGAGTAAATTTTTATCATGTATGTATGCATATGTGTGTGTATTCATGTGTATTATATGTATACATATATTAGTATGCATATATATGTATTTCATGTATATGTATGTGTTTGCATGTGTGTGATATATGTATACATGTATTCATGTACGTAATATATGCAAGTGTTTATAATTGTGTACATGTATATATGTATATGTGTCTATGTGTAAATATATAGTACTTGTAAATATGTATGCATGTATATATATGTTTATGTGTGCATGTAGGCATGTACATGTATGTGTAAATATGTACATGTAAATATGTTAGTATGTATATATATATTTATGTGTGCATTTAGGCATGTATGTGTGAATCATAATATATCTACTCCATTTTATATTTATGTATCCTATCTACATGATGTGTATATATCTTTACATATATTATGAATCATGATCCTCGTTGATTCGAGTAGCTATATATAGAGGCATAAGGTTGGGAGGAGAGACATCTCTCTAGTAGGACGTCGGAGGTGTACATATACTTCAAACATATGGCTAAAAGGTTGAATTAGAGTTTTTAAATTAGGGATTTCAAAACCCTAATATCGAGATTAGTGCTCTCTGTCTCTCTCATAGTGGTTAGCAACGGGATGGCAACGTCGTAGGCAACGGGTTGCTAATGAGTTAGCAACGGGTTCAAGTTGCGAACCCCAAGTTGCGATAAAGTTGCGTACAAATCAATTTTTATTTTAGATTTTTTTATATGTATATGTGTGTATATATATATATATATATATATATATATATATATATATATATATATATATATATATATATATATATATATATATATATATATATATATATATATATATACATAGATACATACATACATATATACACACACACATACATACATACATGGATTATATTATATTACATACATAGCAGTAAATATATACTACATACATACGTGTAATGTAATACACACATTTTTATGTATATATACACATAGTATATACATATTACATTTATGCACAACACATAGATGTATGCATACATGATACACATGCATACATACATACTACAAAAATAGAAACATGTATATTAGATACATATATAAGTTAATATACATGCCTTTCAGTAAACATAGAGTAATAGATTTTAGGAATGACATCATACATACATAGATGCATATATAGATACATACATACGTACATACATACATAGCTAAATAAATAAACATATCTTTGGGTAAACATACAAAAATAGGAATATACATCATAGATTACACATATAGTTAGTACATACATACATACATATTACATAACCACACACACACACACACACACATATATATATATATATATATATATATATATATATATATATATATATATATATATATATATATATATATATATATATATATATATATATATATATATATATATATATATATATATATATATATGCACTTCTCTTTTCCACTTTGAGGTATTGGTCTTTCTTCCTTGATCAACAACTTTTTTGTTCATAAGTTGTAAGGGTTAAGACTTAAAAGACCCTTGTGGACCATTTTTGGACTTTTGGGAAATATTTTTTTTTGAAAGATTAGCAACACGTTGCGAACGTGTACGCAACGTGGAGTTGCATTGCGAAAGTTGCGAACGTTCGCAACGCGTTGCGTATGCAACACTGGTCTCTCTCTCTCTCTCTCTCTCTCATATACATACATACCGTGCATTGTCGCGACGATGAGCCATAAGTGTCCGCATCTCTTTTAAACACCACTTAAGGGACCATCCTGTCCCAAACTCTGTCTCAAGTGAACTAAGCACGTACTTTTTATCCCTCTCATCATGCTCACTACAAAAATAAAAAACATAATGTAAATAAAACATAAGATATACATTTCAATTTATATGTAAAACTTTTACTTACTTCCATGGTAAGTGGATAAAGCGCAGGTAAGAGTCGCATAGTGCCCGCATTCTTCTCTTGAACTCCAATCCATTCCCTATGTACACAATGTTCCCCTCCGGCTCTATGTCGCACTCTAGTCCTAAGGTGCCTATGCATGTCCTCATAGGCAACTCTGCTCTGCTATCACGTGCTGGAGGTGGTATAGGTGTCCTAAAAATAGATAGATAGAAATAAATAAAAATATGTGCTATAATATCATTAAAAAAATTTATGAAAAAAAACATACCTATGAGCAGATAGCTCTCTTCCTGCATGTGGATCCGCAGAAGAGCCCTCGTCTGATCGCGTAAGCATCTGGATCGTATAATCCAGCTCCTCATCGGACATCTATGCGTAGTCCCGCATTATGGCCCCTAGAGTATCTGACGGAACTCTTGCTCTCATAAGAGTTTTTATGAGAGTGAGTTTCGCCTTTCTCTCTTTTTACTGGGATCCATAATACCTAACATATAAAACAAAATGGTTAGAAATCAATATATATATATACGTGTATGTGTGTGTATGCATGTGTATGTGTGTGCATGCATGTGTATGTGTGTGTATGCATCATTATGTGTGTATGTGTGTAGGTATATGTGTGTGTTGTCTATGTGTATGTGTGTGTGTCTATGAGTGTGTATGTGTTTATGTATATGTATGTATCTACGTGTGTGTATGTATCTATGTGTGTATGTGTGTGCATGTATGTATGCATGTGTGTGTATGCATATGTATGTGTGTGTATGCATCATTATGTGTGTCTATGTATGCATTTGTACGTGTGTATGCATCATTGCATGTGCATGTGTCTATGTGTGTATGTGTGTGTATGTGTGTGTATATGTGTGTGTGTCTATGTGTATGTGTGTGTGTTTATGAGTGTGTATGTGTTTATGTGTATGTATGTATCTATGTGTGTCTATGTGTCTAAGTGTGTATGTGTATGCATATGTATGTGTATGCATATGTATGTGTGTGTATGCATTATTATGTGTGTCTATGTATGCATGTGTATGTGTGTATGCATCATTACGTGTGTATGTATCTATGTGTGTATGTGTGTGTGTATATGTGTTTGTATGTGTGTATGCATGTGTGTGTGTATGCATGTGTATGTGTATATGTGTATATGTGTGTGTATATGTGTGCATGCATGTGTGTGTATATGTGTGTATATGTTTGTATGCATGTGTGTGTATGTATATGTATGTGTGTGTATGCATTATTATGTGTGTCTATGTATGCATGTGTATGTGTGTATGCATCATTACGTGTGCATGTGTCTATGTGTGTATGTGTGTGTATATGTGTGTGTGTCTATGTGTATGTGTGTGTGTCTATGAGTGTGTATGTATTTATGTGTATGTATGTATCTATGTGTGTGTATGTGTATGCATGTATGTATGCATATGTGTGTGTATGCATATGTATGTGTGTGTATGCATAATTATGTGTGTATGTGTCTATGTGTGTATGTGTGTGTGTATACATTATGACAGTGTATGTAAGCATGTGCATTATGTATGCATATAAGTATGTATGTATGCATATGCATATGCATTATGTATGCATATGCATTATGTATGCATATGCATATGCATTATGTATGCATATGCATATGCATTATGTATGCATATGCATATGCATTATGTATGCATATGCATATGCATTATGTATGCATATGCATATGCATTATGTATGCATATGCATATGCATGTGTATGCATATGCATGTAAGTATGTATGTATGCATATGTCTGTGTGTATGCATATGCATGTAAGTATGTATGTATGCATATGCATATGCAATATGTATGCATGTATGTATATGTGTGTGAATGTGTGTGAATGTGTATGTGAATGTGTGTGTGAATGTGTGTGTACATGTGTCTGTATGTGTGTATGCATGTGTATGTATGTGTATGCATCATTATGTGTGTATGTGTGTGTACATGTGTCTGTATGTGTGTATGCATGTGTATGTGTTTGTATGCATCATTATGTGTGTATGTGTGTGTATGTGTGTGTATGTGTGTGTGTCTATGTGTATGTGTGTGTATCTATGAGTATGTATGTGTTCATGTGTGTGTATGTGTCTATGTGTGTATGTATCTGTGTGTGTGTATGTATCTATGCATGTGCATTATGTATGCATGTAAGTATGTATGTACATTATATGCATATGCATATGCATTATGTATGCAAATGTATGCATGTATGTGTTTATGTGTGTATGTCTCTCTATGTGTGTGTATGCATATATGTGTGTGTATGTGTGTGTATATGTGTCTGTATGTGTGTATGCATGTGTATGTGTGTGTATGCATGTGTATGTGTGTATGTGTCTATGTGTGCATGTGTGTGTATATACTATATGTGTGTGTGTCTATGTGTATGTGTGTGTACCTATGAGTGTGTATGTGTTTATGTGTGTATGTGTCTATGTGTGTGTATGTGTTTATGTGTGTATGTGTATGCATGTATGTGTATGTGTGTGTATGTCTCTCTATGTGTGTGTGTATGCATATGTGTGTGTGTATATGTGTGTCTATGTGTGTATGCATGTGTATGTGTGTGGATGCATCATTATGTGTGTATGTGTCTGTGTGTATATGTGTGTGTATGTGTGTGAGCGTCTATGTGTGTGTATGTGTGTGCGCGTCTATGTGTATGTGTGTCTGTGTGTGTATGTGTGTGTATCTATGAGTATGTATGTGTTCATGTGTGTGTATGTGTCTATGTGTGTATGTATCTGTGTGTGTGTATGTATCTATGCATGTGCATTATGTATGCATGTAAGTATGTATGTACATTATATGCATATGCATATGCATTATGTATGCAAATGTATGCATGTATGTGTTTATGTGTGTATGTCTCTCTATGTGTGTGTATGCATATATGTGTGTGTATGTGTGTGTATATGTGTCTGTATGTGTGTATGCATGTGTATGTGTGTGTATGCATGTGTATGTGTGTATGTGTCTATGTGTGCATGTGTGTGTATATACTATATGTGTGTGTGTCTATGTGTATGTGTGTGTACCTATGAGTGTGTATGTGTTTATGTGTGTATGTGTCTATGTGTGTGTATGTGTTTGTAGCTCAGTGATGAGTAGCACCTCCTTTAATGTCAATCCGGGAAGACGTGAGGATGGTATGAAGACCTCGAGCAAGTGGCGGCACAAGTGCGTGAGTGAGAAGCACACAAGCATGCACACACATACACACACACGCGCACACAAGGCAAGACAAAGAATGAGAATCAATGGAGCTTTTTTAGATTACTTTCAAAATGCTCTTACAAGTTCGTTTCAATTACAATCTAACCTCAAAAATGAGCTCTCTAGCTCCTTTTGTAGTTTTTGACTAGCTTTTGGCCCTGTCCAGACCTAGTGTCCGGCCTAGTTAAAAATTAGGTTCCAGGGCTTATTTGGGGGCTCAAACGAGATCTAGAAATTATGAAAATTGGTACGCAACTACTTCTAAGGCTCCTCAAGCTCAAGGACTCCTTGGCTTGCACAAAATGGAGCTACAAAAATGTGAAATGAGATTTACAATGATTATTAGTGATAAAAATCACTGTTGTTGTAGGGATTTCTTCTAGTGATCTGCCATACATATCTTCAAGCTCCCTACTTGCTCTTCTTCCCTGCATGTCCATCTCTCTGATTTGCATTAATGTCTTGAAAAAATATTGGCCTACTTGCCAGATCTTCTTTGACTGCCCTGTTTGCTCGTGCTGTCCCTTCGCTCTGACTCCCTTCTTTGACTTTCACGTCTTGTAGTTCCTGATGTACCAAGGCTACTGCCAACACCCCCCCCCCACTCTCGCGTCTGTCGCCCCTGACAGACCCTTGTCTAGCTGCTTTTTGTACGTAGTATTGTACAACATCGGCGGCGAGGTGGTGTTCTTCTAACCTGAGTCCCCTTGCTAGATCTGTCAGCAATGCATCCCAATTGACTGGCCCTGGGACATCTGGATGTGGCACCCGTAACTGCTCTGAGTGAATGGTTCGCTCCACAGCAAATAAATGGAGGAGATGTGAGGGTCTGGGTACAGATATTTCTAAGTGGTATTCCCAGAACCCTGTTATGAACATCTCTTCGAATGTTTGTTTAAAGCAGGCTGGGAGGTATTTTATTCTGGCGTGCCAAGCGTATATCACCTCTATGGAAGGAGTGGTGCTCATGTCATAAACTAAATCTTGGTTTCCTGTAAGGAATCCGACGCCTGAGAAGTGTGGGTCCTTGATATTCTTGAATGTCCTGAATGTAATAAGCATTAACTCAAAAATTTTCATGCACATCTGGGCCATTACATCAGGGGTATTCTTTAATCGGATGCTCCAGTGCCGTATAGTGGAGATCATGTAATTGACGGTGGGAGGCCCTTGAGGGGGTGCTAGATAGACGTAGTTTAACCATTTGGCGCATCCCTTGATATTCTTGACTGCAATGGTAAACTCTGGCCATGTACGTCTGCGGAGTACAGGAACATAACAAGGGTTATATTTAATAAAAAGAGGCATATTCGTCCAGGTGCGAACCATCTCCGGATAGGTTTCGAGGAGTCGGATCCTCCAAGTGGGTTGATGAATGGATCCTTTTTTAGCACTCTCTGGGATGTCATCTGGCCCAAATTGTGTAGCAAACGTTGGAGGTTTGCCACATTTATGTTGGATTTCTGCATTGTAGTCCGCCAGGAGTATACAATAGGGCACGTATTGATCATCATTGGTTCCGATCCATCTATGGTGGGACATGCTGCGGAAGTATTCTGATTTAATAATAGTGTCCTCTATCTTTGCCATAGATTGGATCTGAACTGCCACTCGATCTTCATGAGTTGATGCCGTTTTCTCTAGTGTTTGGAGCCACTCAGGTACTTCGATTTCTAACGTATCCATTCCTTCTGCGGTTTGCTCACCACCTGGCATTGGCATAGGAACGTAAGGTTCCTCATACGTCTCATCTACCTCGATGGGTACCAAATCCTCGGGTTCAGGTTCGACCACTGGAGAGGGTTGCCTTTCATGTGTGAGTAATCTTGCCTGTAATTCGGCCACCTGCTCTTTCAATGCCATGACTTCTTCTGAAGTCGTGGTCGTTTCTGTGACTTTGGGTGCTGTCTGTTGCTCTTGGAGTTGATTGCGCAGCGCATCACGTTCCCTTTCCAAGTCATCATGAGCTTCTAATAGATCTGCATAGCTGTCCAAGATTGTCTTCATTGTCTCTGAGGGCACAGCTTTAAACTGCTCTGGATCAATTTCGTGTGGAGAGCCTTCCATTGCTGCTTCTAGATTTGCTTCATTTTGCTGCTGCAGCCTCTTGTTTTCTTCTAGGGCGGCCGCCATGTGTTTTCTGAGAAGTGCCAGGTTACGCCGGACTTTGAGATTATCGGCTTGGTATACCTCGAGCAGAGCTTCTAGTTGTTTGGCACCTGATTCTGTCGATGGTTGGGGGGCCGCCAATAAGGTTTGGTGAGCCTACTCAAGCGTCGTGTAGCGTTGATTCAGTTCTGCATTTTCTGTTTGTAGAGTGAGAAATTGTCTTTGTAAGTTTTGATGGTGCGTTTCCAGACTCTGATACCGGTTGTCCAGAGCTTTGTACTCATGCTGGAGCTGGTATACACATTGGTTTAATGCTAAGAATATGTTATTTACATTAAATAATGCTGGGAAGGGTGAAGATGCAGGGGGAATGGGGGCGGGAATGGGAGAGGTGAATGATGTGGATGTAGGCGGAGATGTGGGTGGAGGGGGTATAGGTGAGGAAGGTGTCATGGGGGGAGGAAGTGGTGCTGTGGCAGGTGAGGTTTCCATCGTGTCAACTGTTTGAGTGACGGTGTAGATGGGAATCGTGGGTGGAGTGGATGTGACATCGGTGAACAGGGTGGTGAAGGTGGGCATGGTGACTCCCCCGTAATGGATTCCCGGAGAGAGTGGGATGCCCATGACAATGGTAGTGGTAGTGGATGTGGTGGTGCTAGTGTCCTGTGGTGGAGTGAATTGTGTAGTGTGAGGTGGGGATGGTGGTGACAACGGTGCTTCGTGATATTCTTCTGCTTGCGCTGACTCGCCTGGTGCTGATGTATTGATGTGAATTTGCTTCCCGGACCTCCTGGGACGAACGGGAACTCTTTTTTCAAACCTGTGGATGTAGGCCACTGCCTCATGAATGGCCTCATCCAGTCCCACGGCGTCGGCATGAAGGTTCATGGACTCAATGAACAACTCGTCCACACCTTCCTCCGCTAGCAAGTCGTTCATGAGTCTTTTGCCCTGTTCTAGAGACATCTTATGCTGTTCCTGAACCAGTCGCATGGTTCGATATAGTCTCTTGATTTGTGCCGAATATGCTGGGGCACTTGCTAACTCGGAGAGTTCGTCATATTCTTGCTGTTGTTCTTCGTCGGCTTCTTCTTCGTCTCCTCCTACCTCTTGTTCATCTACATCGACTTCTACAACTTGGGGTTGGGTGGGGGCCGATGTTGTTTTGGGTCGTGGTTCCTGAGCTCGCGCTGCTTCCGCTTCGAGGTTAGAGTCATAGATTAATCTGGCAATTTCTTCATCCGTGAGGTCCTCAAGAGTAAATCCCTGTGGGAATTCCAAATCGGATGGAATGGGTGGAAACACCAGATTAGGCCCCTCCGTGCTTGGTCGTGGTAGCCGGATCGTGAATGGCCTAACTCGTCGTGTCTGGGGAGGAGTGATTTCTGGTGTAGCGGTAGCTCCCCTTGGTTGGGCACAGGGTAGTTGGACTCCCCCCCTCATCTTCTTGGATGGGGGACCTGCTGTTGATAGTCTTCTTTGGAATTCTTGGACTCGGGACCATACG
The DNA here is from genome assembly GCA_020310875.1 of Ceratopteris richardii. Taxonomy (NCBI): domain Eukaryota; kingdom Viridiplantae; phylum Streptophyta; class Polypodiopsida; order Polypodiales; family Pteridaceae; genus Ceratopteris; species Ceratopteris richardii. The sequence goes on from CM035415.1 coordinate 36,643,909, forward strand.
AGTGCCCGCTGAACAGGCACGTCATAAGCCAAGCATCTATAGATTATTCTGGTCAAAGCACAACACCCGTGGAGCACATTCTTCTGTTTTTTGTTCCACCTTTGATGCGCTAGGTGGATCTGGTCTATGATCCAGTGTGGCACATTGATGGGCAGGCTTTCGGTTTCTGCTAGATATAAACTGAACCATATTTTTTTCGGGGGCATTGTGAATCGTTCTTGGGCGGGAAACGCAAAGTGTTGCATGATGGCTCGCAGGTGAAGCGCAATGGTAGGTGTCATTGCTACCATATCTTTCAACTTATTCAGATCCTTGTGCTTCATGCGACCTGGGACCATGGTTTCCTTTTCTGTTGGGATGTGCATGCCATACATTCCCAATGCTTCTCTTACCAGGTTGAGGTCCAGCTTGAACCTTTTAAGCTCATTACCCGGCAGTAGTGATGGCAACACAAAGGTGCTGTCGCCTCCTTTGGTCCTGCTTGGCGTGATTGTACTGATCAGATATGAACATCGTAAAAAATCCGGCTTTGGTATGTGGGCCCTGAAGTAACTTTCCACACCCGCTTTGACCCAAACTGATCTCATGACTTCGGCATTTTGGTAGCTTTCAAATTCGCGTGTGAAAAAGTGGTATCGACCCCATTTGCCATTGAACTCCAATTCTGCTTCCCAGAAGTAGGTTCCATCGCCCAGTGGTCCAGCAACATCACTGAACCAATGCGCATGCTTACCTACTTGAGAAGTGTGTCCTTGAGGAGGATCCTGGATGGGGAGCACATGCACTTCTTGAAGCTCTTGCGGTCTTGCAGTGAGACGTGGCTCAAGGAGAAGTGTTTCTATGTCCACGATCTGGGGCCCAGATCCGGCTTGAGAGCTGGTACCTGCTTCTGCCATGGCCCTGTTTGCTGATTGGTTCTGTGAGAATATAGAACCAAGTGTTAACATTTTAATGGACAAAATAAATCCGTTGTTGTCCCCGTTACAACATTAACATAAGGTAGATGGTGAGTTAGTGGTTAGTAAGTGCATGAAGGCAGTGTGTGTAGTTAGTGATTGTGTTGTCCTAGGGAACTACTGCAGTTAGTAAGTGGGTTATGAATTTACAAATTGGGGTCGGGGGTTTATTACAGGCCCTAGGCTGCCAAATGCAGTGAATGGGCTTTGCTTTCGGTTTCGGAGAGTCTCTACAGAGCTTTTTCGGTGTCGTGGTTTGAAAACGAGGCCTTTTTGGGACCCATATACAATTGATTACATGCACGTTCTTGGGTTTTGGTGTGTACATGAGTGTCGAGAACGAGTGAAATCTGGCAGCATGCGTCGCTGCGTTATGCTGTTTAAGTTGTGGCCTCAGCGTAGCTACTTGTGCCATCAAGCAAGCCTTAGGCACCCAAATTTGTCTTGATTGTGGGCTTGCCTTCATCGACTTCTTGGGCACCCAAATAGATTTTACTTTAGCAGAAGAATTTCTGGAAGACTTCTTATTAGCGTTGCGTTGTTGGTCACTAATAAGAGGCTTTGCCCCTGTAGTTGACGGTGGTGCAACTGGTCATTCGCCTTTCCGCACCCATACCTGGTCTATTTTCTGGGCTGTTCTGCTGCGCAGGTACTTTTGATCTCTGACATAGGTAGTACCCTGCTTCTTCTGCCTTTGATCCACCTTGGGTTGTTGCCTCCTTCTAGCCTTTGGAAAAGAAGGGAGTTCCGTTGCATTCCTGACTCCTTTTTTGCAAATATCATTCCTCTGCAACACATAGTTTTGGACAAGAACAGCATGGTCGTCTTCATGTGTACCCCTGGAAGGACCAGGAGTCTGTGCCTTTCCTAGTTCCTTGAGTGCTCCATTGTCTAATTCTACTGTAACTCGACTATGATTGACCCAAACCTGGAGAAGTCCATTTCTTAGGTTTAGATTGACTGCTTGGTCATAGATCCAATCCTGACCCAAGACGAGAGGTTCAGTGAGCTCCTCATCTTGACACACTAGTACTTTAACGGTCATTGCCTCCTCGTGAATGTAGAGGGGAAGTTCCACCTCACCCATGCAAGGGGTTTCCACGCCTCCCAATCCTATGAGGTATGCTTCCACAGGATGGACAGTTAACTGTAACTCTTGACAGTAAGACAACTTAACAGCGCTAGTGGCAGCACCTGAGTCAATCAAGGCTCTTACAGTCCTTGTACTCTTTCCTTGTCCTATGTCTATGGTTATGAAAGGACGTCTATCAATTATTCTATTCGAGCTTGTTCCTGCAACTTCACACATGGCTATGGGAAATCCTTGGTCCGCAGAGTCATTCGCTCCAGGCTGATCTCTACCTTGCCTTCGTAATTTCATCCTTCTGATGCGTTCTAAAGCCTCTGCTTGAGCTTCTTCTCTAATTCTCTTTTCTTCCTCTTTGCGTTTCTTAGCAGTGTTGAGTCGGCTAAGCATTTCCTCCGTGAGGGGTTCCTGATACAACTTGACTCTGCAACCGCTAATATAATTTGGGAGAACATCACCCTCTAATGTGGCCAATTGCACTGCTCCACTTGTGGAGATCCTATTGATGATCATAGGTCCGTAGCCTCTCTTTTCTAACTTCCTCGCGTGTTGTTTTAGTGTATAGACTAAGACTAGATCTCCTGCTTTCAAACCCTTATCCTTTACGTGGGCATCAAAGTATGCCTTCTGTCTCTTCTTGGCAGCATATATGCCTGCAGCAGCTCGCAGTCTTGTTTCTCCTAATCGTTCAAGGTCAAAAATTCTAGAGGATAGCTCATGACCTGTCCATTCGTGCTCTTGTGCTACTCTCAATGTAGGGATCAGGAAGTCCAAGGGTAGCACAGCGTTTTGGCCGAATACCATCTGAAAGGGGGTGGCTTGGAGTACCGTTTTGTAGGCAACTCGGTATGCCCAAACAGCATGGTGTAGCTGTTTGTCCCAGTCAGAGCGTTTAGTGTTCACTAATTTTGTCAGCACATTGCACAAAATCTTATTAGTGCTCTCAGCTTGACCATTAGCTTGAGGGTGATAAGGGGCAGACTTCTTGTGTATTACCAAGAATTCTCGGAGTAGATTTTCAATCACTTCGTTCAAGAAATGAGTGCCTCTATCACTTACAAGCTATATGGGTAGTCCATATCTCGTGAATACATTCTCAAACAAGAATTTGGCAGTTGTTTGAGCATCGTTCTTGGTTGTAGCTTTTACCTCTACCCACTTGGTGAGATAATCTGTTGCCACAATGATGTATTCCGCATGAGAGCCTTTCGCTGGGGGATTAATAGGGCCTACGAAGTCTATTCCCCACTTAGAGAATGCACGTCCACCCATCATAGGTTTCAGTGGCATCTCATCTTTGCGTATAGGATACTGAGTCCTTTGACAGATATCACACCGTTTCACATAGGTATGTGCATCCATGTGAAGTGTAGGCCACCAAAAGCCCGCAAATAGTATTGCCTTGATTACCCGATCTGGTCCAAAGTGTCCTCCTGCTACACCTTGGTGAGCAGTTTCTAAGATCTTAAGATACTCACTTTCATGGACACACAGTCTCAGGTAACCATCTTTACCGCGCTTATATAGATTATCACCTATGAGTGAATAATCCAGGGCTTCTTGTTCTAAACTCCTTTTCCTAGCTAGAGTCATGTCTGGGGGGAATGTGTTTGTCCGCAAGAATGATACTAGAGGTTCACTCCAATCTGGCACAATGGATACTTGATAGAGAGTGGCATGTTCCACAGGTGGTTTAGTGCAACAGATTGGGCATTCTTTGCACAACTTTTGGACATCCGCTTCCATAGTTGGCCAGTGCACTCCGAATCTCTTTAGAGTTTGCAACGTTCGTTGCTTCGAATGGTGTTGCTCTAACGCACCTACATGTGCTAATTGCAACCATTTAGCGTACTCATCCTCTTCTACGCAACAAGCCAAGATCCCTTGATCTGTGTGCTTGTACATGCTGCCTGCCATGATATGGTACTTTTGGGCTTTTACGATCTCTCTATTCCGTGTGTTCACCACTGGATGATTAGGCCCGTATGTCAATACTGGTACTATTGGCTTGGCCCACTGCGGCACCACTTCCAAATTAAACAAGTAAGCGTCAGGAAGGTCATCTGGCACTCCTTGTGGGGCTTCTCCCGATGTGAGCCTAGAGAGATGATCTGCTCTCAAATGAGTCCTTCCTTTTCTTACCACAACCTCGAAGTCGTATTCCATTAGCAAGAGAAACCATCTCACTAATCTTCCTGTATTGCATGGCTTGTTTACTAAGTACAACAATGCTTGATGGTCCGTAAAAAATTTAAACTTATTTGCAAGCAAATAGTGCCTAAATTTCTTGACTGCATATACCATGCCTAATCCTTCGCGCTCTGTTGTGGTGTAATTCCGTTCAGCCGCATTCAATTGTCTGCTGGCGTAGGCAATTGGAAGATCCATATTACCTTCACCAGTAGGTTGTGCAAGTACACAGCCAATAGCGTAATTGGATGCATCAACATGAACATGGAATGGCTTATTCCAATCTGGTGTGGTCAAGATTGGTGCTGAACATAATCTTCGTTTAAGTTCTTGGAAGGAATTCTCACATTCATCCGTCCACTCAAAGTTTGTCAATAGTCCGTACATGGGCTTTGCAATGACAGCATACATGTGTATAAATCGTCGATAATAACCGCAATGCCCCATGAAAGCTTGTACTTCCTTGACATTCTTTGGCTTAGGTAGCTCCGCTATGGCTCTCACTTTTTCTTCGTCAGTAGATATGCCATTCTTTGACACGATATGTCCTAGGATCTTGCCTTGCCTGACCATAAAAACACACTTTTCGGGGTTCAGGCAGACTTGATATTCTCTACATTTGTCAAAGATTTGTTTGAGTTCAGGAATGTGGGTTTGCCTAACATTGGAATGAGCACAGAGATCGTCAACATAGACTTCTAAACTCTTCCTCAGGAACTCCTTAAACACATGGCACATCAGCCTCTGGAAGGTGGCTGGTGCATTGGTAAGCCCAAATGGCATTACTCTAAAAGCAAAAATGCCCCATTCTGTGGCAAAGGCTGTCTTATGCTGATCCTCTGGAGCTATGGCTACTTGATTGTAACCCGAGAATCCATCAAGGAAACTGTACACTTCCTTGCCTGCCACTCTTTCTAAGAGATGTTCTGTGATGGGAAGCGGATAGTTATCTCGAATCGTGGCGGCATTAACCTTTTTCAAGTTAATGCACACACGCAGCTTGCCATTCTTCTTGGGCACCACTACGATGGGGGATACCCATTCGGTGTGCTCAATTTCGTAGATAAATCCAGCTTCAACCAATCTATCTATCTCTTCCTTGATCTTAGCAGCGTAATTATCGTTATATGTATATGGCTTTTGCTTAGAGGGTTTAGCATCTGAGGTCATGGGAATGGTGTGTGAGCATATATCCGGGTCAACCCCTTTTAAATCCTTGTAACTCCAAGCGAATACATCTCTGTATTCTCTTAGCAAGGCAATCAATTCGTGCTCTTCTTCTTCTGTCAGGTCATGGCCTATATACGTGCATCTCTCCTCTCCTTCTTCTAGGGCCACTACTATTTTCTTTGTGGTTTCTTTGTTATCATAGGCCTCTCCTGATTGTGCTTCTCGTTTAGGCATTCTTATCATGACTCTCCTGTCATCTATCTCGTACTTCTTAAAATTTTCTGGGACCTCAAACAAAGATTCCTCCTCTTCTGGTAAGGCTTCTCTCTTCTTTCGTTTCTTTCCTTCTTCCTTAGGGGTCATATGCGTTGCTAATCTTACATCATTTGTAACTTCTCCATGCTTCTGGGGTTGAAATTCTACTTCATGGAAGTACTCTTCATCTGATGCAAATGGTGGGTCCATAATGATTGACTCTAGATCGGAGTCACTTGCATCCTCAAATGCATCAGGGCTAGGTTCGCATTCTTCTAAAACTACCTCTCCCATGATTGGCTCTATGGAGAAGACTGAAATATCATAGCCATCCTCATCACAGTGAGGTGTCCATTGTTCTTCATTGATGGCTACGTCCATTGTTGCTAAAATTTCCGCCCAGCCATGGGGTTCAAACTCCTCATCTGGAAAGACTATAGGTGCATAGGCTGGGTCTTGAATGGGTCTATGAGTTTCGTTCGCACCTACCTCTCTGGCTTTCTCTCTCTTCTCTTCTTCTACTGCTACCTTGCACATCCATAAGTGAGTATCTTCATGCATCCATGAGGATCCAGATCCTATGGAATGCACCGATTCTTTGTCGTCTTTGGCTCTATGGATGGGATTCCATTGGATAGGAGGGACATCTCTGTGAGAATAATCTTTGAGATTGACTTTGGTCGTAACACCCAAGTGTTGCAAATACAAGGAGTTGGTTCCCCAATCCTGTACCACTTGCAATTGTCGCATAAATGGCCTTCCCAAAATCATCTCATAGGCATGATTTTTACTGAAGTCACAGATAGCAAAACTATGTTCAAACTCAACACCACAAGTGGTGAGAGTTATTCCTTCTAGCAATCCTAGGGGTCTCTCTATGTGGCCATTGGCCATCTGCAATTTCATTCTCGTCGGCCTGAGTGCTGGCTTGCCCCAACGCTTCCATAAGTAGGTGGTGGCAATTGCAACTCCTGCACCTGAGTCCAAAATTGCCTTCGTGGTGTAGTCCTGATAGGTGATGGGAAGGTAGGTGTTCCCTTCTTCACCTTCACACATATCTCCTATCTTATCCAAGGGAATTTCTGGCACTGTCCTATGGGATCCTACCCGGGAATGAGGTTTTGCAACTTCAGTTACTCGACTGGCTGCATATTTCCCCGCGTTTGGTCTATCCTCAGGCATTTCTTTCAAAGTGCGATTGCGCTGCACCTTGGTGTTCGTTACTACCTCCGTGTTCCTTGGTATGACTGAGTCGTCGTTCCTTACCATGACTGTGGGTGCTCTCATACACGTGGATTTTGCTTCCCATGGGCCTGTGAAGTGGGGTAACTCTTGTATGGAATTAGATTCAAAGTCCAATCTCTCGTGAGATTGAGTACTCTCATGTTCCCCGTAGATGGATGGGATGTCTTGTGGGAATTGGTCGTGTGCATCGTCCACAAGTTCAAAAGGAGGGGCGACCTCACTTTCGTTATCCCATTTGTCTTCTTGAATCTCTCGTAGGAAGTCTGGTGCAAACCGATTCATAGAAGAAGAAGTGTCTGGCTCCGTAGAATTAGGTACATATGCTACCTGGGAAGGAGGGCTTATCCTATCGTTGGCTCTTTCCTCGTTGTCATAGATAGCTGAAGCACAAGCTTCTTGGGGAGGATTACTTATGCTATTACTTTTCCGCACAGGCTCATACGCTCTCTGGGAAGGAATGTGGGTTACCTGTGGAGGCACATAAGCTTTCGAGAGAGGCACCTGTGACCTTTGGGGAGGAAGATAAGCTCCTTGAGGAGGCACATGAGCTTCCTGAAGAGGCTGGCTTATCCGTTCTCTTGCCCTTTCCTTTTTTTGAGGGATAGGCTCCTTTTCTGGCTGTGCAGTTAGCCTCTCTAATCTTTCTAAGGAGGGGAAGTTGTCTGGTTTAGTGGAATTGGCTGCATAAACTTCCGATGGGGAATGGCTCAGGTTTTTGCTTGCTTTTTCTTTCTCCTGATTTTTTTCTTCCTTGTCAGATCTGGCAATTATCCTCTCTAACTTTTCTAGGAATCCATCCAAGTGTAATTGCGTCTTGGCTGAGCCCGAGTAATTGAAAAGGCGACTCGCTTCAAACATAGTCTGAGCCAATGCGACCATTTTCGCGCATAGTTTGGTTCTTTCTATCTCTAGGTCAGCTCTAGGATAGCACTTGGCATGATCCGTGACGTTTGGCCCTTCTTGGATTCTGGCCTGATATGCTTTGAGCATCATGTCTAAGTCTTCAGGAGTGGGATCAGCTAACACTGATCCTACTCTAGGGGGTGGTGGGATTTGATGAGGCGGTGGGGAAGGTGGTGAGTCGGATGGAGATGGGAGTGGTGGAGGCGGGGTGATGTGAGAGGGAGTTTGAGCTGTGAGTTCAGTTATCCTCGCTTTGGTTTCTCTTATGCTTTCCTCAAGCTCACTCATCTTTTTGGCCCATTGTCGTTTCATTCTTTCTCGACTATCTTTCCATGCTCTAGTCCTTTTCTTTGTTACGCTCTCGGTTTCACTAGCCTCTAGGCCCTTTTCCTTGCTTGTCTCTTGGTTTTGCTGTAATGCCTGAGCTCTAGTGACTACCTGCACTGGTGCAGTGGAAGTGACGCTTCCTGAGGGATCTACAACCAAACCGATCACATTGATAGGAGTGATTTTTGGCATATTATTGGGGTTCTTAGGACAATCTCGTAAGAGATGTTCTTTTCCACAATCTTGGCAGAAACCTTGGATAGTCACTGACTGGGGTTGTGTAGGTGGAGGCAAGGGACAATCACGAATGAGATGATCTCCTTGGCATCTGTAGCACGGTCCTCTTGGGAATGGAGGTCTTACTTGCCTAGGTTGAGGCCTGGGGTTGGGGTTTGCATACATGACATTCGTGTAATCTGACTCCCAACTAGGTTCACTTGGTTCCTCACTATAGTAAGACTCACCATGTTCTGGAGACTGCATGTAGTAAGCATGGGGACTATCGACATGTGTAGAATCAAAGCTATGGTCACTTGGGTCACTTTCTGAGATCAATGGGGTTACTGGTACTATGGCCCTATTCAGGTTTTCTTCTGCAACAGCATACTTTACTGGAATCACGTTAGTGGGGTTTGGGGGCTATTGAGCTAGTACCGGTTGGGGTCTCTGTTGGGCCTGATATGGTTGCTGATAGGTTTGTTGGGGTCTAGCATATTGTGGTGGTGGAGGATACTGGTTCTGGTATCTGCCTTGTTGGTAGGGTTGAGGGTAGGGTTGTCTAACTGCCTGCTTGTTGTATGGGCAATCTTGCGCAGTGTGGTTTGTGTACTTCCGTTCTATGGTGCAGTACTGGCTACTAGGGTTAACTTGGGGTTGGGCCATAATGGGACACACATTTGCCATGTGGTCGCCACCGCAAGTATAGCATCTTTTCACAGGGGTAAACCTTGGGATTTGTTTGCTAGTTACACCTAATTTCTGAGCTACTTTTTCCGCGAGTTCCTCAATTGATGTAGATTGCGTGGAAGAGTGGCTAGATGCACTATCTGAATCTTTATAGATTTTGGAAAGCTCTAGCTCTTCCCCTAGGTTATCTTCGATGTCAATGCACATGCGTACACACTCTTCTATAGTCCTAGGGTCTTTCAGATACACATAAGATCTCAATTTCGTACTCAACAATCCATCAAGGAATAAGGCTACTTGTTTAGCAGATGTGGGTAACTCCGAAATAGGGCACCTTTCCAGATATTGTCTAAACCTTCTTCCGGCCAATCTGACAGTCTCTTGGGGGGTCTGTTTGAAGCTGTGGATCAGTGAGGAGGTATTGTGTCTTATGCCGCTCTTAGAGAACTCTACAATGAATGCCTCTAGGAGTTGGTCTATGCTCCTGAACTGACGCTCATCTAATGGCTGAAACCATGTAAGTGCCGTGTTCCTAAGGGTTAGACCGAAGGCATTGTACTGCGTGAACAGATCTTCCACTTGTTCAGCTCTCAAGACTTGCTTGAACTCTGCTACATGATCATAGGGATCTCCTGTGCCGTCAAAGTAATTCTTCATGGACTTAACTAGCTGGGTGGGTCTCAAAGTTCTTGCGTGCTCTCTAGGCCTCGGCAGAGGGAATCCATCTACATTTCTTTGGTTCCTGTGGGCTCTATGTATCTCAGGAGGTTCTACCCTATTCGTCTCCGTTCTCGATCTTTCTCTGCCTACAGGGTTGGCAAAACTTACTTCCGGTCTATCTCTACTTCTGTCTCTTTGCGTACCATGAGCTTGGGAAGTTCCAGCCCCAGGGTGACCATAGGATACATTTGATCTAGGTTGGGGGAAAATAAATTCGCCCTTCCAAGTGTAGGCATGTCTATCATTTTCTGTTACCCCAAAGATCCGTTCTGAAGCATGATCTAAGTAAGTCACTCTACCTGGGCTGTCCGGATCCTTAAACTCATAGATCATGATATTTCCTATGTCTGTTGGCTGATTAGACTTATACCTCCAAAAGGCTTCATCAGTTTCTCGATTGAGGAGCAACTCTATGCTCTTGTTGTCTTGGGGGACCCATTCAGGCGTGATAATCCTAGTGAGAACTGATTTACCTCGAGGGGTTCTAGGTTCCACTCCCATGTTTCCTTGTTCCAAGTCACCTAAGTCCGCTTCTGAAATTACATTTCCAAATTCATCTGTCCTATCAGGATGACTAGTGACCACATATATAGTTCCTTCTTTGTCCAGGTATGCACCATTTTCAAACTTGACCGCTGGGTGCTCTAGTCCTATGGATTGGTCAGGGTTTTTAATCTGGACCACGGATCTTCCTAGGCCGTCCTCATAGATGCTAGCACCTAATCGGTTGGTCCTAAGGTATTCCAGCTGTGTTTTGTAGGGGCCTTCTACCCTGTACAAATAAGGCATTCCTGAACTTCCCATAGGTCTGTCCATGCCTTGAGACATTTCTGACTCACTGGTCTCAGAGCTAGGGTAGTATGAGTGGTGGCTCAACTGCTGGGCCCAAGACCTTGCAGTATGATTGACACTAGCCTCTGAAGACCTAAGGCTTTGTCTTTCCCTTGCTAAATGTCGTCCTGATCTAAGGTTCATATGCCTAACTGATTAGCCCAAATTTTTTTCCCAGAGTACAACCTCGTTGCCGATCAATTGGTACCAGTCACTTGGTTCTTTTTAGTTAATTATTGTGTTTATGGTCTTGTCTGATATCACGTCGTCAGGAACACTTGAATGTTCTTCGTATTTTAGGTTGATCGTTCCACGTTAGATTCTTTTCCTTTAGGTTATCGACAGTACAGAGATTATGTTTTTAACTTGAACTTGAGTTTTTAGGTAGTCTTCAACTTGATAACTGCCTATCATCGCCCCGACTTACTCCTATCTCTACTCGTTCTTAGCTTGAGCTAGGAAATGACGGAGGGAGTTGAGAATAATCCAACCTTACTTGTTGATCCCTTGCTTTATGGTGCTCAAGAACCCGGTTCTCAAGCTTGCAAAGAAACCTTGCTTTGTACGCTCTCAGTTGCTCTCAATGGACCTATAAAAGTCCCATGGTTAGCTCGATGCTTAGATTCAAGGACACAACCCACAACTTTCATTCATGTAACATATACACATATTTGCATTGTGACTTTTTAGGAAAATAATTCTAAAGACCCCTGACTTTGAGCCCCCTGGGTATGGTCAACTTCAAAATACCCTCTCTGAAAATCAACGCATTATCTTTATAAAAAACAGTTGAGAGCGTGTAGTATATGCCACGAGCTTTCCAACAAGTCCAAGAGCTCAAAAATTGGATTTCGTATGAAAAAGTTAGGACTGTTCAGGGTTTAGGGAGTTAAATCAGGATTCAGTACAAGCTAACAGTCAAACAGGAATACTCGAGTAGCTTGTGGCACGGCCTAACGATGCAATACTACACCCTTGAGTTTGTCCCCCACTTTATCACAATTTAGACCAATCACTTTGCCTTAAAAATTTGACCTAAATTGCCCTTCTAACGCGTTCGCAAAGTCTGTCGGTCGCGATTGACAGGTCAGTCGCGATCGACGTGTCGATCGCGATTGACAGGTCCGTCGTGGCTGTCAGTCGCGATTGACTGGTCAGTCGCGATTGACACGTGGCCGAAAAGTCAATCAATCGTGGTCAAAGCATCGTTGACTCTGTCGGTCGCGATTGACGAGTCGATCGCGATTGACAGGTCGGTCGCGAGGGTCTGTCGATCGTGGTCAAACAGTCGTTGACCGTGTCGGTCGCGATTGACAGAGCCGTCGTGGTCTGTCGATCGTGGTCAAACAGTCGTTGACTGTGTCGGTCGCAATTGATGAGTCGATCGCGATTGATGGCTCGATCGCGATTGACACGTGTCACGCGTATGGTCAGTCGGTCGTGGTCAATCGGTCGTTGACTCTGTCGGTCGCGATTGACAGAGCCGTCGTGGGCTGTCGGTCGCGATTGACGTGTCGATCGCGATTGACAGGTCTGTCCGTCGTGGTTTGTCGATCGCGATTGACAGAGCGATCGCGATTGACAGAAATCTGTGGAATTTCAAAAAACTAAACACATTTTTGGGAAGCTCTAGGCTTGTAGGTCATGGATATGCACTTTGTTTAGCAATTAGAGCAATTTTTCTGTCGGTCGCGATTGACAGAGCTCGGCGACACACAGACAGTTACTCAGATTTCCGTACCTGCGTAGAGTGCTGGGGATGATGATGCGGCCTGTACCTGCAGAATGCTCACAAAACATGCAAAAAACAGCACATGCAAATTCGCTCTCTCGCTCTCTCTCACAAGTGAAATGAGGGAAATGAGGTGGAGATGGGGATATAGTCAAAAAAAACTGAAATTTTCGCGATGATGGAGATGGAGGTGGAAGATGGTGATGATGATGATGGTGATGAAGATGGTGAAGAAAGTAAAAGAAAATCGATGAGAGTGAAGAAAATACCTACAACTCCAACGCGTCAACTCTACGTCTTACCATCACACGCTCGTCCTCAAAGCTCGTTCCCCGGCAACGGCGCCAAAATTTGGTGTAGCTCAGTGATGAGTAGCACCTCCTTTAATGTCAATCCGGGAAGACGTGAGGATGGTATGAAGACCTCGAGCAAGTGGCGGCACAAGTGCGTGAGTGAGAAGCACACAAGCATGCACACACATACACACACACGCGCACACAAGGCAAGACAAAGAGTGAGAATCAATGGAGCTTTTTTAGATTACTTTCAAAATGCTCTTACAAGTTCGTTTCAATTACAATCTAACCTCAAAAATGAGCTCTCTAGCTCCTTTTATAGTTTTTGACTAGCTTTTGGCCCTGTCCAGACCTAGTGTCCGGCCTAGTTAAAAATTAGGTTCCAGGGCTTATTTGGGGGCTCAAACGAGATCTAAAAATTATGAAAATTGGTACGCAACTACTTCTAAGGCTCCTCAAGCTCAAGGACTCCTTGGCTTGCACAAAATGGAGCTACAAAAATGTGAAATGAGATTTACAATGATTATTAGTGATAAAAATCACTGTTGTTGTAGGGATTTCTTCTAGTGATCTGCCATACATATCTTCAAGCTCCCTACTTGCTCTTCTTCCCTGCATGTCCACCTCTCTGATTTGCATTAATGTCTTGAAAAAATATTGGCCTACTTGCCAGATCTTCTTTGACTGCCCTGTTTGCTCGTGCTGTCCCTTCGCTCTGACTCCCTTCTTTGACTTTCACGTCTTGTAGTTCCTGATGTACCAAGGCTACTGCCAACAGTGTTTATGTGTGTATGTGTATGCATGTATGTGTATGTGTGTGTATGCATATGTGTGTGTGTGTATATGTGTGTCTATGTGTGTATGCATGTGTATGTGTGTGGATGCATCATTATGTGTGTATGTGTCTGTGAGTGTATATGTGTGTGTATGTGTGTGAGCGTCTATGTGTGTGCGCGTCTTGTGTATGTGTGTCTATGTGTGTATTTGTGTGTATGTGTGTGTGTCTGCGTATGTGTGTGTGTGTCTATGCGTGTATATGTGTGTGTACATGTGTGTGTGTGTGAGTGTGTGTGTGCGCATACCTTGTGTATGTCTCGCTTCTCTCTCTCCCTCTCGTGTGCTGTATGTCTCTCTCTCTCTCTCTCTCTCGGTCTTTGTGTTCTTCCTCGCGTTCAAGGCCCGGCACAAATGTGCCGGGAGAATTGAATTTTTTTTCTACATTCCAGAGCATCGCATATGCGACGCTCTTCAGTTTGCCATCGTCGTTAAGTGCGTCGCTAACCTGTGACGCTACTAGCGACGCTTCTGGTCTAGCGTCGCTTATGCGACGAGGCTCGGCCAAAAAAAAAAATCCGAAAGTTTTACCGTCGCTTATGCGACGGTTTCGTCGCATAAGCGACGGTTTTCGTTTTTTTCCTGATTCGGGGGCGTCGCTACGCCCCCCTTTTTCTTGTAGTGTTAGTGTTCTCAATTTGAACTTAAGAAGTAGATCCTCAATGTATCTCCTTTGAGTCAAATACATTCCCTCATCTACGTATACGACTTCCAAACCTAAGAAGAATGTGAACTCACCTCTTGCATATGCCTTGTGTTTTTTTGTATGCCATTTAAGTCATCTCCTCTCACAATTATGTCATCTTCATACAGAAATAAATAAATGTATTGTGATCCTTCTTGATGAACAAGGAAGGGTCTACATTGCTTGACCTGAAACCTTGATCTTGAAGATAGGTTATCAATCTGAAATTCCAAGCTCTAGGAGCTTGTTTCAATCCATACAATGCCTTTTTGAATTTTCATATATAAGATGTATAATTAGGGTTTTCAAATCTTGAATGTTGTGACATGTATAGCTCTTCAATTATCTGACCATTGAGAAATGAATTCTTCACATCTAGTTCAAGTAGTTTCCAATCTCCTACAATAGCTACACTTAGCAATGTCTTGATTGTACTCATCTTAGCAACATGCAGGAAGGTCTCCTCATAGTCCATACCATGGGTTTTAGTACATACTTTGGCAATTAATATCACTTTGTACCTAAAAAATGATCCTTTTGAATTTCTTTTAAGCTTATAGACCCAAATCCAACCTATTACCTTGTGATTAGCTTGCATTGTAACCAACTACCAAGTGTCCATTTCCTTCAATGATTTTATCTTTGGTTGAAGATTCTTCTGAGATTGAATCTTTTTCCAAGTAAATTTAATGCTTTGTCACAAAATCTGAATCATATCCATACCTTTCAAGTTTCTTTCTCTCCGTTGTTGACTATCTAGGATTATGCTTGAAGCATTCTCCACATTCTTTCATCTTAGACTTTCTACTTGAATTTTAGTGCTTGTAATCATTTTCTCCTTTCATCTTGTTCATCATCTGTATCACTTTTAGGATCTTGGACCTATATTTCTTGTTTGCTACCTAATGGATGGAAATCAAAATCAAGATCATATGGTAGAGTTACCTTTTGTTTTCCTTCATCATACCAAGACTTGTATTGTTCAAACACAACATACCTACTTGTGGTGAATTGCTTGTTTGAAGGATTATAAAACATGTAGCCCATTTGCTTTGAATTTTAACCAATGAATAATGCCTTGGTTGCCTTTCATCAGTTTTACCTATGATTTTTGAAGGTACATGTCAAAAAGCCAAACGACCAAATACCTTGAAATGTCCTAGAATTGGTTTTCTACCATTCCATGCTTCATAAGAGGTCACACCTTGAAGAGACTTGGAGGCAGTCTGTTCACAAGATATACAACTCTTGAAATAGCCTCTCACAAAAATAATATGGAAACTTGTTCTCTTCACGCATTGTTCTAGGTGATCGAATTACAGTCTTGTTTCATCTCTATGCATTTCCATTCAATTGCAAACATCAAAATCTTTGGAGAAGTAGTTTCCCCCTCCATCACATATAAGTTTCTTCAATGATCTACCAGTATGACTCTCTACATGTGCTAGCTGCTTCTTGAAGCATTCAAACATCTCATTCTTATTCTTGATGAAGTAAAGAATGGTCCATCTACTATGATCATCACCAAATTCAACATAATACCTTGATCTTGCTAATGAAGGGTCTTGATTTGGTCCCAACACATGTGTGCGTTCTGAGTAAAAAAGGTTGTTGTGGATGTCACCTTTGTGGCTGAGTGGTTGTCTTTGTGCCTTTCCCAATCTCACTTGCATGAGATTTGTTGATTATGTGTTTTTTTATATGTTTGGTAGCCTTAGAACACTTTGATCCCTGCATATATCCTTCAAGGTTTTTTTCATTCATCTGAGCAAGTCTCTTATGCCACACTTCAAGCTCACTTAGGGTTTGAGACCCAAAGTTGAATAGAGTTATGTTCCTGGTTTCTCCTACTTCAAAAGTAAAGAGCCTACCATGCTTCTTGCCTCAAGATAGCTTCATGAAGCCTTGGCATGGATCTTTGAAAAAAGCTCCATGTTGCGTGAACCTAATTTGCAAGCCTTTTTCAACTATTTGCCCTACACTCATTAGGTCATGGTGATAGTTGTACATGGAGGACCTTACTTAGAATGTTTGTCCTACCATTGGAAGCATTGACATTACCAATCTTCTCCACATTGTTCTTAGTTTCATCCCATGTTTGTACTTCATGCCTATACTTTGGACTTTCCAAGTGAAGTAGAGGATCCATATTGTCTATAATATGGTTTGAACATCTTGAATCTATGTAGAAAAAATGATTATCTTCTTAAACTTCTTTGTGTCTCAAATTCCTAAGAAGCAATGAGTCTTTATATGGTTGATCTTTATAATAATTGCTGAAGTTGCTTCTATTGTAACTTCAATTGTTTTTGTTGAAGTTGTGTTCATCTCTGCCTCTTGTGTTGCCAAACCAACCTTTGCCACCTCATCTTTGAGTCCTTCCATTGAGCCACCAGTTTTGAGTGGTGTGGTTTGTCTTCCCATTGATGGTAGAATGTTGAACATCATTAGGGAAAAAAATTAACCTTGCATGGGCCTTTCAGATTAAGGAGTGATTAGGAATGGAACAATGAGAGGAGGGTTGTCAAATAGTCTAGTCCCTTAATCACATAGGCTAGGCATTGGCTTCCATTGTTTTTGTGTGGTCAAACACGAGAAAACCAGGTAGAACTAGTGGGTTTTCTTGGAGGAATGGTTTTAAAACTCTAGAATTTCATTTAGAACCCTTCAATTTACTTAAAGATCCATAGGCTTAGATGAAAGAACAAAATTCAACGAAACTTAGATCCTTGACCATTGGATTGGATTCAAATCATGTGGTTTAGATCATAGTAATGATGAGATTGAGCACTAAACATTATACACAGTTCGATGAGGAGTTTGATGGAATGGCTTTGTTTGAATTCCCATGGGAAATGCGTCTTTATTTTCTATCCATTGTATCTTATGATAATGTAATGGTTGAGGATCATCTCCTTAAAGTAAATGGCACCTTTGTGCATGCACCCTTGGATAGGATCGACATCCAATGAAGCCAATTGATTGTGCAATTCCACTCAGCCCCAAATGCACAATATGGTTTGATTTGCATAAATCCTTGATATCCCACTTACCAACGAAAATGAGAATGCTAGAGACACCCTTCTTAAAGTTAAAATCATAGGTCTCGATGAACTTACTAATATATCCATCCAAACATTTGAAGAATATCTTTAACAAGGAATTGTGAATGGCTAAGAGGGGATATTTTAGCTTTAGTGCTCTATTGAGATGCATTAATGGAATAATAAGGATCATGTAGAAGAAGCAAAGCAAAAAAAGAACAAAAAAATGTGTATCCCCTCACCATGCTCGTGATTGTTCACAAGGCCTTCACAAACTACATCATGGGCCATTTGTGATTGTGAATTTATGAAGGCGTGAAAGAATTGATGAGAGGTAGGTTGTTTTTTGAAGGTATTGTGGATATTTAGGAAGGACTATAATATGCAAACAAGTCATCTTAAAACCTTTTCATCTTCAACAACAATTTTGACAAGACATATGATAGACTAGAATGAGGTCTTGTTCTTGAGTCCCTCAAGGACTTGGGTTTCTAACCTAAAGTCATCAAGATGGTCTCCATTGTTCTTCGAAATGTTGTGGATTAGATCAATATGAATGGAAAGTTCTCCTCAACTATTATTCTCAAGGAATGTGCCAAGCAAGGTTTCTTGCTAGCCTAGATGTTGTTTTTATTATTTTTTATAGGATTAGTTCTTTAGGAGGAAACCAAGCACAATCAAGCTAAATTCATAGCCTCAATCTCCCTCAAGGCCAAGATGCAATGACTCTTAGGCCCTTTGTAGATGACACCAATGTGTTGCTAAAAAAATGTAAATATGGCTACCTCTCCTGATAATGCCTGAAGATCTATTGCTCTTCTTGTGAATCTAGAACTAACCATTGAAAAATGTATGTTAGAATTTTTTTTAGCCTCCATCATAGTTTCTTAGGTATCAAGGGTGTAAGGAGTTGACCATCAATCATTTCTTTGAGAGACTAGGCACCCAATGGGATTTGGGGTACCTATAATTTAGCACTAGAAATGGGTTATTTCCAAAGTGCAAAGTACACTCCAATAATGGAAAGGAAATTAATGTGGTAGAGAAATAACTAGTGATAAGGAAGATCCTCATATCCTCTATCATCTATCTTTGGATTTCTAGAAACCAAATAAGAATGAATTACTGAATATTTATAGACAGTACAAAAACTTCCTTTGGATGCGGGATCCCAAGAGGATGAGGGTGGCTAAGATTAAATGGGAGATATGTACTAGCCCTAAGGAAATGGTCCATCTAGGAATCTTGGATGTGGATGCTATGGCCAATAAGTGTGTTGGTCAATGGATGATCAAAGCATCAGATAATGATAATGAGTCATGGGTGAAGCTTATCTTTAGGAATTACAAAATCATATCCCTCTTTGATATCCCTAGATGAAAATACCTCAATTGGTTCACACTTCTGCTCTCTCTATTTCTTGTGATCCCCAATGGATCAAATCTATTCTAATCTTTGTGGAAATCCTATAACAAGATGAAGCCCTTCAGCTCCATTAGCAAAGACTAGATGACATCGAACATAATGACTCCACGTGGTTTCGGATTACTAGCATTAGGAGTTTAGAAGTCAAATACTCACAGAGCAAAGAAGGTTTGATCGAATGATTTTTTCTAGTGGAAGCACCTTTGGAACCACGAAAAAAGATATTAAATCAAATTGGAGGACATTGACCATAGCCATAAGGTGGATTCTAAAGACTCATGCCTCTTACGGCATAGAATCATTGCTTGAGGAGTTTGAGAGGTTTGGTTTCCGATTCACTAGGAACCATCCTTTTCGAATTGTCTAAAGTGGAGTAGTCGTAGAAAGATGAAGGATATTTTGAGATTTGCAAGAAACCTAGATTCATAAATCTCTACACAAGAAGTGGTGCACAAAGTTACCTTGGATCATGTGGGCTTTCAAGCTCAAGTCAAGGATTTGTAACACCCACTAATAAAAAAAAAGAAAGTGTCTCTTATATGAAAAATTCTTCATCGAGAGATCCATTCCAATGTCAAAGTGAGCAGAATCTGTGTTGCACGTCCACGGTGCAAACTATGTTCTCATGAAAATGAAGAGGCAGCCCTCCTTTTCTTTTCTTGTCCCACACGAAACATGATCTGGAAAGATATGAGCAAGGCCTTATTGTTGTATGATGGAATTAGCTAGAAGCAAGCACTACTTGGAGAAGCTATCGAGTGCTTAGAAGCTCATTGGAATGCCATTAGAACTAAAGCAGTGCAAAAAATATGGAGAGAAAGATGTGTGTTCAAATTTGACAAACCCCTTGAGGATGGTGTTTTGAAGGAGTCCCTAGACTCTCTTGCTAAAAGGATTTTGAATTTTAAGAGCTCTCCCTTTTCAAACATCACAGGGTATTCCATCCAAAAAACAATAAGCTAACCTCTCTATTCCATCAAGAGGACAATAAGCTAACCTCTTTCCTTTTTATTAATTTAAATCGCTTAAAAAAAGTTCACAAATAGGAGTAGAAAGGCAAAAGAAGGTAAAAAGTAGCATTTGCATGTTACACGATCTCTGACCCATAGCTGAAACATGTGATCAGAGAGAGAGAGAGGGCGAGAGAATTGTAATGTAAACCTTGGGATTCAAGACAGATGTAAACACATAATTGTGATGGATTGAAAATATGATGCTTCTATCATATGAGACCCTACGTCCTCTTTAATTTCCACTTCACATCATTTTTCCATGACGTAGCCAAGCGGAAAACATGGTTATCATTTTGCGCCTCCTACGTATGAAAGATCTTACCTGTTCAAGGTCAAATTCATGTGTACCTAAAGTCTTTTACATCATAAAGACTCCCATGTGCATGCCGAAGTTGTTTCAAGTCAGGTCTCATTATAATGCAACACGGATTGCACGCATTGTTTGCACGTTTATTGAATTGGGCTGTATACATGGCATCTTCTCTTTCGAAGCATTAGTGTTTTTTTTTTCCAAAGAGGAAGTTCGGTTGAAGCTTAATCTTTTTTTTGCTTGCATTGATGGAAAGTATAAATCTACAAGTGAACGGGCATATTATTCGTGGGAATAATGATTACCAAAAAGCAAAGGTTAAGATTACCAAAAAACAATATAATGATGATAGCTTGAAAGGGATAAGGGAACTGGATTTAAATTGGGACTTACTCTTATATCTTACAAAGCAATTATATCTTACAAAGCAAGAGTTAAGATTACCAAAAAGCAATACAACGATGATAGCTCGAAGGGATAAGGGAAGTGGGTATAAACTTGCCTATGGTCCATACATATCAACAGCGGCTAGGAAAAGTTGAATCCCTCCCCCTCAAAAAATAAGGGCTCAAACCAATTCAGCAAAGACATGATATGTTGTCACATGATGTGCAGAAAAAAGACATGATATGTTGTCACATGATGTGCAGAAACATTTGATGAAAGACGTGAAACTCAATTCTTTGATGGATAGATAATAAAGAGTGAAGACATTTGAACGGATTCTTTTCTTTTAAAAAAATAGTAATATAGTAATAACAATAAAGAGAAAGTTCAGCCGAAGTCTATTCTCCCTTGCATATAATATCCATGTTGTCTATTCGCATACAATAAGTTGAAGATGTATTCGACACGTGAATAGGAAGAGTAGAAGCGACGACGTTTACGACGTACAAAACTCTATAACACAATCGCTGTACGGCGGAGCTCATACTAACACTACTCATAATATCAGGTGCGCAATAGTATCAGGCATCAACGACAAAATAGGAGAAGGGAAAAAGTTGAAAGGTACACCCCACAATTGCTTGTATATCTTTTACATGGTCTCTAAATGGTGTCTATCCAATACGGTCTCTGAATGAGTGTACACTTAATAAATACATATGCACATCCATACACACATAAAACTATATATATATATATATATATATATATATATATATATATATATATATATATATATATATATATATATTGTATATAAACATATAATCATGCATACTTACATATATCAAAGCATGCATGCACATTGTAAAACAAACATTATAACATATAAAGGTGATATCGACATTAGCTATAATGATGACAATCTACAACATCGGTATGATCATTGGAAGATGCTTTGAAAAATGTTAAAACTTGAACGTTAGAATGGTCGTTCGAATATGTGTTGGTATAATCATTGGTATTATCATCGGTATAGGCACCGATATTGCACATGAAAATAACCCATGATTATTTCGATGATTATATCGATGTTTATATCCACGCATATTCTGACATCACGTTTAATAAACAGATGAAGACCAACTCTGTTGTTTTTTGTTATAGTCGATGCGGCAAAGACTCAAACCTTGTCAAGCCTACAGAAATCACTGCACCACCAAAGAGAGCTAAGCTAGAGTGATATTAGAACACCTCTGTAATCAGCAGTAGCTAAGCAAGGTTTCTGTCGCTCAAACATATAAGACTGTGTTTCAAATTCACTGAAAATTCCACTAGAACTTCACCGGACTGTCACCGTAATTGTACTGGAATCTTTCGGGAATCAATTGCGATTCTATTTGTAATTACTTCAAGTGAATATACAAGAAGTAAGGAAGTGATGCGTGAACCTCCTTTACCGAATGAACACTTTCTGAAGTTTAAAGAAAAACTTCACGAGTTCAGAATGCCTCTTTCCGGTCAGACTTTGTATTGTGTGTACATATCCATTTCATCGAAATCTTTAATGAACTGATAGTAGAGAAGTCTAGCTACAAAATCAGCTACCTCTCATACAAAACTTTAATTTACTTTGCGAAATATACTTCGTTGTTCTACCGAAAAACACGTTTACTTGAGAAAACTGCAACTGTTAACTAACTTTATACCGTAACAAGAAAATATTCAGATTTCTTCACATACAAAGAATGCACGCAAGCTTCCACATGAACATGTGTTTTCTATTAGAGAAGATGTGTACAAACTAGCTTGGCCTCTTCCTGCTCAAGCTATGGAAACTCTCCTATACTGAGTAGTTTCCCCTTTACCATCTCTCTCAGATGAATACCTGACATTTTAGGTTTCTGTTATTCATCTTTACATACGCGATCTCAAGCATCTTCTAAACCTATTCTTGATCTCTATATGCGCTCTATTCGCATTACGCGCTCTTCTCACGCACGCTCTTGCTCTCTCTTGCTCACGCTGTACCCTATTTCTTTCCTGTTCTGGTCTCTCTTTATATACAGTTTTGATCCGGTGTAACAAACTCTGATTCTGGAAGATTCTGTGCTGTACATTACGGTCGTGAATTTGTCCCTTCACTAGGGCTTTGATTTTCTGAATACTTGATTCCACTTCTCTTTATCTTTCTTTGTCTTTATGTCTGTCTGTATGTCAAATTCGTGAGTGATTCTTCAACAGCTCCCCCTCAATCACTAATTTGACTCTTCCTGTCTTTCATATATTTTTCTTTCTTTTATACCTGCCATTTCTTTGAATCTGCTTGTCTTTGTTCCATCCAAACTTTTTGTCAAAATATCTGCAATCTGATCTTTTGTCGGAGTGTATACCATTTCTACCTCCTTCTCCATTACCTTTTCTCTTAGGAAATGATACTGAATTTCTATGTGCTTTGTTCTTGCATGAAATACTAGATTTGCTACAAGATACAACGAGCTCATATTATCTCCATGTATAATAGGAATACCTTGATCAATACCAATGCTTTTGAACAAGGTCTGCATCCATGTCACTTCTTTGGCTGCTTCTAGAAGTCCTTTATATTCGGCTTCTCTTGGCGATAAAGCCACTATGTGTTGTTTCTTCGAACACGAGCTCACTAGCTTATCTCCTAGGTATATCATATACCCATGTGTTGATCTTCTGTCATCTTGACTTCCTACCCAGTCTGAGTCACTGAACGCTCTCAACTTTATATCTGACGTAAAGGGATAATATAATCCTTCCTTTATAGTTCTTTTGATATATCTAAGAACTCTTTGTCCTGCAACCCAATGTTGATCCTTCAGACAATGCATGAACTGTGAGAGAACTCCCACTGCATAACTAAGATCCGATCGTGTTAGTGTAGCATAAATTAGACTTCCCACTAACGATTGATACTTTCTCATATCTTCAAACCCTGTACCACTATATTTGCTGAGTTTATGATTTACTTCAAGCGGTGTTGAAGCTTCTTTGCAATTCTCCATATTAAACTTCTTCAATAAGTTTAGGAGATACATTTCTTGCGAAACATATACACCATGATATGTGTATGTGATTTCCATTCCAAGAAAGTATGATAACTTTCCTAGATCACTGATCTTAAACTCCTTTTCAAGCAATCTCTTTACTTCTTCAATTCCTTCATCTGATGTACCTGTGATTATAATGTCATCTACATAAATACAAATGTAAATCATACCTTCTTTTGTTCTTTTGATGAGTAGACTTGCATCTGCCTTCGAACTTTGGTATCCAAGTTCATTGAGATATTTCACAAGTCTGTAATTCCAAGCTCTTGGAGCTTGCTTCAGTCCATAAAGTGCTTTCCTTAATCTGCAAACAAAATTTGGGTATCTGGAACTTACAAACCCTTCAAGTTGTTCCATATAGACTTCATCTGATATATATCCATTCTGTAATGCATTCTTTATATCTAGCTGACTTAGCTTCCATCCTTTTGATGCTGCTATAGCAATCACTGTCCTTATGGTTGACATCCTTGCCAACTGGACTAAACATCTCATCATAATCTATGCCATGTGTCTGAGCAGAGCCCTTGATAACCAGTCTAGCTTTGTGTCTAGCTATCCTTCCATCTATAAGTTTCTTAACTTTGAAAACCCATTTATTTCCAATTACTTTCTTACCATTTGGTTTAGGAACAAGCTCCCATGTCTTGTTCTCTTCCAGTGCGCTGAACTCTTCTTCCATCGATTCTTCCCAATGCTTCTTGCCTTTAGCTTCATCATAGTTCTGAGGTTCTTCATCATCTTTGACCATATATGCATAATTTTTCTGAGTTATGTAAGTGTCATAAGAATACCTTTTTGGTTGTCTTCTAGTCCTCCTTGACCTTCTTGGTTCACACTCTTCATAAGTGTCTGAATACACTTCTTCATCAAATATAAGAATTTCTTCATTCCTTCGTGTTAATCCGTTTCTGGACGTACTTGCTTGCATATAGTCTTCATCTCTATTCACCTGCACAATTGATTTCCCTTTCTCTTTTCTTCTTTCCTCTTCTTCAAATTCTTCCGTTGTATGACTTTGATCTGCATACCAACTTTTCTGTTCATCAAATGTAACATCTCTGGAAACAGTAAACTGTTTTGTTAGAGGACTCCATAACCTGTAACCCATCTGCTTTTCATCATATCCGACGAACACATATTTTTCTACCTTTGGTTCAATCTTATATCTGAGTTGTGATGGTACATAAGCATAAGCTACTCATCCAAACACTTTACAATGATCAAGTCTTGGTTTCTTTCCCCACCAAGCTTCATAAGGGGTCATTCCATCTAAAACGGTACACGGTAATCTGTTTACTAAGTATGTGGCTGTATTTACAACTTCAGCCCAAAGATAATTTGGACAATCCTTTTCTTTTAGCATAGCTCGTGCAAACTCAACCAGAGTTCGGTTTCTTCTTTCTGCTACACCATTTTGTTGTGTGTATACCTGCAGGTTATTTCTCTCTTAATACCTGCATTCCAAAGATAATCATTGAATTCTCGCGAGAAGTATTCTCTCCCTCCATCAGACCTCAGTCTCTTAAGCTTTCGACCTGTAAGTCTTTCAGCATATGCATGAAAATGCCTGAAAGCTCCAAACACTTCTGATTTCTCTTTCAAAACATAAAGATTAATCCATCTTGTAGCAGCATCAATGAATAAAACATAATACCTCGATCCGCTGATTGATCCTTCTTTTGTTGGACCCCATACATCTGTATGAATGAGTTCAAGTACTCCATCATGTTTGAATCCTTTTTTTTGGAAAGGTAACCTGTGGGCTTTTCCCATCTGACATGCTTCGCACTTATGAATCATATGTTGGTTCTGTACATTCGGTAATCCCAGTACTGACTGATTTGAAATCATAACTTTAATTCCTTTTTCATTAAAATGACCTAATCTCTTATGCGAGAGATCAAGTTCTGTGATCACCTTTTCACCATGTGTGAGCAACGCTTGACCAATGTTCCCTTGTACTCTTAAAGTAAAGAGTCTACCTTCCTTCTTACCAGAGACGATCTGATGATATCCATTCTCGGGATCTTCTACAAATACTCCTTCATTTGTAAATCTAACCTGAAAGCCTTTCTCAACTATCTGTCCCACACTAATCAAATTCTTAGGTATTGTCAGAACATACAAAACATTGGTTAGCAAATCGGCTCCACTCTTACATTTCGCTTTTGCAATTGAATGTATACTATGTCTCGTATTGTCACCTATTTGAACAGTATGACTGGAACTACCTTTTTCCAATTTTGACATCAATTCTGTGTTTCCTGACAAATGATTAGAACATCGAGAATCAATGTAAAATGCCTTTAGATCTTTGTTGTCTGATGTGCCGATTGAGTTCATCATCAATGATGTATGACTTTCATTCTGTGTGTCATTTGCATAGGTGTTGTAGATGGTGTTGTAGGATTGATTTTGTCCCCAACTTCTTGCTCCACCTCTACCATAGCCTCCTCTTTGATTCTGTCTACCTCTTTGAAAATTACTCTAATATCTTCCGCTTCTGCCTCTGCTATTACTGTTCTGATTTTGATTTGATCCTTGTTGATTGTGCCAACAATCATGAGCCAGATGATTATTTAGTCCACAGATCCAGCAAGCCTTCTTGTTGTTATTCTGATTACCTCTTCCTCTTCCAAAACCTCTTGCTCTTCCTCTGCCGGTGCCTTTACCTCTTGCATAATAGGCCTGAGAACTCGACTCTTCTTCGTCTTTTGACTTGCCTTTATCTCCTTTCTTCTTGTTCTTCATGTACATTGCAAAACTTTGTCCTTTATCTCCATCTCCTTTCAGGTCTTGCTCATATGTGAGCATCAAACCAAGCAACTGATTTAAATCTGGTACAAAATGATTTAAAGAAAGTTCAGTTGACAGTACAAAGAGTTTCCACCTTTCATCTCCTCTCAAACCTGTGAGCACTTGCGCTATCAGTCTGTGATCTTCAACATCTTCATTTATGGATCCAAGACTATGTGCTAGATCTTTCGTCTTAGTAACATAGTCACTAATGCTTTGATTCGACTTCTTTTTGAACGTTGTGAATTGGGACCATAAGCTAGCCTTCTTAGCTTTCGTAGTATTTTGGAAATGATCTTCCAACGCACTCCATATGTCCTCCGCTTTCTCGAGACCTCTAATGTGCTGTAGTAGATGGTCTGTAACGGTATTATAAATGTAAGCTCTTGCCGTTGCATCTTTCTTCTGCCACAACTTCAAGGCTTCTAATTCTTCTTTTTCCGGTTGACTATCATCTTCGAAAGTCGGCTTCTTTTCTTCTTCGGTCACATACATCATTAAGTCCTTACTCATAAGTAAGGCTTCCATGCGCATTACCCATGCGGGATAATTATCTTTGTCCAATTTGTCAATAGAAACATGATCTCCCATAATCTTCTTGTTTCTATTACTTCCGGTGAGTGTGACGTTAAAAGGTTTTACCTTTGTAAATCTTTACCTTGAAAATGACTTCGGAACACTTCTTGATGCCGTTTGCTATCGATCTCTTCAGCTTCACGTTTCTTTATGAAAGTTTTTCGAATTCTCTTGTATCTTTGCTTCCGGTTGCCTTTTGAGAATCTTTCTACTCTTCAGAATCTTTCTCGCTCTGAAACCAATTCTTGGATCTCACTGCTCTGCGATACCACTTTTGGTATGATGGCTCTGATACCACTTGTTATGGTCGACGCGGCAAAGACTCGAACCTTGTCAAGCCTGTGAAAATCGCTGCACCACCAAAGAGAGCTAAGCTAGAGTGATATTAGAACACCTCTATAATCAACAGTAGCTTAGCAAGGTTTCTATTGCTCAAACATATAATACTGTGTTTCAAATTCATTGAAACTTCCACTAGAACTTCATCGGACTGTCACCAGACTGTCACCGTAATTATACAGGAATCTTGTCGGAATCAACTACAATTCTATTTGTAATTACTTCAAGTGAATATACAAGAAGTAAGGAAGTGATGCATGAACCTCCTTTACTGAATGAACACTTTCTGAAGTTTAAAGAAAAACTTCACCAGTTCAGAATGCCTCTTTCCAGTCAGACTTTGTACTCTGTGTACATATCCATTTCACGAAAATCTTTGATGAACTGATAGTAGAGAAGTCTAGCTACAAGATCAGCTACCTCTCATACAAAACTTTAATTTACTTTGCGAAATATACTTTGTTGTTCTACCGAAAAACATGTTTACTTGAGAAAACTGCAACTGTTAACTAACTTTATACCGTAACAAGAAAATATTCAGATTTCTTCACATACGAAGAATGCATGCAAGCTTCCACATGAACATGTGTTTTCTATTAGAGAGGATGTGTACAAACTAGCTTGGCCTCTTCTGCTCAAGCTATGAAAACTCTCCTATACTGAGTAGTTTCTCCTTACCATCTCTCTCAGATGAATACCTGACATTTCAGGTTTCTGTTATTCATCTTTACATA
The DNA here is from genome assembly GCA_020310875.1 of Ceratopteris richardii. Classification (NCBI taxonomy): domain Eukaryota; kingdom Viridiplantae; phylum Streptophyta; class Polypodiopsida; order Polypodiales; family Pteridaceae; genus Ceratopteris; species Ceratopteris richardii. Next base: position 36,671,753 of record CM035415.1, read on the forward strand.
CGCGATCTCTGGTGTCTTCTAAACCTATTCTTGATCTCTATATGCGCTCTATTCGCATTACGTGCTCTTCTCACGCATGCTCTAGCTCTCTCTTGCTCGCGCTCTACCCTATTTCTTTCCTGTTCTGGTCTCTCTTTATATACAATTTTGATCCGGTGTAACAAACTCTAACAAACTCTGATTCTGGAAGATTCTGCACTGTACATTATGGTCGTGAATTTGTCCCTTCACTAGGGCTTTGATTTTTTGAATACTTGATTCTGCTTCTCTTTATCTTTCTTTGTCTTTATGTCTGTCTGTATGTCAAATTCGTGAGTGATTCTTCAACAGTTTTTAACCTGATCATGAAAGCCGACTCCATCTCACTTGTTTTTCATTTGAATATGTGCATACTTCCCCTCCATCTAACCTGCACTTTTCCCTCCTCCTTTGCTTCTTGGTGAGGGATGCACTCCCTCATCCTCTCTCTCTCTCTCTCTCCCCTTATTCCTTATTGTTTTAGGGTTTCCTAATTCGATTTCATTTTGCTTTTCAAGAGCTTTTCGGTGGTAGTTTTTTCTTTAATGAGAGACGATGTAGATTTTGTGTGCATGGAAAGTTTTTCAAAGTTACACAGATGTGACTGATCTACATCCCATGGATGTACTATTTTAGTCTTTATTTGAGAGAAAAAAAGAGAGAGAATGATGGAGAGAGACAAAGAGAGAGAGAGAGAGAGATACACATAGATACATATATACACACATAGACACACATACACACATTCACACATACACATACATATATAGACATAGATACACATATACACACAAAAACACACATACACATACACACATAGACACACATAAACATACACATACATATCCATACACATAGACACACATAGACATACATACACATATACTATACATATACACACACACATACACATATACACTCACATGCATACAAAACACATGTCTACACATGCATATGCATACATACATATATATATGCATACACACATATACAAACGTATACACATATACATACACACCCATACACACATAGACATACACATACACATGCATCCACACACATACATTCACATACATATATACATACACATAAACACACACATGCACATACACACATGTACACATACATACACATAGGCACATACACATACACACATGTACATGCACACACATAGACACACACATATACACATACACACACATAAACATACACACATACACATATACATACACATACATATAGCCACATGCATACATACAAACACATGCATACACAAGTATATGCATACATACATACACACATACATGCACATATACGCACACACACACAGAGTCACATACATACATATATACACATGCATACATGCACATACACATACACAAATATAATATACATACCCACATGTACACATATATACACACATAAAGTCACATACACACATAACCACATACACATATACACATATGTACACATATACATAAAGTCACATGCATACATATACACACATGCATACATATACACACATACATACATATACACACATGCATACACATGCATATGCATGCATACACACACATACACATATGCATACACACACATACACAATATACATACACATTCATAGAAACACATACACAATATACACACACATACACACTATACATACACATACACACACATAGGGTTTAGGGTTTATAGTTTTGGGCTTAGGGTTTGGGGTATTAGGGTTTAGGGTTTTAGGATTTAGGGTTTAGGGGTTTAGGATTTATGGTTTAGGTTTTAGAGCATGGAGAAAGAGGGAAGAGAGAGAGAGAAAGCGAAAGAGAGAGATAGAAAGAGAAAGAAATAGAGAGAGAGAGACACACACACATATGCACATACAGACACATGTACATACACGCACATAAACATACACACATCCATACATAAGTATATGTGTACATGCATACACACATATACACATACACACACATATACACATACACGCACATATACATAAACACACATACACATATACACACACATAAAGTCACATACACACATGCATACACACATACACGCAAGCATACACACACATCCACAAACATACACACATACACGCAAGCATACACACACATCCACAAACATACACACATACACATATACATATAGCCACATCGATACATACACACAGATGTATACCCATGCATATGCATGCATACATAGACACATGCATACACACACATACACATACATAGACATACATATGCACATACACATATACACACACATACACATGCATACATGCACATGTCAAATACACACTAGACATACACATACACACGCATACACACACATAGAAACTATACATACACATACACACTATACATACGCACATAGGGTTTAGGATTGAGTTTTTAGGGTAGGGTTTAGGGTTAAGGCTTTTAGGGTTTAGGTTTTAGGGTCTAGCATTTAGGGATTAATGTATAGAGAAAAAGGGATGAGACAGAGAAAGAGAGAGAGAGAGAGACAAAGAAAGCAAGAGAGAGAGAGAGAGATAGAGAGAGAGAATGAAAGAGAGAGAGAGAGAGAGGGATATAAAAAGGAAAAGGATGAAGGGTACACCGCACAATACCCTTTATATTTGTTACATGGTCTCTAAACGGTGTTTATCCCATATGGTCTCTCAATGAGTATACACTTAATACATACATATGCACATGAAAACACACATAAAACTATGCATATATATCTAGGATGTAAACATATGTTCCTACATACCTGTATACACATATGCATCCATGCACATTGCAAAAAAAACACTACATCATATGAGGGTCATACTAAGGCTAGGCATAATGGAGGTCATCTGTAATGTCGGTATGATTGTTGGAAGATAATTGGAAAAGCGTTAAAAACCAGATCGTGGAATGGTCATTGGAATATGCTCTGGTATAATGGTAGACATTCTCATCCAAATAGGTGTCGATATTGCACATGCAAATATTGATGCTTATTTTGATTATTAAATTGATGATTATACCTACATGTCTTTTGATCTCAAATTTAATTAACGATCGAAAGCCGACTGTCGTGTTTTTAACCTGATCGTGAAAGTTGACTCCATCTCACCCGTTTTTCACTCGAATATGTTCATACCTCCCCTCCATCTCACCTACACTCTGCCCTCCTCCTTTGCTTGTTGGTAAGGGATGCACTCCCTCATCCTGTCTCTACCTCTCTCTTGCTATTCCTTATTGTTTATAGGTTTTCCTAAATTTGATTTCATTTTGTTTTGTAGGAGCTTCTTGATGGTAGTTTTTTGTTTAACAGGAAGTGATGTCGATTGTGTGTGCTTGACAAGTGTTCTAGAGTTACATCCATGTGAGTGATCTACATCCATGCATCTAATGTTTTGTTCTTGATTAGAGAGAGAGAAATAGAGAGAGATATACACATAGACACACATACACATATACACACATAGACACACATACACATACACACATAGACACAGACACACATATAAACACATAGAAACACACACATACACACATTCACACATACACACACATACACATGCATATAGATACACATACACATAGACACACATACACATACACACACATATACATACACACACATATACATACACACATAGACACACACACACACATACACATATGCACTCACATGCATACAAAACACATGTATACACATTCATATGCATACATACATACACACATGCATACACACATATACACATACACACATATACACTTACACACACATACACACACAAACACACACACACATACACACACATACACATACACATAGACACACATACAGTCACATACATATATACATAAACATGCATACACTCACATACATATATACGTACACATGCATATACACACATACACATACACATACACACACATAGACACATACACATACACACATGGACAATGACACACATAGACATACACATATACACATGCACACACATGTATATACACACACATAGACACACACACATACACATATACATGCACATACATATAGTCAGATGCATACATGCACACACATGCATACACAAGTATATGTGTACATACATACACACACACACTTACACACATATAAACGCAAAATTTTACACACACATACACATGCACACTTACACACACACATACATACACACTTACACACACCCACACACATATACACACATGTACACAGAATCAAACATAGACACTTACACAAACATAGATACACACATACATAACCACAAATACACACATGTACACATGAAAGTACACACACTTATACACTTATTCGCATATCCACACACATGCTCACTTACACACACATACACACACACACACACACATATATATATATATATATATATATATATATATATATATATATATATATATATATATATATATATATATATATATATATATATATATATATATATATATATAGAGAGAGAGAGAGAGAGAGAGAGAGAGAGAGAGAGAGAGATGCTTACACACGTACACACAAATATTCATTTCTTTTTTGTTTTTTTAAGATTCTATAGGTGTATATAGTTTTTGGTTTAGATACTAGGTTTAGAATACCCCCATATCACATTCCTATAAAAATCTATACTATGTACTCTAATTTGTGCTGCCATTAAATTAGCACATTTACATTCATCTCTCCCTAATAGACTCAATTTAAATATATGCTATCCTTTCTAATTTCATTCAAATACCTCAAATAAAGCTTCAGAAACGGTGTTTTTGAAAATCTATTGCCAAGTGCTGAAGTAATTATTAATTCGTTTTGTCATTTCCACAAGAGTTGGGTTAGGGTGTTTGAGTGTTTAAATCATATGAGAATTATGAATTTGAATGGGTTATTCCACTATCAACAAAAGAATACTACATCTATACAACTTAACTAGTACTTTTCCTAGCTACCTTTAAAGATGCAGTGCATAACTACTCATGACTAGCTTTTACTGCCTCTCCTCCAAGTTTTGTCTCCAAAATTGGATGTACCGACTAGTTCACCTAAAAGCTTAGAAGGTGGCTTACAGTAGCATAAGCATATGATTTCTTGTTAATCGTCAAGGTTAAGGCAATGCCTTATGTTTAAGACAAAGTTGGTGAAATCTTTTCTTTTGGCCCCCTTACAATAAGGATATAGTTTCTTAGAAATCCCTAATATATTAAGATGGATTTGCATGGGGAAGTGTTAATATATGAGAATACACCGAAGGAATCATATGTAGTGCTACTATGTTCTTAAAATATAAATTTAAAACCCCTACCACTTTTACACTTTATATCAATTAAGCGATAATTTACATCGGTTTTCAACACTGTCTTCTTACATGTACTCCCATTTATTTATAAAAAATAGTTTCGATTAACAGGACTATTTTGTTAGTGAGACAATGGGCTTAGCATTGGGGGAAAAGTGAGCGTTGCATGAAACTTTAAAGGAATAAAAAGGGTAATTTATGGTGAGACAATGGGCTTATCATTGGGGGAAAAGTGAGCGTTGCATGAAACTTTAAAGGAATAAAAAGGGAGGCACATGAAACCACCATGGTATTGTGAAGTAAAATAATACTATTAGAAATAATACACATGAAACCATGGTATTGTGCAGTAATTTATGGTTTTAGGGAGGCACATGAAACCACCATGGTATTGTAAAATAATACTATTAAAAAAACTTGATTCGCATGTTTTGAGCGTGAGTATTTTTGGCCTTCGGATTTTTCAAACCAATGGCTTAGTTTAAATCTCATATGAGTCTAAAGAGAGAATTTGCGGGAGTTTATAGAAGTGGGGAAAATGGTTTGCAAGTTCTCTGCAAGAAAGTGAGGTGAGCCCTTAGTTTTTCAAAGATCCAGCTGACAACCGATTTTTGGGTTGATCCATATGTGCATGCATTTTAGAGATGTCAGAGTGAAAGTATCTTCCACTTGCTACCTTTTAAGAATGACTTTATCGTTTGTTAGAGAAATCTTAGCCATCTATTCTTGGCAATATCCAATGGCCACTGTTTCAACCGCCCAAATGCTCATGGAATATTGCAGTACAAGGAGAATCAAAGATAGAAGAAAAGCTGAAGAAAGAAGTCGAAATGTTAAGGATAGAAAACCAAAGGTTGAAAGAGCAAGCTCAAAGCATAGAAGTCCAACCTGAGAGGCAAGGACAAATAGAACAATTGGTAGAATACGTATCCATTGACTACAAGCAATATCCAATTCTCATGAGAGAAGAAATAGAAAGATTCAAGGAAGAATTGAAAGATTGTTGGGATAGAGTGGAAACGACTTCGCAAAAAGGTAGAAGACAATCTGCAATGCTAAAGCAAGTTAGAGCAATTTGCAATGCTAAAGCAAGTTAGAACAATTTGCAATGCCTCGCAATAATGTAGAAGAACAATTTGCAATGCTAACGAAAGTTAGAAGGGAGATCGAAGGAAAAGAAGAATATATCACAAGAGAAGAGAGAAACGATGGTTTGATCAAGAAGGACAACCCTGTTGTAGAAACTAGGGAAGCGTTTGGACTCATATCAAGGACAAGGGTAGAAATGAATGATAGATCTAATGAGATAGATTATAAATTAACAATGAGATAGATTATAAATTAACAGAATATGTGAATTTCCTAGTAACACATAAGAATTCTAGACTAGTATACTAATGAGACCCCGTAGAATAGGTATGAGCCTAAGTTAGTAACATTTTTGGTTCAAAAAAATCAAGAAACCAATTCAATAATTCACAAATTTTGATATTTTGGATTTATCATTAACTTATCTTTGTGAATCCATTAGAGAATATAAAATAGTCTAGTTGGAAAGGAGCCTATTTTTTTGGAATATTTGGACAACCATTTTATATTAACAAAAGAATTCTTTCATAAAGTTAACCTAGCCTCATGGACAAATATTTTATCCATAGATAAAGAATGCAAGGAGCTATGGATAGAGTCACCATTGAGCATAAGGGTAAATCTAGCATACTCTTCATGTGCCAGAACAAACATATGGTCAAGTTTTTTGTGAAAGAGAAGAAATGGAGATATACCAACAACGTGGTTGAATTTTCAAAACCTAGCATGGCCCCCAAGAGGAGGATGGCCAACCAAGGCATACATGCTAAATATATGTCATATCTTTATACTAGACATTAAAGGAGTACATGATAACACATATATACTACAAATAAGAGTTTTGAAGATGATTAAAGCATGTTTGGAAAATTTTCTAGAAATACATATTAGATCAATGAAAATTTTGGGATTTCATTCTCCTAAACAAACAATCTTGTTTGACATGAGTAAAGCTCGAGATTAAAAATGTATGAAGGATTATTTCCACCTTCATGAAAAGTATATAAGTCATGTATGAGAAAATTTAAGGGATTTTTTGAGAGAGCTTGGAGAAGCTTGCAAGAGGTAGAAAAGTGAGCTCCCAAGTGATGAAGCTTTCTCTAACCAACTAGCACATGACTAGGCCTTGAAACTTTGAGCATCAAAAAGACCTTAATACATTCATGTGATTAATGCAATAACATCCACTAATTACTTTCAAGCATCAAGGAGAAAGAGTTGATATAAAATGGATAGGTTTGTACATTGACTAGCTCAAAAATCTTGTTATCTTTGGATGAAACACTTAACTTCAAATGCTCATAGCAGCGAGCACGATTACAATCGGAAAGTATACTTTTAGAAGAATGTTACAAGTAGGGTGAAACATCTAAAATGCACAAGAGAACAAGTAATAAGCAAGATATGTATCTGGAATGAACTTAACACTCAACAGAGGTACCCCTCATTTTTTAAGGTTTTGTAGAGATATCCCCCAAGAGAGTAAAATTCAGATTTCTCAAAAGTATACCAAACCAACTACTTTTAAAATTTGTATGGATCAACTAGAAACTAAAAGGTTTCTAATGAATGATCAGGCATCCAATTTGGAACTCGATAGAGAGAGGAGCAGCCTTTGCAAATTCATTGTTGTTGAAGAAGATGGTACAAACAAATGGAGCAGCACAATCATGACCCAAAATGTATGTATATTCCTTCAATTGTTATTTTCAAGAGATTTTGAATTCTTTATATAGACTCATAAATTTTCCCATGAATTCTACAAGTGGATTTTGAATTCTAATCAAGGTGGGATAGGTTGTTGAAGATAATCAACTCACTCTTTTACAATCTAGGAAAAGTGAAGATCTTATCTGATCTACTTTTTCATGATTAATTCGTTCATTCTCAAGCTCAACCACCTCAAGTTTGTGGAACTTGAGGTCTCCTTTTTTCTTTGTACAAGTTTTAAGCTTTAGGAATTTACATTGGTAAATGCTCCATAAGATATCCTTACGAAAATACCATTAAAATAAATATGACAAAGAACCTCTTCAAGGGATATCGTTAGTACATTCCACATGATGTTTTGATGAAGAAGAGAAAACCCACCTCAAGCAGTGTAGGCTTGATGTTACAACAAATACCCCTAAAGCTAAAGTATTCTTGAGTCTTCAATCCCTAATAGGTTGAATACCTTCCGTTGATTTAAATTTCCAAAGCTTTATCCCATCAAGTGGATTTGCCATCATATTTGCTTCTTGCTTATCAATTGGAACAAAAGAAATATCAATATGTTTTGCCATGAGCTTCTCTCTAATGAAGTGGTAATAAAGCTCTATGTGTTTGGTTCTTGCATGGATAATAGGGTTTGCTGCTAGATGCATGAAAGTTACATTATCTCTAAATATGTGAGGTTTGGAACTCAGAAGTCATAAGTCTGAGTACAATGCTTTTAACCATATTGCCTTGTGAGTTGTTATGGTGAAAGCTCTATACTCTGCTACAGTTCAGGATAAAGCAACCCTTGGTGGCTTCATGGAACTCCATGTGACTAATTTTGAACCTCCAAATGCTAAGAAAGGAGAGGTACTTCTTCTATCATCCTTAGCCCATGAACAATCTGTATTTGAATAGATTTTGATGTCCAAATATGAAGATTAGGGATAGAATTTACCTTCATTGATTGTACCTTTGAGGTACTTAAGTACTCTCTTAGTTGCAACCATGTGTGGTATTCTTGGGGAGTGCATGAATTGGCTTAGCACTCCTACACTATATGAGATACCTACCCTTGTATGAGTAGCATATATCAAGCTACCTGCCAAGCTTTGATACTCTTTAATGTCTTCAATTCTCTTAACTTCATAGAAACTAAGTTTATGATTAATTTCAAAAGGTTTATCTTGAGGTTTAGTGTTCTCAATTTTGAACTTGAGTAGGTCCTCAATATATCTCCTTTGAGTCAAATACATTCCTTTATCTGTGTATATGTGTTGAAGGAAGCAGTTTTTGAAGGAAATTATTTGTAATTTGACATTTTTTGTAGTTATATTTATCCAAATGATGTAAAAATTTGGAAGAGTCTTCCTCATGTATAGTAGCAGCATATGTATTTTTGTTAGAATTTTTGGAAGCTCTTTGATAGCATATTTTTAGACTAGAAGGTAGAAGGACCAAATTTCAAGTGTGAAAAGGGACACTTGAAAAAGTATAAAAGATATTTTCTTCTATTTTGAAGAGTTTGGTTGTATTATTTTGATGCTATCCATGTAACGTGAAGAGCTTCCTTGCAGAAAATCATGTTTCTACTTTTCATGGACAAATACTTGATTTGTTGAGTCTTCTCATTGTGCAATCCATGGAATTTGTGAACTTTTCTTGTGTATTTCTAAGTGAAGTGTATGAAGATACATGAGTGTTAGTAGATTGAGCAAGACATTGCAAGAGATCAATGCTAGAATTGGAATTTCTTAATTTTTACACAATTGCGATTGTCTCGTCTGCGTGATACAGGTATTGTTTTGGAAATTTGACTTCATATTTGTAATCTACATGAAAAATTGCATAATCTAGGCACAAAGATTGTTGAAAATGATGTTGAGGAACTCAAGATAATCAAAACCCTAGTTTCTTCCCTTTCTTCTTCACTAACTTCTCAAAAACCAGCTATGGAAATTCTTATTCTTGGATTCCATTAACTAGAAGGGCATGGGGTCTTTACATACTTCCCATATTGACAATTTAAAGATGTGTAGTTAATCTTTTGTGCTATAATGATGGGTGAGGACAACTCCAAAGGTTAACAACAAACATTTTTTGGCATTGTTGTCAGGGAACAAAGCAAAAGCTTCATTGAAGTTTTTGATCTTGCTCGATCTTCCATTATTGATGGTATTTAAACACATTGGAAAGGTATTACTCTATAATCAAGAAAGAAAATTTGAGAAGGTAGGTTTTCTTTAGGCTTGTCTTTTGGGAAAAGAAAGCATGAATTAACCTTTTGAGACAAAGAAGTATCTAAATTTATGCAAATTGATAGTTTCTCATACTTTTTAAGAGTAAAGTGCAGGTGTTGTTGCAAAAAATGGTTTAATTTGCTGAAAGGAAAAGTGAAATGTGATTACCTTTGCATATGTAGATTTCTTTTTGACAAAGTACCAAGAAAATTTTGTTGATCTTGGAAAAAGATGACATAGTTGCAATGAGGAAAGTCACGTAAAGTAGCTATGTGCAAATTGATTGTCCCATTTGCTTGTCCTAAGTGAATTGATTTTCTTGTGGAAAGATTGTTTTGATCACTTGAAGAGAAGGTGTTGAGTTTATCTTTGCATAAATTGACAATTGTACTTGTTAAAACATATTTTCTTGGAAAGCTCTATTTCCATTGTGAGATTTCAAGCATAGTGAGTACAACCAATCATATGTCAAAAGGTCAATGGATCTTGAAAAAGAAAACCCTAACTGAAGTGTTTTCCTTGATTTAGGGACAAAATTACTAAAAAAATTCATAAAATTTAGTAAAACTAGAAACAAATTTCTTTTTCTTAATGAAATTTTGTATGAGGTGTGTGTTGATTAGTGGAAGAGAATAAGTTGAAGAAAAATTCAGAAAATCAAAATATATCAGGTAGAAGTAAAAAATATTTTTCTGCAGTTTCTTTTTTTAGTTCTAATCTCTTTCGAATATTTCAGTGGTGAATAATTGCAGGTGATAATTGATTTGGAGCTGTTGAAGAACATTGGAGAAGATCAAGTGGGAAGAAAAGTCAAAAATTGCAAAAGTAGGGAATTTCATAAAAAACACGATTCTCATCTAAGAATCACAATTTTTAGTAAGATAATGAATTTGATTCAATTACACTCATGGGCATCAAGGTAAGTCATTTTAGGTTTCATAAGTTGCACAATTGAAGGAAATCAAAATTTCAGTAAGAATTGAGCACCAAATTATCAGATTTAGGGGGTGGACACAAAATCGCAATTTTCATCAATAAGTAGAAGCATGAAAATTTTGTTTGAAGGGACAAGATCTTATAAATAAAATCACCAATTTGCATAGAAACAGAACTTACTAAATTGGGAACTTAAATTTGTTAAAAGTCATTCACAATCGTGATTGTGAAGCCTATAAAAGCACAAAATTCATTTCAAGCAAGTCATTTGAGTAAGAGAGTGAGTGAGGAGAGCAGCAGTAGAATCGCGACTTCCTTCAGAACTAAGAATTTTTGGGAATTGGTATCAAAGCAGAAAGGTAACTATCTTTACATTGATTTTTTAAAGTAATTACAGCTGAAAATATTTTGTTGAAAGAAGACAATCAGAAAAACCATTAAAAATACATAATCACGATTTTTACATTTTTGGATTTTTTGCACTATATGTTGATATTTTCTTTGGGTTTCTTTATTGCATGTTAGTTTTTTCGATAGGCGCTTCTAATGGTGTGAGTAGAATATACAAAATCAAAATCCAAAAAAATTGTATGATCTCGCATAGAATCGCGATTCTGTGCAAGAACTCAAAATCGTGATCTTCAAAACATGATTTTCATCAGAAAATAGTGTTTTATAGGATTGTGAGCAATCATGATTGTCTGGGATTCGCATAATCATGAAAAAACACGATTTTCACTCAAAATCGTGGGAAATATGATTTTCACTCAAAATTGTGCAAAAACATGAATTTTCACTCAAAATCAAGAAAAACACGATTTCCACTCAAAATCGTGAAAAACACGATTTTCATTCAAAATCGTGAAAAACACGATTTTCACTCCGAATCGTTAAAAAAACAATTTTCACTTCGAATCGTGAGAAACAGGATTTTCACTCAGAATCATGAGGAACAGGATTTTCACTCAGGATCGTGAAAAAGAGGATTTTCACTTAGAATCGTGAAAAACACGATTTTCACTTAGAATCGTAAAAAAACACAATTTTCATGCAAAATCGTGAGAAACACGATTTTCACTCAGAATCGTGAAAAACACGACTTTCACACAAACTCGTGGAGAACACGATTTTCACTTAAAATCGTGAAAAAACACGATTTTCACTCAACAATTTATAAGGAAGGGGAGATAATATTGTATTTATATCAAGAAGTGTTAGTCATTGAACTAAAATCTTCATATTTTGCTCAAACCAAATAGAAATCTCAACTTTTCAAGAAATCAAATACAAATGAGTGGATAATTCTGAGATCTGGTAACAAGCTTCCTATACCTTATACACAAGAGTCAATAGGGAAGGAGATACAATCAAGTGAATTTCAAGAAAGGGAACTGGGGTAGACAATTAACATGGAAAATTTAAATGAGACAAATTAAACTCAAGATACTAGTGACTTTAGAAATATCCTCAAATACATGTATACAAATAGGTTTGGAGCCTATGTGTATCAAGATGGCATGCATAAGTTTCTCATCAGGTTGAGAAACTTAGACATTCCTTTGAATTTAATCCCAGTAGCACAATTTAGGGATGGTAGATATGAGGACAGACAAGGATGTGTATACATATTTGCACAAAATCCTGAAAATTCTAATGATTTAGGTCAATGTGCAGACAAGAGACCTTGGGATCAAGACGTGGGTCAAACAGACTTACCTAGGCAAAATGAAAAGCATACTCCTACTGAACCACAAAAAGGGAGGAGATTACACACTTCTCCAAATACTTTTCAAATGGAAGCAGAGGGAATATTTGATTTTCCCATTAGAAGGAGACAACAAAGGCAAAACCATGGAAGAATGCTTAGGCCTTATCAAGTAGCTAAATGCATGAAAAATCAATATGAAGGGTATTCAGATGCTCATGCTCATGCTGCAGAATTTAGACAATTGGATAGGGCAGAAGAAGTAGAGGATTACAAAGTGCAATTTCAAGCATTTGGTCTAACCCTAACTGGACCTGCATTATCATGGTTCATTCCATGGAGAAAGGAAATGTACCTAGAGATGGAATCATTCCTTGAGGGCTTTATAGGAGATTTCTCCAAAACTGGAATCAAACATAGTATAGCTACACTGATACATAGCTTCAAACAACAAAAAGATGAAAATGTGAGAGAAGCTACTAGGAGATTCAAGCAATACATTGATAGATGTCCAGAAGAGGTGGTACCTTCAATGGCAAGATAAGTGTCTTTGTTCATAGAAGGATTGAGGATGCACAATTAAGAACTTTGGTGTATTATAGGAGATGTTCTGATCCAGGAGCCTGTGTTAAAGAGGCAATAGATTTAGAGGATAATAGAGGACAAGATTTATTGGCACTTGATCAACCAAGAACAAACGAGGACAGAATCCCACCAACAGAATGGTTAGCACAAGCCATTGCTTAAGCCCTAGAAATTAGCACTAAAACAAATTTGATTAACACAAGAATATCAACCAATAAGAAGTGCTATAATTGCGAAGAGAACCATCTCATCCAACAATGTCCATATTACAAACCTCAACATTTACAAGACAGGAAAACACTCAAATATTATACCTTAGAGAAAAAGTGGACAAACCATACTAGAGAGGAATGCTTTTACAATAAACAACCTGTCAGAGAAAGAGAATATGTGAATCAACACAATACACAAAGAGAATCTAGATTTTCTGAACAACCAAGACCTGTATTGGGGCAACAACCACCATTACCTACAAATGTAGTACCAGTAAAATATACACCTGTAGAGGAGGAAATTCATAGAACCAGATCATCCTACAGGGAGGATTATCATTTGTGTGATGGATATCAGGAAGATTGGGAGGGATATGAACAGAGAGAAGCAGAACTGCAAGCCTTAGATTAGGGAAACAGAAGAATAGAAATGGACACAACTATGTTCATGTACATAACTAATAATTACATGTCCAATAAGAAATCCCAATTCAAAGGAGGCCAGAATATAACATGTTATAGGTGTGGGGGAGAACACTTCATTAGAGATTGTCCACAACCTCCAACACTAAGAATAGAAGGAGCATATTGTAAGGATTGTGGCAGGGAGGATTTGATAAGAGATTTTCCAAGAAACCCTCAAAAACAACAAAACACATATAGTAACATACCATTAAAAGCAGCTAACATAATGGAGCAAGAATAATTGAGTGATAATGGACAAGTAGCATTAAATGCCATAACTAGATCTCAAGCTAAGCAACAACGCATCAAAACAAAGACACATATACACACACACGACAACAAGAGAAATTTATTTACAAAAGAGAAGAAAAATAGACAAAAAGGGAGATGGGAAAAAGATGAGAGTAGGTAAAAACTTAACCCTAGAAGAGGAAACTGTAGGTGACTCGAACGATAATCAAGAACAAAATACACAGACACAAGGTGGGGTGAAAAATTCAAAATATTTACAGACTAATAGAAGCCTATAAAGGTAGAATTCAAGATGGACCAAATCCTACAGATCATGTGTTAGTTTATCCAATGCCAGAAATAGAGGATGAAGGAATGCAGAGGTGTAAACAAATCATACGGGAAGCACAAAACAAGTTTGAAGGGATAGAGAATCATAAAAAAACGATTGAAGAGTCAGATGTAACAAAAATCAGAGAACATTTAGCTCAGCAAGAAAACTCAGGAAAGGAAGAAAAACAAATAACCTTCCAAATCAATTTAGAAAAACAATGTACAATTCTATATCAAACCACAATGGAAGAGTTAGTAAAACAAAATCCTCATTTACAACATAATATGAACAATTGGGAAACAAAGTCACATTGTCTAGATTCACAAGCACATGAAACAGAAGAATTGTTGTACATACCTATTGATAAGATAGAAGGATACTATGATGGAGAAGAAGGGAACTCATCTTTGAGAATACAATTTGGTAACAATCATGCCAAGGCAATATTAGATAGTGGATCTGGAGTAGCAATAATGACTAAACAAACTTGGGAGAAATGGGGAGGAAATGAGCTAATACCTACCAAAATGAGATTACAACTCGCAGATGGACATATAAAGACACCTCTAGGAATTTGGGAGAAAGTGATTGTGGAAATATGTGGAATAGAGATAGAGCATACTTTTTCCATAGTTGAATTTCCACAACCTACCTCTTATGAAATCATTCTAGGCAGACCATTTATGAGACAAATGCAAACTGTGCAAGATTGGGGTAGAGATTGCCTATATCTCCAAAGCCAACGAAGAGTAACTAAAGTAAATTTAAGAAATGGGTAGTATTGTGATATGTCCCCTCAGGAATGGTTCAAAGTTCATCAAAATCAAGAATCAAGTGAAGAATCTGGAAGCAAAGTTCAGAATGAAAAAGAATTATCAATTTGGAAGTGTGATGTGATAAGGAATCAGGTACATAAAAGAAAGTTACTAAGGAAAGAGGATCGTCGATAAGAAAGGAAGTTACAAGATGAAAATTACATTCCGCAGAAGTTTGATGATGAAGAATTTGAGCCTTATGGATGGAGTCAAATTTTATCTACAATGGATTTGGCCAATGATGAATATGTGGGAGTCAAATTTCAAGATGAAGAAGGATATGATATTTTTCATATAGGAGAAGAAATGATAAGAGTGTCGAAATCAGTGGAGAATTTGAAGGAAAAGGTACACTTAAATATTGGCAAAACACAATTTTTAGAAGAAGTGGAGGCTCAAGATGCTTTAAAAGACAAAATCTCAAGACTTATAGAAAATGTGTACACAAACAGATGGAAGAAGAGAAAAAACCTGAAGTGAATAAAAAGATTAAGAAAGAGGAGCAACAGTTCGATGTACCTTCAAACTTCAGGGCTTATGAAGTAGAAGACAGATTACTTTTAAAAATGAAACCAAAAAGGGATAAGAAAAAGGGGGAATCATATGACACTGAGGAATAGACTAAGAAGGTGGTGATTACTCAAGAGGAAGGGGAAGATAGACACATTGGCATAGCTGATGACATGTCAAATCAAGAAGAGGAAACATTGATAAATCTGGCCAAAACTTATAGGGATGTGTTTGCCTACAGTTATAAAGATTTGAAAGGAATTGATCCTAAAATTTGTGAACATAAAATCCCTATTACTACTGATGCAAAACCTAGCAAACAAAGACACTATACATTTAATGACAAATACTCTACTAAAATAAAGGGGAGATTGAGAAATTGCTGGCTGCCAATTTCATCTATGAAATTGAGTACACTTAGTGGATATCTCCTATAGTTGTGGTACCTATGAAGAATGGAAAACTCAGGGTGTGTATTAATTTGAAAAAAGTTAATGCAGCAACTATAAGAGATATCTATCCATTACCAATAAGTGACCATCTCTTAGAAAGGGTTGCAGGAAAGGAGGTCTATAGTTTTTTGGATGGTTTTTCAGGATATAATCAGGTGCCTATAGCTTTGGAAGACCAACATAAGACTGCCTTTTCCATTGAATGGGGAATATATGCATTCAGGGTTATGCCTTTTGGTTTAACCAATGCTCCAACAACCTTTCAAAGGTTGATGTGTCACAGATTCAAAGAATTTCTTAGAAACATGATGGAAATTTATGTTGATGATCTTGGTACTTTTTCATTGAAAAGACAAGATCATTTGAAAGATCTGGAGAATATATTCAAGAAATGTAGAGCTTACAGAGTATGTCTAAATCCTGAGAAATGTGTGTTCTTTGTGAGGCAGGGGAGAATGTTGGGTCACATAGTTTCTAGAAATGGAATTTCAACTGATGAGAGGAAAATTAAGGCCATAGTAGACCTACTGAAACTGACTAATGTAAAAGAACTTCAAACTTTTATGGGACACTGTGGATATTATAAGAAATTTGTGCACAAGTTTGTAGATATTGCAAAAACTCTGTATGCATTAATTACAAAATTTGAGTGGACCCCAGAATGTGATCAAGCCTTCGAGACTTTAAAAACTTGTTTGGTGACAACACCTATTTTAAAAACCCCATAATGGAATCAAATTTTTCATGTTCATGTTGATGCTTCAAATTTTGCCTTGGGATGTGTTTTGGCACAACCAATAGAAGGAAGCAAATTAGATTTTCCAATTGCTTATGCTAGTAGGCAATTGAATTTAGCTGAAAGAAATTATACAACCACTGAAAGGGAAGGACTGGGAATGATATTTGTTGTAAAGAAGTATAGACATTATCTTTTAGCCAGCAAGTTTAAATTCTTTGCGGATCACCAAGCCTTGCTTTACTTGGTGAACAAACCATGTCACACTGGTAGGATAGTCAGATGGTTCCTACTGTTAATAGAATTTGAGTTTGAGGTAGTAGTAAGACAAGAAAAGACTCATTTAAGAGCAGATCATTTATCTAGGATACAAACCAAAGAGCCAAAATCACCTTTAGATGATGATTTACTAGATGCATATCTATTCAAAATAGAAAGTATTCTTGATTGGGCAATGACTTTGGTGCCTTTCTTAACCATTGGACCTTGTAGAACACACAAAAACAACACACATCTGGTACTACAAAGTAGAAACTTTGTATTACCTTCTGAACACTTGTATCATATAGATCACATTGGTATACTAGAATATTGCACTCCTAAAGATGAGCAGCAGGGATATCTAAGGAAAGCACACTTTTGGATTCCTTGTACTCATGCTTCCATGGTTGTCACTTTAAACAATTTCAATAGAATGGGTGTACATTGGCCTACAATGATTCAAGATGTGGAGAAATATGTTTCCAATTGTCTTAAATGCCAATCTTTGCAAAATTTAGATATTATAACTTTGTACTAGTTTAAGAAAAATCGAGATTGGAGTGCACACATAATTGAGGAGTTGAGAAGAAATCAACCACTAGAGCCAGGTAAAGTTAGTGCAGATTCTAGAAATTTACTCATAATCTCTGAGGAGCATCAATTGATAGGAGAACAATTGTACAAGAAAGGAATGGATGGGTATTTGAGAATATGCATCCCCGAAGATAAGTATATGGAGATGGCACATTCAGGAGTAGCAAGAGGACACTTTTCAAGTGAAAGGACTACTAAAATCAATCTATATTTTGGATTTTCGCGGCCAACTCTCTTTCCTGATGCAAGGAAATATGTGAAAAGGTGTGACATTTGTCAAAGAACAAATCAACCTAGTAAAAGAGATGATATGCCATTGGTGCCACTTATATCAGCCAGAGCATGTAGCAAGTAGGGATTGGATTTCATTGGACCTATCTATCCTCTTGCAAGATATTCTCATGCTGAATATATACTTGTAGCTACAGATTACCTAAGCAAATGGGCAGAGGCTAAGGCTACAAAAAGAAATGATTCTCAAACCACTACACAATTTCTTTATGAGAATATTATCATGAGATTTGGTTTACCAATTGAATTTGTAAGTGATAGGCGGACTCATTTTATAAACCAAGTAATTGAAAATATAACTGAGTATTTCATGATTAGTCATAGAAAGTCAGCCCCTTATCATCCAAAGGCAAATGGATAATCAGAAAGCACTAATAAAGTGGTTTGCACTATCTCGTCAAAATTGGTAACTACAAATAAGAATGATTGGGATTTACAACTTAATCATGTCCTATGGGCATATAGGTGGAATACAAAACTATTATTTGTGCAACACCATTTAATTTGGTCTACAGACAAAATCCAGTCTTGCCATTAGAATTTCTCATACCAACATTGAAGGTGGGGAATCAGTTTGAATGGACTAGACATGATGATTTACTCTTAACCCAAGGGAAAGTTTCTTACACACACCTATGTTTCGTTCAATTAGCTCGTACTATGCCACTTTCTTTTACTCTGAGTCCACAATTGCTCTCGAATATATCCTCTTTTGGGATGCCCAATAGAATCGCCAAAAGGTTATGTCCTATGCCTAAGGAAAGATGTGTATGTGTGCGCTTACGTTGGCCCAAAATCAATTGAAGTTGGTCCACTTACCCTGCTCGAATGCAAATAAATACCCATTATGATGACCAATTCTCGTGATTTCATTCTCTCCTTACCCATGCGCTCTTGCGTCCACTTACTGTCCTTACTCGATCACACTTTCACACTCACGTGCACTTATGCTCACATGATTACCAGAACACCCTTTTCCCTTCTTACTCTCTCAATCACTAGTCACTTTCACCTCCGTGTCTCTTTCAGACACACATCCACTTATACACACACACATGCACACACTCTCTCCCTTGTCTCCCCCACCTTCAGGGTTTACAACCACAAAGCACAATTAATCATAGAATTTTGTTCCCTACATAACCATCCAATCCTTTACTTCCTATAGCTATGCTAAGTCCCAAACGAGTTATGTCCTTTCAAGCGGGAGGCCCTAATCGCTGACCACCTTATTTTGGAAGTGGGATGCAATACTCATCACATGCTTTGTTTTCCCCATCGTCATTATGGATCAGTTTTGGCATGCAAAGTGAGGTATACCTCCTCATGCCTTAGTCCCATAAATAAGCAATAGAATCCCCATCATTGACTCTATTATCGTTCCAAACTCCCTTCATAGTGGACTGCGCAATAAATTTAGTTTCCCATAAATCCTTGCACACACATATATAAATCTTTTAATTGGACACTGTGATGCGTATATGGATGTGGTTGACTATCTTTCTCATACGAACATTAAAGAGTCCCATAAGGATAGACTGTGACAAGACAATGCATTTCTCATTCTCTCTCTGTGTTAACAGAAATTTTTTGGGTGTGTTTTCAAAACATACAATAGTACTTCCACGACAAAATATACAAATCCATCATTCGGAATTGTGCCTATGAAGTGTTACACACGCCTGTGCCACTCCAAAGAACTTGCTTTCTATTTTTGTTACAACTACCGCTATGAGTCAAAAGGGACCGGAAAATCCTTGAGATGTAAACCGAAAGCATTATGGACAACCATATGAAACTCATTAACTCAAACACAGGAGAAGAACATACAGACTCAGTTTTTCAACACTCACTTTATCCACAAAAGACATACCTGGCAACGCATGCCACATGGATAGGTGGGTATACAATAGTTCTCGCTACTGCAAACATCCTGCCCTACGCTTGTACTATACATATTATTGGAGCGTGGGCTGAGGTCCTCAAGATGATCAGATCCGTAATTTGCTGAAACAAATTCTAAAATACATCCACCTCCTTGATGTATGCAACTAGTCGAAGCTATGATACAGGAGGAACTTCGCGCATTCAAGTTCTGTGTGATTGCTCAATGCTGACCTCCACCATCAAATCATTTCATCCCCTGGTGATGTGTGCAAAATCGGTACTCAAGTTGCTCCTTATCCTCTGTATACTATTGCGGGCAATAAGAAGTCCATTAGAGTATGCATCTTCATTAGATGACCTGCATCTTTCTTCCAAGTTCGAGATCATTTTTTTTGCTCATAGACAAACTATTCCTCTTCTTCCTCCAGTAGAGCGAATTGGCCAAACTGATGCAGAAAAACTCCCACACTTATGACTCTCCCCCTCTCTCTACAAAAGCTCTCCTCACATAGACCGTGGATGCCTCCTTAAAAGTTCTCTCCTCGTACTATTCCGCTCTTGCATATTCATGCTTTTTCCCCCTTCAAAAAAACCCGTGTATTCACTATCCTCCACACGTCCTCCTCAGCGACGAAAAACTAGAAGGGATCATAACCCTTATCCTCCCAGTCAACATCTGTCAAGAGATAACAAACTGCCACCCCACCTCCTCCCTTTCCTTGAAAAATCCAAAAATACCTACCAAAATCGGTTCATGCGCATTTATGGCCTTATTAGCACTCACCTCACTCTATCCTTTGTAGGAAAAGAGCATTCATTGACATGCCTCCATTCAGATCTCTTACAATAGCCTATGGTAATGGCTCTTCCATGAATACCCAGTTCGAGCATTGTTGATGTGTATTGTATGTAATCTCTCCAAATGTATGATACACTATGAGTAAGTCATCATATGATAAATACAATTTGCAGCATATACTTCCAATTAAGAGTCTCTCCAAGTTCTCCTTGAAACTTGATTCCAGCTCCTGAACATTTCTTGCTTCATGACTGACAAGGAAAGGAAGCAACTCATATTCAAAGAAGTTAATGTTTCCATCATTGAGCGGAGAACCCGTAATGCAGCTCCTTGATCCCCCACAAGCAACAACCTTTTCATCATGTCCCAATTCGGCATATCCTCCAATCAAAGTGTTCCAGGAAGCCATGCTTTGGACTTCAAGTTTGTCAAACACACTCTGCAATATGAACATCCTCTCTGACCAAGAAGTCATCGGGTAGCCCAAAATACTTCCCATCAATCATCTAATCACTCTTCAAGTGCCTGAAATCAAACATATATTCTACACAACAAAAGCATATTAGTGCATAAAAATCAACCAGCTCATGAGCTAACATACTCCCCTCTTCTTATTTACGAAGTCGTCCTCGACGAGCCATCCACGAGCCATCCATGCTGCAATATAATTTAAACAACCATGAACATGTCAGTTTACAACTTGTTTACATACCTTTTCATCGAGCCATCACTCCAACTGGACCTGCACTCATTGAAGCTATTAGTGCTAAAAAACACTCATGAATACATACACATCATTCACTTACAAAATGATCCAAGAACATGCACATATATGCAACTCCATTTCCAACATGCATCAAATTGCTTGTGAATTCCATTATGAAAATACTCTCAACCAAAATAACACATTCATACCTTTCCATGTCTTACACATACAACTGTCATTGCGAAAAACAAGAAAAGAAAATACCGAAATAAACAACAACAACTGAAATGAATCCAACAGAAGATGCAAAATACCCCTTTATTGCATCTACTATTCGCTATGTACATATATTCCATGACTAGAAACTCCTTAAGAATCCCCATCGTCGTCCTACAAAAGCCATCGAGACCCGAGTACAAATCAAGACCTACATAAAAACCTTGGAGTGTCCCACACACTGGAAAACCCTTGGATAGAGCACACAAGTTATAAAGCAAGACCGTTGCATTACCTCGCTAAAGGTCTCATCCATAAGTACATATACAGTATCCGTGCCTTTGAGAATGTCGATTCAGAGTGAGCTGATCTGTCGCAAGCCACCATATACCGATTACACAAGCAAATAACGTTCCCTTTCAGGTGATCAATGCCCTTTCCTCTCTCTCTCTCCCCCTCAGGAGTGGGGAATAATTTCATATGTAAATTTTATTTATATTCACACATTGGCCTACGTTGACATTGGATGCAATTCATGGCCCTGACCACCCGACCAGGTTAATCCCACCCATCTACCAATGCAACGCAGCGCACAACACACAACCACATAATGACAACAAATAACATAGAAAGCTAGCCCATAACGAAGCTGGATGCAGCTCGTGGTCGTGATCGCCCAGCCACAATGGCTCCAACTACCTACCAACCCGTTATGGCGCATAGCTAAGGCACAAACATAGACATCCCAAGCCTATGGCGAAACTAGTTGCGGCTCGTGGTCCTAACCACCCGGCTAGGATAAATTCACCCACCTACTAGCCCACCATAGCACGTTGGGTACAATCACAACAACACAAATTTTTTTTTTTAAATTAATACCCCAGTCCTGAGAATTAGGGAGAGGAAGAAAGGGATGTTTCCACTTTTCCCACACATGCATACAAACATACACACTCCAGCCTTTGACAGATCAACCATCTCTTTACTCACACTCTCTCAGTTACAGATACTACACATGTATCATCGATTTGACTTTTCACTAGGCAACTACAACCGGCTATGCCTTGGTCCCTCATATACCTATCCTTAGATGATCTAGAATGCGGGTCTCCTGGATGTCTCATATAGTCTCACCTCATACTCACATCCCGACGACTTCCCTAAGGCGAGTCTGGCTCAACTTCAGGAGCTCCGTCATCGCTACCTATCATTAACAGCTCTGCCCAAGCCCTGATGGAGAATGTTAATCTCTAGAAGAACAAGCTATCCTTGATGTTAGATCACTTCTATATCAAGAATAACTTTAAACTCCAACCAATTTTGGAAGACAAGTGCCAAACTATCAAGAAATTAGCTAACTGTGAAGAAAGTCATTTCTCAAAAAAGTCTGCTGCACATTAATCACTCATTGATTAATCATTTGTGTAAAGTTTCTGATAAAACTTTGTAGAATGTGTTGCTAGAGGTTGTACAACTTCTCCAAGTTAAAACACTTCAAAAGCTTGAGTAGATTATGAGAAATGATTCAAACAATCTACCTATGTCTAAAATTGTCTCCCTGTAGAGTTGACTTTGACACCTACAACTTCTAAGACATGGTTCTCCCAAACTAGAACTCGTTTAAGCAAATGCTTTTAGCCATAGATGGCTTACCTTCAAACTTAAACTTTGACTCCTCATTTGTGTAAAACGTTACACTATGCACTGAGCACTGTCCATTTCTTTGAGCATCAAAACTGCGCCTGTTTTAGAAGACACTCAACACTTTCTCACATATAGATGTTCCTATCCAAAATTCTCTCAGCCTCTTTGCAATTGAACTCCCAAACTTTATCCATAGATAGATCAACTATGGACTTAGATGTGTACAAAAGGATTTCTCATAAGATTAAACACAGAAGGAGAACTAGAGAAAAGATCGACGCGCAATTCTCTGAAAACTTTTTCTTATCTTAACTCTTCATACATCTGATGGATGATACATACAATGTTCATCATCTACTCATCTATATTTCATCTCTCCCTCTCTTACACTTTCTATACGACTATGAGCATGTACTTATATATACATATGAGTACTGATTCGTCATTACTTCAAGTATATTGAAGTATATACAGAACTAATGTACATATAATTTAAAGAACTTTGCTATCTGAATCTTCTCTTTACTTCATGAAATTGATCTTCAATCTTTCCTTCATCTCTTCACTTCTAGGCTTTATATAATCACCAATTGTTGATTGTACTGCTCCAACAGCTCCCCCTCAATCATCAATTGTGATTACCTGCATCTTTTTTATTCCTGCCATATCTTTAAATCTTTGCAACTTTGGTCCATCCAAACTTTTTGTCATCATATCTGCAAGTTGATCTTTTGTAGGAGTATGCATAACCTCTATTTCTTTATCAAAAACCTTCTCTCTCAAAAAATGATACTGAATCTCAATGTGTTTAGTTCTAGCATGAAATATAGGATTTGCTGCCAAATATAAAGAACTCATATTTTCTCCAAAAATGATAGGAGTACTCTGAGCAATATCAAAACTCTTCATAACAGTCTTTAACCATATTACTTCCTTTGCAGCTTCTACCATGCCTTTGTATTCTGCTTCTGTAGATGATAGAGCAACTGTATGTTGCTTCTTAGAGCACCATGAAATTAGCTTATCTCCCACATAACACAAATATCCATGTGTTGATCTTCTATCATCAGAATTACCTGCCCAATCTGCATCACTGTATATTTTGACTCTTGTATCTAAAGTAAATCCATAATACAAACCTTCTTTAAGTGTGCCCTTGGTGTACCTAAGTACTCTTTGTCCTGCAATGCAATGTTCCTTTCTAGGAGAATGCATGAATTGAGATAAAATTCCAACTGCATATGATAAATCAAGCCTTGTTAATGTAGCGTAAATCAAGCTACCCACCAAACTCTGATAGAGCTTCATATCTTTGAATTCCTCTCCTCCATATCTAGTCAATCTATGATTTACTTCCATTGGAGTTGGTGCTATCCTACAATCTTCCATTTTAAATTTGGTTAACAAATTTTTCAGATACCTTTCTTGAGTTACATATACTCCATGTTGAGTATATGAAATCTCCATTCCCAAAAAGAATGACAAATTTCCCAAATCACTGATCTTGAATTCTTTCTCCATCTCTTTCTTAATCATGTGTATGCCTTTATCATCTGTTCCTGTAAGTATTATGTCATCAACATAAATACAAACATAAATAAATCCATCCTCACTTGCTTTGACTAACAAGCTACTATCTTCCTTTGATGCTTGAAATCCAAGTTCCTTTAGGAACTTTACAAGCCTATAATTCCATGCCCTTGGGGCCTGCTTCAACCCATACAAAGCTCTCTTGAGCTTACACACATAATTGGTGGAGTTAGACGTCTGCGGAAGCACGCGAACAGCACAAGGAAGAAGAAGAAGCTTGGAGCACAACACACAATACTGAATGTATTACTAGAGAATGTACAAAGATAAGTAGCCCATTAGGGCAATAGGCGTATATACAAGCCGGGGGAAAAAAGCCTCCTAAAGAGGGAAAAAAGTGCCCCGGCGGTCCTAGTGTGTTCACACATATCACTACCTAAATATATCAACAAATCCCCCCTGGGAATGATGCGGTGAACAAGGAGCTGGCACTCATGTATAAGGAAGTGCCAAGCTATGTGGAAATCACTCCACAAAAGGAAGTAAGCCCAAAGCTTTGCGGAAAGCTTCAAACTTCTCCCTAGGTAGAGTCTTCGTGAGAAAGTCTGCAATGTTCTCCTGTGTGGGCACATATGCCAAGCTGATCTCCCCAGCAGAGAACCTCTCCCTGACGTAGTGATAATGCACCTCAATGTGCTTAGTGCGAGCATGGAACACAGGGTTTCTCGCAACTACCAATGCGCTCTGACTGTCAGTGAAGATGGTGGTGGCAGAAGACTGGCCAACACCCAAATCAGCCATAAGGCATCTGAGCCACACACACTCAATAGTCGTTGTGAAAGCTGCCCTATACTCAGCCTCACAACTGGAAGTGGCCACAATAGGCTGCTTCTTGCTCAACCAAGATATACATGAGCTACCAAGCATGAATCAAAAACCACTGGTGGACACATGAGTGTCATAGCAACCAGCCCAATCTGAGTCAGAAAAAGCATGCAAATCTGGCGGTAGTGATCCCCCCTTGGGATAAAACAACCCAAGTAGCCGAGTACCACTCAATTAGCGAAAGATGCGCTTAACCATCTTCCAATGTGTGACTCCTGGGCAATGCATAAACCTGCTCATCTGTGAGACAGCAGACTGAATATCTAGCCGAGTAATGCATAAGTAAATGAAGCATCCAACAGCCTGCTGATAGAGAACAGCATCAAATGCATCTCCAGCATCATGAAGACTCAATCATAAACCTGTCTCCATAGGAGTGGCAATAGGCTTACAGTCTTTAAGGCCAAAACGCTGCAATAATGTGTCAATATATTTATGTTTGACACAAAGCCATTCCACCATCAACATGCACAAATTGAATGCCCAAATAGTGATGCAAATGCCCCAAATCAAACATCTCAAATGAGGCATGCAAATCAGCCTTGAAATCAGCAATATGCTTCTCAATAGGACCAGTGAGCAGCATGTCGTCAACATAGACAACAATGATCAGAAGCACATCATTAGCATGCTTAACATATAAGGTGCTTTCAGTTGGACTGTTCTCAAAACCATGTGCAATCAGATAGGCATGTATCTTCTCATACCAAGCACGTGGTGCTTGCTTTAAACCATATAATGCCTTCTTTAACCTGCAAACCTGGTTTTCATGCCCTTTCTGCAATAAGCCATGGGGCTAAAAAACATACACTTCTTCATGCAAATCACCATTCAGAAATGCAGTTTTAATGTCCAACTGATGTACATTCCAACCATGATGGGCTGCAAGTGCACAGATGCTCCGAACAGTAGTCATAGGACATGTGGGTGCAAAGGTTTCATCAAAATCAATGCCTCTTTCCTCTGCATAACCCTTTGCAACAAGCCTAGCCTTATACCTGTCAACTGTACCATCCGGTTTACGCTTCAGCTTGTATACCCACTTAGTGCCAATGGCCTTCTTGCCAGGAGGCAAGTCACATAAAGACCAAGTACCATTCTTCATTATAGCATCATAGTCAGATTGCATATCAGCCATCCAATTTTCTGAATTCTGTGCTTCATCAAAAGAAACAGGCTCATTCTCATCACAGAGACTAGACGCAGCCATAGCATAGCAATCTGATGCAAAGGAGGCACTATGAGAGCCTGAACGAGTACGATATGACAAAGGTGCATCTAATTTGCTATCATGCAAAGTCTGCACCAACCATTTTGGCATAGTTTTTGCCTGCTTAATATCAGCTCTCTCATCAACAAGTGCATCATGTAAATCTGCATCAGAAATGGAATGATCTGCATCATCATATGAAACCTGCAAAGGCTGAGAAATTGCCTCATTAGGACCAGCACTAGACTGTCCACCTGTAAAAAGAGGCATCAAAGTATCATACATGTCTTTGGAGCTAATAGATGTCTCCTTAGTACATGAAAGCCATGGCTGAATAGCATCTTCCACAAAGACAACATCACGGCTAACCAGAATGCGTTTAGTCTATGGATGATACAGACGATAGCCTTTACTTTCAGAATTGTACCTAACAAAAATACATTTTACTGCCTTATAATCCAATTTTTTGCGATGTTGTTCAGGCACTAGTGCATATGCCAAACAACCAAAAACACGAAGATGAGCAACAGATGGGTTGCGGTCATGCCAAGCCTCATATGGAGTGATAGACTACAGTGCTTTAGTGGGACACCTGTTCAGTACATATGCTACACACATGACAACCTCAAGCAAGAAACTATGTGGTAAAGCCTGACTCTTGACCATGCACCTCGCCATCTCCATGAGTGACCTATTCTTTCGTTCAGCAACTCCATTCTGTTGAGGTGTATACGGCACTGTACAGTGGTGTTTTATCCCACGTTCAGCCAGAAATGCATTAAAATCAAAAGACATATATTCCCCCCCTCGATTAGAACAGAGGGTGCCCATTTTACATGCTGACAGATTTTCAGCCAAAACCAAAAACTGTTTAAAGCACATGAACACTTCGGACTTTGCTTTGAGTGGATATACCCATGCATGCCTGGAAAAATCATCAATGAAAGTCACGAAGTAAAGGTAATTTCAAAAAGAGGGTGTCTACATAGGAGCACAGACATCACTATGTACTAGCTACAATTTCTGCGTAGCCCGAACTGAACCATCTTTTGGAAAGGATGAACGCTGCATTCAGCCCAAAATACAGCCCTCACAAACATGTTTTCCAGGTGCCTCTAGTTTGGGCAAAGAGGACACCATTTCAGATTTCTGCAGGCGTAGCAAACTAGAAAAATTCAGATGACCAAAGCGTGCATGCCAAAGCTTTGCATCTGCCATAGCCTGAGAATCATGAATTGCACATGCCGAATCATTCATAGATCTTTCATAGTCTATGAGCTTATACAGCCCACGACATAGAATGCTAGAAGCAATAATAACATTGCCATTTGATAGATCATGAACTGTACATCTGTCATCAACAAATTTCACAACCAAGCCAATCTTGGCTAATGCAAAAACTGATAACAAATTCTTCTTGATCCCTGGCACAAATAAAGCATCTGACAAAGTGAAAGAACTACCATCAGCAGTAGTCAAAGTGGTCTTACCAACTCCCTTAACAGGATAAGAGGAGTTGTTGGCGCATGTAAATGTATTCCCTATAGGGGCAGGCTTGAGTGAAGAGAAGAAACTGTGCTGCAAGGTAATATGTTTGGTCGCCCCACTGTCAAAGTACCAAACATCTGAGTCTACTGCAGACATGCACTGATCATGAGAAGATGGGTCAAAACTGCAGACAGTAGTAAATGCCCATTCTTCTTCCTGCACAAGATTTGCAGACTTTGTTTTTGGTGTAGAGGCCTCTGCAACAACCATTCAGCCTCTTTCTTCTTTGCCTCTTTTGCAGCCAGTTTTGGACAGTTCTTTTTGACATGATCATTTCCTTTACAGTACTTGCAAAACAATTTCTGCTTTTCTGATTTCTTCTCATCTTTATCTTGGTTCTTCGATTGTGCAGCATTTGCAGATTTCTGCTTACTAGTAGAAGAGCTCCATTTTCCTTTGCCCTTCTTACTAGCCAGGAAAGCTTGATCTGCAATACGCATAATGGAGCTGTTCTGCCTGGATTGATCTTTGTGCAACAGAACAGAGACTAACTCCTCAAATGACAAGGCATTTGGATTTCCTTTCATCATTAATCGAAGAGTAGAGGCAAAACTCTGATATGAATCAGGAAGACCATTCAGAACGGTCTGCATAAGTGAGCAATCTGGTATAACCTCATCAGAAGAAATCAATTGTTCCTTCAGGTCTTTGATCTTTGTGAGAAAATTGTCCATAGAATCACCTTCATTCATGTGCTCACTCTCCAACTCTTTTCGGAGGTAAGCAACACAAGCCTCATTCCTAGCCTGGTACAAAGTGGTAAGTGTATCCCAAGCATCCTTTGCTGTTCTGCAAGAGCGAATGTGAGGAATAATAGCATGTTTGACAGACAAAGCTATCAATGCATGTGCTTGAGCATCTCTGCCATCCCAACGAATTTGCTCTACAGTAGGTGCAACAAAAACAGCAGCACAAACAGGAATCTGCGGAATATCATCTTCGACACCATCTTCATCAGCTCCACCACCTATATTTGCAGTACCTGTTGTTACAGGTGTAACAGGACGTCTTTCAACACCCTGCACAATGTTCCACAGTCCTTTTGCAACCAATACATGTCGCATCATATAAGCCCATAATAGGTAGTTGGTACCATCCAACTTATCCTCAACAGCCAACATACGGAATACATCACTGCTTTCAGCCATGGCCGGTGACTAAAATACCTTGATGTAGAAAATCGCTTGTATCTCAAAACGTTGAACGGAACTGCCCAGACGAGTTCTGCTAGACCTGTAGCAAACTTTGAGACGCTTAAACTAGCGAACAGAAACTGGTATATACCTTTGGCACAAAAAGATGAAATAGCCTACACAAGCGCTGTGATAGTGCGTTCGGAGGCCGAAACGAGCTCAAATCGCCATTTCGGCACCACAAAGTGAAGCTGTTTTGATCTCGGAAACACCGTGAGTATGCTCACCAAAATTCGTACAATTCTGAGACTGCAAACGGAGGAGTGTCGACGGCACCCTAGATGAAGCGACGACCTGCTCTGGTACCAGTTGTTGGAGTTAGACGTCTGCGGAAGCACGCGAACAGCACAAGGAAGAAGAAGAAGCTTAGAGCACAACACACAATACTGAATGTATTACTAGAGATGTACAAAGATAAGTAGCCCATTAGGGCAATAGGCGTATATACAAGCTGGGGGAAAAAAACCTCCTAAAGAGGGAAAAAAGTGCCCCGGCGGTCCTAGTGTGTTCACACACATCACTACCTAAATATATCAACAATAATTTGGATACACTTGATCTTTGAAACCATCTGGTTGTTCCATGTAGACTTCATCTGAAATAAAACCATTCAAAAATGCATTGTTCACATCTAATTGAGATTATTTCCAACCTTTGCAAGCAGCAATTGCTATGAGTGTCCTTATGGTTGCCATCTTTGCAACAGGACTATAAGTTTCATCATAGTCCACACCATATGTCTGTGCATAACCCTTCACAACAAGCCTGGATTTGTATCTATATATACTTCCATCTGCAAATCTTTTTGTTTTGTAAACCCACTTACATCCAATGATCTTCTGACTATTTGGTTTAGGAACCAAATCCCAAGTCTCATTTTCCATCAATGCATCATATTCCTCCTGCTTAGCTTTTTCCCAATTCTTCTTCCCTTTGGCTTCATCATACGTAGATGGATCTTCATCTGCTTTTAACATGTAAGCATAATCTTTAGTAGTCAAGAATGAAGTATCATAGCTATACCTTGTAGGTTGCCATTTGTGCCTAGATGACCTTCTGACTTCTCCACTTCTTGAAGTTTCTGGTTCATCACATTCTGGATCAAATCTTGGCATTTCTTCAACTTCAACCTGTACTTCATTATTCTCATCTTCATGAAATATTTGAACCTTTGATTTACCTTTCTATTCATTCACAACTTCTTCAACATCTGCATGCACATTAAGTTTACCTGCATACCAAGTGCCTTGCTCATCAAATGTAACATCCTTGGAGACAAGGAATCGCTTTGTGGATGGACTCCACAATCTATAACCCATCTGCTTGTCATCATAACCAATAAATACATACTTCTCTACTTTAGGTTCCAATTTATGCCTCAATTGAGATGGCACATATGCATATGCCAAGCAACCAAATATTTTACAATGATCCAAGGTAGGTCTCTTACCCCACCAAGCTTCATATGGTATCATACCCTGCAAATCTTTACAAGGTAACCTATTGACCAAATATGTGGCTGTGTTTACAGCCTCAGCCCACAAATAATTTGGACAATTTTTTTCCTTCATCATGGATCTAGCAAACTCAACAAGAGTTCTATTTCTTCTCTCTACTACCCCATTTTGTTGAGGAGAGTACCTTCTAGTAACCTCTCTCTTTATACCTGCATTCCACAAATAATCACTGAACTCATTAGAGGAATACTCTCCCCCTCCATCTGACCTTAGTCTCTTCAACTTATGACCTGTGATTCTTTCTGCATATGCATGATAGTGTTTAAATGTATTAAACACTTTTGACTTATCTTTGATCACATAGATTGTGATCCACATGGTAGCATCATCAACATATATGACATAATATCTTGAACCATTTATACTGAAATCTTTTGAAGGACCCCACACATCTGTATGTACCAATTCAAGTCTTTCTGAATACATAAAACCATGCTTATTAGATGATTGCTTATGAGCCTTACCTAACTGACATGCTTCACATCTGTATGTCATGTGTTGACCTGCAACATTAGGCAATCCAAGCACTGAACCATTGTTAACCATTTCTTTGATACCTCTTTCATTAAAATGTCCAAGTCTTTTATGCCAAAGATCCAATTCAGACACGTTTTGCTCTCCATATGTAAACATAGCATGTCCAATATTACCTTGTATCTTTAATGTGAAGAGCCTTCCTTCCTTCTTTCCTGTAACAATTTGTTTATACCCTTGACTAGGGTCTTCAACATAAACTCCATCATTAGTGAACCTTACCTCATATCCTTTTTCCACAATTTGTCCTACACTAATCAAATTCTTTGGAATTGTAGGAACATACAGAACCTTACTCAAGAGAGTGCTTCCATCTTTGGCTTTGACTAAACCAATTGCCTTTACTTTGTGCTTTGTATTATCACCTGTTTGAACTGTATGATTGATTGCATTATGATCTAGATCAGTCATCAAAGCAATGTTTCCACTCAGATGATTGCTACATCTTGAGTCAATATAAAATACTCTCATGTCTTCATGTGAGGCTTCACATGTTGCATTCATAATAAGAGTCGAATCTTCTTCTGATCAGATGCATAATTGTAGTAAGTGTTATTATAGGATTGATTTTGGAAGCTTCTTCCTCCACCTCTTCCAAAAGAATTCCTACGGATCTTTAAACTCTAGCTTTTCTTCTTCTCATGTTATGTATCCCATCAGATCTTTGCTCATGAGATGAGCTTCCATTCTCATAGACCAAGCTGGATAGTTCTCTCTATCCAACTTTTCAATTTGGAGACTATCTCCCATCCTTGCTTCACCTGTAGTCTCAAATCTTTAATCCTTATAAGGAATGAATGTATCTTGACTTCAAGTGTTGCTCCTTCTGATCCTTTTGATGACCTTTATGTGTCTTCCTTTAGTCTTCCTATCACACTTTATTCTTTTGAGCCTTCAAGATGTGAAATTTGTATGTCTGCAACAATCGGAGTCTTCCTTTCCTCAATTTTGATACTTCTTGCTCTAATACCACTGATGGAGAATGTTCGTCTCCAAAAGAACAAGCTATCCTTGATGTTAGATCACCTCTATATCAAGAATAACTTTAAACTCCAACCAATTTTGGAAGACAAGTGCCAAACTATCAAGAAATTAGCTAACTGTGAAGAAACTCATTTCTCAAAAAAGTTTGCTGCACATTAATCACTCATTGATTAATCATTTGTGTAAATTTTCTAAAAAAACTTTGCAGAATGTGTCGCCTAGAGGTTGCGCACCTTCTCCAAGTTAAAACACTTCAAAAGCTTGAGTAGATTATGAGAAATGATTCAAACAATCTACCTATGTCTAAAACAGTCTCCCTGTAGAGTCGACTTTGACACCTACAACTTCTAAGACATGGTTCTCCCAAACTAGAACCCGTTTAAGCAAATGCTTTTAGCCATAGATGGCTTACCTTCCAACTTAAATTTTGAGTCCTCATTTGTGTAAAACTTTACACTATGCAGTGAGCACTGTCCATTTCTTTGATCATCGAAACTGCACTTGTTTCAGAAGACACTCAACACTTTCTCACATACAGATGTTCCTATCAAAAATTCTCTCAGCCTGTTTGCAATTGAACTCTCAAACTTTACCCATAGATAGATTAACTATGGACTTAGATGTGCACAAAATAATTTCTCATAAGATTAAACAGAGAAGGAGAACTAGAGAAAAGATCGACGCGCAATTCTCTAAAAACGTTTTCTTATCTTAACTCTTCATACATCTGATGGATGATACATACAATGTTCATCATCTACTCATCTATATTTCATCTCTCCCTCTCTTACACTTTCTATACGACTATGAGCATGTAGTTATATATACATATGAGTACTGATTCGTCATTACTTCAAGTATATTAAAGTATATACAGAACTAATGTACATATAATTTAAAGAACTTTGCTATCTAAATCTTCTCTTTACTTCATGAAATTGATCTTCAATCTTTCCTTCATCTCTTCACTTCTAGGCTTTATATAATCACCAATTGTTGATTGTACTGCTCCAACAAGCCCAATAGATATCATTTACCTCTTTAGGCAATTCCATCGTGCTGTTGTACTAGAAGTACCGATCCTTGGCATATCCAGCCCAACTAAGTAGATACGCTTCGAATTTGGGAAATGGAAAGTCAATGCCCATACCTTGATTCCAAAAGCATACAAGCCAGTGTGCCTCCTCCACATCATAGTTTGTCTGCAAGCTCTCAACCAATATCTCCATGCTTTCTAACGCTTGATCTGAAAAATATACGACAAGGTCGAACAGAGCGCTCTGGTATACTTGATCAGCCATTGATCGCCTAGTCCTCAGTGATCTTGCATAGTAATACACTTGGTTTACCAGTTTTTGCAATTCCTGCAAACAGGAGGTAAACTGAATGAAAAAGTAGAGAAAGGCCTTCTCGCTTCATTCTCGTATCCAACCACACAGCTCTTGTAAGAACATCCAAATCACCCAAAAGAGTGTCATCATCCAACAACTCACTCAAAGTCCTTTCCATGCACATTCACCTATCAATCCTTGTACGTTCTGCTCACTATCCTGACATCTAATCCAATTAAACCTCCTTCGAATAACTCTGGCATGCTCGGCATGGGCCAATCCTAAGTCCTTTAGGCCATCGCCATTCTTGCACGTCTTCTTTGCATGAAGCACTTTACTCACTGTACTCTTTTCTGGTGCATTTCCTAATGCATGTTCTTTCTCCAATCCTTCATGTCTGAAAATGCTCTCTTTACCACCATCTTGCTTCTCCTTATCTCTTCCTTCCAAGAGGTTCTCCTTTTGCTCAACTAATTCCTTACTAGAACTATCACGATCCACACACCACTTTTCTCTCCCAGATCTACCTTTGCCCTCGTGCTCTCCTTTGCATGTACCCTTGGTCATGGCATCATGTACTCTCCTAGTACTAGATGACAGCTGACTGTCTTGGTTCCTTGTCGACTTTTGATGATATTTTCGATCACGAGTTCCAAAAGAGCATTTTCTTTTTTTCAAAGAGTTTTCCCTCCTTGCATGAGGATCCACCACCTAGCTTATTTTCTTCTCCTTCTCCACCGGGTTGATGTGCATTGTATAGCACTCAGCCTCGCCTGTACTTGCCAACCATCCTAGCAGTTCCTGATCGGAATCGACTTTATAGAGCAATGGATTTTGATATTCTCCCATCTTTGGGTCTTGCTTCTTGGAAAGCTGCAAGTTGAACCCGACTTGAAGCAGATTCTTGTAGGTGTCTGTGTTCAAAGAAAACCTAGCTCCTGCCATCTCTTGCCTTGCTTTCTCCTTTTCTTTCTTTTCCATCTCATCGACTATTATTGTCTTCTTCTTGTCGATCGAGTTTGGGGATACTTGGATTTGAATCCGATCAGACTTTGGCCCTATTGAAATGAAACCTGTGCCCTAGTCATGCACACACTCGGCTTGCACCAGCCATGGCCGTCCAAGTAAGATCGAGAAAGTGGTCTCTGAGGTCCTTGGTCTTACTATCAGATAATCAACTTTAAATTCTAGACTGCCCACAACGGTGCTTACATTCTTCAAAAGACTCGCAGGCTTCACTTGTGTTTGATCTACCATCCTCAAGGAAATTGGAGTTTCTTCCATGTGGTTGAGGCCAAAAGCTTTCATCATGTACTCAGTCATTAAGTTGACTGCGGCTCCACTATCTAACTGAGCACCGGGGACTGCATACCCTTTAATCTTGACTGTCACAGCTAGAGCATACGAATCAATTTGCGTAGTAATACTTTGAATCATACCATAGGCATCTTTATCTTTCCTATTTCTATCTCGAGCTTTCCTCGGCATCCTGATATATTCGTTGTAGAATTGTTTTCTATATACAGGTGAACATTTCAGCAATGTGCCAATGTCCAGCATGACTTCCGTGTCGACCAACAGTCTCACGATGTCAACTTCTTCCGAACTTTTTTCTTCCTTCTTATACTTTGGAGCCCTTAATCTTTCAGGGAATGGTGCTATGCCTAGCAAAAACTCTTTGGTCACTGGTGAAAGGATCTCGACTTCTTCCCCATCCTCAAACTCTTGTTGTTCACCGAATCCTCCCACTTGGTTTTCTACCTCTCCATGTTCGGGTATCTTCTCCTGGCTATCTTTTTCGCTTTCGCCTTCTGGATGTTTCTTCGAATACTCTTCAGTCCTTGTGACTACTTCCACAGTTGGCTCTTTATGCGGTTTCTTGGCCTGGTAAGCATCCACAAAGTGCATTGACGAGCTAGAGCCTTCTTAAGGGTTCGGTGTACTAAACACCACTCCGATCGTAGGAACTGGCTCTTGAGCTCTTGATGTGGAATGTATCTGAGTCTCAACATAATTTGAGGACCCTACTGGCCCCGTATCCTTGCCGATGGCCGCTCTTTGTTTTGGACAGTCTTCATCAAAGTGGCCCTCTCCACTACAGTACCTGCATAGCGAGGTATAATCAACTGGTTTCTTTTCATTTGGACATCTAGATTGAGTATGTCCAAAGCCATGGCATCTCCAACACTGGATTGGTCCATCTCTCCTTTGATCACGTGCGGCTCCTCTCGGATAGTCTCCTCCCTGACCCTGAGCACCATATCCATAAGTTTGTCTATTTTCCCAATGAGATGTAGGTGGGACACTTTGAGCAGGCAATCCCGTATAAGACTGTTCTCTTGTATCTCCCGATTTCATAGTCCGCTCTTCATAGGCCCTCTTGTTGTAACATCGGTCCTCCGTGTGATTTGTCCTTCCACAATAAGTGCAACGCATTCTAGGTGGCGATCTATCTGTGAATACTCTCGAGACTGTAGGGCATTCTGAAGCCAGATGGCCATAACCATGGCACTTTTCCACACCATGTATTTGATCAAAACACTTGATTGGGGTTTGTAGTTACCTCTTGTTTCATTGTGTATGCTTCCTCGGTCATTGTGGCAGCTTTTATAGCTTGTGTGACCAACTCCAATATTCGTTCTTCAGTCAGCGCAGGCTTCACCTCGCCTGGCGTGCTAGTGGCAGCTACAAAAGCTGGGGTCGTCAATGTGGGACTTCCTTGGCCAGGATCTTTCATTGGTATGTTTCCTAGGCCTCCCATTGGCTCGTATAAGAGCTTAATCTTCCTTTGTTGACATAATTGTACTTCCTCCCAAAGCCTCGCTTGTTCCTTAGCATCTATTAAAGTTGCAGGTCTTGTCAGGCTAATATGCTGTTGCGCCGTAGGATCTCTCAATCTGGCAATGAATCTTCTCTTCAATGTCTCATTGTTCGGGGCATTCGCGCCCATATTTCTTACCAAGGTTTCCATTCTCTGAATGTAGTTATCAATGCTCTCATTGACTCCCTGTCGTAGGTAATCCATCTGTTGGGCCAATCTATCTTGGAAGCCTTGTCATCGAAACTTTGCCAAGAAGGCTTCCTTTAGCATCTGATAAGTTCCACGCTCTTGTGGTGTCAAATTCCCATACCAATTGGCTGCCTCATCACGGAGAATAGCCAAAAAAATCCTCAACCTTTGACCCTGGTCAACTACCTCATTGGCCTCACAAGTAACCTCAAACAGCTGGATAAAACTATCTCGATCTTCGTCCCAAGCACCTGAGAATTTGGTAAAGTCCCCCAAATGAACTGAAATCCGCTGAGCCATTTCAGACAGAGGTGTGATATCAATATCACTTCGATCCCAGAAATTTAGTGCAGGCGGTCCAGGATCCTTCCTTCAAACTTTTGCACCTGATTCGCGACTCTCCTACGGGAGTACACATTTTTAGCAGATTTCTTTGTGCTAGTCAAGCTCAACTCACCTTGCAACTCCCACCTCTTCCTTTCTCTTTCAAGGGCTCTTCTCTGAGCACGCTCTTCTCTTTGTGTTCGTGTCCCTCTTGAAGATGAGCTTCCCTCGCTCATGTACTAGATCTGGGGTCCGCAAGCTCGGCCAACTTGTGGTGCTAGGCGAACCTATGGCACTCTCTTATAGAGACATACCAAGCTTTTCCCGGAAAACGCACCAAAATGATTTACTCTTAACCCAAGGGAAAGTATCTTACACACACCTATGTTTCGTTCAATTAGCTCGTACTATGCGACTTTCTTTTACACTGAGTCCACAATTGCTCTCGAATATATCCTCTTTTGGGATGCCCAGTAGAATCGCCAAAAGGTTATGTCCTATGCTTAAGGAAAGATGTGTATGTGTGCGCTTATGTTGGCCCGAAATCACTTGAAGTTGGTCCACTTACCCTGCTCGAATGCAAATAAATACCCATGCGCTCTTGCGTCCACTTACCGTCCTTACTCGATCACACTTTCGCACTCACGTGCACTTATGCTCACACGATTACCGGAACACCCTTTTCCCTTCTTACTCTCTCAATCACTAGTCATTTTCACCTCCATGTCTCTTTCACACACACATCCACTTACACACACACACACACATGCACACACTCTCTCCCTTGTCTCCCCCACCTTCAGGGTTTACAACCACAAAGCACAATTAATCATAGAATTTTGTTCCGTACATAACCATCCAATCCTTTACTTCCTATAGCTATGCTAAGTCCCAAACGAGTTATGTCCTTTCAAGCGGGAGGCCCTAATCGTTGACCACCTTATTTTGGAAGTGGGATGCATTACTCATCACATGCTTAGTTTTCCCCATCGTCATTATGGATCAGTTTTGGCATGCAAAGTGAGGTATACCTCCTCATGCCTTAGTCCCATAAATAAGCAATAGACTCCCCATCATTGACTCTATTATCGTCCCAAAGTCCCTTCATATCGGACTGTGCAATAAATTTAGTTTCCCATAAATCCTTGCACACACATATATAAATCTTTTAATTGGACACTGTGATGCGTATATGGATGTGGTTGACTACCTTTCTCATACGAACATTAAAGAGTCCCATAAGGATAGACTGTGACAAGACAATGCATTTCTCATTACAATGCATTTCTCATTCTCTCTCTGTGTTAATAGAAATTATCTTTTGGATGTGTTTTCAAAACATACAATAGTACTTCCACGACAAAATATACAAATTCATCATTCGGAATTGCGCCTATGAAGTGTTACACACGACTGTGCCACTCCAAATGAACTTGCTTTCTATTTCTGTTACAACTACCGCTATGAGTCAAAAGGGACCGGAAAATCCTTGAGATGTAAACTGAAAGCATTATGGACAACCATATGAAACTCATTAACTCAAACGCAGGAGAAGAACATACAGACTCAGTTTTTCAACACTCACTTTATCCACAAAAGACATACCTGGCAGCACATGCCACATGGATAGGTGGGTATACAATAGTTCTCGCTACTGCAAACAACCTGCCCTGCACTTGTACTATACATATTATTGGAGCGTGGGCTGAGGTCCTCAAGATGATCAGACCCGTAATTTGCTGAAACAAATTCTAAAATACATCCACCTCCTTGATGTATGCAACCACTCGAAGCTAGGATATAGGAGGAACTTCGCGCATTCAAGTTCTGTGTGATTGCTCAATGCCGACCTCCACCATCAAATCATTTCATCCCCTGGTGATCTGTGCAGAATCGATACTCAAGTTGCTCCTTATCCTCTGTATACTGTTGCGGGCAATAAGTAGTCCATTAGAGTATGCAT
Source organism: Ceratopteris richardii (assembly GCA_020310875.1). NCBI lineage: Eukaryota > Viridiplantae > Streptophyta > Polypodiopsida > Polypodiales > Pteridaceae > Ceratopteris > Ceratopteris richardii. Next base: position 36,711,508 of record CM035415.1, read on the forward strand.
CTTCATTAGATGACCTGCATCTTTCTTCAGTCGTCACCATTCCATTGCATCAAACTCTGATGCGGAGCTTAACTAGTTTTGTGTAGCCATGAGGTGCTTTGAGCTTCTGCTCTCTCATCAATAACCTTCAAGACGATCAGCCCAGAGAGAGAAAGAGATTGAGCATCTGCCTTCCCTCCATAAGCGATGATTTCCCAGCAAGAGCCTTCCTCTTCTCTTCAAAGGAATTTCCTTCCTTCACTTGCTATCTCATTCCAGCCATCAATGACCAAGACAACCCCCCTTCTGCATACATGCGCATCCATGAGAACGCCCCCCTTCCTCCAAGTTCGAGATCATTTTTTTTTGCTCATAGACAAACTATTCCTCTTCTTCCTCCAGTAGAGCGAATCGGCCAAAGTGATGCAAAAAAACTCCCACACTTATGACTCCCCCCCTCTCTCTACAAAAGCTCTCCTCACATAGACCGTGGACGCCTCCTTAAAAGTTCTCTCCTCGTACTGTTCCACTCTTGCATATTCATGCTTTTTCCCCCTTCAAAAAAACCCGTGTATTCACTATCCTCCACACGTCCTCCTCAGCGATGAAAAATTGGAAGGGATCATAACCCTTATCCTCCCAGTCAACATCTGCCAAGAGATAACAGACTACCACCCCACCTCCTCCCTTTCCTTGAAAAATCCAAACAAGGCCTGCCAAAATCGGCTCATGCGCATTTATGGCCTTATTAGCACTCACCTCACTCTATCCTTTGTAGGAAAAGAGCATTCATTGACACGCCTCCATTCAGATCTGTTACAACAACCCCTGGTAATGGCTCTTCCATGAATACCCTGTTCGAGCATTGTTGTTGTGTATTGTATGTAATCTCTCCAAATGTATGATACACTATGAGTAAGTCATCATATGATAAAGACTATTTGCAGCATATACTTCCAGTTAAGAGTCTCTCCAAGTTCTCCTTGAAACTTGATTCCAGCTCCTGAACATTTCTTGCTTCATGACTGACAAGGAAAGGAAGCAACTCATATTCAAAGAAGTTAATGTTTCCATCATTGAGCGGAGAACCAGTAATGCAGCTCCTTGATCCCCCACAAGCAACAACCTTTTCACCATGTACCAATTCGGCATATCCTCCAATCAAAGTGTTCCAGGAAGCAATGCTTTGGACTTCAAGTTTGTCAAACACACTCTGCAATATGAACATCCTCTCTGACCAAGAATTCATCGGGTAGCCGCAAATACTTCCCATCAATCATCTAATCACTCTTCAAGTGCCTGAAATCAAACATATATTCTACACAACAAAAGCATCTTAGTGCATAAAAATCAACCAGCTCACGAGCTAACACATGAATTATCTGAAGGAGTGGTGGAACTACAAATACTTGGAGCTTCAAGACTTCAAGCAATAATGAGCATATATGTATATAAAAGGAGGCAAAAAGCATATCATGATGTTCATATTAAAGATAAGGATTTGCAAGTGGGGGATTTAGTTCTGTCATATACCCTGAAAAAACATCACAAAAAACTTCAAAAGAAAGGACATGGGCCTCACATTATCAATGAAAAGCAACAGTGGAGCTGTTCAATTAGCTCATATAGATGGAGAAGTCATGCCCAATTTCATAAGTGGATGTAGAATAAAAAGGTATGATCTTCCATTAACAGCTCTAGAATGGAGAAGAATACATCAAGCTCAAAATACAAAAAAAGAAGAGGAAAAAATCAGATATGAAGTCAACAAGAAGCGAGTTGAAAGAATTAGAAAATCTAAAGAGATTAGAGAAATTTTCATATGTGAGACCTCTTCAGGGGTGGTGAGAGAGCATTTGCCTATCATAAAAATGAATTTTCATAATGAGCAAATTAAGGTTTTGCTAGATTTAGGTGCTCAAGTCAATTTGATAAGCTCGGGATTGTTAAACAAATTAGAGGTCAAGAGGAATATAAGCAAAAAACTTATCAAAACACTAGAGGGACGGGTAGTACATAGTTTGTCTTCACAATCTATTGTAGTTAAGTTCAATGAAGAAAATATGAAAATAGATTGTGAAGAATGGTTTGATCATATGATGACTGAGAAATTGATTTTAGGGCATCCTTGGACGAAGCAAGGTAAAGTAATTTTGAATTTTGAAAAGATGAAGCTTAAATTGAAAGTAAATGACAAAAAGTTTTTAATGTGTTTGTTAAGTAATGAAGAACATGGAGTTCAATAGGAAATCTATGACTTAGAATTGGAAAGATTTATTTTTTGAATAGGAGATACAAAGGACTCACAGAAAGAACTTCTCCACGACCAAACCAAATTCATAGAAAAATAGAAAGAAGTTGAAGAAACAAAATCTAGTGGAAAAACAGTTGGAAGGTGGAGACCAAGAAATATTCAGAAAAATCTTAACATAAGGATAGAATGGATGTGGAGACCTAAGACATTTAAGTACTGTTCATCAAAAGAATTTTGTTTGACTCCAAAGACAAAACCATCAAATATAAAGTATTGTTGGGTGAAAAAATTAGAGCTGCTTCAATTGACAATTCACAAGGACAAAGGCATTGTAACATTACAAAAGCATGAAGAACCACAAGTGAAGGAAAGTGCAACATCATCATCAGATAATCACTTGGGTTTTTTACCTAATACCTCAAAAATACATATTGTTCAACCTTGCACCTCTAGAGAATGCAGTAAAAAAGTAATATGAAAATACTGTGGATTCACTACATACTTGGAATTATTTCCATGTACTTTGCCTCTGTCTTTTTCTAGGAAAAAGAATAGGAGGGGAAGAGAGTCTTTTTTTAAGGAATTGTCTTTGAAGGAAAAAGTTCTAGGAAAATTAATATGGAAAATCATGAAGAAAGATATATATTATTAAAAAAAGAAGAAGAAGAGAAAAAAAGAGAAAAGGAGAAGATTATTAAAAAAAACAAAACAAAAAGAGAGAGACATCCTTCAAACTTAGATTCAATTTTGTCAATTGTTCTTTTATTCAATTTCTTTTCATATAATTTATAAGCACCAGCAAGATATATGATACAATGTGGGAAGAGGTATTGAGTTATTGTTCAATTTCTTTCTCTTTGACTTTTTTTTATATATATTCGATCTTCTTATTCTCATTTATTACTTCCTTTTTTATCAATGCTAAAAATTAGGTATCTTGCTACACATGTGATGATCACTCTATTATGCTACACTTGTGATGAAATGAGAAAGAGATTGTTTTTTCTATTTATTTATTTTCTGAAATTTATTTTCTGAAGGAAGTATTTTTCTTTTCTTTTCCTTTTTTATGTTTCCTGTAACTTATATGATGGAAGTTTTGATGTGGTGTGTTATATTTTTTCCCAGGATGGTGAATTAAAAAGAGCTACCCATTCATGATTTCAAAGCTGATTCAGTAACTTTGTCAAGAGGACATTGGCTCTTAGACAATGAGATAGTGGAGGAAGTAGTGACATTAGAATTTGATGAAGAACGAGACCTTCCGGAAGCTGAACAGATAATCAAAGAGCTGAAGGAAACAATTAGTATTATTGGTCAACACATTTTTACAGTGGGTGTAGGAGGTTACAAATATACTATGTTATTCCAAGAGTTCTATAAATTCAAATACCTTGAAATCTCCTAGACTTGGTTTCCTACCATTCCATGCTTCATAAGAACTCACACCTTGAAGAGATTCCAAGGAAGTCTATTCAAAAGATATACAACTCTTGAAATAGACTTTGACAAAAATAATATGGCAACTCATTCTCTTCAAGCATTGTTCTAGTGATCCAACTAGAGTCTTGTTTCATCTCTATTCCATATTAATTGTGCAATTCCACTCAATTGCAAATGTAGATTATGATTTGATTTGCATAATTCCTTGATAGCCACTTACCAACAAAAAAGAGAATGCTAGAGACACCCTTCTTAGAGTTAAAATCATAGGTCTTAGTGACCTTACTAATATATCCATCCAAACATTTGAAGAACAAGTTATGAAGGGCTAAGGGTGGATATTTTAGCTTTACTGGTCTATTGAGATCCATTAATGGAATAATAAGGATCATGTAGAAGAAGTGAAGCAAGAAAAGAACAAAAAAATTGGTATCCCATCACCATGCTCGAGATTTTTCACAAGGCCTTCGCAAACTACATCATGGGCCATTTGCAATTGTGAATTTATGAAGGCCTCAAAGAACTCATGAGATACAGGTTGATTTTTAAAGCTATTGTGGATGTTTAGGAAGGACTATAATATACAAGAAAGTCGTTTTAAAACCTTTTCATCCTCAACATGGACTTTGACAAGACATATGATAGACTAGAATGAGGTTTTGTTCTTCAATCCCTCAAGGACTTGTGTTTATAATCTAAAGTCATCAAGATGGTCTCCATTGTTCTTGGAAATGTTGTGGATTAGATCAATATGAATTGAGAGCTCTCCTTAGCTATTGTTCTCAAGGAATCTGCCAAGCAAGGTTTCTTGCTAGCCTAGATGTTGTTTGTGATTATTGTTGATATGATTAGTTCTTTAGTAGGAAACCAAACACAATCAAGGCAAATTCATAGTCTTAATCTTCCTCAAGGCCAAGATCGGATGACTCTCAGGCCCTTTGTAGATGACACCAATGTGTTCCTAAAAAAGATCTAGATATGGCTATCTCTGCTGATAATGCCTAAAGATCTTTTGCACTTCTTGTGAATCTAGAACTAATGATTCAAAAATGTATGTTAGAATTTTTTTTTAGCCTCCATCATAGTTTCTTAGGTATCAAGCATGTAAGGAGATCATCATCAATCATTTCTTTGAGAGACCACGTGACCAATGGGATTTGGGGTACTTATAATATAGCATTGGAAATGGGTTATTTCCAAAGTGGAAAGTACACCCCAATAATGGAAAACTATGCATATTAATGTGTTGTCACAAGGAAGGAGATAAGGAAGAGAGCTCACACACACTCTCATAATCAAAGAAAAGCACACACATAGATTGGGGCAAGGAAGAAGGATCTTCTTCTTCTTCTATTACATAAAAGGAATGTATAACAATGACCTAAAAACAAGAATACAACAAGTGCAATTTATAAAGATCAATACATAAGGAAAAATCTAATGTCCACAAATGAGTGAGCTGGCAAGAAACAAATGTGCCATCACTCTCGATAGATAAATCTAGTACAGCTCAATGAAGTATCACTGACATATACCGGCATGACCACTATACATGTCAAGGAAATGAAAAACTCATATGTGTCATCCTAGATCATCACATGTTGCGCTTGATATCTCAGGACTCCCCCTCAAGCTCAATGTCATATCCTCTAACCCAAGCATCTTATGAAACTTCTTCAGCTTCTCTGCTCCAAGTGCATTAGTGAAAATATCAGCAACCTGCTCATGTGTCCTCACATAAACAAGATCAAAATCACCTACCAATACCTTCTCTCTGATGAAGTGATAATGTACCTTTATATGCTTTGTTCTAGCATGAAAAATAGGGTTCTCTCTAGCTGTATGCAGTTAAGATTATCACAATAGATGGTAATAGGCTTTTGCAATTCCACACCTAAACCTGCAAGTAGCATCTCCAGCCATGATGCCTCACATGTTGCCATTTCAGCACCTCTATACTCAGCCTCTATACTCGACAAAGCAATAGTGGGTTGCTTCTTATTGCTCCATGTAATAGCTGCACTCCCAAGTGAGAATAGAAAACCACCAGTAAATCTTCTATCTAGAATGCTACCAGCCAATTTGCATCGGTGTATCCATGAACCTGCAAATCTACACGAGCTTCGTAAAACAATATAGAATCCAAAGTAGCACTCACATAACGTAAAGTGCACCTCAATGCATCTAAATGTGGCTTCCTAGGAACCTGCATAAATTGACTTTCAAGTCCAATAGTGTAGCTAAGATCATGCCTTGTAATTGTGAGATATATCAAACTTCCCACTATTTTCCTACACATAGTAGCATTTTCCAATGCTTCACCTTATGTAGTATCTTACTTCAAATTCTGATCTAATTGCATAGAAATTGCCTTACAATCAGCCATACCATAATTTTGCAGCAGATTCAAGGCATATTGCCTTTGGGACATCCATATACCTATTTTTGTATGTATAAACTCAATGTCCAAGAAATAGTGCAACACACCAAGATCTTTCATGTCCAATTTCTACATAAGAAGTTGCTTTACCTCTTTAATGCTTTCTTCATTATCACCACCTACAATCAAGTCATCAACGTAAATAGCCACAATCATGATGTCATCATCACCCTTCCTTGCATATAGTGAATGATCTACATCACACATAGAAAATTCAATGGTGGTCAAGTAATCAACAATCCTTGCATGCCATGCACGAGGAGCTTGCTTAAGTACATACAAAGCCTTTTCCCCCTGCAAACATATTGTGGATGCTTTGTGTCTTCATATCCTTGTGGCTGGTCCATGTATACTTCTTCATGTAAATCACCATGTAGGAAAGCATTCTTTACATCCATCTGATGCAAAGTCCATCCTTTTGCTATAGCTACTGCAACAAGTGTTCTAACAATAGACATTTTAGTCACAAGGCTGAATGTTTCATCATATTCAATGCCATATGTTTGTGCATATCCTTTTGCTACCAGTTGATTTTTCTACCTACTTATGCTACCATTAGCATTGTGCTTTACCTTGTAAACCCACTTGCAACCTATGGGTTTCTTCTCTTGCGGCAATGGAACCAGCTTCCATGTATCATTTCCATAAAGTGCAGCCATCTCCTCGTCCATAGCTTTTTCACAATCTGCATTTCCAATTGCATCTTCAAAACAAGAAGGTTTAGAATCTTGTATTACCTTGGTCATGTAGGCATAATGACGAGCCATATAACTCCCATAAATCAATCATTGTAGCGAATTCTGCATCCTCCTAGATCTTCTTAGTCTTGGGTCACTTCTCCTTGTGTCATTTTCATGTGCCTTTCTTACTCCTGTAGTCTTCATAGAGGAAAATCCTAGTTCCTCATCAAGACTTTTTTCTGAAGTGATTGAATCTCCATCAACGTCTTCAAAACTTGCACATTGTTTATCACTACAACATATCGAGGGTATACCGAGGATGCTACCGAGGCAAATGAACGGGCGTGATTTCTTCACGACATTGGTGTTAAAGTCGGTATACGCGTCGAAAAGAAAGCGCCGGTATAGGCACCGATATAAGCATCTGTATAAGCGTCGGTATATGCCTCGGTATTACCGACGCTTATACCGACGTCCATACCGACACCGGCACTGGGCATACCGATGCCTATACCGACGTCCATATTGGAGCTACCCACACGTATACCGACAACCTTATCTGCACAATTTTTTTTGGGCAAAATGTGTTGTCTTTTGCTACAGCATGATGTTGTCTAGCAAAAGACAATACACTCTGCCCAACTGAGTACATGTGTTATGTACTCTAATGGCTATCAAAACATAAACTTATATGAGCAAAAATGATCAATGAATCATGTACAAAAAGTTGTATATTCCATAAATGAAAAATGTACAAAAGTATGGCAAACCACTTCTATATATGAATTGAATACAAAATGTGACAAAGCACTTCCACATAGGAATCGAATAGAAAATTATGGTATATCATTGCCACATAGGAGTGTAATAAAAAATTGTGGCAATGTGACAAAACACTTCCATATAGGAATCGAATACAAAATTGTGTTACATCATTGTCCTATGCGAGTGTGATACAAAATTGTGGCATTGATCAACATATTTACACCTATAATCCTACAACAAATCATATGTATAAAATAAGACCAATTAACATGACATTTATAAACAACAACTAAAAACACGAAACCAAGATATAACTTTACCTAATCAAGAATATTCTCCCATGATACGATTGCACCGTGTCCCTCTAAGTCTTGTAACAGTGCAGTCAGTCCATGTCAATATGCATATGATTCTTCACTTCGCGTCGGAGGACGACCCATTGCCAACTCCTATAATAAATATGCAAAATGTTAGATGAACGTACATAATATGCTTAACACAAACAACTTCAATAATTAACATGATACTTACAAATTGGTAGCGCATACTGTCGTATCCGCCACTACCTAAATGCGACGTTCCAACCGTATCTAAACATGTGGCCGCCCCATCTCTCTGTTGACGATATCGATCAGGAGTATGATGCTGCTCATCCTGAATTGATTCCCATTCTTCGACATCTATCCATACAGGCTTCGGTAAGCCTGCTCTAAAAGCATCGCGAGCTTCCGGATCGTCGATGAGACATTACCTCGCGTGCTGTATGTTGAATGCATTCGGAACTTACAATAGGATTCCCAGGTGCTGGCCGGTACTCTTCATATATGCATTGTGTGATATGATTTCTAGATTCTCTATCTTGCTCGATCCATTTTAACATTACTGAATGACTGAATTCGATGGAGCAGAGTTGTCAAATGCACGGACGCATTGACTTTTCGGCCGCATCCATAACTGGAGCTCCATTACGGATATGATATATCTTTGATTCATCATGATCATGCGCACCCCAAGGTGTACGTGGAGATCCCATCTGATGCAATGTGAAGATCTCATCTCATCCAATGTATATATATGCATGCTTGTATGCATATGCATGTTTGTATGCATATGCATGCTTGGATGTATATGCATGCTTGTATGCATATGCATGCTTGTATGCATATGTACATGCTTGCATGCTTGTATGCATATGTACATGCTTGCATGCTTGTATGCATATGTATATGCTTGCATGCATATGCTTGTATGCATCCTTGTATGCTTGTATGCATATGCATGCTTGTATGCATATGCATGTTTGTATGCATGCTTGTATGCATTCATGTATGCATATGCATGCTTGTATGCATATGCATTCTTGTATATGCATATGCATGCTTGTATATGCATTCATGTATGTATATGCATATGCTTGTATGCATATGCATGCTTGTATGCATATGCTTGTATGTATATGCTTGTATGCATATGCATGCTTGTATGTATATGCTTGTATGCATATGCTTGTATGCATATGCATGTTTGTATGCATATTCATGCTTGTATGCATATGCATGTTTGTATGCATATTCATGCTTGTATGCATATGCATTCATGTATGCATATGCATTCATGTATGCATATGCATGCTTGTATGCATATGCATGCATGTATGCGTATGTATGCTTGTATGCATATGCATGCTTGTATGCATATGCATGCTTGTATGCATATGCATGCTTGTATGCATATGCAGTCATGTATGCATATGCATGCTTGTATGCATATGTATACATGCATATGCTTGCATGCTTGTATGCATATGTATATGCTTGTATGCATATGCTTCTATGCATGCTTGTATGCTTGTATGCATATGCAAGGTTGTATGCATGCTTGTATGCATTCATGTATGCATATGCATGCTTGTATGCATATGCATTCTTGCATATGCCTACGCATGCTTGTATGCATATGCATGCTTGTACATGCACTCATGTATGCATATGCATATGCTTGTATGCATATGCATGCTTGTATGCATATGCATGCTTGTATGCATATGCTTGTATGTATATGCTTGTATGCATATGCTTGTATGCATGCTTGTATGCATATGCATGCTTGTATGCATATGCATGTTCGTATGCATATGCATTCATGTATGCATATGTATGCTTGTATGCATATGCATTCATGTATGCATATGTATGCTTGTATGCATATGTATGATTGTATGCATATGTATGCTTGTATGCATATGTATGCTTGTATGCATATGTATACATGCATTCATGTATGCATATGCTTGTATGCATATGCATGCTTGTAAATGCATTCATGTATGCATATGCATTCAAGTATGCATATGCATGCTTGTATGCATATGAATTCTTGTATGCATATGCATTCATGTATGCATATGCATGCATGTATGCATATGCATCCTTGTATGCTTGTATGCATATGTGTACATGCATTCATGTATGCATATGCTTCTATGCATATGCATGCTTGTATATGCATTCATGTATGCATATGCATGCTTGTATGCATATGCATTCTTGTATGCATATGCATTCATGTATGCATATGCATGCATGTATGCATATGCATGCACGTATGCATATGCATGCTTGTATGCATATGCATTCATGTATGCATATGCATGCATGTATGCATATGCATGCATGTATGCATATGCATGCTTATATGCATATGCATTCATGTATGCATACGCATGCATGTATATATGCATATGCATGCTTGTGTGCATATGCATTCATGTACGCATATGCATATTTGTATGAATATGCATACATGCATTCTTGTATGCATATGCATTCATGTATGCATATACATGCATGTGTGCTGTTTCTTCTCTGGTCCCAAGGGGAAATGTCTTACTCACACTTATGTTTGCCCCATTTCTGCGTACTTTGCTACCTTTACTCGCTTTAAGTCCACAATGGACCTCGAATGTCTTCTCTGTTGGGATCCAACAGTAGGATCACCAAATGAATAGTCCTAATGCCCACGTGGAAAATGATTATACACGCCTTTATTATGCTCAAATCCCTCGGAATCGGTCCACTTGGATTGCCTGGAGGCCACAATTATCTCTCGATTGATACTTCCTTTATCTATGCAGTGGGCACTAGCTCATGTGCTTCCCGCTCACCCTTCCTTCCACTATTTCTCATAGTCTTGTCCTTCTCATGCATACACACTCCTATACTCATTTATCCCTTGTCTCACTACTCACTTTCACTTTCGAACACACATATACAAACACATTCATACAAGAACACCTTCACACATACCCTCTCACCCCGCTTTCTTTTAATTTTCTCTCTCTCATAGTCTCACACGCTCTTGTCCTCCTATCTCCCTTTTCCTTTTCTCCAGCTCTCACGCACCCTTCCCACTCCTCACTGTATCTCCATCATTCTTTTCTTCTCCTTTTTCTTACCCTTACTATCTCTTTCAATGGTGATCCAGGTGTGACCCTGAAATGGTTGCTATGTTCCGAATTCCTGTAACTCGTGTTGGAACTTGCTATACGCCTCCCTTAGAGTGGAACAAGTTCCCGTGAGCGTTGTCCTAAAATTTCCCTTCTGTGAATGAAATTCATGTGAATTGGTTAGCACAAAGGTTATCCAAGTGACCCACAACTACTATGCCTCTTGCAATATTCAAAACATTCCCTCAAAGAGAATTCGTGAAGTAGTTTCATGCATTAAAACTATTGCCTTCATCAAATTCAACATGCAACCGCTATGCTAAAGAGAAAGGCTCATACATGAATGCCCATGGGTGGTGATTACTGAATCAATTGAAGCCCAATTACGCAACCGAATTCTCTCCTTAAGACCTATATGATTTGGAATAGGTTCCTTCGTATTTTATCACAACTGGAGAACACACGGACACCAAAAACATCGATGCATTTCTTTGATGAGTTGCCTGCATGGATTGCTTCACCCTCACGTGCAAGCATCCACTTCTCTCTAGATGAGATTCTCCTCCAATAAAAGATTATCCTTGGTAATCTAATGCGCGATGGAATTAACCCATGCCAAATGCAGTTGTTGATGGAGTGCACATTTGATTATCCTGTTCACTTTGTGTATCATCTAACCCACCCGAAATCAGGCATATTGTACTCACTTAAAAAACCATGGGTACCACCTGCTTCAAAAATCGGTTGAAGTCTTGATGAACAGATGAATCACAGAAGCTACAACACTTTCTTCTTTCAGCTTCATCTCCACAAGTGCAGTTCCAAATCCCAATGGGCAGTCGGTTCAGTGAGCGACGTATAGCTCTTCAAATCACATTCCCAACCCGTTTTCTCCCCACTTCTTACTCCTATAGACCGAACGCCTTAACACCGCGTCTTAGCTAATCAATGCATGCACCCATTCTACCCTTAGTTTTTGAACATATCTTCGATAATCCTTGTATATCTTGACATAACAAGATGATTTTAATCAAACAGACACGACAACCACAACAAGTAAAATACGTGTAACACACCGATTTGAAAAGGAGGAAATGTTAGAGAGTTAACTATCATTCGTAAAATCTGGCATAAGCAATGCTAGTGAATAAATGGCGATCATATGAACTCCTATGGCTTCCTTTTTGATTCACATATTAGCAGACTGTGAACAATCCTTTCTTGCTATATGCCAATACAAATTCATAGGACAGTTACAAGGCATCATACTCAATGCAAAATACCACAACAGAGGCATCATGAGTGGAACCATGAATAGGTGGGTGTTATCGAGAAAGCTGAGTGCGCAAGCTTAAGTGCAAAATCCTGGTCTGCATCTTACATATCATAATAACGACCACATAGGAACATATATTGAAGACTTATCATGACATTCAGCCCTTCAAAAACTGCCACTCTTTAAGGATGAAGGTTCCCCTTCGTCCCCTTTTCTTTTCACCTCTAATATCCCTGCTGTTCGCAAATTTTCTACAAGGGGACTGACCCGTTTTCCAAGCTCAATTCCTCCATGCAGCCATCGGAGAACTGCCTCCCTATTTCCCTTCCACTAATAATCAATCTAGTGACGATCTATGACTTAAACAATTGGGCTGGAGCACATACCGCCTATAGCAGATGTTCTTGAGAATTTTGAGATCACCATAGGATTTGCAACATATCCTATCCATTACCATCCAAATGCTCCACACAGGTGTCTACGTTTGATGTGCTCATCCTCTATGATAATTGTCACGCTCCTTTTTTACTGAGCTGTTCAAAACTCCAGACGTTCTATCCTCCCCTTTCTCTGATGGATAAGCACGCCAAGCCAGCTGATGCAACGACCTTCTCCTTCGCCAGTATCTTCCCCCCTTACAGCCACAGCTGTTGCAATCAGCGTTACCCTCCCTGTCTCTCCTTCTTCCTTCCCTCGTCTTCTGCACGGATAGAGAAGCAGAGCGAGCCCCCAACTGCTACTCTTTGTCCTCCCTTGACACCTCTCAGCCTCCTGCGTCTGCAGACGAAGCCCAGGAGGCCCCCGTATTCTCCTTAATACTTGCACAGATGGCCCCCCAAAAAATGCGATAAGCCTCATAAAAGCTAGCTGTTAGTTTTTTTCTTTATTCTTCTGTCGAAGGCCCCCCTAAAAACAGCTCCATTTATTTTTTAGCTCCACGCAAGAAAACTTCCTTTGTCATCATCTCCTACCATCTGACCACAATCTGCCTCCATCGGCCTACCACCCAAAACGGATTGAAACTGAATCTGTCTCTTTCTCTGCGACGGCTGCCACCGAGCAAAGCAATAAAATCCAACAACAGTAGAACATCACCAGCAAGAACAAAGAAATCTTTATCAACCCAAGCAACAAGATTGTGGGTTTCCTCTTGTCTTTCCCATTTTTACTTCTGCTGCAATCATCTAGGGCCTTTCAGCCACTGCATAGAGCATCCATGACCAAAGTAGATTTGATCCCCTTTTTCTTTTTAATCGAAGAAAGCTTTCATAATTGCCTTCAATATTATCTCTGTGGTTTTTTTCCTTTGAAAGCTGCACCCTCACCTTTTCATCCAGTGTTGTTCAAAAGGCTCAAAAACTAGACCATCTCAAAGGATCATCCATCAGTTTTCCAATCTTTTCACGTTTTTCTTCCACGAAATGGCAGCAAATACCTTCGACATTTGTCATAAACACATGAACTAATTCCCCCCTATATTGGCAACCAGACACCTGAATGGTTGATGAAGATTTCTCTTATCACTTGTACTTGAGCCTTGATAACGAGTGCATCTGCTACTGTAAAACCATCTAGCACTTTTGAGAGCTCCATGAATTTCTTCCATCCCCAATGTGTTCTTTCTTAGAAATCCGATGCAAAGTATTGGAATATTTAGACTCTTTTGGATCTTTATTGACAACAGCAATAGTAAATTGTATACAGGGACTCCAACCAGGAAGAAATTTATCACAATATAACAAACATCTCAACGGTATGCCTTCCAAGCTCAGTTAGTCTCCCCTAATCCCGTTCCATAGTATCCTTGCCAAATCCTCACCTGGATATCCATTCTTGGTCCTGTTTTGAGGCCGCTTTCTTGACAATTTCAACATATATTCTCGAGCCCATACATGTTGAACTGATCCCTGCACGAATTTTAGGTTTGTTGCACACATGCTGCTATCAGTTCTTTCAAACTGCCATATTTATTGCAGTTACTTTACTGATGAGCACTTCCACCTTACAGGACACCTAAATCCATCATATGCTCTGCAATTGAAAGCTTGTTAGTGCATAAAAAGACTCATTTTCTTAGGTTAACATACTTGCCTCCACTTATTTGCGAAGTCGTCCTCGACGAGCCGCTCTTGCTGCAATATAATCCAAACAACCATGAACATGTCAGTTTACAATTGGTTCGCATAACTTTTCATCGAGCCATCATTCCCACTGGACCTACACTCATTGAAGTTATTAGTGCCAGAAAAATCAATCATGAATACATACAAACTATTTATTTGCAAAGTGATTCACAAACACGCATATATATGCAATTCCATTTCCAACATGCATCAAATTGCTCATGCATTCCATTATGAAAATAGTCTCAACCAAAATAACACATTCATACCTTTCCATATTTTACACATGCAACTATCATTGCAGAAAACAGAAAAGAAAATACCAAAATGAACAACGACAACTGAAATGAATCCAATCGGAGATGCAACATACCCAAAATGCATACCCCATTATTGCACCTACTATTCGCTATGTACACATATTCCATGACTAGACACTTCCAAAGAATCCCTATCATCGTCCTATAAAAGCCATCGAGATTCGAGTATAGGTCAAGTCCTACATAAAAGCCCTAGAGTACCCCACACACTGGGAAAACCCTCGGATAGAGCACACAAGTTATAAAGCAAAACCATTGCACTACCTTGCTAGAGGTCTCATCCATAAGTACATATACACTATCCGTGCCTTTGAGAATGTTGATTCAGAGTGAGTTGATCTATCACAAGCCACCATACCAATCACACAAGCAAATAACGTTCCCTTCCAGGCGATCGTCGCCCTCTCCTCTCTCTCTCTCTCTCCCCCTCAAGAGTGGGGAATAATTTCATATGTAAATTTTATTTATATTCACACGTTGGCCTACATTGACATTGGATGCGATTCGTGGGCCTGACCACCCAGACAGGTTGATTCCACCCATCTACCAATGCAGTGCAACACACAACACACGAACACATAACGATAGACAAGTAACATATATCAGCTAGCCCATAATGAAGCTGCATGCGGCTCGTGGTCGTGACTGCCCAACCATGATGGCTCCACCTACCTACCAACCCATTATGGCACGTAGCTAAGACACAAACATGTACATCCCAAGCCTATGGCAAAACTAGTTGCGGCTCGTGGTCCTAACCACCCGGCCAGGATAAATCCACCCACCTACTAGCCCACCATAGCGCGTTGGTACGATCACAACACAATGTTTTTTTTCTTTTCTTTTCTTTTTTTTTTCATAGTTAATTAATTCGCCCCAGTCTTGAGAATTAGGGAGAGGAAGAAAGGGATTTTCCCCACTTTTCCCACACAGACATGCAACATACACACTCCAGCCTTTGACAGATCAACCACCTCTTCACTCCATTCTCTCAATTACAGACACTACATATGTATTCATCAATTTGACTTTTCACTAGGTAACTACAACCGGCTATGCCTTGGTCCCTTATATACCTATCTTTAGATGATCTAGAATGTGGGTCTCCGAGATGTCTCATATAACCTCACCTCGTACTCGTATCCCGACAACTTCCCTAGGGCGAGTCAGGCTCAACTTCAGGAGCTCCGTCATCACTTCCTATCGTTAACACATCTGCCCAAGCCCAAGTGATATGGTTCTCTTCGTTAGGCATTTCCCTCGAAGGGTCGAAATAGTAATATCGATCCCCCGCCCATCCTACATGTCGGATCAGGTATGTTTCAAACCACTCAATATGAAATATAACATCCAAACCCTGGTTTATGAAGCATACCAGCCAGTGCGCTTGCTCCACATCATATTGGGTCTCAAAGTCGTCAACCTCTATGTCCATGTGGGCGAATGTCTGGTCCGAGAAATATATCCCCAGCTCGTACAAATAGAGTTGAGTTATTTGATCTACCATTTTTGTTACTTAGCTCCTAACAGTCTCTACGCAACATAAAAATAATTAGAAGTCCAAAATCCTTGAGCTAGCAAGAGATAATATTCATGACAACAAAAATCATAGCTTACATATGCGCATCTATATATATATATAACTATACATCTATGTACAAGGAGTCTACTACGTCCTTCCTCTTGGATCTCGTCTGGCTTCTCCCGTCCTAATGCTATTTGAAATATGGTTTGACTCGAAGCGCATTAACCTTCACGGGAGCACATTCTTCTCCTAAATCTTGAATTTGCATGGAACCATTGGAGTTGAGTTCCACCACTTTAAATGGCCCTGCCCACCTTGTCTGTAACTTCCCCGGGAATTTATAATATTTGCTATCATAGACTAGCACCAAATCCCCTTCTTGAATCACATAGGTCTTGAGATTCTTGTCGTGCCTCTCCTTACGTCTTCTCTGAATAGCTTCCAGACTTTGCTGTGCAATGAGTCTCTTTTCTTCTAGCTTGACCAGTTGTATGTACCTCTCCTTCAATGACTCCTCCTCTCCCAACCTGGCCTTGATGGCCACTCTTAATGTCGGAACTTCTTTTCCGATGGGAAAGATGGCTTCCTCGCCATATACTAGGGAGAACGGAGTGCTCTTAGTCGTCACTCGGTAGGATGTTCGATACGCCCACAAAGCTTCCAAAAGTCTCTCATCCCAGTCTCGCCTATGCACAGCTACTGTCTTTGTCAGAATTTGTTCAAGAACCTTGTTGGTAACCTCCACTTGTCCATTTGCCCTCGGGTAATATGGAGTGCTTTTCCTATGTTTGATCTTATACAATTCCATTAATTCCTTGATCAATTCGTTGACAAAATGTGTTCCTCTATCACTCACTATCTCCAACGGGCATCCGAATCGGGTGATAATTTGTTCATACAAAAATTTACCTACATCAACAGCTCGGTCAGTCTTAAGAGCTTTGGCTTCTACCCACTTGGTAACATAGTCAGTGCAGACCAAGATATACCTATTGGATCTACGTCTTGAGGGAGGATCAATAGGCCCCACAAAAT
This sequence comes from Ceratopteris richardii, assembly GCA_020310875.1. NCBI lineage: Eukaryota > Viridiplantae > Streptophyta > Polypodiopsida > Polypodiales > Pteridaceae > Ceratopteris > Ceratopteris richardii. The sequence continues at coordinate 36,728,793 of CM035415.1, forward strand.
CAATTCCCCATTTTTCAAAAGACTTAAGAGCCAGCATTGGTGTAAGAGGAGTAGCATGTGCTAATGTTGGTTTGTCCATTCTTTGGCATTTGTCGCATTTCTTGCAGTATGTATGAGAGTCTTTGAACAGCGTTGGCCACCAGTACCCGGCCAATAAGATCTTTCTTGCTGTTAGCTCACCATCAAAATGCCCACCACAGGGTTCATCATGTAATGCCCTCAAAACTAGGGTTGCTTCTTCATCCTCGAGACACTTCCGATAAATGCTTTCATGGACAAAATATCGATAGAGCTGCCCACCAATGATGCTATGGTGTTTTGCCAGTGCCAATAGTTCTTGCTTCTCTCTCTTGGTTGCTCCCGACGGGTATTTAGTGGTGCACAAGAAATTCACCAAGTCGGCATACCAAGGTACTTTAGCATCAACCTGAAATAGATGTCCATCAGGAGCATCATCGGCCACACCAGAGATTCGTTGCTCATTAATAATTCGAGATAAATGGTCAGCCAATATATGTGCTTTGCCTGGTTTGATTACCACTGTGAACTGAAATTCTTGTAGGAGTAGCATCCACCTCATCAATCGCCCTGATAGCTCGGGTTTATTGATGATATACTTTAGGGCTTCGTGATCCACATAAAACGTGAAATGCTTTCCCATCAGGTAATGTCGATACTTGTTTACCGCAAAGATCATCGAGAGGCATTCCTTTTCTGTAGTCGTGTAGTTTCTTTCAGTGCTATTCAAATTTCGACTTGCGTAATAAATAGGGTGGTCCAACTTCTTTTCATCGGCTTGCCATAGCACTGCTCCAACCGTAGTATGAGACGCATCTGTATGCACATGAAATTCTTTTGTCCAGTCGGGTGCTACCAAAATCGGTGCATTTATCAATCTTTCTTTGATCAAGTCGAATGCAACTTGACACTCTCTAGTCCATTGATATTGTTGGTCTTTCCTCAAAAGATTCATCAGTGGTGTTGCTATTGATGCAAAATTTAATATAAATCGTCGATAATAATTAGCATGCCCCAAGAATCCTGTGAGTTGCCGCAAGTTTTGAGGAGGTCGAAGTTGTCCAATTTTTTCTACTTTATCTTCGTCAACCGCGATCCCTTTTTCGGAAATAACATGTCCCAAAAGCAATCCTCTTCGTACTCCAAATGTACACTTTTCAGGATTTAATGCGATGCCTTTTTCAATGCTTCTTCTTAAAATAGCTTCAATCCTCTCCATCATGTTTTATCGTTGCCTCTGATCGCAAAATCATCGAGGAATATCTCCATCCAATCCTGCAAATAGTCTTGATATGCAGTTATCATTGCCCTCTGGAATGTGGCTGATGCATTGCATAATCCAAATGGCATCACACTATATGCGTATGTGCCCCATTCCGTGGTGAAAGTAGTTTTTGATTGATCCTCTTCATGGATTTGGATCTGGTTGTACCCATGAAACCATCCAAAAATGAGTACAATTTATGGCCACCCACTCTGTCCAAGATTTGATCAGTAAACGGCAAAGGGAAGTGATCCTTTTTTGTGCGCTCGTTCAACTTCCGATAATCTATGCAAATGCGGATTTTCTTATTTTTTTTCGGAACAACTACAATTGGTGATACTCATTCGCTGGATGCGATGGGATATATGAATCCTGCTTCCAATAGCTTAGTCAATTCTAGCTTGATCAATTGCAAGTAGACTGGATTTGTCTGCCTAAGTCGTTGACATATTGGTCGGGTGCCTTCTTCCAAATCTATATAATGTTGGGAGATTCGGGGATCAATTCCTCTCAGATCACTGTATGACCATGCAAAGGCCTTGCTGAAATTTTTGAGTGCCAATTTAATGCAATCTCGTACTCCATCTGGTAGCTCTGACCCCACGCTCAAGAACTTTTCTGGAAAACTTCCCATTTTTCCACCTGAGCTTCTTGCGAATATTCCTTATTCCTTGATGACGCTGTGATTGGAAAGTGCTCCCCGATCATGCGTGCATGGTTGGCCAGTAAATCAATGTTTTGTTCTGTTTCGATTGGACCCAATTTCTTTAGTTCAACTTTTGCAATGGCTTCCGACACTTTAGTCTTACTCTTCGCTTCTTTTTCCGATTCTGGACTTCTCCTTAGAAGCTCTGCTTCTAGCATTCTGACCCTTTCTCTCAACTGTTGTACTTCCATTGTCAGAGCTAACTCCAGCTTCAACTCTTCTTTTGAAGTTCCCTTCTCCAGAGATTGGGTAGCTTTGTTTTCCTTTGCGTCTATACTCAACATGTAGCACTCAAATTCACTTGTATGTGTCCACCATCCCAGCAACTCCTGGTCTGAGTCATCCTTGTAACATAGTGGATCTTTGTACTCGCCCACTTTCACGTGTTGGAGGTTGGACAATTGCAAGTTAAATCCATCCTGTGAAAGGTCCTTGGAAGTCTCCGTGCCCAAGGCAAATCTTACCTGCACCATTTCTTGTCTAACCTTTTCCTTTGCTTTTTGCTCCCTTTCCTCAGCTGTTGTTGATTTCTTGCCGGACAAGTTTGGAGACACTTGAAGTTGTATTCGATCGCCCTTCGGTCCAATTGCGATAAATCCTGTGTGCCAATCGTGCACACATTCGGTTTGCACCAGCCATGGCTGTCCAAGTAGGATCGAGAAGGTGGCCTCTGAGGTCCTTGGTCTTACTATCAGATTATCAACTTTAAACTCTAGACTGCCCACAACTGTGCTTACATTCTTCAAAAGACCGGGAGGCTTTACTTGCGTTTGATCTGCCATCCTCAAGGACATTGGAGTGTCCTCCGTGTGGTTGAGGCCCAAAGCTTTCATCATGTACTCAGTCATTAAGTTGACTGCAGCTCCACTATCTAACTGAGCACTGGGGACTGCATACCCTTTAATCTCGACTCTCACAGCTGGAGCATTCGAATCAATTTGCATAGTGATACTTTGAATCATACCCTTGACATCTTTATCTTGCCTATTTCTATCTCGAGCTTTCCTCAGCTTCCTGATATATTCGTTGTAGAATTGTTTTCTATATACAGGTGAACATTTCAGCAATGTGCCAATGTCCAACGTGACTTCCGTGTCAGCCAACAGTTTTACGATGTCAACTTCTTTCGAACTTTGTCTTTCCTTCTTACACTTTGGAGCCCTTAATCTTTTAGGGAATGGTGCTATGCCTGGCACAAACTCCTTGGTCACTGGTGGAAGGATCTCAATCTCTTCCCCATCCTCAAGCTCTTGCTGCTCAGCAAATGCTCCAACTTGGTTTTCTACCTCTCCATGCTCAGCTATCTTCTCTGATCTCGCTTCTTTGCTTTTGCCTTCTCGATGTTTCTTTGAATACTCTTGGGTCCTTGTGACTACTGCCACAGTGGTCTCTTTATGTGGTTTTTTGGCCTGGTAAGCATCCATGAAGTGCATCGAGGAGCTAGAGCCTTCTTGAGGGTTCGGTGTCTTGAACACTACTCCGATCGTAGGAACGTGCTCTTGCGCTCTCATTGTGGAATGCATCTGAGTATCAACATAATTCGAGGACCCTACTAGTCCCTTATCCTTGCTAGTGGAAGCTCTTCGTTTTGGACAATCTTCATCAAAGTGGCCCTCTCCACTACAGTACCTACATAGTGGGGTATAATCAATTGGTTTCTTTTCGTTTGGACATCTAGATTGAGTATGGCCAAAGCCATGGCACCTCCAACACTGGATTGGACCGTCTCTTCTTTGATCGCGTGCGGCCCCTCTTGGGTAGTCTCCTCCCTGACCCTGAGCACCATATCCATAAGTCGGTCTGTTTTCCCAATGAGATGTAGGTGGGACACTTTGAGCGGGCAATCCCGTGTAGGATCTTTCTCTTGTATCTCCCGATTTCATGGTCCACTCCTCATAGGCTCTCTTGTTGTTACATCGGTCTTCCGTGTGATTTGTCCTTCCACAAAAAGTGCAACGCATTCTAGGTGGTGATCTATCTGTCAATACTCTCGAGACTGTAGGGCATTCTGAAGCCAAATGGCCGTAACCATGGCACTTTCCACACCATGTATTTGATCGAAACACTTGATTCGGGTTTGTAGTTACCTCTGGTTTTCCTGTGTATGTTTCCTGGGTCATTGTGGTAGCTTTTATAGCTTGCGTGACCAACTCCAATATTCGTTCTTCAGTTAGCGCAGGCTTTACCTTGCCTGGCGTACTAGTGGCAGCTACAAAAGCTGGGGTCGTCAATGTGGGACTTCCTTGGCCAGGATCTTTCATCGGTATGTTTCTTGAGCCTCCCATTGGCTCGTATCAGAGCTCCATCTTCCTCTGTTGACATAATTGTACTTCCTCCCAAAGCCTTGCTTGTTCCTTAGCATCTATTAAAGTTGCCGGTCTTGTCAGGCTAATATGTTGTTGCGCCGTAGGATCTCTCAGCCCGGCAATGAGTCTTCTTTTCAATGTCTCATCGTTCGGGGCATTTGCACCCATTTTTCTTACCAAGGTTTCCATTCTCTGAATGTAGTTATCGATGCTCTCATTGACTCCCTGTCGCAGGTAATCCATTTGTTGGGCCAATCTATCTTGGAAGCCTTGTCGTCGAAACTTTGCCAAGAAGGCTTCCTTGAGCATCTGGTAAGTTCCACGCTCTTGTGGTGTCAAATTCCCATACCAGTTGGCTGCCTCATCTCGAAGAATAGCCGGAAAAATTCTTAATCTTTGACCCTGGTCAACTACCTCATTGGCCTCACAAGTAACCTCAAACAGCTAGATAAAACTATCCGGATCCTCCTCCCAAGCACCTGAGAACTTGGTAAAGTCTCCCAAATGAACCGAAATCCGCTGAGCCATTTCAGACAGAGGTGTGATTTCAATATCACTTCGATCCCAAAAATTTAGTGCACGTGGCCTCAGGATCCCTCCTTCAAACTTTCGCACTTGATTCGCGACTCTCCTACGGGAGTACACGTGTTTGGCAGATTTCTTCGAGCCAGTCGAGGTAGACTCACCTTGCGATTCCCACCTCTTCCTTTCTCTCTCAAGGGCTCTTCTCTGAGCGCGTTCCTCTCTTTGCGTTTGTGTTGCTCTTGAGGATGAGCTCCCCTCGCTCATGTACTAGATCTTGGGTCCGCAAGCTCGACCAACATGTGGCGCTAGGTGAACCTATCACACTCTCTTATAGAGACGTGCCAAGCTTTTCCCGGCAGACACACCAAAATGTTTCTTCTCTGGTCAAGGGGAAATGTCTTACTCACACTTATGTTTGCCCCATTTCTGCATAATTTGCCACCTTTACTCGCTTTAAGTCCACAATGGCCCTCGAATGTCTTCTCCGTTGGGATCCCCAGTAGGATCACCAAATGAATAGTCCTAATGCCCACGTGGAAAATGATTATACAAGCCTTTATTATGCTGAAATCCCTCGGAATCGGTCCACTTGGATTGCCTGGAGGCCACAATTATCTCTCGATTGATACTTCCTTTATCTATGCAGTGGGCACTAGCTCATGTGCTTCCCGCTCACCCTTCCTTCCACTATAGTCTTGTCCTTCTCATGCATACACACTCCTATACTCATTTATTCCTTGTCTCACTACTCACGTTCACTTTCGCACACACATATACAAACACATTCATACAAGCACACCCTTCACACATACCCTCTCAACCCGCTTTCTTTTAATTTTCTCTCTCTCATAGTCTCACACGCTCTTGTCCTCCTATCTCCCTTTTCCTTTTCTCCAGCTTTCACGCACCCTTCAATGGTGATCCAGGTGTGACCCTGAAATGGTTGCTATGTTCCAAATTCCCGTAACTCGCGTTGGAACTTGCTATACGCCTCCCTTAGAATGGAACAAGTTCCCGTGAGCGTTGTCCTAAAATTTCCCTTCTGTGAATGAAATTCATGTGAATTGGTTGGCACAAAAGTTATCCAAGTGACCCACAACTACTATGCCTCTTGCAATATTCAAAACATTCCCTCGAAGAGAATTCGTGAAGTAGTGTCTTGCATTAAAACTATTGCCTTCATCGAATTCAACATGCAACCGTTATGCTGAAGAGAAAGGCTCATACATGAATGCCCATGGGTGGTGAGTACTGAATCGATTGAAGCCCAATTACGCAACCGAATTCTCTCCTTAAGACCTATATGCTTTGGAATAGGTTCCTTCGTATTTTATCACAACTGGAGAACACACAGACACCAAAAACATGGATGCATTTCTTTGATGAGTTTCCTGCATGGATCGTTTCACCCTCACATGCAAGCATCCACTTCTCTCTAGATGAGATCCTCCTCCAATAAAAGATTATCCTTGGTAATCTAATGCGCGATGGAATTAACCCATGCCAAATGCAGTTGTTGATGGAGTGCACATTCGATTATCCTGTTCACTTCCTGTATCATCTAACCCACTCGAAATCAGGCATATTGTACTCACTTAAAAAACCATGGGTACCACCCTGTAGAACCACCCGCTTCAAAAATCGATTGAAGTCTTGATGAACAGATGAATCGGAAAAGCTACAACACTTTCTTCTTTCAGCTTCATCTCCACAAGTGCAGTTCCAAATCCCAATGGGCAGTCGGTTGAGTGAGCGATGTATATCTCTTCAAATCACATTCCCAACCCGTTTTCTCCCCACTTCTTACTCCTATAGACCGAACGCCTTAACACCGGGTCTTAGCTAATCAGTGCATGCACCCATTCTACCCTTAGGTTCTGAACATATCTTCGATAATCCTTGTATACCTTGACATAACAAGATGATTTTAATCAAACAGACACGACAACCACAACAAGTAAAATACGTGTAACACACCGATTCGAAAAGGAGGAAATGTTAGAGAGTTAACTATCATTCGTAAAATCTGGCATAAGCAATGCTAGTGAATAAATGGCGATCATATGAACTCCTATGGTTTCCTTTTCGATTCACATATTAGCAGACTGTGAACAATCCTTTCTTACTATATGCCAATACAAATTCGTAGGACAGTTACAAGGCATCATACTCAATGCAAAATACCACAACAGAGGCATCATGAGTGGAACCATGAATAGGTGGGTGTTATTTAGAAAGCTGAGTGCGCAAGCTTAAGTGCAAAATCCTAGTCTGCATCTTACGTATCATAATAACGACCACATAGGAACATATACTGAAGACTTATCACGACATTCAGCCCTTCGAAAACTGCCACTCCTTAAGGATGAAGGTTCCCCTTCGCCCCCTTTTCTTTTCACCTCTAATATCCTTGCTGTTCGCAAATTTTCTGCAAGGGGACTGACCCGTTTTCCAAGCTCAATTCCTCCATGCAGCCATCGGAGAACTGCCTCCCTTTTTCCCTTCCACTAATAATCAATCTAGTGACGATCTATGACTTAAAAAATTGGGCTGGAGCACATACCGTCTATAGTGGATGTTCTTAAGACTTTTGAGATCACCACAAGATTTGCAACATATCCTATCCACTACCATCCAAATGCTCCGCATAGGTGTCTACGTTTGATGTGCTCATCCTCTATGATAACTATCGCGCTCCTTTTTTACTGAGGTGTTCATAACTCCAGACGTTGTATCCTCCCCTTTCTCTGATGGATAAGCACGCCAAGCCAGCTGATGCAATGACCTTCTCCTTCGCCAGTATCTTCCCCCCTTACAGCCACAGCTGCTGCAATCAGCGTTACCCTCCCCGTCTCTCCTTCTTCCTTCCCTCGTCTTCTGCACGGACAGAGAAGCAGAGCGAGCCCCCAACTGCTACTCTTTGTCCTCCCTTGACACCTCTCAGCCTCCTGCGTCTGCAGACAAAGCCCAGGAGGCCCCCACATTCTCCTTAATACCTGCACAGATGGCCCCCCAAAAAACGTGATAAGCCTCATAAAAGCTAGCTGTTAGTTTTTTTTCTTTATTCTTCAATCGAAGGCCCCCCTAAAAATTACTCCATTTATTTTTTAGCTCCGCGCAAGAAAACTTCCTTTGTCATCATCTCCTACCACGTGACCACAATCTGCCTCCATCGGCCTACCACCGAAAACGGATTGAAACTGAATCTGTCTCTTTCTCTGCAACGGCCGCCACTTTGAGCAAAGCAATAAAATCCAACAACAGTAGAACATCACCAGCAAGAACAAAGAAATCTTTATCAACCCAAGCAACAGGATTGTGTGTTTCCTCTTGTCTTTCCCGTTTTACTTCTGCTGCAATCATCTAGGGCCTTTCAGCCACTGTATAGAGCATCCATGACCAAAGTATATGTGACCCCCTTTTTCTTTTTAATCGAAGAAAGCTTTCATAATTGCCTTCAATATTATCTCTGTGGTTTTTTTCCTTTGAAAGTTGCACCCTCACCTTTTCATCCAGTGCTGTTCAAAAGGCTCGAAAACTAGACCATCTCAAAGGATCATCCATCAGTTTTACAATCTTTTCACGTTTTTCTTCCACAAAATGGCAGCAGATACCTTCGACATTTGTCATATACACATGAACTAATTCCCCCCTATATTGGCAACCAGACACGTGAATGGTTGATGAAGATTTCTCTTATCACTTGTACTTGAGCCTTGATAACGAGTGTATCTGCTACTGTAAAACCATCTAGCACTTTTGAGAGCTCCATGAATTTCTTCCATCCCCAATGTGTTCTTTCTTAAAAAACTGATGCAAAGTATTGGAATATTTAGACTCTTTTGGATCTTTATTCACAACAGCAATAGTAAATTGTATACAGGGACTCCAACCAGGAAGCAATTTATCACAATATAACAAACATCTCAATAGTATGCCTTCCAAGCTCAGTAAGTCTCCCCTCATCCCATTCGATAGTATCCTTGCCAAATCCTCACCTGGACATCCATTCTTGGTCCTGTTTTGAGGCCGCTTTCTTGACAATTTCAACATATATTCTCGAGCCCATACATGTTGAGCTGATCCCTCCACGAATTTTAGGTTTGCTCCACACATGCTGCTATCAGTTCTTTCAAACCGCCACATTTATTGCAGTTACTTTACTGATGAGCACTTCCACCTTACAAGACACCTAAATCCATCATATACTCTGCAATTGAAAGCTTGTTAGTGCATAAAAAGACTCATTTTCTTAGGTTAACATATGCATATGCATGCTTGTATGCATATGCATTCATGTATGCATATGCATTCATGTATGCATATGCATGCTTGTATGCATATGCATTCATGTATGCATATGCATTCATGTATGCATATGCATGCATGTATGCATGTATGCATATGCATGCTTGTATGCATATGCAAGCTTGTATGAATATGCATGCTTGTATGCATATGCATGCATGTATGCATATGCATGCATGTATGCATATGCATGCATGTATGCATATGCATGCATGTATGCATATGCATGCATGTATGCATATGCATGCTTGTATGCATATGCATTCATGTATGCATATGCATGCATGTATGCATATGCATGCTTGTATGCATATGCATGCATGTATGCATATGCATTCATGTATGCATATGCATGCATGTATGCATATGCATGCATGTATGCATATGCATGCATGTATGCATATGCATGCATGTATGCATATGCATGCATGTATGCATATGCATGCTTGTATGCATATGCATTCATGTATGCATATGCACTCATGTATTTATATGCATGCATGTATGTATATGCATTCATGTATGCATATGCATGCTTGTATGCATATGCATGGTTGTATGCATATGCAAGCATGTATGCATATGCATGCTTGTATGCATATGCATGCTTGTATGCATATGCATGCTTGTATGCATATGCATACATGTATGCATATTCATGTACGTATGCATATGCATGTATGTGTATACATATATATGCATGCATGTATGTGTATGCATATGCATGAATGAGTATGCATATGTATTATGTACGTGTGTATGCATATGCATTGTGTATGTGTGTATGCATATGCATTGTGTATGTGTGTATGTGTATGCATATGCATGCGTGTATGCATATGCATGCGTGTATGCATATGCATTGTGTATGTGTGTATGTGTATGCATATGCATGTGTGTATGCATGTGCATGTGTGTATGCATGTGCATGTGTGTATGCATATGCATATTTGTATGCATATGCTTGTGTATGTGTATGCATATGCATGTGTATATGCATATGCATGTTTGTAGTCATATGCATGTGTGTGTTTATACATATGTGAGTGTGTATGTATATATGTATATATCTCTCCCTCTCTCTGTCTCTCAATCGAAAACAAAACTAAACAGAGAAGATATTAGAAAAGCAAAAACATAAAGAAAGAAAAAACAGTGATGTATCTCTCACTTACATCGATATAATTGTTTGAATCAAGGTTGTCAAAATCCACTTGAAGTTCTCATTCGTCGAATTTGTAAAAATTTGATCCCAAAAATCTCTTACAAAATTAAAGAAAGAAGATATTAGAAAAGGAAAAACATAAAAAAAGAAAAAAGAGTGCTACAATATGTGCGATCTACTTACCAAAGCGTCAGATCTATAAAAATAGAGGTGTGCTTAGAGAGAGAGAGAGAGGGAAGGAGAGGAAAAGAGAGAGAGAGAGAGAGAGAGAGAGAGAGAGAATTGTTTGAATCAAGGTCGTCAAAATCCACTTGAAGTTCTCCTTGGTCGAATTTCCAAAGATTTGATTGCAAAATCTCTTGCAAAACTAAACAGAGAACATATTAGTAAAGTAAAAACATAAAGAAAGAAAAAAGAGTGCTACAATATGTGCGATCTACTTACCAAAACTTCAGATCTATAAAGATAGAGGTCCATTTAGAGAGAGAGAGAGAGGGAGGGAGAGAGAGGGATGGAGAGAGAAGGAGAGAGAGTGAGAGAGAGGGAGGGAGAGAGAGAAAGAGGGAGAGAGAGAGAGAGAGAAAGGGTGACAAATAGAGATCTTCTCTTGGTGCGCGCAAACCCGACAGGAGAAGATCTAGATTCATCTAGAATGACGAATTTCGGTTTCACGCCCGGTTAAAAAGAGGGCGTAGATATAAGCATCGGTACTTATAGCAAATTACCGACGCTTATACCGACGCAGTCTTTCCGAGGCAAAGCCGCTTTCCCAAATTGTCCAAGGGTTATACCGACGCCGACAGGTGAGCGTCGGTATACTGAGCATCGGTATTCCCTCGATATGTATCTACCAGCAGAAAGCTTTTGTTACCTTTCTTGGATGTACTTGATGAATTTTCTAGACTATAATTTCCACACAATCTTCCACTCCATGGATTTGAATTCGAACTATTTCTTGGTGATGCATCCCATCCACTCAAAACTTGAGATTCTGCACTTGATTTTTCAGCATTTTCTTTGTCATTTGGTTCAAGATTCAGACCTTCTTTGACATCTACATAGAAGCTTGACATTTCATCAAATACCACATCTCTACTTACTTTCACTTGTCATGTGAGTGTGATCAAGGGAGTACCCAATGAAGATACATTTTTCTGCTTTTGGATCAAGCTTTCTCCTTAACTCATATGGAACATGTAGATATGCAATATAGCCTAATACTTGCATATGTGATAAGTTTGTATTTTTACCTGTAAAGTTCTCTTCAGGTTTAACTTAATGTAAAAGAGGAGTCGAATTTTTGTTCATGATGTATAGAATAGTATGCACAGCTTTTGCCCAATAACAATGAGGCATATTCTTCTTAGCCATCAAAGCTCTTGCTATTTCTGCAATATGTCTATTTTTGCATTCAGTAATGCCATTGTGTTGTGGTGTGTACCTGCATGAAAACTAACCTTGAATTCCATGATTTTTAAGAAACTTGCTGAACTCATTTGATATGTATTCACCTCCTCCATCATATCTTAATGTCTGAATATACTTCCCTATCTATTTTTCCACCATGGCCTTAAAATTTTGGAAGTGATTGAACACTTCACTCTTCTCTTTCATGAAATATAATGCAACACGTACCAGAGACAATGTTTATGTGCATGATAGCTCGAATGGGATAAGGAAACTGGGTTTAAACTTGCCTATGGTCCATACATATCAACCACGGCTAGGAAAAGTTGAATCCCTCCCCCCTCCAAAAATAAGGTCTCATTATAACGCAACACGTACCGGACAGGGTGTTTATACGCATGATGGCTCGAATGGGAGAAGGAAACTAGGTTTAAACTTGCCTATGGTCCATACATATCAACCGCGGTTGGAAAACGTTGAATCCATCCCCCCTCCAAAAATAAGGGCTCAATCCAATTCAGCAAAGACATGATATGTTGTCAAATGATGTGCAGAACCATTTGATGAAAGACGTGTTGTGAAACTCCCTTTCTTCCGTAACCCAATTCTTTGATGGATAGATAATAAAGAGTGAAGACATTTGAACGGATTCTTTTCTTAAAAAAAAAAAACAGTAATAGTAATAAAGAGAAAGTTGAGCCGAGGTCTATTCTCCCTTGCATAAAAAAGCGATGACGTTTACGACGTACAATAGTCTATAACACAATCGATGTACGGCCGAGCTCATAATAACACTACTTCGGATGACTCGGATCAGGTGCGCAATAGTAGCAGCCATCAACGACAAAATAGGAGAATGGAAAAAGATGAAAGCTACACGCACAATAGCTTTTATATCTTTTCATATCTGTTACATGGTCTCTAAATGGTCTCTATCCAATACGCTCTCTGAATGAGTGAACACTTAATAAATGCATATGCTCATTCATACACACATCAAACTATATATATATATATATATATATATATATATATATATATATATATATATATATAGTACGTAAACATATAATCATGCATACATGCATATATAAATGCATGCATGCACATTGTAAAATGAACACTATAACATATAAAGGTCATACTGATGCTAGCTATAACAATGGTTATCTACAACGTCGGTATGATTGTTAGAAGATGCTTGGGAAAATGTCAAAAACCAAATGTCAGAATGGTTGTCGGAGTACTTGTCAGTATAATCATTGGTATTATCATCGGTATAGGCATTGATAGTGCACATGCAAATACGGATGATTATATCGATGATTATATCGATGCATATTTTGACATCATTTTTAATAAGCAACTGAAAGGCGACTCCCTTATTTTTAACCCGATTGTGAAAGCCGGCTCCATGTCATCTATTTTTCAGGTTAATTTGCGCATAACCCTCCTCCATCTCACCTTCAATTTGCCCTCCTCCTTTGCTTCTTGGTAAGGGATGCATTCCCTCATCCTCTCTCTCTCTATTCCTTATTGTTTTTAGGGTTTCCTAATTCGATTTCATTTTGGTTTCCAAGAGCTTTTTGGCAGTATTTTCTTTTAATGAGAGACCAAGTTGATTTGTGTGTGGAAGTGTTCTGAAGTTACATGGATGTGAGTGATCTATGTCCATGCATGTAGTGTTTTGTTCTTTATTAGAGAGAGAGAGAGAAAGATTTAGAGAAAGACACACAGGGAGAGAGCCAGAGAGAGATACACATACACATATACACATATACACATATACACATATACACACATACACACATAAACATGCATAGATGTTTAGATATCAAGCTCAACATGTGATGATCGAGGATGACACGTATTAATTTTTCATTTCTGTAACATGTATAGTGGTCATGCTGGTATATGTCAGGGATACTTTATTGAGCTTTACTAGATTTATCTACCAAGAGTGATTGCACATTTGTTTCTTGCGAGCTCACTCATTCGTGGACATTAGGATTTTCCTTATGTACTTTTCTTTATATATTGCACTTGTTTTATTATTGTTTTTAGGTCATTCTTGTACATTCCTTTTGTGTAATAGAAGAAGAAGATCATTCTTCCTTGACTCAATCTATGTGTGCACTCATCTTTGATTGTGAGAGTGTGTGTGTGAGCTCTCTTGCTTATCTCCTTCCTCTTGACATGGTATCAGAGCCAGGTTGGCAGTAGAGAGCTTATGGAGAAGGCCTACTGTGAAGAGTATGCAAGAAGGCATGGAGAAAGCATGATTCACAAACGACCTCAGATTGCTACAAAAATTGGCACGAAGGTAGAAGGCATCATCTTGACCTCTATTTTGAGCTTGCAAGGTGGGGCCCATAGAAAACTAGGTCATTTTGCAAAACTATAGCTTGCATCCTATTTGACAACACTCATATATTCTAAATCCACAATTTCAAGTGATTTTGTGTATTATTGATACACGAAAACTATCTTTTGCTGCAAAGTTGGCAAATGCACTTAGAATGAGTCAGTGTATGAGCGATAAGTTGAACAAGAACAACTTCCATGGTTGGAGATTCATAATGAAAATTTTTTGGATGGGAAAAGATTAATGGAAGTACATCGAAGGAGAGAATGAAATTGCTCCACAATTACCAAAGAGGAATCAGACTATGAAGTAGTTGAGAGCATATGAGGAATGGAATCAAAGAGCACAAAAGGTAATGTATTGGCTATATGTTAGCATACAAGATAGCATAATTGGGCACATACAGGGTGCCAAGACTCTGAAAGAGGCTTGGAATAGTTTTGTCACATTGTATAAGATGAACACAAAGGCACACAAATTGCAACTCAAGAATGAGCTACATACATTGAAGAAAAAGGGCATGTCGGTAAGACTATACGTTGAACATCAAAAGCATATGTGAGTCACATGCATCTATTGGTGTGAATCTAGATGATGATGATAAGGTGGAAGCATGCCTTCGTGGTCTAGGAGCTACATATAAGCAGTTTAGAACATCTATTCAAACTAGGGAAAATATTCTAAATTTTACTAATCTAGTATCCATGCTAATTATTGAAGAAAAGAATCTTGGTGAGGACTCAAACTCCCAAGAAAAACCTAGTTCTGAGTAGGTATTCTACTCAAGCAGAGGAAGAGGCACTGGTAGCGGCTTTGAAAGTGGAAGAGGAAACAGTAAAGAAGACTAAGGTCAACATCAAAATCATGCAGGAGCTTCAAGGAAGGGGAGCCAAAGAGGCCATAGAAATTTCCAAAGAAATGTTCTAACATCTAGGAGGATGCAGAATTTTGTGCAACGATTGATGTATGATAGCTATATGGCTCATCATTGTGCCTACGTGACCAAGGTAATACAAGATGCTAAACCTTCTTGTTTTGAAGATGAAATTGGAAATGTAGATTGGAAAAAAGCTATGGATGAGGAGATGATTGCACTTTATGGAAATGAAACATGGGAGCTAGTTCCATTGCCACAAGGAAAGAAACCCATAGGCTGCAAGTGGGTTTACAAGGTAAAGCACAATGCTAATGGTAGAATAAGTGGGTATAAAGCACAATTGGTAGCTAAAGGATATGCTTAGACATATGGTATTGATTATGAGGAAACATTCAGCCTTTTAGGTAAAATGTCTACTGTTAGAACACTTGTTGCATTAGCTACAGTAAATGGATGGACTTGACATCAGATGGAGAATGCTTTCCTACATTGTGAGTTACAAGAAGAAGTATACATGGACCAACCACAAGGATATGAAGATTCAAAGCACCTAGAATATCTTTGCAGGTTGCAGAAGGCTTTGTATGGGCTTAAAAAAGCCCCTCGTGCTTGGCATGCAAGGCTTGTTGGCTACTTAACCACCATTGGATTATCTATGTGTGATGCAGAACATTCATTATATGCAAGGAAGGGTGATGATGGCATCATGATTTTGGCTATTTATGTTGACGATTTGATTGTAGGTGGTGATAATGAAGAAAGCATTAAAGAGTTAAAGCAACTTCTTGTTGCAGGAATTTGACATGAAAGATCTTGGTGTGTTGTGCTATTTTTTGGGCATTGAGTTTATACATACAAAAATAGGTATATGGATGTCGCAAAGGCAATATGCCTTCAATATGCTCCAGAAGTATGGTATGGCTGATTGTAATCCAATTTCTATGCCATTGAATGAGAATCTGAAGTTCAATACTACATCAGGTGAGGCATTGGAAAATTATATTATGTACAAGAAAATTGTGGGAAGTTTGATATTTCTCACAATCACAAGTCCTGATCTAAGCTTCACTGTTAAACTTGAAAGTAAATTTATATAGGTTCCCAAAAAGCCACATTTAAATGCTATGAGGTGCACTTTATGTTATGTGAGTGCTGCTTTGGCTTATGTATTGTTTTATGAAGTTGGTATAGATTTGCAAGCTCATGGATACACTGATGCAGATGGGGCTGGTCGCATTCCAGATAGGAGATCTACTAGTGTCTTTCTATTCTCATTTGGGAGTGCATCTATTACATGGAGTAGTACGAAGCAACCCACTATTGCTTTGTCGAGTACAGAGGCTGAGTATAGAGGTATTGCAATGGAAGCATGTGAGGCATCATGGCTAGAGATGCTACTTGCAGATTTAGATGTGGAAGTGCAAAAGGCTATCACCATTTATTGTGAAAATCTTAGCATCATACATTTAGCAAGAAACCCTATTTTTCATGCTAGAACAAATCATATCAAGGTACATTATCATTTCATCAGAGACAAGGTATTAGCAGGTGATATTGATCTTGTTTATGTGAGAAGAGATGAGCAAGTTGCTGATATTTTCACTAAAGCACTTGGTGCAGAGACTCTCAAGGAGTTTCCAAAGATGCTTGGACTAGAGGACATGACGTGGAGCTTGAGGGGAGTGTTGAGATATCAAGCTCAACATGTGATGATCTAGGATGACACATATCAATGTTTCATTTCTCTTACATGTATAGTGATCATACATGTATATGTCAAGGATGCTTCATTGAGCTTTACTAGATTTATCTACCAAGAGTGATGGCACATTTGTTTCTTTCCAGCTCACTCATTTGTGGACATTAGGACTTTCCTTATGTATTTTTCTTTATATATTGCACTTGTTGTATTGTTGTTTTTAGGTCATTCTTGTACATTCCTTTTATGTAATAGAAGAAGAAAGTCATTCTTCTTTGCCTCAATTTGTGTATGTCCTCCTTGATTGTGAGAGTCTGTGTGTGAGTTCTCTTCCTTATCTCCTTCCTCTTGACAATAGACACACATACACATACATACATAGACACGCATACACTATACACACATAGACACACATACACATATACACACATATATATATACGTATAGACACATACACATATACACATATACACACATATACATTCAGATGCATACAACATAGATGTATACACATGCATATGCATACATACATACAAACATGCATACATACATACACACATGCATACACACATATACTCATATACACATATACACTCATATACATACACACACATACACATACACACACACACAAATAGACACACATACATATATACATACACATGCATACACTCACATGCACATAGACATGTACACATACACACATATAGACACATACACATACACACATGTACATGCACACACATACACATACACACACATGTACATACACACACATAGACATACACAATGCACATATGCATACACATACATACACTCACATCCATGCATATACACACATGCATACACGAGTATATGTGTACATACATACACACATGCATGCACAGATACATACACATATACACACACATAAAGTCACATACATGCATATATATATATATATATATATATATATATATATATATATATATATATATATATATATATATATATATATATATATATATATATATATATATATATATATATATATATATATATATATATATATATATATATATATATATATATATATGCACACACATGCATATACACACACATGTAGATACACACACATACACACATATAGATATACACATACATACACATATACATGCACACACATACTCTCACATGCATCCATACATAAATATACATGCATATGCATACATATATACACATATGCATACACACATGCACATACATAGACATATGGATACACACATATACATACACACATACACATATACATGCACATACACATTTACAAACACATACATGCTATACATACGCATGCATACACACACATACACACACATACACACTATAAATGCACATACAAACTATACATACACACAAATAGGGTTTTAGGTTGAGGGTTTAGGGTTTTAGGGTTTAGATTAAAAGAGAGAGAGAAATAGAGAGAGAGATACATGGATACATGTACACATATACACACATATACACACATATACACACATAGAAACACATACACATATACACACATAGACACACATAGACATACACACATAGACACATATAAACATGCACATACATGTACCTACACATACACATAGACACTCATACACATAGATACACATACACATAAACACACATACATACACACATAGAAACATTTACACTCACATACAAAATGAATGTATACACATGCATATGCATACATACATACATACATACATGCATACACACATATACACATACACATATGCATACACACATATGGGTACATACACACACATACACATACACACACATACAATCACATACATATATACATACACATGCATATACACACATACACATACATAAACATACTTATACACACGCATATACATACACACAAATAGACACATACACATATGCACATGTACATACACACATATAGATGCACACATATACACATACACAAACATGTACATACACACATATAGACACACACACACATACACATATAGACACAAATACATACACTCACATGCATACAAAAGTATATGTGTACATACATACACATACATGCACATATACATACAGACACATGAAGTCCCATACATACATATATATACACATGCATGCACACACATACACATATAAACACATATACATACACACACATACACACATATATAGACATACAAATATACACATACATACACCTATACATACACTCACATGCATACATACATGTACATGCATACATACACACACATGTATGCACATTCATATGCATGCATACATACATACATACACACATGCATATACATAGATACACATACACACACATATGCATACACACATATACATGCATAGACATAAACATGTACACACAAATACACACTATAAATACACAAACATACACACATACACACTATAATACACATACACACTATACATACACACATACACACAAATTGGACTTAGGGTTTAGGGATTGGGGTTTACGGTTTGGGTTTAGGCTTTAGGCTTTAGAGTTTATGGTTCTGTGGTTTAGGGTTAAGGGCGTAGGGTTTAGGGTTTAGAGCATAGAGAAAGACGGAAGAATAAAGAGAAAGAGAGGGATAGAGAGAAAAAGAGAGAGAGAGAAACACATGCATATATGCATACACACATATACACTCACACATGCATACACAAGTATATGCGTACATACATTAACACATGCATACTCACATATACACATACATGCACCTATACATACACACAACATTTACACACACATAAAGTCACATACACACATGCCTACACAAATATACACACACATACACAGATACACATACATACACATATACATAGAGTAACATGCATACATACACACACATGCATACACATGCATATGCATACATACATACACACATGCATACACACATACACATGCATATACATATGCATACACACACATACACATATACACACACATACACACTATACATACACATGCATACACACACATACACACTATACACACACATATATGGACATACACACTATACATACACATACACACATAGGGTTTAGGGTTTAAAGTTTCTAGTTTTAGGCTTTAGGGTTTTAGGGTTTAGGACTTAGGGTTTATGGTTTAGGGTTTAGAGCATAGAGAAAGAGGGGGAGAGAGAGAGAGAGAGACAAAGAGAGAGAGAAAGTCAGAGAGAGAGAGACATACACACACATAAACACACACACATGCATACACAAGTATATGCATACATACATACACACCTGCATACACACATATACACATGCATGCACATATACATAAACACACATACACATATACACACACATAAAGTCACATACGCAAACATACACACATGCAGACACAAATACACATGTAGATAAATTCACATACACACATGCATAAACACACATATACAAACATACACACAACACATATACATACAATCACATGCATACATACGCACATATGCATACATACACACACATGCATATGCATACATACATACACACATGCATACACACACATACACATACACACATATGAATACACACACGTACATATGTACATACACATATACACACACATACACACTATACATACACATGCATACACACATGTCACATACGCACTATACATACACATACACACAAATACACACTATATATACATACAAACTATACATACACACACATAGAGTTGAGGGTTTAGTGTTTCAGGTTTAGAGGTTAGGGTTTTGGGGTTTAGGTTTTAGGGAAAGAGGGAAGAGAGAGAAAAAGAGAGAAAGAAAGACAGAGAGAGAGAAACAAAGAATGAGGGAGAGAGAGAGGGAGATAAAAGGGAAAAAGATTAAGGGTACACCACACAATAGCCTTTATATCTTTTACACGGTCTCTAAATGGTGTCTATCCCATACAGTCTCTGAATGAGTGTACACTTAGTACATACATATGCACATGCATACACACATAAAACTACGCATATATATCTAGTATGTAAACATATATTCATGCATACATGCATATATAGATGCATGCATGCACATTGGAAAATAAACATTAAAACATATGAAGGTCATAGCAATGCTAGCCATAACGATGGTCATCTACGACGTCAATATGATTTTTGGAATACGCTCTAGTGTAACTTTGGATATTATCATCGATATATGTGCCGGTATTGCACATGCAAATATTGATGCTTATTTCGATGATTATGTTGATGAGTATACCTAGGCATATTTTGATGTGAAATTTAATAAAGGACCGAAAGTTGACTGCCCTATTTTTAACCCCATTGAGAAAGTTGACACCATCTCACGTGTTTTTTGGTCGAATACATGCATATCTCCCCTCCATCTCACATGCGCTCTGCCCTCATCCGTTGCTTCTTGGTAAGGGATGCACTCCCTCATCCTCTCTCTCTCTCTATTGCCTATTGTTTTAGGGTTTCCTAGATTTGATTTCATTTTGTTTTGCAAGAGCTTTTTGACAATTGTTTTTTGTTTGATGGGAGGCAACATCGACTATGTGTGCATGACAAGTGTTCCAATGTTACATCCATGTGAAATATCTACATCCATGCATCTACTATTCTCTCCTTTATTAGAGAGAGAGATATACACATAGACACACATATACATGTATACACAGACACACATACACACATAGACACATGCATAGACATACACAAACATACACACATAGACACACATACAGATAACATAGATATACATACACATAGACACACATGCACATAGACACACATACACACACATATACATACCCACATAGACACACACACATATACCCACACATATACACTCACATGCATACAAACATGTACACACATGCATATGCATACATACATATAGACATGCATACACACATATACACATACACACACATATACATACACACATACACACACATAGACACGCACATACACATACACACACATAGTCACATACATATATACATACACACAAGTACACACACATACACACACATACACATACACACAGGTACACATATGCACACATATACATACACACACATAGACACATACACACACATGTACATGCACCCACATAGACACACACATATACACGTACACACACATGTACATATACACACATAGACACACACATACACATATACATACACATACATACAGTCACATGCATACATATAGACACATGCATACACATGTATATGCATACATACATACACACATACATGCACATATACATACACATACATGCACATATACACACACATAAAGTCACATACACACATATATATGCACATGCATACACACACATGCACATACCCACACATAGATGTAGACACACATACATGTATCCACATACATACACATATACATACACACACATACACTCACATGCCTACATACATACACATGCATATGCATACATACATACATGCATGCATATACACACATACACATATGCATACACACATATACATACACACACATACACATATACACACACATACACATGTACACACATACACACTATACATACACATGCATACCCACACATACGCACTATACATGCACATACACACTATACATACACACATAGGGTTTAGGGTTTTAGGTTTTAAGGTTAAAGAGAAAGCGAAAGAGAGAGAGAGAGAGAGAGAGAGAGAGAGAGAGACAGAGAGACAGAGAGAGACAGAGAGACAAAGATACACATACACATATACACACATACACACGTACACACATACACATATGACACACATACACATATACACACATTGATGCATATACACATACACATATAGACACACATAAACATGCACATACATATACATACACAACTATATGTGTTCATACATACACACATACATGCACATATATACACATACATACACATGTACACACATAAAGTCACATACATACATATATATACACATGCATACATGCACATACACATACACACACATACACATAGATACACACATACAAATATACACATACATATACATATACATATACCCACATGCATACATACACACACATGCTTACACATGAATATGCATACGTACATACACACATACACATACACACACATATGCATATGCACATATACATACACATACATAAACATATGCACACACATACACACTATACATACACATGCATACACACACTTACACACTATACACACACATACACATGCACACAATACATACACACACATAGGGTTTTGGGCTTAGGATTTAGGGTTTAGGGTTTAGGCTTTTGGGTTGAGGGTTTTAGGTTTTAGGGTTTAGGCCTTAGAGCATAGATAAAGAGGGAAGAGAGAGAGAGAGATATGTTGATTTGTGAAACACCACAAGAACAGAACTAATGTGATATTAGAAGTGCTCTACAATCATCATTAGCTCAACAATTCTTCAAACTTTAAAGTCTTTAACACTTTACATAGTAAATATGAACATTTACTCTTCTTGTAGTTGTGCATTTTCTTCTAGCTCCAATTCTTCTTTGGTTTGTCTTTAATGTATGAGACTCTTGTGCTCAATTATTAATAGAAGTTCTTACATATAGTAAGCAACAAAATCCAAACAATACTTTCAAGTAATTACTTGCAAATAACTTGAAATGTCTTCATACAATAATGAAATTTCTTTGATTTCTTAACACAAAAAGAATCAAATCAAGTCCTTGTACACAAACATGTGTTTATTATTATAGAAGTTGTCTAGAAAATGGCTAAGCCTCATTCTACTCATAGCCATAGAAACATCTTCTTCAATAAATGATTTGTCATCACCATCTATCTCAAAAAAAATCACGACTGCCTCTCTTCTATCTTAAGACTTACAATCAAGTCTTTCTGGATATCTATACATCAAATTAAATTATATACATTGATTCTTTATGTTCCTATTTCTTAAACTCATAACTGTAAAAGTTCTAGTCTAATTTTGATCATAATTTCATCACTATATTACATGTGTGAATTTGTCCCTTCATATAGGCATGATTTTTGAGTGCCCAACTTCCATAGTTCTTTTGTCCTTCTTCCTTCCATTTATGTCTTCATGTATTTATGCTTGATTGGTGAGGGAACGCCCAACAGCTCCCCCCAATCACTAATTAACATCTTGAATCTTCATACAATCTCTTTCTCTTTTATTACTACCATTCCTTTGAATCTACTTGTCTTCACTCCATCCAAGATATTTGTCATCATATCTACTATCTGATCCTTTGTAGGAGTATATACCACTTCAAGTTCCTTCTCCATTACCTTTTCTCTTAGATATTGATATTGGATCTCCATATGGCTTGTTCTTGCATGAGATACTGGATTTGTTGCAAGATAAAGTGAACTCATATTATCTCCACATATTATAGGTATAGCTTGATCAATGTCCAAGCTTTTGAAACAAAGTCTATATTTGTTGGGGCTTCACTCATTTATTAAGCATAAATACACGAAGAACATAAGTGGAAAGAAGAAGTACAAAGAACTATGGAAACTAGACACTTAGAAATCATGCCTATGTGAAGGGAAAAATTCACACTTGTAATATACTAGTACAATTATGGATCAAATATAGTCTAGAACTTCTAGAACTAAGAATTTGAGTTCTAGAAGCATAAAGACTCAATGTGTATAAGCTAATTTGAAGGATAGAAATGTAGATCAACTCGATTGTAAGTCCTAAGATAGAAGAGAGGTAGTCGAGATATTCTCTAAGGTAGATTGTGGTGTGAGGTCATTCATTGTAGAAGATGTTTCTATGGCTATGAGTAGAATGAGGGCAAGCCATTTTGTACACATCTTCTCTAGTGTTAAACACATGTTTGGTAGATGAATTTGAGTTAATTCTCCTTGTATGAAGCAATATAAGTGATTTTATAACTATATGAATGTTAGTTGGAAGTTACAAGTTTCAAGCGCAGATTTTATTGATCTTCTAAGAGTCAGATCTATGAGTATGGTGTAAAGATTTTGATGATCGATAGCTTGTTTTGAAGCTATCGTTCTTAGCTACAATAGATCAAAAGAGCTTTGCAAAATGGGACATGTGCTCAGAGAAATAAGCTTAATAGTAAAGGCATGTCGAATCGATGAAGCTAATTCTTAGATTTCAGACATAGTGTAACTTCTAAAGACATTTCAAGTTATTTGCAAGCAATTACTTGAAAGTAGTATTTGGAATTCGTTTCTTACTATATGTAAGAGCTTGTATTGATCATTGAGCACAAGAGTCCTTAAGATTCAAGTCAAATTAGAGAAGAATTGCAGCTAGAAGAAAAGGTGCAACTTCAAGAAGAGTAAATGTTTACATTTAGTATCGAAAGTGTTAAAGATTTGAAAGTTTGAAGCTTTTATGCATTAATGCACACACTTACACACATATAAAAACAAAATCTTACACACACATTCAAACACACTTACACACATAGATACATATAAACTTCCACACACCTATACACACATATACACACATGTACACATAATCAAACATAGAAACTTACACAAACATAGATACAGACATACATAAACACCAACACACACATACATACAAACACATGCACATGCACATATGCATATTTATTCACACATCCACACACATATACACACACACACTCACACACACATACATACATACACACACACACACACTATATATATATATATATATCTATGTGTGTGTGTGTGTATGTGTGTGTGTACATATGCACGTACACAAAAATTTACATTTCTTTTAAGCTGAGCTGCCATCAAATTGGTGTTGGAGGATAAACAATACTATGTGCACAATGAAAGCAAATGAACCCTCATAGGATCTTGAATTTGTTTAGACATAGGCTTTGTGTTTTTTTATTTTCTCTTAGTACATGCAACATATGATTCAAGATGAAAATTTGCACGCTTAAACTAGACATAGACTATTTTCAACAACTATAAAATCACTCAATTTGAATACTAGATGATGCCTCAACAAGCTACAACAAAATAGATAGCTTGATCTCTTTAGAGTGTATTAGCTAACTACACAGAGACTGTTCTAGATATTTCTTTGTAGTTGTGCATGCATTAATTGTGAGACTCGTTTCGCTCAAAGTAAAACTTATAAGATCTTCAGAAAGATAAAAATCATTAGAAATAGATTTGTAATGAAGGAGAAACAACAATGACAAGATTAGGGGGTCTATGACAATCATCTAGAGAGATACATTATGTAAAAGTTAAATCTATGCAAAATATGCAGGTAACAGGTAGTACGGGTGTGCTTAAGCAAGGGGGAATCTTGGGCACATATTTCCACGACTCAAAGTCATAATAAAACTCATTAGAGGCTTTAAAGGTCACATACCAAATTCTTTCACCAATCAAAAGCATATACAAGTCAAAAAGTGAGGTCAAATCACATCAAGGGGTGACCTAAATCTTCTCTAATCAAGTTTTTTTCCATTATGGACATGCTTTCATGCCTCCAACTTGTGGAAATCATCCCCATTTGATTGTGAATGATGGAAGGTTCAATTTGGGGCATGTTCCCACATGCTTGAGCTTGAAATACAAAACTTTCAAGACTCCCCCTCAAGATCAAGTCTTTTTCCTTCGTTGCTTCATCCTATGTCTCTTATGTTCATTGCTTCTGTTGAATCCTCCAAGCTTTGTACCTTCAAGAACTTTGTCATAATGTACACAACTTGCACTTTAGTGTTTACATACCTTATATCTAGCTTTCTTTTCTATCACTTTTTATCTAATGAAGTGGTAATGAACCTCTATGTGCTTGCTCCTTGCATGAAACATGGGATTGTTAGCTACATAGATGCTTGAAATGTTGTCTCCATAAAGCGGAAACTCATCCACTTCGACTTCCAATTCCTTAAGTAGCTTCTTAAGCCATAATAGGTCACATATAGCCAATGCTAAACCTTTTTACTCACACTCTGTGGATAAAAGAGCAATAGCAGGTTGCTTCTTAGAGCTTGTACTCCTTCAATCATCCTTGCTACCTGTCCAATCAGCATCACTATATCCTTTGAGACTTTAATCAGCATCATATAAGTAAAATAGACCTTTCTTAATGGTTTTCTTGATGTATCTAAGCACTTTTCTTGCTTCTATAAGATGATCATGGGTGGATGCATGCAAATATTGAGAGAGAACATCTACTACATATGCAAGATCGGGTATAGTGAATGTAGCATAAATCAATGAACCAATTATGCTTCTATATAGTGTAATATCTTGTATAGCCCCTCCTTGACCTGGAACCAAATTTTAAGTGGACTCCATGGGCTGCGAAAGTGTCTTACAGCCACTGATGCCAAACCTATATAGCACATCCAACAAGTATTTTCTTCGAATCAAGAAGATGCCATTGTATGTATAGATTACCTCTAATCCCAAGAAGTACTTTAGTGTTCCAAGATCAGATATCTTGAACTCCTTTCCTATCTTGGATTGATATCTTTAATACCTGCAATATCACTTCTTGTGATGATCAAATTTTCCACATAGATGCATATGTATGCCATCTTGTCTCTTTGCTTCTTCATGTAGAGTGATGGATCTGCAACACTTTCTTTGTATCTGCAACTTGATAAATAATCCACTAACCTCTCATTCTATGCCCTTGGGGCTTGCTTTAGTCCATATAATGCTCTCCTTAGCTTGCAAACATGATTTGGGTGCCTCACACTAGCAAATCCTTGAGGTTGGCTCATGTAGACTACTTCTTCAAGCTCTCCATTGAGGAAGGCATTCTTCACATCCACTTGATATAAGCTCCATCTCTTTGATGTGGCTACTATAATCAAAGTCTGAATTGTTGGCATCTTGGTAAGAGAGTGGAAATTCTCATCGTAATCTATCCCATAGCTTTGGGAGAAGCCTTTCACCACCAACCTTGCTTTGTACCTAGCAATGGAACCATCTGAATTTCTTTTAATTTCGTAAACCCACTTATTACCTATCAACTTCATGCCTTCATGAGATTATATCAAGATCCAAGTATGGTTTCCATCAAGTTTCTTGTGCTCTTCCTTCATTATCTCTTTAACTAGTCAGTTCTTTGTCCTTGATTACATGAGTCATATATGCATAATGATTCACAATAAAATTATCATATGTTAACATTTGAACTAGATATCTTACTCTTGAGGAATTCTTTCACTTCCTTTAGGTGTGGTTTCCATTATCTTTCTTTTTTTGCCACTCTTGGGGTTTCGATTTGTTCTCTCTTCGTCTTCCAACATGCTCTCATCCACATAGCTTCCTTCTTCAATTTTGATCTTCTCTTTGCCTTTGAATTTGCTTTCCTTGGCCTTTGAGCTCTATGATAACATTCATTTGCAAAATGACCCGACTTACCACATACAAAGAATCCATTTGAAGTGGGTTGTCCTATTCCACCAAATATTCCACCTCTTCCTCTATTTGTTGCTCTTCCACCTCTTTGACCTACATTTTCTTGTTGTCCATGACCTTCTTGGTTTATTTGATATCTTCCTCTTCCTCTTGTAGCACGTCGGTTGTGTCTTCCTCATCCTCTACTTGCATACAACATTTTCCCTTGGCTATCCTTGGCATTATGATCACCAAGGTTTATCTCCTCTGTCACCATCAGAGTGATTAGTTGATCAAAATTAGGAAGGGAGTCCCCTACATGCATTGAAGTTGTGAATGCCCTCCATTTTTCACCATCCCTAAGTCCATTTAGGATATGGGTGACAAGATCATAATCATCTAGGGCACAACCAATTGGCCCTAGTGCATCTGCAAGCTCTTTAACCTTTAATACATAATCATTAGCACCTTGAGAGGGGCCATTCATAAGATTATTTATCTCATTCTTAAGCTGAATTTTTCTATCTTTTGTGGAGGTTAAGTACAATCTCCATAAGCACTCCCACACCTTCTTTGATCTATTCTTGAATATGTCCAATCATGGAGTTGCTAATATGATGAGATAAAATAAAAAAGACTCTTTTGCCCTTTCATCCCACTCTCAAACTTCTCTTCTCTGGTCATTGGTTGGCTTTAATGCATCTATATAGGGTTTTGGCTCTCCACCTCTCACAAGTCCCCACAAACCTTTCCCCTTCAAAATATTGCTTATTCTAAATTGCCATGGTTGGTAGTTCCCCTTTTGAGCTTCTCAATATAAGCATTGAGATCATCCATGGTGCCTTCTAGCTCTTTCGAGCCTCCCCCTTGATCCAATGAAGTTAAAAAAATGGCTTTTACCTAAAAAAATAGACCTAATCCTCTTGATGAAGTTTCATATGTGATTCTTTTGTTTGCTTCCCCTTATTGTTGATGTGCATGTGTATACACACACATACACATGCACATACATACATATACATGCATATACATGCACATACATACATATACATGCATATACATGCACATACACACATATATGCATACAATTACATATATACATGCACATATATACATATACACACACATATACATGCACATGCACATACACATACATACGCACATACACCTACACATGCACATGCACATACATGCATATACACAAATACATATGCACATACATACATGCACATATATATACGTAGATACATACATATACATGCATCTACACACACTCACTCAAATTTAGATATATACATACATGTGCCTACACATTTTATACACACACAACCACATGCATATATATATATATATATATATATATATATATATATATATATATATATATATATATATATATATATATATATATATATATATATATATATATATATATATAAGCACACATAAATATGAATGACTTATATAATTAAAGTAATAAAACACATGCTAAATATAAACAATAATAAAATCATTACAACAAGGCTTTTCATTACTTAATACCATAGACACAATTCAAAACATAATTGGAATGAACTATATATATATATATATATATATATATATATATATATATATATATATATATATATATATATATATATATATATATATATATATATATATATATATATATATATATATATATATATATATATATATATATATATATATATATATATATTGATGGGGGAAGTATCTCAACCCCTAAGCAACGATGAAGCGCGAATGACCTCCACAGGTATCCTTCTTTGAACTCTGCACACCAAAAATGCTCTTACTCACAGCTTATGCAGAGAACTCCAGTGAGCTTTTGTAGACCTGTAGTAGACACCAAGGGCTTTCCAACAAAACAAATTTCACTTGAAATGGATGCTTACACAAAGAGAAACAATGTCTACAACATGAGCTAGTTGAATGCTCACAACTACTAGTCAAGCAGAGATCTCACTTCACTCCAGCAATCTTTTCTCAGAGATTATACAGAGAATGAATCTCAAACTTCAGTCAACTTTAGAGCACTATAATAGCTACCCAATGACACCAAAATCATAGCAAATGGATACATAGAGAAGGAGAACCAGCCCTTACAACAGAGAGCAAAATATTTCCAACAGAGCCTACACAAAGAGAGAGATATCAATCACACAACTTCACTAAAATGAATGTTGCTCCCAGCTTACTCAGCGAATGCTCAAGAGAATTGGTAAGCATAAAATAGACTCTTATAGCTATCTAATGAGACAAGAATTACATCAAATGGATATCATATAAGGGAGAACCAATGCTAACAACTCAGGGGTAGAGAGTTGCAACACTGCCTGCGCACACACATACATATGCCTACTAAAAGAAAACAAACAAGCAAGCAAGGGGGTTGCTTAAGCAAGGGGCTTGCTTATCACAACTCCAGCACTTAGTGCTCACTTTACATGAGCTAAAACTCCAAGAAGATGACCCTAAAAGAAGTCGGGATACATGCTCCTTTTATAGTGAGAGGTGTGCCCCTAAAATCTAGGAACTACCTTTCCAAATCAGCCTCCTAACTTGGAGGAATTAATTGAGATGACTTGAGGAGTGGTTGAGTGACTTTTCTTGATGGAATCTCGTGGCTTTTGGCTTCCTTTGATTGCTCCACATGTCCATAAAAGATTCCCCACGAATTTTTAGCTTGAAGCTTGACTTTTAACACTCCCCCTCAAGCTTCAATTCTTCATCCTCATCCAAGCTCCTTCATGTTGATGCATTGCTTGAATTTTGAAATCTTCATCCCATCCAAAGCCTTTGTAAACATGTCCGCAACTTGGTCCTTGGTACCAATATGATGTACTGAAACTTCCTTGGATATCACCTTTTCCCTTATGAAGTGATAGTGCACTTCAATATGCTTGGTTCTAGCATGATAGACAGGGTTCGATGCTAGATGAATGCTACTCATGTTGTCACAAAAAATTGGATATGTGTCAACCTGCAAATTAAGCTCCATAAATAACTTCTTAATCCACATTAGCTCACATGTGACTTGAGCCAAAGCTCTATACTCAGCCTCGGTGGAAGATAATGCCACCGTGGGTTGCTTCTTTGAAATCCATGAGATGATCTTGCTACCTAGCATGACTAGGTAACCACTTGTACTCCTTCTATCTTCCTTCGAACCGGCCCAATCGGCATCGGAATAAGCTTTGACCTGCATATCATCATCAAATGAGTAGAACAATCCTTCATTTATAGTGGCTTTGAGATATCGCAACATTCTTCTTGCAGCTTGCAAGTGTGTAGTCCTTGGACTATGCATAAATTGTGATAACACTCCAACTCCATATGCTATGTCGGGCCTGGTTATTGTGGCATAATTGAAAGAGCCTACAATAGATCGATACAAAGTTACATCCTCTAATGGCTCTCCATCAATGGAGCTTAGCTTTACATTAACTTGCATGGGATTTGAAATAGGCTTGCAATGTAGCATCCCAAACCTCTCAAGTAGGTCTAGAATATACTTCCTTTGTATGAGCATAATACCTTCTTCTTTGTATACAACTTCAATGCCAAGAAAATACCTAAGATCTCCAAGATCAGAGATCCTAAACTCCTTTCCAAGCTTTGCCTTGATCTCCTCAATGCCCTTTGTATCATTACCTGTAATGATAAGATCATCTACATACACACACATGTAGACCACAAGTTCTCCTCTTTGTTTGATGAAGAGAGATGGATCCGCCTTGCATTGATTGTAACCACATTTGATCAAATAGTCCACCAATCTTTGGTTCCAAGCCCTTGGAGCTTGCTTTAGGCCATGAAGTGCCTTCTTCAACCTACAAACATGATGTGGAAACTCTTTATGAACAAAACCTAGTGGTTGCTCCATGTATACCTCTTCTTCCAAGTCTCCATTGAGAAAGGCATTCTTGATATCCAATTGGAAGAGCTTCCATCCTTTGCTAGCAGCCATTGCAATGAGTGTCCTAATGGTGCTCATCTTTGCCACGGGGCTGAATGTCTCTTCAAAGTCCACTCCATAGGTTTGTGCAAAACCCTTGGCCACCAATCTTGCTTTGAACCTAGAAATAGATCCATCTGAATTCCTCTTTACTTTATACACCCACTTATTACCTATTACCTTCATGTTCTCCTTCTTGGGCACTAGAGTCCATGTTTGATTTTCCTCAAGTGCGTCGATCTCTTCTTGCATTGCCTCTTTCCATTCGGTGTACCTGCTTGCATCTTCATAGCAATCGGGCTCATGATCTTCTACTACTTTGTTCATATATGCATAATGTGTTGCCATGTATGAATCATAAGTAAACCTTTGAGTTGGATACTTAACTCTAGAAGACTTCCTTTCTTCACCTTTTGGAGGAATAAACCTCCTTTGCCTTGGGAACTTGATCTCTTTCTTTGACGTGGCTTCTTTCTCCATCATGTGTCCTTCATCATCTTCAACTTCATTACCTTCTTCATCCAACTCCACCAATGTTGCTTTGCCTTTGTTGATTGATTGTGCTTCATAGCTTGATGAAGATCTCCCCCTCCATGGTGAGTTCATGCTTGAACTATCTTCATTGATGGAACACCTTGGGCCGCTTAGCTCTAGGTCGATTTGTTCTTCATCATGTCCATGCTTTTCTTCTTCATAGTCCTGCATACAATCATACTTCTTATACCAAGGGAGTAGCTCATCAAATGCTACATCCCTTGATATCCTCAAGTCCTTTGTATTTGGGTTGAAGCACCTGTAACCTTTATGATCATTTGAATATCCTAGAAACACACACTTTTCTGCCTTTGGTTGTAGCTTGTGCCTCAATTCACTTAGCACATGTACATAACAAGTACATCCAAATATCTTCAAGTGGGAAAGATCAGGTTTCTTACCATAATAGGCTTGATATAGTGTCAAGCCATGGATCCCTGAGGTAGGAGCCCTATTCATTAGATACACGGCGGTATTTGCTGCATCACTCCAAAACATGTTAGGTACATTCATCTCATTAAGCATTGCTCTAGCGATCTCGGCAATGTATCTATTCTTTCTCTCTGCTACTCCATTTTGTTGGGGTGTGTACCTGCATGTTACTTGCCTCTTGATGCCTTGATCCATTAAAAAATCAGAAAACTAAT
Source organism: Ceratopteris richardii (assembly GCA_020310875.1). Lineage (NCBI taxonomy): Eukaryota > Viridiplantae > Streptophyta > Polypodiopsida > Polypodiales > Pteridaceae > Ceratopteris > Ceratopteris richardii. The sequence continues at coordinate 36,761,962 of CM035415.1, forward strand.
TTGAGAAATATTCTCCCCCTCCATCGGACCTTAGCTTCTTGATATATGTACCTGTTTCCTTCTCTACCATTGCCTTGAATGCTTTAAAACATGTAAACACATCTGATTTGTTTTTGATGAAATAAACCCAAACCATCCTTGTGCAATCATCTATAAAAGTGACAAAGTACTTGTTACCTCCAATGGATTGCTCTTTCGTTGGCCCCCACACATCTGTATGTATCAACTCCAATGGATGTTGGCTTATGTAGCCACTCTTCTTGAATGGAAGTCTCGCTTGCTTCCCTAGTTGACAAGATTCACATAAATGCTTCATACCTTGTCCTTGGAAGTTGCGAAGACCTTCAACCAGCCTCTTGAATTGCATTTCCTTCATTCTTTGTATGTTGATGTGACCTATCCTCTTGTGCCACAAGTCCAACTCCGAAATCCTCTTGTTTCCATATGTGAAGTAGACATGTTGAGTAGAATGAGAATTTACCTCCAAAGTGAAGAGTCTCCCTTGCTTCTTTCCTCTTGCTATGACCTTGTAACCTTGCTTAGGGTTCTCCACAAAGCATCCACCTTTGTTGAACCTTACTTGATAGCCTCTTTCAACCATTTGCCCAACGGACACCAAGTTCTTTGTGATGGTAGGTACATGCAAGACATCCTTGAGACATCTTCCTTCCTCCTTGTCATCCAAAGCTACATCTCCAACATGGGAGATCTCATGGGCTGTATCATCACCTGTTTCTACATGTCCTTTACCTTTGGGAACATGTAGATTAGTAAACCAAGAAGCATTGCAACTCATATGGTTGCTACATCCACTATCAATATACCAAGTGTTATCTACTTTGCTTGAATTCCCATTCATGTGCATCATCAAGAGATTGTCATTTTCTGAACTTGTAGAAGCATAATTACCTTGGCCTTTGTATGAAGAACCTTGATTATAGTTCCTTTGGTTTCCTCCTTGGTAGCAATCTCTAGCATAGTGGCCAAACTTGCCACATATGTAACATCCTTCGCCATCTTGATTCCTGTTTTGTTGATGTCGTCCTCCTCTTCCTCTTGATCTTCCTCTCCCTCTTTGTGATGAGGTGCCTTGGTCATGTCCTTGATTTCTTGAGTGGCCTTGCCTTCCTCCAAACCTTCCTTTGCCCCTTCCTTGTCCTTGTCTTTCTTTGCCCCTTTGATTACCTGCATAGAAAACTTGTGCATCTTTGCTTTTAGTTGAACTTCCACCTATGTTCATTTCTTCGGTGACCATGAGAGCAACCAATTGCTCAAAATCGGGAAGATTATCCCTTACATAAACTGAAGTGGTAAAGGGTTTCCACTTCTCATCATCTCTCAAACCATTGAGAGTATAAGCCACAAGATCGTCATCGTCTACGTGGCTTCCAATGGATCCCAATGCATCTGATAACTCCTTGACCTTAAGTATGTAGTCATTTATGCTACTCCCTGAGCTCTTCCTAAGGTTGTTGAGCTCATTCTTGAGTTGGATCTTCCTTGCTTTGGTGCTTGTTGAATAAAGCCTTTCAAGTGTCTCCCATACCTTCATGCTTGAATCCAGGTCTTGGATATGGCCGATCATGCTATTGCTAATGTGTTGGGAAAGAATAAAGATAACTCTCTTGTCTCTTTCATTCCATTCCCTAAAGGCCCTTCTCTGGTCATTGGTTGGATTCTCATCCAACCTAGGTCTTGGTTCACTTCCACTAATCAACCCCCAAAGGCCCTTGCCCATAAGATAGTTGGAGACCCTAAATCTCCATGGTTGATAGTTACCTTTGTCTAGCTTTTCAATTTGAGTGTTGAAGTCTCCCATATCTAGTCTTTGATACTTGACCTAGCCCTTGGCTAATGCTCCAATGTGTGTAAAATGAAAATGAGGCTCTGAGGTTACCTCAATCCAAAGCTTTCCTTAGATGGACACCTTGTGCTCTTACAAATTTGAGTAGAATAGCTCCCCCTTGATGTGAGCTACCTCCAAGAAGCTTTTGTTGATGCAAAACTTCAACCACCAACTCCAAGAGGTCTTCTTGCTTGTATGTGATACCTCCAAGATGCCCAAATTCTCTGATACCACTGATGGGGGAAGTATCTCAACCCCTAAGCAACGATGAAGCACGAATGACCTCCAAAGGTATCCTTCTTTGCCCTCTGCACACCAAAAATGCTCTTACTGAGAGCTTATGCAGAGAACTCCAGTGAGCTTTTGTAGACCTGTAGTAGACACCAAGGGCTTTCCAACAAAACAAATTTCACTTGAAATGGATGCTTACACAAAGAGAAACAATGTCTACAACATGAGCTAGTTGAATGCTCACAACTGCTAGTCAAGCAGAGACCTCACTTCACTCCAGCAAACTTTTCTCAGAGATTATACAGAGAATGAATCTCAAACTTGATTCAACTTTAGAGCACTCTAGTAGCTACCCAATGACACCAAAATCATAGCAAATGGATACATAGAGAAGGAGAACCAGCACTTACAACAGAGAGCAAAATATTTCCAACAGAGCCTACACAAAGAGAGAGATATCAATCACACAACTTCACTAAAATGAATGTTGCTCCCAGCTTACTCAGCGAATGCTCCAGAGAATTGGTAAGCATAAAATAGACTCTTATAGCTATCCAATGAGACAAGAATTACATCAAATGGATACCATATGAGGGAGAATCAATGCTAACAACTCAGGGGTAGAGAGTTGCAACACTGCCTGCGCACACACATAGATATGCCTACTAAAAGAAAACAAACAAGCAAGCAAGGGGGTTGCTTAAGCAAGGGGCTTGCTTATCACAACTCCAGCACTTAGTGCTCACTTTACATGAGCTAAAACTCCAAGAAGATGGCCCTAAAAGAAATCGGGATACATGCTCCTTTTATAGTGAGAGGTGTGCCCCTAAAATCTAGGAACTACCTTTCCAAATCAGCCTCCTAACTTGGAGGAATTAGTTGAGATGACTTGGGGAGTGGTTGAGTGACTTTTCTTGATGGAATCTCGTGGCTTTTGGCTTCCTTTGATTGCTCCACATGTCCATAAAAGATTCCCCACGAATTTTTAGCTTGAAGCTTGACTTTTAACATATATATATATATATATATATATATATATATATATATATATATATATATATATATATATATATATATATATATATATATATATATATATATATATATATATATATATATATATATATATATATGTGTGTGTGTGTGTGTGTGTGTGTGTGTGTGAATGTAAATATATATCCAATGTCATAATTGAGAATACTAATCATGATCATCCTCATAATCAAGAGCCTCATCCTCATCCCCATCATCACGATCATCTGCATGATATCTGTAGTGGCATCATCGGTAGCAGTGGGAGCACTCGATGAATATCGAGATCATCCCTCCTGTGTTTGTCTCTCCACATCATCCATATCTACCTCTCCTTGTATTACATATAACAAACATAAATAAGTAAAACATACAGAACATCCATACAAATAAAATAACTATATGAAATTTAATAATAATCACAAAAGCATTTGGATAAACTTGCATATACTCACGCAAATACCGATATCGAAAATGTGTAGCATAGTTGATTTCATGTTTTGTATGATATCAACCATAATCATTTTGCTTCATTGAAACAAATAAAAAAGATTAGTCTCTTGTGTTTTAACTAAAATAAAAATATACTTTCAGTAACACATGTACTTAAAAATGTAGATACAAAACCATCATGGCCCGTCTGGCCTAAGTCTGATGTGTGACCTAACCCAATTCTCTACTTTGTAGCAGCGTGCTTATTTAATAGAATAAAAATACATAAATTAAATGTAAAAAAGTAATAAAACATATGAGAATTATAAATATAAACTATTTATTTGTATACCTTCTACTGAGGAAATAACTCATTAAGATGTCATTGTCTATCTTTTGTTATTTTAATCTCAAAAAAAAAAAAGAATCAGAATACAAACACATACATACACACACATATAGCATGCTCATACACACATATGTGCATATACATACACACACACACACATACATACACACACACACACACACATATATATATATATATATATATATATATATATATATATATATATATATATATATATATATATATATATATATATATATATATATATATATATATATATATATATATATATATATATATACATATATATATATATACATAGTGTATATATATATATATATATACATATATATATATATATACATATATATATATATATATATATATATATATATATATATATATATATATATATATATATATATATATATATATATATATATATATATATACATACATATATACACATATACACACACACATATATATGTGTATGTATGTATGTATGTATGCATGTACGTATGTATATATATATATATATATATATATATATATATATATATATATACTATATAAATATAAATATATATATATATATATATATATATATATATATATATTTATATGCCTGTCTATGTATATATGTGTGTGTGTGTGTGGTTGTGTGTGTTTGTGTGTGTGTGTATAGGTCCTTAGCATAGGCATCACTGCATCTACAAAGATGTATCCATAAATATTTCTTCATTTCAAGTATGCCACTATCCTTACAGACCATGCACAGTAGTTGCTTCGATCCAATTTTTTTAGTTGAAAAAGGGGATGCATCACCCAAAATGTATGAACTATGTTAATGCTCTAGTCATTTCTAGAAAATATGCATATGTGAGCAAATTTAATGAAGAACCCACATGCTTTGAAGAAGCAAATACATGCAAGGAATGGCAAGGGGCCATGTATGAGAAAATTAAAGGTTGGAGGGAATCAAACTTGGACATAAGTGCAAAGGAAGAAAGACATGAAGGTCATTGGAAAAAAGTGGGTATATAAGGTAGAGAATTTCTTGTATGTTAGCATTGCTAGGCATAAAAAAAAGACTTGTAGCTAAAGGTTTTTCTCTGAATTATGTAGTGGAGTATAAAGAGACCTTTAGCCTTGTAAAAAAATATGACTACCATTAGAAAAAGCATTGAAATTCCTGCTAGCAAGCACCAGAAGATGTATCAACTAAATGTGAGGAATGCTTTCCTAAATTGAGATTTCCAAGAGATGGTATACAAGGATCAACCAATTATGGTTTGAATTGCTTATTAATGTGTGTGTTTGTGAGCTAGTAGGAGAGGGTGATACACTTTTGGCACTGTTCTAGCGGAGAGTTCTTGTTGCATGCATGTGATGATAATCTTTTGCATGACTTACGTGCTTTTTCTGCTTTGTGTATGTGTTCTAGGTACATATCCTTCCTCTCCATTCACATTAGATAGGTATTTAGGTAGGCAGATAGGTAGAAATAGGAAAAAAGCAAGTATAGGTGTGATCACTTTTGAAGGTTCCCATTAAAACTCAATTTTCTCTTCTTCTTCTTCTTGACATTTTTAATCTTTTATACACAATATGTCCTTCTTTCATTCACTTTATACACACATTTGGGGGGCTGAGATAGGAGTTCTTGAGTTGGAGAAGCTTGGAAGAGCAAAAAATCACCTAAAACATGCACAAACAAAGCTCTTTGCAAACCTTGAAGAAGGAGGGTAGCAAGGAAATCCCCTATGAGAAAAGAGGTGGTAAGCATCAAAATGCTTGTTTTCAATGTTTGTATGAAAATATTTTTCTAAGCGGGAAGAGAGTAGAACAATTTAGTTAAGGAGTGAGAGGGAAAAAATGGCGCTCAAATAGACAAACAAATTAGAAAAATGCAAAGAAATCATCCTTGGGAAAGGGGGTATTTTCAACGAGGAGGTGTGTTATACCCTTGTAAGACTTAGATCTATAGGTTTGAAGAGGTAGGTGAAAGAAGAATTCACATTTGAGCAAGTTTTTACACTTTGGATTTCTCAATGACAAAGGTGAAGTATAGAGCAATCGTGCTTGGGAAAAAGTTAAAAATTAAAACTAACTTGATATTTGAGTTGTGCAAGTCATAAGATGTTCCCATCCAAAATTTGTTCAAAAAAAGATCAAGAAATTCTCCAAAAAAATCTATCATTATTGGTCTAGGTTGGAAAGGCAATCATCATTAAGAAGAATGGTAAAAAGATAAAGTTAAGCTGCGCATTCTATTGCACAACCCATCTCAAGTTTGTGGCTAAAATTTAATGAAAAAAAAGCTAACGAAGGCCAAGAAAGTGCCCATGAAAAATATCATCAACTTGCTCATCTGTGCTCGGATAAACAAGATCATTATCACCTACTTATACCTTCTATGTGATGAAGTAATAGTGTACCTTTATATGCTTTGTTCTAGCATGAAAAATAGGATTTTGTGTGATCTAAGTGCTACTAAGATTGTCAGAATAGATGATGATTGGCTTTCGCACTTCCACACCTAAATCTAAAGTTAGCATGTCTAACCATGATGTTTCACCTTATGCCATTGCATCACTTCTATAATGAATCTCCATACTTGACAAAGCAATAGTGGGTTGCTTATGGCTACTTTGTCTAATAATTGCACTTCCAAGTGAGAATAGAAAGCCATTAGTAGATCTTCTATCTAGAATAGACCATCCCAATCTGTATTGGTGTATCCATCAACTTGCAAATCTACACTAGCTTCATAAAACAATGCATAATCCAAAGTAGCACTCACAGAGTGTGCCTCAAAGCATCTAGATGTGGTTTCCTAGGAACCTACATAAATGGACTTTCAAGTCCAACTGTGTAGCTTAGAGTAGGCTTTCTCATTATGAGATATATCAAACTTCCCACAATCTTCTTGTACATAGTAGCATTTTCCAATGTTTCACATGATGTAGTATCCAACTTCAAATTTTGATCTAATAGCATAGAGATTGGCTTAAAATCATTGATATTGTTTGCAACAACCATATAGGTGTTTTTTTATGTATAAACGCAATGCCCAAAAAATAGCACAACATGCCAAGATCTTTCATGTCAATGTCATGCATAAGGAGTTGCTTACCCCTTTAATGCTTTATTCATTATTACCTTCTACAATCAAGCCATCAACATAAATAGCCACTATCATGATGACATCAACACCTTCCTTGGATATAATGAACGATCGACATCACACATAGAAAATCTAGTGGTGGTTAAGTAATCATCAATCCTTGCATGCCAAGCACGAGGGGCTTTTTGAAGCCCATACAAAGCCTTTTGCAATCTAAAAATATATTTTGGGTGGTTTGAATTTTCATATCCTTGTGGGTGGTCCAAGTATACTTCTTCCTGTAACTCAGCATGTAAGAAAGCATTCTTCAGATCAATGTGATGCAAAGTCCATCCTTTTGTTTTAGCTAATGCAACAAGTGCTTTGAGAGTAGACATTTTAGCTACAGGGCTGAATGTTTCCTCATAATTCAATGCCATATGTCTCTGCATATCCTTTTGCTACTATTTGTGCTTTATACCTGCTTATGCCACCACCAACGTTGTGCTTTACCTTGTAAATTCACTTGCAATCTATAGGTTTCTTCCTTGTAGCAACAAAAACGGCTTGCATGTTTTGTTTCCACAGCCATCTCCTCATCCATTGCTTTCTCCCAATCTGCATTTCTAATTGCATCTTCAAAACAAGAAGGTTCAGCATCTTGTATTACCTTGGTCCTATGGGCACAATGATGAGCCATGTTACTATCATACATCAATCGTTGCACTGAATTCAACATCCTCATAAATCATCTTGGTCTTGGGTCACTTCTCCTTGCATCATCCACATGTGTATTTCTTACTCATGGAGTATTCACAAAGGGAAATCCAAGTTCTTCATCAAGGCTCTTTTTTGAACCACTTCAATCTCCATCAATGTCTCCAAAACCTATAGAGGTTTTACTACCAACAAAAAGCTTTTCTTTACCTTAATTCGATGTAGTTGATAAATTTGCTAGAATGAAATTTTCATGCAATCTTCCACTCCATGGCTTTGATTTGGAACATTGCTTGGTGACATATCAGGTCCACTCAAAATGTGAGATTTTGCACTTAATGTTTCAGCATTTCCTTTGTCATTTGAGTCAAGGTTAAGCCCTTCTTTGGCATCTGCATAGAAGGTTGACATTTCATCAAACACCACATCTCTGCTTACCTTCAAGTGTCAAGTGAGTGGGTTATAACATTTATATCCCTTTTTCTCAAAGGAGTACCCAATGAAGATACCTTTTTCTACTTTTGGATGAAGCTTCGTCTTTGACTCATCTAGAACATGTACATATGCAATACAACCAAATACTTTCATATGTGATAAGTTGTAGCTTTTTATCTGTAAACTCTTCTTCAAGTTTAACTTGATGTATAGCAACAGTCACAGTTGTGTTCATGATGTATAAAATAGTGTGCACAACTTCTACCCAATAACAATGATGTATATTCTTCTCAACCATCACGGCTCTTGCTATTTTTGCAATATGTTTATTTTTGCATTGAACAATGCCATTCTATTGTGGTGTGTACCCACATCAAAACTACCATCAAATCTCAAGAATTTTTAGAAATATATTGAACTAGTTTGAAATGTATTCACCTCCTCCATCAGACCTCAATGTCTGAACATACTTCCCTCTTTGCTTTTCCATTAGAGCCTTAAAATTTTGGAAGTGAGTGAACAGCTCACTCTTCTCTTTCATGAAATATACCCATACTTTTCATGTATGATCATCAATGAAAGTAACATAAAACCTACAACTACCTATATAGGTGGTTTTTTTAGGACCCCAAACATCTATATGCACTATTTTTAGCACAATCTCACTAACATGCTTGTCATGAAAAAATGATGCTCTTGAATGTTTACCAAATTGACATGTTCCGCATACCTTTTGCATCTCTCCAAGCTTAAAATTTGTTAATCCATTGACAATATCCTTTGACTACATCAATTTTGGCCCCTTGAAACTTGCATGTCCAATTCATTTGTGCCAAATCTCTATATCAATAGTAACTCTTGCACCTTTTGTAAACATGGTTGTATTCATCTAAGCAATTTTCACATTTAAGGTGAACATCCTACCCACTTTGTCTCCTTTGGCAAATCAATCTTCCATGATGTTTGTACTCTTCTATATATAAACCATCAACATTGAACCTTACTTGTAATCCTTGCTCAACCATTTGTCCAAAAAAAACTAGATTCTTTGTTATATTTGGAATATGCAACACATCATCAAGATGTTTTACATTCCTCTTCTCCATAGATAGTGCAATGTTTCTTGTATACTCAATAGGATGTGATGTTTTATCGCTTATTTCAACATCTCTAAGAAAGGAATTTTTGTAAACTACTAAAGCATTTTGCATGACTTGTCATGGGATTTGATGCACTTGAATCAACATACCAAACACTACCATTAGATTTTGAAACATCAATAGACATCATATTCATCAAGTGATGTTGGACCATGAACATATTCTTAGAATCATTTGCACTTGTGGATGCATAGTTGTTTTGCTGCCTTCTATTATTTTGATTCTTTAGCCCGCAATCACATTCAAAGTGTCCAAGTTTACCACAATTCAAGCATCCTTTATTGTTATTACCTGAATCAATTCTTTGGAAATTTTTGCATCCTCTTTGGCTCCCCCTACCTTGAAGCTATCTTCTACCTCCTCCATGATTCTGATGTTGACCTTGGTCTTTATTATTATTTCCTCTTCAACCTTCAAAACCTCTACCTCTGCCCCTTCGTCTTCTAGAGTAAAGTACGTGCTTAGACTTAGGTTTTCCTTGGGAGTTTCGAGCCTCACTAAGATTCTATTCTTTAATAATCAACATTGACACCCAATCAACAAAATTCAAAATATTTTTCGTGGTCTGATTAGAAGTTCTTAACTGCATATATGTAACTCCTAAACCACAAAGGCGCACTTCCACCTTATCATCATCATCTACATTCATTCCAATAGATTGAAGTGACTCACATATGCTTTTGATTTTTGCTTACGGAATATAAGTTAATGGGTGGACCAATTCTAAAAGGACTTCCACTTTTCTAAACCATGCCCATCAAAACAATAGGTTCTACATAAAGGCTAGGCATACGATTCAAGAACCATGCAAATATGAAAAAGGGACTATGCTCCAAACTTATTGATCCTAACTTTTAGCATACAACATAAGAAGCAATATTCATGTAAATTTTCTCATCAATCATAACCTACTCCATGAAACGTGTTGAGGTTGAGTGATGATTAGAGGTACTTCATGATCCATGAACTGGGCTTCTAGCCATGCTCTTGAGGTCATTGAAGTCTTGAGATGACTTAAATGAAACCATTCCAATTCTTGAATTCAATCTTGCAAGTTAAGGGAAAAAAGGGGCAAGAGTGGTTACATTCTTAAAGGTAGGAACTTGATCACTTTGGGTGGCAAGCAAGTAATGCACCATAGTGTTTTCTCTTATCTAATGTTTATCATTTCACCATCAATTGAGAATGTAAACTATGGTGAACTTATCAAGGTACGCTAGAAGTTCTCTACCATTTTTAAGTTTCCAATTTGCAGTGACAATTATTTTCCTAGGTTGAAAATCTAGATGCATCAGTAATTCTAACTCAAATTGTGGAGAGTTCAAGTTGCAAGCTTTTAATCCACCTTTTTTGGTCATATCCTAACACTAGAGATTGTTGAGATACTTGATATGAAATGGAAAGAGAATTTGTACTAACTTTACGTAAAATGATGTCACCTAGTTTTTGAACTTCTTCGTTATCCCACTCGCTACTAAAAACATCATCAATCTTTGAAATTGAAACTCTCCTATTCAACCACATTGGTTTTTCTGTAATCACAAGTATTTAGAACATGATACAAAAATGCGGAGGCAAAAACCATTAAATCCTAATCCTTTAAGAAATTTAACTTGTTGACATTGTCCTTTGAATGTCATCTTTCATCTTGCATGGAAAACCTATGCCTGTTGATTTGCCAAGAGACTCCGAATCTAATGAAGAGATGCAAGCAACAGGTAGCTACACAAGATTTCCTTATGCATTCCTTCCTAAGGGAACTTGATATTCTACAAAATAGACAAATATCGAATGCTATTGAAAAATGTAACGCATTTGTCTGCATAGTCCTCGTGAAGAGCTTTGAATGTTCTGGTTAAACATTCAAAATGTTGCCACTCTTTAATATTAGAATGAAAAATACTGCAATATGAAAATAGATATCTTGTAAAACAAAAACAACTGAAAATGACTAAAGAGCATTGTTAAACTTCACTTATAGAATGATGGGAAATATAGATGATTGTTTAACACTAGATCCTTAGCATTGTGCAGATTCTGAACTCTTGCAAACCAATCATGTATTCTTAATTTGAATATGAGAATATGATCTTTCTAGTGGCTTTTTTATCATCTCTTTCAACGCGCTTCACTTTATGGGCACTTGTGCAACTAGGAAAAATAGTCACACAATCATTTATCTACACAAAAAGAGGTTTCCATAAGGAATCCTCTTTTCTGTTGTAAACTTGACATGAGGATACATGACTGGAAGGATGACAAAAAATAGAATCCATTTGAACACTTAGAGAAATAATAGAGAAAGCTCAAAGCGAGAAATCGAGACTCACAAACTTCGTGACTATTTATAGATAAAATTTTATGTACACGTGAAAAAATAAGACTCACAAACTCTTGATTTCATGTATCAAGTGTGTTTGAAAAATCATTGAATTTTGTGAACCCAAAAATATTTCGTATCTTCAAAAATCTTTTCTCTCTTGGAAATGTAAAGATTTGCATTGTATGGTGTGCAAAAATATCCATTTTCATATGAAAGCAGAAAATTCTACATGGAATACAAGAAATTCCATCACCTCAGTGGTGCTTTTAGAGCATATCTACTTAAAAAAAGCCTTTCTTTGTAGGATTAAAAGCGATAGGAATATTATATTCTTGTACACATGGAAACCCCCTATTTGTCGATTTCCTTAATCCTTCATTAGCAAATGGCCCCTTTTCGGCCATTTTTTGCCCTAATGCATTGAGCTAACACTATCTATGTGGCATCCTCTACAGTCCCTCTATATCATATGTGCAATAACATTTAGTTTTTGATTCATTTCATTGAATAAATTTCTCCCTACTATCTATCTCAATATCTTCATGATTACATTGAACTTGCTTAGGCATTTTCTTTGCATGTACTCATCCATTTGCTATAATTTTACTTATGATAGTTAGAATTAGAGTTTCTAGTTTCTACATATCATAATGCATTAAGTTTTTTTAGTAGATCTCGAAATATGGAGCTATGAAGCTAGTTGTGTCTACACATCTTTTAGATCTTGAAAAGTCTGGGTGACCCCCTTGACTTGCTAAATTCATTTCTCCTTGTATAGTGGAGCTAAAATAATGAGGTACCTTGATTTAGTTAGCTATGCACCTCAAACAGATGTACGAAAAAGCTCTCTAGTCAATTCGTACTAGCTTGTGAGCTCTGATCATAACACTAAGACCTTCTCTTCAAAAAATAGAAGGTTCTTCACATTTCTTGCAATTAGAATGTATCTATTTTGATGAAAACATTTAAGAGTGATACTCCAAAGTACTTGATGGTTCCATATGCATATTTTGGAATCTAAAGAAGTCTATTCAGCGTCTTTGAAGTTAGATTGGCTAGTGTAGAGCTGCTTTATTGTAGCTTTAGCTCTTCTCTAGACACATCCCATCATCGCTTGAGAAAGGTTTCAGGGCAATTAGCCATGGATATTGGATTCCCATTATCCAAAGACAAATTACATTGAGGTAATTATTCAGCTTGGTCACTCAAAGTGTAATCTTATCTTTAAAGGAGAAACCTCTATGGTCACATCTCTAGAGATGAGATGATGCCAATCCTTAGAAGCAAGGGCCAACCAACACAAGAAGAACTAGAGAGGTTGAATACATGGTGCTCAAAGGATGCTCTAGCAAAGTCATAAATTGTTAACTCTATCTCTTATTTTTTTATTTCCACTTATTAGGAGTTGCAAGATATTAAAAGAGACTTGGAATGCTCTTCAAGCATTCTTCTCATCAAGAATCAAGGCAAAGAAGAACAAACTATGGATGGAATTCACCACATTGAAGAATATGCCCAAGCATAATGTGACTAATTTTGTCACCAAAATGAAGGATATAGTAGACCAACTAGGAAGCACTAGAGAAGTCATTGAATAAGAGCAAGTAGTAAGGCAAGTGATCAATGGAATGAAGGCAGATGACAAATGGGAAGCTTTCACCATAGCCATGGACCTCTACATGCACATGTAAGTTCCTCACTGCAATGCCCTCATGGGACAATTTCTCACACATGAGGCAAAGCTTATGAAGAATGGAGACAACTCAAAAGGTAAACACTGCTCTTCTCTCTATAAAATGAAGAATATGAACAAAGACAAAAAAGGCAAGGGTAAGAAATTTGATGACGAAGGTAGTACCTCTCAAGGAAACTTTGCAGGTAGAGGTAGAGGCTCAAGAGGAAGAGGCATAGGAGGAAGAAAAGGCATGGGGAGAGCCCAAGGCTCATCTCCATGTGGCATATGTGGTCTAACTAATCAAATCACTGAGAATTGTCTCAGGAACCCTAGGAACCAAAGATGAAAAGGTTACAACATCGGAGGCTATGGAAGCTCAAGAGGTAGATTCAACAACTTCAAAGGATACAATAGAAACTCATACAACAATAACAACTACCAATGAGGATATAGATGAAGGATAGACCACAACAATTATGCAGCTGACCAAACGCAAGAGGACTCACTCCTTCTTATGAACATGAACATGAAGAGGGGTAAAGGAGATGAACATGTATTCTATATAGACTTAGGTTGCCCAAATCATGTAGCAGGGAATGTAACTCTACTCTCAGATTTTTAGGATCGAGGGAATGGACATGAAGTCCAAATAGAAGATGACACAAGGCATCCAATTGAAAAGATAGGTAATGTAAATACTCCAAATGGTATTATGAACATATTGAGCAAGGTATTGTATGTAACAAACATCACCAAAAACCTCATATGTGTAGGTTAAATTTTTGAGAAGGGATTGCAAGTCTGATTCACAAAGAATGGAGCATTTCCTGAAGATCCACATCATGGATTCAAGAAGATAGTAGGAGGCAAAAAATCATGTAGATTATTTGCATTTGATCTCCAAGAAACTAGAACCATTGCCTTGTTCAATTATGCTAGCCAAAATATGTCAAGATTGGAAATTTGGCATAAGAGATTAGCTCAAATAGATGAAAGAGCTCTCCAACAAATCAATAAGGATCAGAGTGTACTTGTTCTACCAAATATATCTAAACATCATATGATTTATAAATGTAGTGCTTGTCAGTTGGGTAAGTTACACACGCAATGCTTCACAAAGAAAGGCTACATACATGGAGATCTAGTGGAGCTAGTCCATACGGATGTATTGGCACCAAGCAAGGAACCCTCAATCTCTAGATTTGGGTATTATGTATCATTCATTGAGGATTGTAGCAGATGGACCATATTATACTTTATGAAGCATAAAGGTGAAGTTTTTTCATCTTTCAAGAAATGCCTAGATCTTGTAGAAAATTAAACAGAGAGAGGAATTAAAAGAGAGAATACTAGGTATACACCAGGTATCCCATGGCGTTCATTCCTATCTCCAAGAGAGAGGAACTAAACAAGATATCACTATTAGGTATATACCATAGCAAAATGGAGTGGTAGAGAGAAGAAATAGAACAATTGTGGAGGCTACATGATCAATGCTAAATCAAAAGAAGTTATACAACTACTTGTGGGTAGAGGCTTTATCTATAGCCAGATACTTGATTAACAGACTCCCATCAAAAGCATTGGATGATGTGACACCATATGAAGCATGGAATGGAATAAGACCTAGTGACGATTTCATAATCTTTGTGTGCATAAGATATTCACATGTACCTTTAAAAATTAGAGGCAAATTGGATAAAAAGGTAGAGAAATGCACCTTCATTGGCTATGACCTTAATTAAAAATGGTGAATTTTTTACAATCCAAGCAAAAAAGGCTTCATTGTAAGTACAGATGTTGTTTTTTTATCAAAACAAATCATGGTAGTTTCAAGATGATTGCAGTAATATCAAAGTTCCCTATGACCTAGAGGAAGACTTTCCAACATTATCAAAGAAGAATGAGCATATTCTTGAAGTTTCAAGCGATTGAGATGTTGAACAAAAGAATCCAAGAAGAGAAATCAATTCTTGGAACTCGAACGGCAAAGCCAAGTTGCAAGAGTTTAGAGATGTGGTAAAAGCATCTCAACAAACTATAAGAAAATCTATTAAAGCAAAAATCAAGCTAGAAAAGTATGGACATGATACCTCTTTGGTCACTAAACATTCAATATACATAGCACAAGCCTCAAACTCTAAAGAACATTCTACCTATGAAGAAGCCAAGGAAAATTCATTGTGGGAAAATGCCATGGAAGAAGAAATAGAAGTTTCAGAAGAAAATTAGACTTGGGAATCGGTACCAAGACTCCATCCATAGCTATCAAGGTCTAATTGGAAACTTGAATTATGCTACACTAACTAGAGCAGATATCTACTATAGATTAAGGTCGAGTCAATTCATGCATACTCGAAGGGAAGCTCACATGGAAGTAGCCAAGAGAATTCTAACTTATTTGAAGGGCACAGCCAATGAAGGACTATATTATCCATACACATCTGATATAGATGTAAAGCTCTTCTCTTATGCAGATTGGGCATGCTCGAACGATGATAGCAAGAGTACCTCTAGATATGTTACTTTTGCACGTACAAAATTGATTTCATGGTCTTCAAAGAAGTAACCCACAATCACTCTTTCATCAATAGAGGCTGAGTATAGAGGAATTACAAATTCTACACAAGAAGCTATGTGGGTTAAAACCTATTATTCTTTTTTAGGGTTGAAGACTTCCACTCCACATATATTTGGAGATAATGTTAGTTCTTTACATCTTGCTTGGAACCCAATCTATCATGCTAGGACTAGACAAATAGAAGTTCATTATCATTATGTAAGAGAAAATATTATGAGAAAAGAGATTCAACTCTCATATCTATCAGCTCATCAACAATGTGCAAATAAAATAACAAAGGCATTGGATGGAAGCAAATGAAACGGGTTCAAATAATTGATATCAAAGCACTATTTAGAGGATTTGAGCAACAAGATTGAGCCTACATTAAGACAAAACTATCTATGTGTATTCCTCTGCACTCCCTTTGTATCATATGTGCAATAGCATTAATATTTTGATTCATTGCATTAAGTTTCTCTCTACTATCTACCTCAATATGCTCATGGTTAGAGTGAACATATTTAGTCAATTTCTCTCTGTGTACTCATCCATTTGCTATACTTTAAATTAGGAGAGTTAGAATGAATTATTTAGTCTATAAATACCAAATTGGATGAAGTTTAGTTCAGTAGATCGCCTGATATGCAGCTAAGCAGCTAACTATGTTTGCACATGTTCTAGATCCTAAAAAGTCAGGGTGACCCCCTTGACTTTCTAAGTTCATTTCTCCTTGTATAGTGAAGATAAAATCATGAAGTAACTTTCTTTAGTTAGCTATACATCTCAATTAGATATGCACAAAAAGCTCTCTAGTCAATTCATACGAGGTTGTGAGATTTGATAATAACATTGAGACCTTCTCTTCCAAAAATAGAAGGTTCTTCACATTTATTGCAATTGGAAGTTATATGTTTTGATGGAAACATTTGAAAGTGATGCTCCAAAGGATTGATGCTTCCATATGCATAATTGGGAAGCTAACAAAGTCTACTAAGAATCTCAAAAGTTTGATTGGTTGGTGTAGAGTACGTTTATTGTAGCACCAACTCATCTCTAGAAACATCCCATCATCTCTTCACAATATAAACCAATGCAATACAAACTTTCTTAATATTAAACACACCAAGAAACACATAGACAAGGAGACAAATGTGCCTAGAAATATATACGATAAGGAGTGAGTTAGTGTGGCTCATCAATTGTGAGTAATGTTGTGTTACTAAAGTCGACATGTTTATTATCAAGCACCATATGCTCAAAGAGTGTTCCCTCCAATGGGAATATGTGCAAATGCATTGTACACAAAACTAAAAGGTTTACTATAGGATTTCCTAGTAAATATATGAAAATGAATTTTAGAACAATATATAAGGTTTACTATAGGATTTCTTACTATCTCCATGAGGCTAAAATGTAAAAAATCTGAAGCATGAGTAGGTTTTGGTGAAAGCATGTTTTAAATTTTTTTATTTGCGAATATTTAGGATCCCAATTCAACTAAGCATGCGAAAATAAATCTTTGAATCTCTTTGGTTTTATTGTTATTTTTATGAAAGGCCAGACGTTTTCTAGAAATATAGCATTCTTATTGTCATTATGAAGAATAAGTAAGGAGTTTTGGATTCAAGAGTCTACAATTAAGTGATAGATCCATGAGGATTCCTTACATCCACCTCTAGCCACAAAAATTATATATTATGAGTAACATTTATTGTACGTCCTTTAATGTTGGATATGCACATTTTTTGTGGCGTAGTCCCTCTCCCTATGATGATCCACATGAGCATTTATATCTTAGCATTCATACCTTCACTAAATATCCCTTGAATGGTCTCAACTTGATTAAGACTTGAAATTTGTGCTTCGGATTTTGTCATCACTAAATGTTCACCACTACTAATAAAACTAAAGCTGAAAAATGGTGATTGAGAAAATATATAATCAAAGATTTTATATTTGGTATCATACATGGAGTCGTGACTCGCAAGGAAAGATTAGATGGAAAAGCAAGAAACAATACTAGTTCTACCCTACATTTCTATGTTGAGGATTATCTATTTAATGATAAGGCATGTAAAAGTTGAAATGTAAGAGAAATAGCTAAATCTACAACATTTTCTCATTTGTGTCAGATACTTGCATGCATTGACAAAATACATAGCAAAATCTATTGATAGGAAGTTTCCCATTTTGCAGGCATGGTTTACCAGTTGTGCCTTGTTCTCCAAGGTAGATGGACAAGTTTCAAGTCCCACCTCAGAAAGGATGGCTGAGATCTTAAAAGAGTGTATCTCTAAGTTCTTTGTACTATATGATGGGTGTGTGAGTGTGTTTTCAATTCCTATTGTACTCAAGAAAAAAAGGAAGTATAATGAATCCCAATCTTCACTGAGTTTGATAATCTTGAGGATGGACATTCTTGGCCCGCAAAAGGTACTCAATTGCTAAAGCCACCCACATAGAAAAATTCTTAGGGTACGCATTATACTCGCTATTTGTTTTAGCAAACAACAGAAAAAAAACATATTCATGATGGTAATAGTTAATGAGCAAAAGGTAGGATCCCGAAAGTTTGAGACTTGCAACCATACATGAGACAAGAGACAAACACCACCAAGCTAGAGCTAGGGTCCTCAAATATGAGATAGGATGTGTACATCAATGAAGAGAAAGCACACGAGGGAAAAAAGAGAAGAGAGTTCATATACAACTCTAGATCGTGTCAAATTTGACATTAGAGTATATGGAAAGCAAGGTATTCCTCCATTGGCTGGAAGGAGTGTTCTTCAAGGTGTCAAATAACAAGTGCCTTTCAAGAAGGGCTATTCTAACAACCATCAAG
The DNA here is from genome assembly GCA_020310875.1 of Ceratopteris richardii. Lineage (NCBI taxonomy): Eukaryota > Viridiplantae > Streptophyta > Polypodiopsida > Polypodiales > Pteridaceae > Ceratopteris > Ceratopteris richardii. The sequence goes on from CM035415.1 coordinate 36,780,676, forward strand.
CAATTATGAGCAATAGCTATAAAACCTTGATGGAAGGAATACAAATGAGATATTTTTCTTTAATTGAGAATTATTTGCTGTTTGCTAATCTAGATTGACCAGACTATGTGAGGCCTCCAAAAGTTCTATAAGGCAATATCCATCATCAAACAAGAGCCTAGTAGAACTTCCTTGTAGCTCAGAGAAATGCTAAGATTTGAACAATATGGCTGAAGCATCTTCTAGAACAACTTGGCATGCTTAAAGTTGTAGAGAAGATGGGGGAAATCCTCCATTTTATCACAAAAAGTACAATTACCATCATTAATACCAATTTTCCTATCTCAGGTCCCACACCAAATGCCATTATGTATGATCAACCACAATAGAAGGGAACGCTTAGTATTGATGGGGAAAGCCTACATATAGAGGAATTTTTGTTTCCATTGAGTAGCATTTGCATTGTAGATCCTATCTTTTGTTTAACTTATATAAAATATTCAAAACAGATCCTTTGATCTTTTTGGACCTCCTCAAGGTATCCTGAGCAATATGAGCAGTAGAGATGATTGTGAACTTATGACATCGTTCAATATTACTTTTGAGTATCGATTTGTGATGTAGCAGCACCTATTGACAAGAAAAATAAAAGTTAGTAGTATTTGAGATGGAATCATCTTGCAAAACCTCCCCATTATCAAATAGGTCTGTCTAGCAATGAAATCCTCTATTTCAATACATGCTCTTTGATACCAAGGTTACACTTGTTCTAATGGGATAGCCATCTATTCTAAATGCTTTCTTGCATAAAGAAGTTAGTACATAAGATGATGTGCTCATTGGGAGATCAATCCTTTTTTACTTCCATCCAAGCATTCCATATCCTACAACAAATGGTGCTCCAATAGGAGAAAAAGAATGAGGAGAATCAAAGATATCCCAAAGAGAATGATCAATCCGAGAATTGTAATTTTTGAGGGAAATTTTAGCTATATTTATTTTAATTAGACATGCCTACTCATCTTTAGAATCAATTGAATGAATAGACCACTTAGTAGCAAGATTGGTGGCCATCTTAAGAGGGTAGTAGATATGAAGCCCACCTTCTCTTTTGGGAAGAAAAAAAATATCCGAAGAGACTTTAGGAATCTTATTATGATGAAGATTGGCCCTCCAAAGAGACCTCCTTGCCACCGCAATGGATTGCATGAGGCTCGTTTTGTTAGGCATCCAACAGGATAAAAAATAAGTCGGACAAGGGAAAATGTAGTAGTCGACAACACACACTCTATGGCAGAGAGAACTTGGATAAGCATACCAGTTGAAAAGCTTACCATTGAATTTGTTAATAATCCACCATTAGGGGAAAAAATGAACCCTCCTTGGGCCTTTTAGATTAAGGGGTGATTAGTGATGGACCAATGAGAGGAGGGTGGTGGCCACAGTCTAGAGCCTCAATCAAGTAAGCTAGGCCTAGGTCTCCTATAGTTTGGGCTAGTCAAAACAGCCAAAATTTGGTGAGAAAACTAGAATTTTCTGTGTTAGTGGTTTCAAGGACCCACAAAGTTCAAAATTTGCCACTCGCATCTGATTGCACCCTTCGATATGGAGAAGATCCTACGGTTGAGTTTAAAATGAAGAGGAAATGCAGCTTTCGTTGTGCATCGTTGGATGATGTGCCGATCCAATGCTTGAGATTATCCCTCTAGAGGATTGAGAAGCTTTGAATTACTACTCTTGGATCTAACTTTAATCAAAGAGTCTTCACGTCACACAAAAATGCACTTTACTTTGAGATGTCCGATTCATATGCATCTTATGCTCTAGATTTGGTACGAATCTCAATAGAATAATCTTTGTCTATCTTTCTTAGAGCAATCATGATGGACATGACTTCTAGTTTGTCATTTTCTTCCAGATATCCGGATGCCCATCGCGAGCGTCCATTCAGCATGATTCAATGGTGGTGAATTTCTGCACTCTAGACTCTCTCTCCTCCTTTTTCCAACCTCTTAAACATGATGTTACTTCTCAGTTTTGTCGTTTTTTGCCAGACAAAAGCTCTCCAATCATGTTCGTCCATGCGAAATATCTAAGGGTCTTGGATAGCCATAAATCTAATACACTGAGATCACTATTTTGTCATGTTCTGCCAGACATACTGTATTCAATCTCGTCCGTGCATGACAAACATCGTAGGGCTCTCAAAAGCCACGAGCTCATCCCAACTGAGAACTCAAATATAGCTTTTTCAAAATAATGATTTTAAATCAAATACCACTGGTGGTTTTTTTCTTTTTTTTTAATATAGCTCATCCCAACTGAGAACTCAAATATAGCTTTTTCAAAATAATGATTTTAAATCAAATACCACTGGTGGTTTTTTTTTTCTTCTTCAATACCAGACATGATTAATTTTAATCCCTAAAAATTAGGGATCCTTACAAGGCCCATGCAGGGTTCACTTTTTTCCCTAATGCTTCCATCTTTGGCTGATAATGACTTGAAAGCACCTTGGGATCCCTAAAAGCCTAGTGATTCCCCCTTCCTTGATGATATCACATCCAAGTCCTTTAACACACTCAGAGTATTGCGATTTGAAAGGAGTTTTCTTTTGATTGACATGAGACCCATTAGCAATAAAAAAGTATTCAGAAATGCAAAAATTATATGTAGACATATCATTCGCTTTAGCCAAACCATTAGCATCACCAGGAAAAGTTTAGAGGCACAAAGGGGTACGGGGATTAGGAATATCAATAGCATTAATCTTGTTTTGATTTATAGCATCTTTAATTAACTAATCGAGAGTGCCACTAGCAATGGCAAAAAAAAGGGCAAGATGGCAACCTTGTCTAATGGACCTCGCAAGTCTAAAGGGATGTGAGAAGGCCCTATTGATGGAGACCTTGGAATGGGCATTCCCAAAAAGAGTGCTAACAAACATGATAAAGATTTTACCAGCCCCTATATCATGAAGAGATTGGAGAACAAAATCCCACTAAATCATGTCATAAGATTTGTCAAAGTCTGTCTTAAAAAAGAAGAAGGGTTGATTTGACTCATTAGCATACTCAATCACTTCCCAAAGGGACATAATGACATCCAAAATGAATCTTCCTTTAATAAAACCTTTTTGCTAAGGGAGAATAATACCTTTCATAATGGGACTAATGTGCCTAGCAAGAGAGCATGCAAAAAATTTTTAATTGGTGGCCAAGCAATAGTTATTCAAGTCCTCTTTAGATCCCCTTTTATGAATTTGTTTGATAACTTGAGTGTTGATCTCAATAGAGAGAGTACCCTTTCTAATAGCATATTTCCAAATCAAGAAATTGAAAGGAGTTAAGATATATTTAAGGGCAATGAAAAACTCATTAGAAACGCCATCAAGACGAAGAGTTTTGTAGAATTTCAATTTACTTATGGTTTCTTTAACCTCACCGGTAGTGAGAGGCATGTTGCGTGCTGTTGGATGCAGTAGTGGTTCAGACCACCTTCGGCAGCTACTACAAAATGAAGTCTGATGCTACTTTTTGTTGGTCATTCGGACCTCAATGGATCATGTCTCTCTCCGAGCCATCAATTCAAGAAACTTAACGACGTATCTCACATGTGCCTCGAAAGTGAGAGTTTGAGGTGCTTGCGGGATGCCGGTGTGGTATCAATGGAGCATGAAGAAATTAAGAAAGCCATGGTCGGTGATACCTAATAGAGTTGAGATGCTTGTGTTGTTAAATTCCACACTGGAGCTTCGCATTACTAGTGGGGTAAGTTATGACCTCAACAGCTATCTCTGTGCTATTCTTTTTCAGCACACGATCATCATGGCTAAGTAGGAGGTTTTGCAAGTCTCTTCAACTTCAACTTCCCAGATGGGACTCTGCAAGTTTGTGTCGCAACCGTGCTGAATCGGATATTGGGGAGACGCCATTGCGAAGGGCACAATAGTTCAGATATTGATGGAGGTCAGCACGGTCATGACGAATGGATGATGGGTTGCGGGCAAAAGATTAGCAAGCTGGCGGCAAAGTGGCTTATCAAGGCTTGGAGCAATACTGAGTCCTATTGGGCTAAATTGATCTTCAGAAACATGGAAGACCTTACCTTAGTTGGCCTTCCTAGTTGGAAGGACATAGGGATTCTCACACTTTTGTTCTCCCCCACCCGGTGTCCTCTAAAGGCTCTAGCCTCGTGTGTTCTTTATGGAAGAGTTGCAACAAGGCCAAACAATTCATCGGAATGAGTGATGAGTGGAAGTGGACAGCTAGGATAAGACAAAATGACTCTATCTAGTTCCCGATCGGTGGCATTAGGGGGTGGAGTCTAGGAACCTCCAAACTGCAAAGCGGCTATGGAACAAGGGGTTCAAACAGTGGAAACAAGAGACCAACCAGTGGATTAGATTCGAAGACTTAGACCCAATACATAGAGTTACCCTCGAGGAATGGACTCTTCTTCAAGGCAGGTGTTTAGAATGGGACTGCTCAACCACTTGCCTTCTCTACGGACATGATTTTTCTTGCTTGGAGGGCCTCAAATGGAGCAATGGAAGGAAACTATCCAGAACCCCCAACTTCAAAGAGAACTCAGATGTTCACCACACCCTTAACAAGAGATGGTGCCTTTCTTGGACCAAACTTCGATGGGAACTAAAGTTGATGTCTATTTGGCACCCCCTAATTGAGATCAAAAAGTCCGTTCTCATGTGGCAAATCTTGCATAAGGGTATCTGGTCCAATGCAAGGGCTAACAAAATCTGTGGTGTTCCACCATGGTGGAAGCGTTTCCATCGTTGCATCGAAGATTTAGTTCACTTGTTCTTCGATTGCCCCAAGTCCCATGTTATCTGGCATCATGTGATGTGGGTATTGAGACTCAGGAACCAAATCAATTGGCAACAAGCGTTGTTCGGTGAGGCGGTCGGCTGCTCATCAAGACTGTGGAATGCCATGAGAGGTGAGACTCTTTGGAAGATTAGGAGGGAGCGATGTGCTGTTAATTTTGGCCAAACTCGAAAGGAATGGTCGATTGAGAAATCCATGTTCCTTCTAGGTAAAAGAATCTCTTGAGATAAGAGATCTCCCCCGTTTAGACATCACTCTATTTATCTCCTCAAAAACAACAAGTTGAAACCCAAATGGGACCAACATGAGAGGAATTATAGATTTGTCTGCCTCATTTGTAATGCCCTCTAGCTTGCCGTACTCCACCCCTGCATTGTGGAATTTGAGGGGTCCCATGGGCACTAATCCCATTCACTTGTAATTTTTCTTCTTTATTTTAATTAAAGTCCGGGAGATTAGGCTAAGGTCGAGCTTCCTTTTATTTTAAGAAATAAATAAAAGTGTCAAAGTAGCGGTTCAAGAAGTATGGCCTGCTTGTCGGAACTTGATTGCCATGCAAAGGACAAGCAGTTCATGCAGGTAGAGTTCTGAATTATAAGTTAAAAGGTCAAGCACTGCATGCAGGTAGGTAAAGTTCTGAATTATAAGTTAAAGGTAGCTGTTTATTATATATATTCTCCTATCGCGTGTCGGTCGTCATCGTAAGCTAACTGTTAAATGTAAATCCGTCCGTATGCACATGAAGGCTTCAATTTGAAGCTCAATCATACCTTCACAAAAGTACTCACCAAACGTGGTGAGAAAAATTCGGCTTCATTTAAAGCTTTTTACCAATCTTAGTAGGGCTTCATATTAAATTTTTGGCTTTATCTATCAGCTCTCTCTCTCTCTCTCTCTCTCTCTCTATATATATATATATATATATATATATATATATATATATATATATATATATATATATATATGCGCATACACATCCACTTGAGTTGTTTATCGATATATATTACACAGCATTTCAGTATTGAATGTAGATAAACAACTCAAATGGATGTGAGTATACTACGCACACATACGAACAAAAGCACGTCTCTCTCTCTCTCTCTCTCTCTCTCTCTCTCTATATATATATATATATATATATATATATATATATATATATACTTTCATGTAAATATAGGAATTTATGTACTCACAATTATAATTTATGAGTGATCTTTATTATAGCAATTTATACAAGACGAAGATATACAATAGCGTTGCACAAAGTTAATGAGAGATGTGCTCGAAATAAGGACACACACACATACATATATATATATATATATATATATATATATATATATATATATATATATATATATATATATATATATATATATATATATATATATATATACACTTGAACGTAGATATACGAATTTATGTGCTCACAGTTATAACTCATCAGTGATCATTATTATAGCGACTTATACAAAACGGACATATACAATTATACAAAGTTAATTAGAGTTGTGCTCGAAATAACGTCATATGCAACTGCTAGACTTACATCTAACGTTAGTGAACTTGTATATATGCTAAAAATATAAGGTCCAGAGCATATTGTTGATCACATGACATGTACTCTTAACCTCCTTGTATCTATAAATTGATATATAGATTGAAGTTGGTAGAACACTACTCATATACAAGATTAATTTAAGCGAACGCTTTAAATACTGATTTTTTAAACGTATTCCATTACTTCAATCCTTGAAGATGTTGTGTGGACTAATTGATGATGAAGTCAAGGACAATTTTAAAGAAAGGAGCAGAAAATACACTAACTCAGTGTAGAAAACACATAGTTCATGGTATATACACGTAAAACAATGTACTTGGTCTTTTCTCCCCCTAATTGGCATCATTCGCATCCATTGACATTACGTTTGCGCAATTGCGCAAAGAACGGAGAAGAAACGGAAATCAACACAATGTGCATCCATCCTTTGGACTTGATATTGCAGAAATTGTTAGATATTGCAATGAGGTTTTCGACTTGAAGTCTCCACTTACAGGCCAAATCTTCTACGCATGACAACTATATTTCATGTAGGTTGTACTGTAGCAGAAGTATAAGCTTATCCAACTCATGTTACGTAACTATCTCTCTCCCAATTTGAATATGTCTCATGTTACGTAACCACCAACAACTGAATCGTTCCATCTGTGAGACACACCCATTGTTTCTACTTTTATGGATTCCATCTATTCAACTTGTGGATCTAGAGACGCTAGAATAGGACCTTGATTCGTGTCTATACAACACATACATAAGTATATGCATGTTGTATACGTGTGTGTGTAAATTTATGTATGTATATATATATATATATATATATATATATATATATATATATATATATATATATATATATATATATATATATATATATATATATATATATATATATATATATATATATACACACACACAGATAATTTAACCTATGGAGAGTTAAATGAAATTGCTAAGAGGATATACTACTCTCGATTGGAAGATCATATAGTCTCATATGATTCATTTTGACCTACATGATGATGTATCACCAATTGAGCATATCATTTAGTCTTACCATAACACATAACTTACTTCTAGTCCGAAAATTAATTGGTGTCTAAATCAAAATAAAATGGTTTAATAGAGTGTATATATGTAACAAGTTAAAGAATATGTAGTACAATGAACTAGAAAATAATAACAAAGCTTCCCAATTTGAGTGATCTTCTATATAAAAGCAAGCATCTCATTGTCATTGTATTGGCATCTCATTTTTATAAGTTGTTCAGCTACTTCTAAAAAAATCACTCCACTTTCCAAACACACAAACATAGATATCTAGATCGTATGAGACAAAGCTCCAATTACACAATTCCTTGCACATATTTTCTCACACACCTACACACTTATATCTTACACATACAAACATTTTTTATCACACATGATCACATACATGTTCATATAAATGTTCATATAGTTGAACACTTGCATATACTTTTAGACACCCAGACACACATACAAAAGCCCTGCAAATGCATCTTAACACACAAACATAAATTTATACACACATAAATCTACACAACAATTTGGACACACGTACATAAACACAAGGGCACTTATACTTGTTGCATTAGATTTCTTCCAAGATGGGGTTGGTCGATTACTTTTTAAGGAAGTGGGCATTCCCATTGGGAGAAGGGACAAACTAACTACCTCCTTGAACCATCTTCTACGATCGAGATGACTAAAATACATTCCATAATTCATATCAAGATTTTTATTGTATCTAATTAGAAATATTCAAATATATGATTCTATAAACTCTTTTCTCTTATTCAGTAACTTTGATCTAATAGTCTACCATGTTACACTTATGTGTTCCTCCAGTAGCTCTGTGATCCTTTTCCCTATACATGGGCAAGTTCTACTCTAGTTTTGGCTAGAGCTTTTTTCCCCGTGTTACCACAAACATGATTCACTCATATGTGGTGGTACTTTGTACTTAGGGATATTATTCAGCTCTTTCTTCAATTTAGTTCATTATCAATAGAGAGATCAATTCCAACCATCTGTCCTCTTCATGTGTCTTGCTACATTTATGCTCCTTGTGTGTGCTTCTCATGTGTCTCTCACACTTTCACACACACATACACACAACAATGGTATTAGAGCAAGTTCAACTCCTTCTTAAGTTTTGGTTTTTCATGTCACGGTGCGCATGCACTTTAAATATTCGAAATCCACTTTAGGGCATAGAATAGTGGCTTTAAGCAGCCAAGAAACATTTCTAGTAGTTGCACTAGAGTTTTACCCCCATTTAGAATCCATTTGTGTAATCAAAATCATCATTAGAGTGGCAAATTGTGAGCTGAAATTTCAGCATTGATTTAAGTTTTTGTAGAGGTAAAGAAAAGATTTTTTCACATTCTTGTTCTTTGGTGAAATGGTGAGCAACAATGACTTGTTTGGCATGCTTCACGTGAAGATAAGCTTGATGGGACTAACTATGAAATGTGTTCTTACATTATGAAGTATGCTCTTATTGCAAAACAACTTTGGAACATAGTGGTAGATGTAGATCAAAGACCTACAGGTTCTTCTACTTCACAATCTACTATCATAGATGGAGCTTCTTCTTCAAGTGCAATGGCTACTCCTTCTCTGCCTACACAAGAGCAACTTAGATGTGATGGAAAAGATGCCCATGCTTATGCATTGATTGCACTTTCTATGAAGTATCATAGAGTTCCACGCATCCGTCATGTTCTACATCAAGAGAGGCATGAGAACATCTTACTTCTGTGTATGCCATGCATAATGATGCATGTGTTGCATACTTGAGGAACTGAATTGAGGATGTATGCATGGCTAAAAATGAGTCTATGGATGTGTATGTGACATGCGTCAAGGACTAGAAAGAGCGATTGGCGATGAGATTATTCTCGATGCATCATTCAGATCTACATTATCGAAAGGATTTCCAAAATATTTCAAAGCTTTGTCACTAAACTCCATTTGGCTGCAAAAGGGAATCCCAATATGTATAAATTCGATGAGTTTGTGTATCTTCTTTTGCAAGAAGAGAAATCTAGAGTGAATAAGAGTGGTTTGATTGAGGGGACGCAAGCACTTGCTATCTCACAAAGGGAAAAGCAAGTATGGTTCAGCTTTGGGTGCATCAAAACCAAAGCCTCAACCTTCGTCTTCCACACATTCCCCTAATGATGTTGATTTGCAAAAGAAGAAGAGATGAAAATATTGCTGAAGGGCTAGTCATACTAGTGATGAATATAGAAAGCTTGGTGTTGTATAACAAGAGAACTACTAAGGATTAACTAGCAAGACCACCAAAAGGTGAAGAGAGAGCACCTATCCACGCATCCACCTCCACTCATATATATACCTCTAGCCCAAGGGGGTGCATGTCCTTGAGATTGGCCAAGTGTCTAGCCAAATGTCCCTCATGTGGACACTTTCCCAAGGGTGATCACATGCCTTCTAACTTCCCAAGGTCTATCACATGCCTTCTAAATCAAATGAGGATTCTTCTCTCACGTACACACAAGGTGGCTCCTAGAGAAGCTTCTCCCAAGACTAAGTTTCCCACACCTTAGGATAAATCAAGACTAAGGTTCTAACCATTTGAATTAGGAGCTCATGTGAATAAATACCTCAAGGGTTAAAACCAGGGTTTCACCCAAAGGTTCAAGGCATGTTCCAAGGGTAATTCAAGGGCTAGAACAAAGCAAACATACATCATATTCTAACCTTTATAATCCATATGTTTAACCTTCTGAACCCATGAATTGTACAACATTCTTCCCCCCTTTAACATTTTCGTCCTTGAAAATGTATGTAGGTATCATATGTGAAGTATTCCCCCCGTGCACCATGATCTATACTCTGATCATGGTCATCTCTCTCTTTAGATGCATTTCCTGTGATTAGATAAGGGCTAATCCCTTCCTTAATCTAAAAGAAAATGAATCAAGATCCCTGCCCAAATCAATTTCCCTTAGTCCACCTGAATGTACATGCATGCCTTGTACCTATGGAATAGTCAAATGGGTGCACTTCTTTGGTGGTTTTTTTCTTTTGGCACTTTCACAAACATTGACCTCCAAAAAATAATACATTTAAGTACACTGTACTTCCCTAGAAATTTATAATTTTAGGAGTCTATGATAGAGATCCTATCTCTATCTTGAAAGGACTAGAAACTAGATTCACCTTCAACTTTCAACAGAAAGGAGAGGAATCTTCTGATGTTCTGAACTTAAGTTATTCTTTTACAGTCCTTTTCAAATACAAATATACTTTATTTGTATTTGGTAGGACTTAACTAAAGATATGAACTTAGAAAAGTGGGTCTAGTGAGTCCCTACCAAAACATGCTCAATAAAATAAGGAGAAATACTATCTTCTCATTCCTTGGCAACTTAGGTGGGCTTATTTCAATCATCTAGGTTTTCTTGAAACATAAATTTCAAGTATTCCAAATGACAATATACCCAATTTTGAAAGTTTATGTCTACAAGTGGATCCCTTTCTTGATCATCTTTGATTTTCCCCAGATTAATTCTCAAAATAGAGTCTAATCCTTTTGGAAGATTTGACATTCAAGAATTAGATCCAAAGATGACTTTACGAATGGGAATTATTAGGTAGATCATTCCCTTGGGTCTCTACCTTGTTCTTTGTTAGCCAGTTCTTTCCAGTGAGAATCAATACTAACTATCTTGAACCGACTTTGGTTCATACTCGAGATAGTTATGTATACTGACCTCGAAGGTCACCAAAGCTTTGCAAAGAGAAACAGATCTTACTAAACCAATTCCTATCGCCAAAATAATTAAGGAATAATGCTTTATCAAGCCATCAAGATACCTTCTAGATTTTCTATTAGATGGAGTTTAGATGATTCAAGTTTTGCAGCTTTAGTTCCAAGGTCTTGCAAGAAAGATCTCAGATCTTACTAGAAACATTCTTGGATCACTTGTTCTCACCAAAGATTCAAAAGAAGATCTTTTACAGGTCATTCTTTCATTCAAGGTTATTATACTTGAATAGGCTTGACTTTACTTTTGGAGTTTAACTTGGTAAACTCCCAAAATCCTTTTACCCTCTTACTTATCCAAACTTATTGTACCATATAAAATTTGGCTATGCATTCTATTAAGAAGAATGCATTTGCTTAAGAGGATGAAGGATAGCCTTTTTCTAGGGTTAATGTCATGTTCATTCCATTTACCCTTTTGTACATACAACCAGGTGTATTTAATTGGTTCTAGAGATACATTTCTATATCTCGTAATGAACCTGAGACCTAAATCTTAATGTTCTTACCTCTAAGGCCTATCTTGATGTCTTCTATTGGATTTTGAGTATCTTTTCTCTCTAGCCATCAGAGAAAATTCTCAATGGGAGTTAGTTCTCACTGTCCAATACTAGTGAGTTCTTTCTCCAATCCATAGAAATGCATCCTTAACCTTTCCACCTTCTTTGCCCTTATCTTTTCAATGCTCTCTGATCATTTACCATAATCATGAATTCCATCTTGGACCTCCTTGGCATCATTTTTATGAGAGCAAAGACTAAGGTTTCTAAATTTCATGCCAAGTAATTCAAAGATCTCTTTTGGTTGATCTTTAAACTTTCATTCGTATGATTTATCAAACCATTTAAGGTTTTGATCTCTTTGACCACTATAGGCCACTTGGCTTATCAAACCAAAACAGGTTTGATATATTCGATCAAGTTAGGTGACTTGGCTTTCTTGAAATTCCTCTATCTAATTTAACATGAGATAAGATCAAGTCTTTTTTCCTTTAGATCTCTTTTTCAATGATATTTACCCATGGGATTTTCTTGGGATCTTTAACTCATACATTCTTGAGTCTATTTCTTTGCTTAAGTCTTCAACATCTTGTTGATGTTCTCTGAACCTTTAACTATTCTTGTTCTATGGATCAACAATTATATGTCATCTCTTTGACTTAAGCAAGTTTTCATGTTTACCAATCCAAACTTTGGATCCATCTTTATTCCATTCTCAAATACCCTACTCTGAATATGCTTCAAGTCTTTTGCTAGCTTACCTTAGTTTATTTGCCAAATTGGAATTCTTCAATGAATTCCCATTTTGCAATCTGCTTCTTACTTTGTTTGAGATTTAACTCAAACACATGTAGGTACTTCAACATCAATGTACTCCTTAACTTTTATGAAAGAGTTAAGGAATATCTTTTGCTTAGAAGTTTCATATTGATGATACCTTTCTTCCCCCCTTTAAGGAGTTTTCGTCCATGAAAACTACAAGAAATTGTTGTTCATTTAATTTCATATCCAAATGGGAGGTCCATTTATGCTAAATCATTGATTGAAAAAGCTCTAAAATATCCTTTAGTTTAAGCTTCCATTATCCTTGAGTTATGTGTCCCGTACCACTAAACCCACTTAAGTGATATTGTAAACCTAGACGTCCCATACCATCCGATTTACAATCTCACTTTAGTGTAGACAACTTTAGCTCTTACTCAGGGATTAAACTCCATTCATCTTAGTCTTATCAAATATAATAAAAATCTTTGTAAGTTACATTCTTACAAAGTCTTGATTTGTTCTTGAAAAGACTTTGAAAATTGAGCTTTCGTCGAACTATTTCCTTGATCACATGCAATCAACGTTATCTTTGTTTATGTCATTTGATAATAGAGCTAGTATTCTCATACTAAATATTATATATTTACATAAATAGGCATCTATATCAAAGGATATAGTCAATCATAAGCTTTGCTAATTGGTTACCTTTTTAACCATCTTGATAAATTGTTTCTTACTCATATAGCACATTTTAGAGTAGATGTTTTAAGAGTTTCTTTCAACCCTTTAATATTCCTCTTCTCTAGATATTCTTAATGAGTTACAACTCTTCACTCTTGAAGAAATTTTCTCAAAGCTTCAAATGGAGCCTACCTCTTGTCAATGAAGGAAGAAGCTTATTGGGGAAGAAATGAATGCTTAAAAGGGTAAAATGGTTCAACCATTTTTCCCCAATATGTCATTTTACGACATTCTCTTCCCCCTTTTAATGTGATCATTGTCGTCAATGATTAGATGTTGAAGTTCCTATGAACTTCTTAACATCGTTCACGATAAAAAATTTGCATATCTGTGTAGGGTCTCATATAGGCTTCTCATTTCTCTTTTGGATGTCTTTCAATCCGATTTCTTATTACCACTACCTTATGGTTAACATTGCTTAGTTTGTAACCTAAGTCCTTGGCCTTGCTGATGAGGCATGCCATGGGTATTATGGAACTTCAAGGTCCATAATTAGGACTCGAAGCTTAAGGTTTTTCTATCTGTAATAAATTTTGTTCGCTTTTGGATTAAGCCAATATATACATAGAAATTTATGGTTATTGAGTCACTTAGTCTCAAGATACCATTAAAATTTTATGCTTTTGGCTTCATATGAAGAAGCCATTTTCCTATCTCAAACTTTAAACTTATTGAACTTAATTACTCTTATGTCCCATCAACCCATGCATATGTGATTCAATGTACCATGTATGCCAAGAACCAATACATCTTTGCTTGAAGATGCTTAGCATGCATAAGGTCCAAGTACTGAACCCCCCCTTAAAGCATGCATGGAATTCATCCTTGGAATTCCATTATAAACATAAGTTTACGTTCCACATATGTTCGCGATTTCCATTCATGCTCATGCCATGCTATGCTAGACTTTTTATGTTCATTCTTTATCCTTTTTGAGTTAGCGAATCCACTTAGCTTGAAAACCTTTTACTATTCATCTATGCCTTAAATGCACTTAGATGAATAGATTTATGCACTTCTCTATGTGCATGTGAACAATCTTATTCATTTGAAATGCATTACTTTAACATGGCCATGGAAGAAAATGAAAATGATTAGATTGCCAATAGTACTTACCTCTATTATAGCTATGTCCATCCTTTGATCATTGCATGATGAGGCTTATCCTTCCATCACTTTTGATATTGGAAGCTTGGGGCATTTTATACTTACTAGTTTTCCTAGGTGTTCCAAAACTCTAGGGATCTTTTAATGGATATTTACATGTTATATTATGAACAAATAGATATATACAAACTTGTTTATCATATGCCATAAGAAAAGATTTCAAAATTTTTTTTAATGGCTAAAATAACGCTTATGTATATGGCAATATTCTAAACAAATACTTCCCCAAGTTCATGGTAACACAATTACTCCATGGACTATAACTCATGCATCTCATGCATTTTATGCTCTCTTAATTTCGAACAAAAGTGGGTCATAACGATCAAAATTCCTTTATAAATAATAATAATAATAATAATAAAGTATGCATAACAAGAAGCAATAAAAATTACTTCCCCCAATTTCTCAGATGAAGAGTCAAGATCATCCATTCAAGTTTAAAGTGAAGAACTCCCATCTTTTCTTCAAGCGGAATACTATGAAGTAGATAGAAAGATCCAATAGGCTCTTCACTATGCATTTGTGAGTCTTCATTCGATGATGGCTATCTAAGTAGAGGTGTGGGATTGTTAATCCCATATGCGTAGATCTTTTCTCTTTGAAGGTCTTCATATACAAGAGAATGAAGTCACTTTTAATATCCATGTCGGAGAGCAGCCTGAGGCTGCTCTTTCACTCTCTCTCTCCCTAGTGAGAAGCGTGGTCGAGCTCCTGTCCTGCCCGGATAGATGGAATTGAGCTGGAAGTTGATCTGCTTGCATGCCCATCAATGTGGGGCAGGGTCACGTGGACAAAATTTTGCATAGTATGAAATCTTCTTCTTCGAAGTATCTCGATGCCTACATTTCACGCGTGGGCAAAATCTTCTTCTTGGAAGTCTCTCAATGAGTGCATTTCACGCGTGGGAAAACAACTCGTACAAATCTCAATGGTAGTACGCAAAGAGATTCTAGATACCAATGTTGTATAACAACAAAACTACTAAGGATTAACTAGCATGACCACCAAAAGGTGAAGAGGGAGCACGCATCCACCCATCAAACTCCACTCATATATATACCTCTAACCCAAGGGGGCTCATGTCCTTGCGATTGGCCAAGTGTCCAGCCACGTGTCCCTCGTGTGGAAACTTTCCCAAGGGTGATCACATGCCTTCTAATTTCCCAAGGTCTATCACATGCCTTCTAAATCAAATGAGGATTCTTCTCTCACGTACACACAAGGTGGCTCCTAGAGAAGCTTCTCCCAAGACTAAGGTTCCCACACCTTAGGATAACTCAAGGCTAAGGTTCTAACCATTCAATTGGGAGCTCATATTAATAAATACCTCAAGGGTTAAAACCAAGAGTTTCACCCAAAGGTTCAAGGCATGTTCCAAGGGTAACTCAAGGGCTAGACCAAAGCAAACATACATCATATTCTAACCTTTAGAATCCATATGTTTAAGCTTCTGAACCCATGAATTATACAACACTTGCTAAGCGCAATGAAAGGAAGAAGAAATCACCCATTTCCATTGCTGAAAATTCATCAAATGCGAAGAAGGATGAAGGTAACATGGCTCAAGATTTTTGGGCATGTTTTGTTACATGTCATTATGATGCATCTTTGCATTCTAAATGTATGGTTGTGAGTGAGGCTGATTGATGGAGACAATTAATCTCCAAAAGACAAGATAAATTTGAATTTAGACACCTCTATATCAAGTATAACTTAAAAAATCCTCTAATTTTGGAAACCAAATGATGAATAGTGAATAACTCTATGAACTATGGCTTTACTCAAAAAAGTGCTTCAAAAAAGTCACCCATTGACTTATCAAATGATTAAATTCTTTTATAAAACTTTGGTACAACATCCTCCTAATATATACACAACTATTCCAAGTGAAAGTTCCTCAAAAGAACTTGCAACATGTCAGATTTACTTCCATAAGTAAACCTACATCTGAAACACGCTTTCTTTGCAAGCGATCTTCACATATGCAACTTTAAAGACATAGTTCTTACAATCTAGATCCCGTTTGATTAAATCCTTTTAGAAATAGGTTGTATACCTTCAAAAGCTCAATTTTGAATGCTTATTTGTGCAAAACTTTACACTGTAGATTGAGATCTAATCAAATCTTTGACCATCAAGATTGCACCTATTTTATGAGTTAGTTATCACCTGTTACACATATAAATATTACACATATAAATATGTAATGTCTGATGGATATTACACATTCAACTTATGAGTTAATCATCTATATCTCATGTAGTCTTCATCTCTCATATGTATCATGTCCATATACAAGCATATATATGCATATGAGTGTGGATTCGACACTACTTCAAAGTATATGTGAAGTATTTACTCTTCGTGAACCTCCACTTCCCTTCATACTTCAAGCTTCAATATTTTCTTCATGTCTTCACTCCTAAGCTTCATGTAATCATTAATTGATGATTTTCTTGCTCCAATAGCTCCCCTTCAATCACCAATTGTGATTACCAACATCTTCTTTATCCCTACCATATCTTTAAATCTCTCCAACTTAGGTCCATCCAAGCTCTTTGTTAACATATCTACAAGTTGATCTTTTGTAGGAGTATGCATGATTTCTATCTCTTTATCAATAATGTTCTCTCTCAAAAAATGATATTGAATCTCAATGTGTTTAGTCCTGGCATGAAACACAGGGTTAGCTGCCAAATACAAAGAACTCATGTTATCTCCATAGATGATAGGAGTACTCTGATTGATATCAAAACTCTTCATGAGAGTTGTCTGCCATATGAACTCTTTTGTAGCTTATACCATACCTTTATACTCTATGTCTGTACATGACAAAGAAAATCTATGTTGCTTCTTAGAACACCATGAAATTAGTTTATCTCCCACTTAAACACAAATACCCATGTGTTGATCTTCTATCATTAGATTTACCTACCCAATCTGCATCACTATATATCTTGATTCTTGTATCTGAAGTGAACCCATAATACAAACCTTCTTTAAGTATGCCCTTGATATATCTTAGCACCCTTTGTCCTGTAATCCAATGTTCCTTTCTATGACAATGCATGAATTGAAATAGAACTCCAATTGCATATGATAAATCATGCCTTGTCAATGTAGCATAAATCAAGCTACCCACCAAAATCTGATAAAGCTTCATGTTTTTGAATTCTTCTCCTCCCTATCTACTTAATTTTTTATTCACTTCCATTGGACTTGATGCTATTCTGCAATCTTTCATTTTAAATTTGATTAGCAAATTCTTCAAATACCTTTCTTGAGTCACATATAGTCCATGTTCAGTGTATGAAATCTCCATTCCCAAGAAATATGATAAATCTCCCAAGTCACCGATCTTGAATTCTTTCTCCATCTGCTTCTTAAGCATTTGTATGCATTTGTCGTCTCTACCTGTAAGTATTATATCATCAACATAAATACAAACATAGATAAATCCATCTTCACTTGCTTTGACTAGCAAGCTACTATCTACCTTTGATGCTTGGAAACCAAGTTCCTTCAAGAACTTCACAAGCCTATAATTCCATGCCGTTGGGGCTTGCTTTAAACAAAGATCTCTTGACCTTACACACATGACCTAGATAAAATTGATCTTTAAAACCATCTGGTTGTTCCATGTAAACTTCATTTGAAATATAACCATTTAAAAATGCATTCTTCACATCTAAATGAGATAATTTGCAACCTTTGCATGTAGCAATAGCTATGAGAGTTCTTATGGTTTTCATCTTTGCAATAGGACTATAGGTTTCATCATATTCCACACCATATGTCTGTGCATATTCTTTAACAAAAAGTCAAGCTTTATACCTAGACACACTTCCATCTGCATACCTCTTTGTTTTGTAGACCCATTTGCATCCTGTCACTTTTTGATTACTTGGTTTGGGTACTAAGTCCCTAGTCTCATTCTCAATGAGTGCATCATACTCTTCCTCCATAGCTTTCTCCCAATTTTCCTTTACTTGTTCCTCATCATGTGTAGAAGGATCTTCATCTTTTTTATCGTGTATGCATAGTCTTTAGTAGTCAAGAATGAAGTATCATAGCTATACCTTATGGGTTGCCTTTTGTTCCTTGATGATCTCATCAATTCTCCACTCCTTGAAGTTTTTGGTTCATCATATTCTGGATCAAACCTTGGCAATTGTTCACCAGCAATTGGAGCTTCAACATCATCAGAGATTTGAACCTCTCATTTACCCTTTTTTAGAATCAATATTTCTTCAAGTCCTGCATAAGCACTATTTGTACCTGTATACCAAGTACCTTGCTCATCAAATGTAACATCCTTTGATACAAGAAATTGATTTGTAGATGGACTCCACAACCTATATCCCCTGTGCTTGTCATCATAAGCAATGAACACATATTTTTCAGCCTTTGGTTCCAATTTATGCCTTAATTGAGAAGGAACATAAGCATAGGCTTAACAACCAAATACTTTGCAATGATCTAATGCAGGTCTCTTACCCCACCAAGCTTCATATGATGTCATACCCTGCAAAGATTTACATGGTGGCCTATTAACCAAGTATATGGCTATATTTATAGCCTCAATCCACAAATAGTTAGGGAAATTCTTTTGTTTCACCATTGACCTTGCAAATTCAACAAGAGTCTGTTTCTCCTTTCTTCTACACCATTTTGTTGAGGAGAGTACTTGCAAGTAACTTCTCTCTTTATAAATGCATTCCGCAAATAATCACTAAATTCATTTGAGAAATACTCTCCCCCTCCATCTGATCTTAATCTCTTCAACTTTTGTCATGTAACCCTTTCTGCATATACATGATAGTGTCTAAATGTGCTAAACACTTCTGACTTATCTTTGATCACATTAATAGTGATCCATCTGGGAGCCTCATCAACATAAATGACATATATCTTGAACCATTTATACTAAAGTCCTTTGAAGGACCCTACACATCTATATGCACCAATTTAGCTCTTTCTGAACACATGAAACTTAGTTTGTTATATGATTGCTTATGAGCCTTACCTAATTGACATGCTTCACATCTGTATGTCATGTGTTGACCTGCAACATTACGTAATCCAAGTACCGAACCATTGTAAATCATTTCTTTAATACCTCTTTCATTGAAGTGCCCAAGCCATTTGTGCCAAAGATCCAACTCAGATATCTTTTGCTCTCCATATGTGAACAAGGCATGTCCAACATTACCTTGTACCTTCAATGTGAAAAGCCTTCCTTCTTTCTTTCCTGTAACAATTTTCTTATACCCTTGGTTAGGGTCTTCAACATAAACTCCATCTCATATCCCTTTCTACAATTTATCCTACACTGATCAAATTCTTTGGAATTTTAGGAACACACAAAACCTTACTCAAAAGAGTACTTCCATCTTTGGCCTTCACTCATCCAATGGACTTCACCTTGTGCTTTGTATTATCACCTATTTGAACTGTATGATTAATTAGTTTATTCTCCAAATCGCTCATTAAAGCAATGTTGCCACTCAAATGATTGTTACATCCTTAATCAATATAAAACACTCTTTAGTCTTCACTTGGGACTTCACATGTTGCATTCATGATAAGGGTTGAATCTTCCTTTTGATCTGATGCATAATTGTAGTAGGTATTGTTGTAAGATTGTCCTTGAGAGCTTCTTCCACTATTCCTTCCAAAGAAGCCTCTACTACCTCTACCTCTGAAGTTTCCTCTCTAATTTCTTCCACCTCTACCTCTTTGATTATAATTCTCATTAAAGCTACTTACACTTTGATTATTATGCCAACATTCATGAGCTAGATGATTAGTTTTACCACATTTCCAACAAGTTTTGACATTATCCTTATTGTTTTTGCCTCTTCCTCTACTTTTGCCACTTCCTCTTCCTCTTAGGAAGTTTGCTTGACTTGGAGTGCCTTCATCTTCAACTGATTGTTGCTTTCATGTGCTATTCTTCATCTTATCCTTGAAATACATTGCTTGGTGTGCACTCTTATTAGTATCTCCTTTGATATCATGCTCAAAAGTTAGCATATGTCCTAGAAATTGATTCAAATTAGGAGTGAAATGATCTAATGAAAGTTCACTTTGTTGTATGAAAGGCGTCCACTTCTCATCTCCTCTTAGAACTATTAGAATTTGTCTTATCAATTTATTTTCTTCAATTTCTTCATCAACTCCACCTAAAGAATCAGCTATGTCTTTCATCTTTGTCACATAACCAGATATGGATTATGAGGCTCTCTTCTTGAATGTGGTAAGTTCAGCCCATAGTGATGCCTTTTTTTATTTGGTTGTATTCTGAAAATGCTCCTCCAAAGCATTCCATATATCACTTGCACTTTCAAGTCCTCTGATGTGAGGAAGCAAGTAATCATTCACTACCATATAGATAATGCTCCTTGTTTGAGCATCCTTCTTCATCCAAACCTTCAAATTTGTAAGCACCTCCCTAGTTGGAACACTAGGATCTTTAAATTTTGGCTTCTCCTCTTTTGCTGTGATGTATCCCATCAGATCTTTGCTCATAAGGTGAGCTTCCATTCTCGTAGACCAAGCTAAATAGTTCTCTCTATCCAATTTCTCAATTTGGAGACTATCTCCCATTCTTTCTTCACCTATACTAACAAGTATTCAACCTTATGAGTAACGGATATACCTTTTCTTCAAAATTTCCTCCTCCTAATTTTTTGATTGCTCTAATGTGTCTCCTTTTAGTTTTTCCTTCACACTTTGTCCTTTTGAATCTTCAGATGTTGAATTTTGTACCAGTGTGAGGGTCTTTCTTTCTTCATCTTTGATAGAACGTGGTCTCATACCAGTGATGGAAGTGATTAATCTCCAAAAGACAAGCTATACTTGAATTTAAAACACCTCTATATCAAGTATAACTCAGAAAATTCTTCAATTTTGGAAATCCTCACTAAATTATGAACGTTCAATACTTCTATGAACTATGGCTTTACTCAGAAAAGTCTGCTCCACAAAACTCACTCATTGACTTATGAAATGATTAAATTTTTCTATAAAACTTTTATACAACATCCTCCTAATGTTTACACAACTATTCCAAGCAAAATTTCTTCAAAATAACTTGCAAAACCGCAGATTTACTTCCATAATCAAACCTATGTCTAAAACACGCTTTCTTTGCAAGCGACCTTCACATATGCAACTTTAAAGACATAGTTCTCTGAATCTAGATCCCGTTTGATCAAATTCTTTGAGAAATAGGTTGCATACCTTCCAACAAAAAATTTGAATGCTTATTTGTGCAAAATGTTACACTGTAGACTGAGATCTAATCAATTCTTTGACCATCAAGACTGCACCTATTTTAGGAGTCAGTTATCACCTATTACACATATAAATGTTCATACAAAAAAATATCTAAGTTCAATTACAATTAGATTCTCAAAACCTGACCATAGATGCATCAACTATGGACTTAGACACACACAAAAGGATTTCTCAATTGATTAAGCATAAAAGGAGAAGGAAGAAAAACATCGAGGTGTAGCTTCTTGAAAAACTTCTTCTATTCTAATAAGTACATTTGATGGATACATTTATGATCTAATCATCTATATCTCATCTAGTCTTCACCTCGCATATGTATCATGTCCATATACAAGTATATATATACATATGAGTGTGGATGGGACACTACTTCAAACTATATGTGAAGTATTTACAAGATTAATGTACATGTGTATAAAGATCATCTCTTCTTGAACCTCCACTTCACTTCATATTTCAAGCTTCAATCTTTTCTTCATTTCTTTAGTCCTAAGCTTCATGTAATCATTAATTGATGATTGTATTGCTCCAACACTGATTCGGATTGGTTCTTTAATATTGGTGCTTCAAAGCACATAACTAAATGCAAAAGTTTTTTCGCATCTTTGAAAGATGCACCCAAAGGAGGACATGTGGTGTGTGCAAATAATGCCTCTTATCCTATCATTGGAGTAGGAGAAACTGATATCACAACTACAATGGAGGTGTGACTCTCTTGAAAAATGCATTGTATGTACCCGATATCAAGAAGAAGTTAATTTGAGTTTCGTTGATTGCCAAAGATGGACTTCATGTACACTTTGTTGATGATAAGTGTATGGTTCATGATTTCAACAATAATGGCATTATCGTGATGTTCGGTCCATTATGTAATGGTTTTTATTGCATTGATACATACAAGAGGGCTGCCTTGAATGCCTTGATTGCTCATACTTCTTCCATAGCTCAAATGGAGCTTTGGCATGCTTGTTTTGGTCACTTGAGCTTCAATATTTTGCTAAACTTGCAAAAGACGGACATGGTTATTGGTTTTCCAAAACTTCACTCCATTGAAAAGCATACATGTGAAGGTTGCATTGTTGGAAAAATGCATCATGCTTCTTTTCCAAAAGATAGTCATACACACCAACAAAATTGCAGCTTGTTCATAGTGATGTATGTGGTACGGTCAAGACTCCATCTTTTGGAAAGCATGTATATTTTGTTACCTTCATTGATGATGCTAATTTCCATACATGGGTGTATCCAATGAGAGAAAAGAATGAGGAATTTTCTTGCTTCAAAAAATTTTAATCTATGGCTAAAATGTTTTCTTCACAAAAGATTTTGACTCTATGCATGGATCATGGTGGTGGATACATGTCACATGAGTTTAATGCTTTTCTTCTTGAAAGAGGTATTTCAAACCAATGTATGGTGCCATATACACCTTAGCAAAATGGTGTAAAAATAGAACACTTCTTGAAATGGCACGATGTATGGTTAAAGGAAAACACCTTCGTGATAAATTTTGGATGGAAGCGGTCATGTGTGCAAACTATGTGTTGAATCATTTCCCTACAAAAACATTGAGAATCATTACTCCTTATGAGGCTTGGAATGGACATAAGCCTACGGTTAGTCATATGCACATGTTTGGTTGTTTGGCATATGCTATTGTGCAATCACAACAACATCACAAATTTGATGACAAGGCAAAGAAATGTAAATTTGTTGGTTATAGTGCTCAAAGTAAGGGATATTGTTTGTAGCATCCATTAATGAACACAATTATGGTGATTTGAGATGTGGTATTTTTTGGAGATTTAGTTTTCCCTCTACTTGAATTAAAAAAAACCAACAGTTAGTTGATCATAAGGTGTGCTTGAAACACTCATGCCTTTATTCCAAAATGGTGCGCTTGACTATGGCCACGTAGACCAACCAAATGAGGCTCAAAGGGCTGAAAAATTCCACAAAAAAGAGCAGAAAATGCATAGAATTTTTGGCCAAACATGGCTGAAATGTTTTAGCCAAAAATTATCCAAACTACTAGAAATTTCCAGCCACATATGGCTGAACATTTGCATCAAAATATGGTTGAAAATGAGCATGAGACGTAGCCAATGCATGATCTACATGAAGATGTATTAAATAATGAATGCATGTCTATCAAGAGTGCACAATATACACCAGAGTGGTTGAAAAAAACTTTGTAGGACAACAAATTGAGTGCACCTTTACTTGGTAGAATGAGGTCAAGCTAAATTCTTCACCAAAGGATATGCGCAACAATATGGCATTGACTATGAGGAAACTTTTGCACCTACATCATGCATGATTACCATTCATACCATGGTTGCAATTGGCTACCCATTGAGGTTGGAAAGTACATTAGTTGGATATACAAAAAGATTTCTTGAATGGTTATTTTCAAGAAGA
Organism: Ceratopteris richardii; assembly: GCA_020310875.1. Taxonomy (NCBI): domain Eukaryota; kingdom Viridiplantae; phylum Streptophyta; class Polypodiopsida; order Polypodiales; family Pteridaceae; genus Ceratopteris; species Ceratopteris richardii. The sequence goes on from CM035415.1 coordinate 36,804,775, forward strand.
GTTCTATGTGAAGAAACCTCTTGGATTTTCCATGAAAGGGAAAGGGCATATGGTTTGTCACTTGCGTAAAGCCTTGTAAAGTCTCAAGCAAGCTCCACATGCATGGTATGAAAAAATCCATAAGCACTTGAAAACTCTTGGCTTCACATGTATTCTAATTGAAAGCACACTCTATGTATGCAAAGATGAGGCTACTCTTACGAAGCTTGTTCTTTATTTCGATGACATACTCTTGACTGGGTCATGTGATGAGAATCTTGACATTCTTATGGCTGATTTGTTGCAAACTTTTGATGTCACTTATCTTGGTCTTTTGAGCTACTATCTTGGCTTGTATCTGTTGAGGGGGGAATCGTTATGCATCAATCAAAGTATGTTGAAAAACTACTTCAACATTTTGACTTTGAGGATTGCAAGCCAGTTTTCACATCAATTGAGACAAGATTTAGGTTCTCAGTTGATGATTCGAGTGATGTATTCGACACTTTTGTTTATCAGCAAGTTGTGGGATGTCTTATATATGCATGCAACACAAGGCCAAATATACAATATGCAATTTCCCAGTTGAGTCAATTCATGCATAGCCTTGGCACTAAGGCAAGTAGTAAAATGTGTGTTTAGATATCTCAAAGGCACTCTGAACTTAGGTCTCTTTTATGGGAGAAATATTCCACCATGGTTGCATACTTTTATAGATAGTGATTGGGTTGGTTGTTATGATACTCGCATGTCCACTAGTGGTAATTGCTTTTTCCTTGGAAACATATGCATAACTTGGTTGAGTAAGAAACATACAATAGTGGCAACATCGATTTATGAAGCTGATTACAGGGTAGTTTTCATAGCTATAGTGGAGTAAATATGATTGAGATGCCTATTGATGGATCTTTTCATGGAGATTGATGTTGCTACACATATTCTCACTGATAGTTAGAGTGCATTGGCTACTACAAAAGAGCTAGTGTTTCATGTAGGGACGAAACATATTGAGATGCATTATCACTATGTGAGAGAGCACCTTCATGCAATAATCATATTTACATTTTAAATATTTTATAAATAAACCTTGTAGAGGGTCCTTTTCTTAGAAACAAATATAAAAGTAGTGGTTAGGATGAGGATTGTTGTGGCTAGTGATTTATGTCAATTAAAGCAAAGGCTCTCCATAAAGGGAGCAAATTTTTACTTTTATGCTTGCTTTTTGAGTCCATCATCATTGTAACTGCTATTTTTGACATAATGAAAAAAATCCTATAAATACATGCACTCTATGGACATATGAAAATAGAGTGCATGGGGGGAGATTGCACCCAATCTTGTGTACTATCTCGTCTCTTCGTGTATCTATGTTATGTGTGTTTTCAGCATCCATATCCTCTATGTGTGTGAGAATTAAGATCTTGATAACAATGGTATCAAAGCACTACCTGCATCATTACAGAGGGATCTGATGTCGTTCATTTTGGCATTCCATCTCTATTTTGCTGGCCATTTTTGTTTTTGGATTCTGATTTCGATGATCTCTATCTCTATTTCTGTATCTTTTTTTGTTTCTGTTTCTATTTGTCTTTTTTTTCTATTTTAGTTTCAATTTTAGTTTTTTTTTTTTAGTTCCAATTCTAGTTCTTGAACCTCAACCTACTTTTATACCTACTCAACTAAGGCATAAAACTTTGCCATAACTTTGGCATCTTTGGCTCCTTTGATGATCATTGGAAGCTATTGGCTACGCATGAATACCTTTGAATTAAGGAGTGGCAATAAGGAGTCTTATCTTCACCAAGGAGGGAGGATTTGAACCCACAAGCTCACTTTCACAAATGGTATGTTTTACCACTACACTACTCCCTTGTCTTGTCACTCTACATCTCTTTACTTAAGAGATATTTAACAAAAGTTGCATTTCTCCTACTTTTTTAGTTCCCAAGAATCACCCTTCCCTTTGGCACGACTTTTGAGGAGCCTATAACGAGATCGGTAGCATGATAAAGTACTTTAGAAGATGCAATCAAAAGAAGATATCCTTGCAAGGGTAGTAAAAGTTATTGTCTCTGCCCAAGACGATGGCATGCATTCCAAGATTTATGCTAAAAATTACCAATTTCTTAGGTTTTGTTATCACAACTTGAGGATTTCTATTCTCATAAATCATATTTTGAAAGTGACAAAATAAAATTTGCCACTAAATATTTAGTAGGGAAGTCTAAACTTTCATGGAATGTCCTATGTCATAGTGTAGATTGTCTGACCACATGGAAAGCTTTTCAAGAAAAGGTTGAGTCTTTTATTCCCCTATAGTTCCACTTACGTGTTCGACGTTTGTGGGCCATGTTTACATAGAAGGAAGTTGATATCTTTACAACCTATATGGACTGGTTCTAGCAATGCCCAATATTTCTATGCCTACTTGAAAATGTTTCCAAAGATATCATAAAAAGACGTATGATGATGGTTTAGAGAAGGAGATTCAAGCTAAGCTTCACTCATGCCAACCTAAAATGCTTCATGAAGCTATTTCTTTTTCTCATGATGCAGAGAAAGAATACCAATCAATTATCAAAATGATATGTTTCTAGCCACCACATCAGCAACAACAACCTTTTCACTAGTATATTTTTCTTCATTTATCAAACTTCCATTTTTTTTCTTTCTTTAATCTTGTAGCTCTTTATATATAATGCATTATTTACATAGGATTTAGTATGTAGGAGCATACTTTAGTTACGATTCCCAAAATAAATTAGAATATTTAGAGCATATTCTAGACCATGAATGATTGAAAAAAAAGAAATTAGAAGACTTAGTAATGTACATTCGTTTATAGAATTACATAGAGACTATGTTAGCACCCCATAAATTGCCTTCATAGTTTAAATCCTCCATGAACAATTCTATGCATGTATTTTAACATGGCACATGCCTATGTTGTTCAATGATGGGACCTGTGATTGGCTATCCATGTCTATTTTATTTTATCAATTGAGGTTAGTTGCTTTTTCAACTAAGGGGCATGTTATCAATTATGGAATGTGTTGTACAAGGAATGGTTGGAGTGTTAATTTATTAAGTTATTAATGTGTTATGGTGTTTTGATATAGCAGTTGGAGGTTCATGAGGGCATGAAAGGTGTGAAAGCGCATGGAGATCTCGAATATGTTTGGACATAAATAATTAGATTTATATTTTATATATTTTGTAAATAAATCCACGTAGAGGGTTCTTTTTTTAGAAACAAATATAAAAGTAGTGGTTAGGATAAGGATCACTGTAGATTGCCATTTATGTTAATGAAAGCAAAAGCTCTCCATTAAACAAAGAAACTTTTTGCTTTCATGCTTGCTTTTGAAAGCCACCATCATTGTAACTACTATTTTTGACATATTGAAAAAAATCATATACATACATGTGCTCTATCGACCTGCCCAAATAGAGCGCATGGGGGGATACTACACCGAATCCTGTGTACTATCTCATCTCTTTGCATATCTATGTTTTGTGTGTTTTTAGCAACCATATCGTTTGTGTGCATATGAATTCAGATCTTGATTATAAAAAAAAAAATCACAAGTCCAAAATGAGTACTCAAATTTGAAAGCTACCCCAAAACAATTGCTCAAATTTGAACTGCCAATGGTGCAACTAGAGCAGGTGCTAATCTCGTTTTTGGAAAGTCTCATGCACATGGCTCAATGAGGCAAATCCTAACAACTTGTAGATCACAAGAAATAACATTAAGAGCATGCAGAGACCACAAAGACACTCAATTGCACTTCCAATGTAAGGAAAGATGAAACCTTTAAGCATCATACACATACAAAACACTCTCCAACTCTTCTACTCTCATAGAGCCAAACTAGAACAACAAGGATCACCCTACTCCCTCCATGTGAGCAGAGAGCTAACAATAACAAACTCTACATGCTCAAAGAACTTGATAATGATGGTCCTCTATAACACCCCTCCCTAATCTTAACTCTGATTCACATGGTTCCAATATTTTATAAACCTTCATAACTCCATTGATAACACTTATTATGATCAAAGCATGGCATCTTCATCATACAAATTCTAGATCACCATATAAAGGTACATTTAATGATGGCATAGGGATAAAATAGGAAGAGAAGTACATAATGGGAGGAAGGGAGTGTTGTTAACTATATTTATGTTTGATTTTTTGCGCGAATATGTCTTCATGTGTAGAATAGATGGTTGATTGCAAGTATTTGGAGGGGTTGTAGATGTTTGTAATCTTTTTCCATTGTATGTTTCATATGATGGCTCAAAATCTCAAGGGGTTGATGACCAATATGCTTTGGATGCATTCAACAGAGAGCCATCTCAGGGAGATGCATGCATTGGTAGCCACAAGAATTAATAACAGTATTTTCTATCATGTCATTGTGATATCTAGTTCTGCCACATGACATCTACCAACCATGTGCAATGCTAAGTTGAATGATGGCACTTTTAAGGTATATCAAAACGGTCAAAGATCTCAAATGCAACATGGATTGGCTTTGCGTGTTAAACCAAACTGATGATCTGCAAGTCATTGAAGATGTCATTTCTATGCCGCAAAGATGTAAAGGAAAAAGTTATACTAGACTGATCGAGGGCATCTATTTACTTCTCTATGCTATTGGTCTTGATATACATAATGATGTTGGAAATCATGTCGTTCCACTATTGGTGGAGAGTACTCGTCTTAGGGTTATGTATCAGTCGGCATTCAATAGAACGGATCATCATACTACTCATTCATAGCACTCCTTTTTATCAGGGTTGGGAAAGCTCGAATAACCTAAATATTCGCTCAAAATCTACCAGAGGATGTGGGGAGATGGAACATATCCTAGCAGCCGCACTTATGCCGATTTGTTGCATTCTTGTATAGCTTGTGAAGCCGGTAGGTTTGATACATTCTTCAATAGTTCTGGATCTCTTTGGAAGTGACATTATTCTTGCTTGGAAACGGACGAAGTTGGGGTGGGTGGTGGTCACCGCCCCTTGACATGTGAGATAACAGAGAAGTAGGGGGGGATGCCTCATTATGTACACAGGAGCGGGGGGCTCTCTGGTCGTTGTGAGGGCTACTGCTTTCTTTTTGTCTTCTGGGCGTCATGAGCTAAGAACCATAGGAAGCATAGGGAAGAAGATGGTTCTTCCCATAATCACAATAAGGGAATACGATCGATAGACTAAAATTGTGGACCTCTGGGTTCAGCTTGGGGGGCAGCAGGCAAAATCTTCGCATGATATATGTAGGTTCTCCTTCGTACAAGGATACCAGTAGAGCAGTGGTGGAGATTCCTTTTAGCTCGGGATCTCTTGGGGAAGGAGAGATAGTTCAAAACTTCGAGGAGCACAGTCGAGGAGCTTTTCTAAGTACTGGATAGGAATACCGAGTCAACGAATTCAAGGAGATTTTTTTGCTACCTAGAATAGTTGCTAATCTTCATGTGATATTTAGTACAGATGGGCATGCTCGAATGCGTGGAGGAGATTCCTAATAAATGTATGAGCAAAAGTCTTAGTATAATTTGAAGATATTTGAAGTCTTAGTATAATTTGAAGACATCTCAACAGAGTCTAAATGGAAGATTCAAGTCTAAAAGCTGAAAAAGGTGTGTGAGAGAAAGGGGCTACAGTGAAGCTGGTAGTGGATTTGTTTGCTTTGTATTGACATCCAGAACTCCTCTGCAGAATGTTGCATATGCGCAACTATCAAGGTACAGATTGCGGTATGCTTTGTTTCCATGTTTTGTGTCATGGACGAGTTTAACTTTTAACTCCTATGGTCTCTGTAACCACTTAGCCTGGTAAAGAGCATGTATGTCTTGCGATAAAGTCATATTTTGAATCCAAAAATGCAAAGATCCCAACCATGTTGTCACCCATGTATGCTCGATAATTTGCAACTAGAAAGATTAAGACTTTGCTGAAGTGATGGCATACCTATAACCATTTGTAATGCATCTTAGTGTATACCATCAGGTATTACTATGCTTTAAGCAAGTTGTGACATACATTGGAGGCAATAGCAACTTTTTTTTTTTGCACCTGTTGATTGATCACGTGAGTGCTTGCAAAATACTGTGCGCCTTCCTTATGTGATTGATTCCTTACATTTCATAGCACATTTTATCACATGAGGTTGTTTGCTGGCATGTTTCCAAAAATCGAGGGGGGGATTTCATCTTAGTTGTGCTATTATTCAACACTATAAACATAGGGGGTTGTGTTGGTCAGCACTTCCAGTTTGTTATAGCATTCTGAACAATTATGTATCCTCACACTATGGACTTCAGGAAGGAGAAGGGCATTCGAAGGGGATTGTCTGACCGGAACTTGAATTTTTCTTCATATAAGCCTTAGTAGGCACGTTCAAAGTAAGCCCCTTCTCTCCAAGATGTACGGCACCATGAGGTAAACCAAGATGCTCGCAAACTCAACTCGAGTATATGGGCACATGTTCTCATCCATGCTCGTGAAAATAAATACAAGTTGATCTGTGTCGTGAGCTGGTAAAATAGCCTTATAGATATTAAGGCTCCAGATCCCTTCGCTTCCCACCTCCCATGTTAATAGTTGAGTAGTTTAACCTAGGCCACTCTCAAAATAAACAAAGGGGGTTTATTGGCTCAAGGGTTCGAAGCATTAAACGTAAAACTCAAAACACAAATCCTATCAACACAAAACATTGTTATTGAAGTGTGGAATTGGTTATCGGTGTGATTGCAAGAGAGGATCGTTTCGTGAATGCATTGGTGAGAAAGGAAGAGTTAAATTTTCAGTTAAACATTGATTCCCTAAAGATATACATGCGGAACAATAAAAGAGAAGGCGGAAGTGAAGGGAAAGAAAGAGAGAGCAAGAGAGTGGGAGAGAAAGAAAATGGGTGGAAGTCTGAAAGAAAGAGAGAAGAAGAGTGGAAGTGCATGACACAGCAGAGGAGTGTAGGTGTGTGTGTAAGGGGTGAATGCGTGTGCTTGAGAGAGAGTGTTTGCAAGAGGGGTTACAAGAAGGGGAAGGGAGAGAGTAAAACGGAAGATAAAGAAAGAGATTGGAGAAAGTGAGTGTGCATGAGCATTGAGTATGTGTATGAGGGTGTGTGGGTGTGAGTGAAGGGAAGGTAAAGTGAAAGATAGTGAATAAAGCAGAGAGAAAAAAAAAGGACTGTGAAAAGGGGGGAGAGAGAGAGACAGAGAGAGCACAGGTGCAAGGAGCATATGAGGGAGCGAGAAAGTGTGGGAGTGTGAGATGGTAATGGAGAGTGAGTAAGAAAGGCAAGAAAGAGAGGAAGGGAAAGGAGGTGAGGGCGAGGAAGTTGGTGTGTGTGAGAGTGTGTGAGGGTATGGTTGAATATATGTGGGTATAAATGCATGCATGAGAGAAAGAGAGCTTGGAAGAGTGAGCATGCATGAGTACAGGTGCATAAGAGAGAGGGAGAGGGTTCATGAACAAGACGAAGATAGGAAGTGTAAGCGAAGGGATATGAGAAAGTGAGCGAGAGCATGAAATTATCAATTAGAGATAAATTTGTGGACTCCAAGCAATATATGTTGACAGACTCCAAGGAATTTGGGTAAAACCAGAGTGTATATATTCAGCTTTCTCTTGGGCATAGGACCTCAACATTTTGGTGATCCTACTAGGGGATTGCTTGGTATGTCTCTATAAGAGAATGCCATAGGTTCACGTAGCACCACAGGTTGGCCGAGCTCTCAAACCTAGTGGCTAGTACATGAGCGATGAGAGACCTTTCTCAGGAAGAACTCGAACGCAAAGTGAAGAGCGAGCCACTTGAAGGGCTGAAGCTCGAGAGAAATGTAGACAAGAATCTTACAAGGAATCTTCGAGTAATCAAAGGAGTTCTGAGGAAAGGAAATATTATCAGAGAAGAGTTTCCACCTAAGTCAAGAAACTCGAGGGAGTCTTAAAACCGAGGGCTTTGAACTTCTAGGAACGAAGGGATACAGACATTTTCCCTTTGTTCAAAATGGCTCTTTGAGTTCCAATTCAGCTTTTTGAAGTGACCTGTGATGCTACTGAAGTGATTGACCAATGCCAAAGATTGAGAATCTTTCTTCGTGATGAGGCTACAAAGTGGTATGGGAATTTGGCACTGCATGAGAGAGGGACTTATCACTTGCTTAAAGATGCCTTATTGGTGAGGCTCCAAAGACAAGGGTTCCAAGATAGACTTGTCCAAGAGATGGACTATTTGTGACAGGGAGTAAACGGGAGCATCGATCATTAAAAGCAAAGCGCAAAAGAAATTGATGTAGTATAGAAGTTGGCTAAAATAGAAGTGACTCTGGACGTTGGCACTCTATTAAAGTATCCCCCCACATGTAGGAAGTAGTTATACAACATGTATATCAAGAAGCCTTGGAAATCTCAAGATCAGAAAAAGTGAGAAGAAGAGATTTAGGGCATCATCGAGAGCATCACGACACAAATTGATTTGAATGCTCCTACGGTGACTGTAGAGATTAAGGGATATGTAATCCCAAGTGCCCAGTTAGACACTAGGGCAGCCATCAATTTGATGAATGAATACATGATGAAGGCTCTAGGGCTTGCCCATATGGAAGACATGCCTATGTCCGTCAGGATGGCTGACCAAACTCAAGTGAAACCTGTCGATCTTTTGAAAAATGTGAGCACAATCATTAGAGGATTAGAATTTAGCATCGACTACTTGATATTTGAGTTTGAATTTGAGTTTTCCCTCACCCAAAAGTGATCCTACATTAGTGGATGTGATTGCTTTGATTCCTGTACCCAAATGAGTCGTGGGTTTAGCCTCCTATCTTCATGAGATTCCTTCTTCTCTTGAATTCTATAATTCGAAAGTAAATACAGTAAAATTGACAAGCATAAGTTCACATCTAGGTTTCTATGAATAGATCTGTAGTCCTAAATTCTTAGCAATGCACTTAGACTTGCTATTTGTACCAAAAACCCCCACTGAAGCCTAAGATGCTTGAGTCTTCAATCCTTCAAGATTTTTTTGCAATCGAGTCGATGATTTGACTCTTTATTTTTCTTCCATCCAAGGCCATTGTCATTATATCTACACATTGTTGATGCATTGATACATATGAAAGTTGAATCTCTTAGCTCATAATCTTCTCTCTAATATAAAGATAATGAATTTCTATATGTTTAGTCTTGGCACGATAGATTGGATTAGTAGCAAGATGTAATAAGCTAATATTATCTCCAAATATATATGGATAACAGGTATTCAATCCTAAATCAAAATATAGGGTTCCAATCCAAATAGCTTCTTGTGTAGCATTTGCATGTCCTCGATATTCAACTTCTATTGATGAAAGAGCAACCATGGGTTGCTTCTTGGAAGACCATGAGATCAATTTTGTACCTCAAAAAGTAAGGTATCAAGAGGTGCTTCTCCTATCATCTTTGGAGGTTGCCCAATCTACATAAGAGAATAGTTTAATAACTATATCAAATGTATATGGATAGTATAGTCCTTCATTGATTGTGCCCTTCAAATGCCTTAGGATTCTCTTGGATGCTTCCATTTGAAGATTCCTTGGAGTGTGCATAAACTAACTAAATACACTTACTCCATAACAAATATCTATGTTAATGTAGCATAAATTAAGCTTACAACCAGACTTTGGTACGTAGTTACATCTTTAATTAGCTCACCTTCATGAGCACTTAACTTCAAATCTACCTCCATGGGTGTACCTACAACCTTTGTACTCTCCATTTTGAATTTAGAGAGCATATATCCAATGTATTTCCTTTGTATGAGGAACATGTCTTTCTCTATATATACCACTTCCAAACCTAGGAAGTATGCGAGTAAACCAAGATCACTGATCTTGAACTCCTCCTTCATTGAGCTTTAAGATTTTTTAATCTTTCTGCATCATTTTGTGTAATGATGATTTCATCAATATATACATATAGGTATATGGCGTCTGAATGAAGAGGGAAGGATCTACCTTGATTACATTAAAACCTTTACCCTACAAGTAAGTGACATGTCTATGGTTCGAAGCTCTAGGAGCTTGCTTCAAGCCATACAAAGCTTTTCTCAACCTACGCACATGTTCAGGGTATGATTGATCTTCAAAACGAGGAGGTTGAGCCATATATACCTCATGTGATATCGAACCATTTAAGAAAGAATTTTAAACATCCATCTGATATATCTTACAATTCTTGGAAGATACAACACTCATGAGTACTGTAATTGTAAGCATTTTTGCAACATGTGAAAATGCTTCTTCATAATCAATACCTTGGGTTTTTGAAAACCCTTTGGCTACAAGCCTTGCTTTCTATGTCTTAATTGAACCATTTGAATTCTTCTTTACCTTGTATATCCACCTTGACCCAATGAACTTCATAGGTGGTTTCTTAGGTACCGATTCCCAAGTGTAATTCTCTTGTAAAGCTTCTATTTCTTCTTCCATGGCACATTTCCACTCTGATTTCTTCTTACCTTCATCATAGGAAGAAGGTTTGAGGAAGAGTATTTAGATCTTGAGTTTTGTGCTATATATATGTAATGCTTATTGACCAGAGACGTATCATATCCATACCTTTCTGGCTTCATTTTGTCTCTAATAGAACTTCTTATAGTTTGTTGAGATGATTATGCCACATCTTTCAATTCCTGCACTTTGGATTTGCCTTTGGAGCTCCAAGAGTTTATTTCCCTTCCTGAAGCCTTTTGATCATCTTTGCAATTACTTGATGCTTCAAGTGTATGCTCATTCCTCTTTGATCATGTTGGAAATTCTTCCTCTAAGTCATAGGGAAGTTTGATTTTCCTGCAATCATCTTTAAACCATGATTTCTTTTCATCAAACACAACATCTCTACTTACAATGAATCCTTTGTTGCTTGGATTGTATAGCCTATAACCTTCTTGATTAAGATCATAGCCAATGAAGATGCATTTCTCTTCCTTTGGATCCAATTTGCCTCTGATTTGTGAATGGATGTGTGCATATGTTATGCACCCAAGGATTCTGCAATGACCAAGGCTAGGTCTTCTTCCATTCCATGCTTCATATGGTGTCATGCAATCCAATGCTTTAGATGTGAGTCTATTGATCAAGAATGTGGCTCTAGATACAGCCTCTACCCACAAGTAATTGGGTAATTTCTTCTCATTTAGCATTGACCTTGTAGCCTCCGTAATTGTTCTATTTCATCTATCTACCACTCCATTTTGTTTTGGTGTATAGTTGGTTGTGATTTCTCTCTTAATTCCTCTCTCTTCGAGATAGGAATCAAAGTCATGGGAGAAATATTCTCCCCTTGCATCTAACCTTAGTCTCCTCAAATTTTTACCTATTTGATTTTCTGCAAGAGCTAGGTATTTCTTGAAACATGAAAATAGTTTATCTTTATGCTTCATAAAGTATAATATTTACCATATGCTATAATCATCAATGAATTACATATAGGACATAGATCCAAAGATTGAAGGCTCCTTGCTTGGTCCCCATACATCTATATAGAGTAGCTAGAATAGTTCTCCATGAATGTATCCTTTCTTTTTGAATAGGTGCCTATGTGACTTACCAAATTGACAAGCACTACATTTATAGATCATGTGTTGTTTGGATATGTTTGGTAGAACAAGTACACTCTAATCCCTATTGAATTTCATAAGAGCTCTTTCGCATATGTGAGCTAATCTCTTGTGCCAAATTTTCCAACTCTCACAAGGTTTGGCTACTATGATTGAACAATGCAATATTTCTCAAATCTTGGAGTTCATATGTAAATAATCTACCATATTTTTCTCCTCTTGCTATCCTCTTCAATCCGTGATATGGATCCTCAACAAATGCTCCATTCTTTGTGAATCTGACCTATAATCCTTTCTGAAGAATATGACCTACACTTATGAGGTTCTTGGTGATAGTTGGCACCTATAGTAATTTGCTTAATAGGTTCATATTGCCATTTGAGGTCTTCGAATTGCCTATCTTTGCAACTAGGTGTCTTATGTCATCTCTTGTTTGGACTTCATGTCTATTCCTTTGATCCTCCAATTCTGAGAGTAGAGCTACATTCCCTGTACATGATTTGGGCAACTTGAGTCTATATAGAATACATTTTAATCTACTTCACCTTTGCTTCATGTCGTTCATTAGAAAAGGTGAATCCTCTTGAAATTGATCATATGTATAGTTTGTGTAGTCTCACCTTCCTCTATATCCTCCTTGGTAGTTGTTGTTATTGTATGAGTTGTTATTGTATCCATTGTTGTTGAATCTACCTCTTGAGCTTCCATAGCCTCCTCTATTGTAACGTCTCCATCTTTGGTTCTTGTGGTTCATGAAACAATTCTCAATGATAAGATTAGTGAGGCCACATATGGCATATGGAGATGAGCTTTTAGCCCTCCCCCTACCTTGTCTTTCTCCTCTCCCTCTTCCTCTTGAGCCTCTACCTCTACCTGCAAAGTTTGTTGGAGAGGTCCTGCCTTCATCATCAGGCTTCTTACCTTTACCTTTTCTATCTTTGTTCGTATTCATATTTGTATAGAGATGAGAGGATTGATTACCTTTTAAGTTGCCCCCATTCTTCATAAGCTTTGCCTCACGTGTGAGTAATTGTCCCATGAGGGAGTTGAAATCAAGAACTTCCATGTCCATGTAGAGGTCCATGGCTATGGTAAAAGTTTCCCATTTGTCATCTACCTTTATTCCATTGATTACTTGCCTCACCATTTGCTCTTCATCAATGATTTCTCTAATGCTTCCAAGTTGTTCTGCTATGTCCTTTATTTTGGTGAGAAAATCAGTCACACTCTCCTAGGGCATCTTTTTGAGTGTGGTGAATTCCATCCATAGTTAATTCTTCCTTGCCTTGGTGCTTGATGAGAAGATTTCTTCAAGAGCATTCAAAAGTCTCTTGTGAAGCCTTGCAACTCCTTATGTGTGGAAGTAAAAAATCAGAGATTGAGTTTAGAATATATACCTTGCTAGAGCATCCTTTGAGCACCATGGATTTAACCTATCTTGTTCTTTTTGTGTTGTTTGGCCCTTGATTCTAAGGATTTGCATCATCTCATCTCTAGATATGTAACCATAGAGTTTTCTCCCTTGAAGATAAGCTTCCATTCTAAGTGACCAAGCTGAGTAATTACCTCAATCCAATTTGTCTATGGATGAAGAAAATCCATATCCCATGTTGACTAGTGGTTGTGATACCATTGTGAGGAGATGGTGAGTTAAGTCCAAAAATGAGGTGATGCTACACAAACCCTCATCTATACCTACCAATCTAGCTCTAGGGATGCTTAATGCAATCTGTAAACTTCATAATGATTCACTTAGAACCACTAAGTCCTTTGGAGAATCATTCTCAAAAGTTTTCATTAAAATAGATAACTTGTATATGCGAAAAATAAGAAGAACCTTCTATTTTTGTAATAGACAGTCTCAAAATTGTGCTCTTAGCTCACAACCTAGTATAAATTGACCAAAGAAACTTTTACCAAATCTAATTGAAGTGTGTATCTAACTAAATAAAGTTATTTCATGAGTTTAGCTACACCATACAATGAGTAATGAACTTAGCAAGTCAGGGGGGTCACCCCAACTTTTTAGGATAAAACAATCATTTTCTTTGCTCCATAGCTTGATATCTAAAAAATTAATATATGATCACTATAAACTTTATTATAAATACTCCAACTTAAATTATAGCAAATGAATGAGTGCATGCAGAGAAACGGATTCGGCAAGTTCACTATATTGATGAAGACGCTAGAGCAGAGAGTAGATAGAGATGTACTTAATGAAATGTATCAAAATGTAAATGCTATTGAAAATATGATACAAAGGGAGTTTACTGCACTACCCATAGATGAAGTGAGCTCAATGTATGCTCTAAAGTATCTCAAGTCCTCTCAGAAGTGCTCACATATCCCATGACTAAACTCATGTGTATGTACACACATTACTTGAGTTTGAATTTGAATTTTCCCTCACATAAAAGTGATCCTACATTTGGGGATGTGATTGATTTGATTTCTCTACCACATGAATCATGGGTTTAGCCTCCTATCTTCATGCTATTCCTTCTTCTCTTGACTTTAACAATCATCAAAAAGAAAATACACTAGAATTGACAAGCATAAGTTCACATGTAGGTCTCTATGTGAAGAGATAAATAGATGTGTAGTTCTAAATTCTTAGCAATGAACTTAGGCTTGCTATTTGTAACAACACTCTAAGTCAACACATCTTTAATCTAATTCTTCCATAGAAAAAATTTTGTGCCATCAAATTTTTGGATCTCAAAATGGTCTTTGCCTTACAAGTTGTAGCTCCTCCTAGGAACACTAGCACTAGACCATGATCCACCAAATGTGCGTAAGATCTTTGTTGCTATGATGATAAAGAACAAACTACAATGATAATGGACCTTGAATAGTCCAAACACCCCTAATGCTAAGAAAAGGATGATTGAGTATCAGATTCTTGAAAAACTTCAAGAGAGTCTCCCCAAAAAATGGATTAATGAATAGCAATGACCAACCAAAAGGATTATGTGAGAATGGATGTGCTCACATGAGTAGGTGTGTCATGGAGTAAAATCGACCACAGTTTTTTTGAAAAACTAAAATTTGGGAAATTTTTGCCAAAGAATATTTTTAAAAATGAGGAATGATTAGTGTCACAAAAAGTCACTAAACTACAAGTGTTGACATGTGAACATGCATGGTGAATCACTGACTCTATTGTAAATAATCACTTAACCAAACGAAGCCAACTTGTCTTACCACGCACCTATGAACAACTATCATACATCTCCAATGGTGAGGCTAGTAAGTCTTCCACCTGGATCACCGAAGAGACACCAAAATCTAGGTGTCTCCTACTTAATAAAGCCTCACCATGACCCTCTTTATCAACATCAAAGGCTTTATGCAAATACAAAATTGCTAAATCAATGGCCACATGGATGTACATAAACGGTATCCACACAAGCATACATAGTGTGTATGTGCTCAATATATGCACTTAAATGGCATTGAAAGGCTGAATTCACAGCCCAAACACTAGCCAACAATGCTTACAAGTGTTTCTGAACTCTATTTCTTGGGCTCAAAAATTTGCATAAATTTGCAGTGGCTGCTCCCACCACAACACAAAACGTTTCAAGAAACCTATAGATTCACTAGTGTTGTTAAAACACACAATCGCAAAGATGAATATTCATTGTTAGAGAAGTACAAAAGAGCACTCTTCATGATGTTCTTGAGCTTGGGTAATGAGACCTATGCGCAAAAGGACTACAAAATGACTCCAAAAATCACCTCAAAATGCTTCAAAACAGGATTTGAAAGCAAATAATGAAGCCTTGAGAGGCCAAATCATGTTGAAGCTAATCTGAACCTTAGTGTTTCCCCTTCTTGGAGCACCAAAAGAGTGTACTTTAGTGGCAAGGGATCGTCACTTAAGTGAGCTTCAGGGGGGGAGGGGAACAAACTAGGATGGGTGATCTCTAGCGAAGTATTGGTAAAACCTTTGTCTTCCTTTATCATTGAGGTCCTCCATTGGACATAGCCAACAACACCAATGGTCACTTCGATAACTTGGATGGCAAGGTATGCCTTGGTTGCTACCTTAGTCATAAGCCTTGGAGAAAGCCTTGGGAGGGTGGGTAAGTGCTCGCTTCGTTCGCACAAAAGGAGCAAATCTTTTGCATCGGAATGCTATGATACAAATAAAATATTTCAATGGTGATGTAACACAATGGACTCTCTTTCTTGAGTGCTCCATGATGATACCCTCAAAGTAGAAAAACCAAGCCCCAATTACCACACACACACTACTCCATACAGAGGTTACAAATTATGTAGGAAAACACAATACACAAGGGGGCATGAAAAGAGATTCCTTAGATTTTCCAAATGCTATTGAACTTACAATCTATGGTTGACTAGGCCACTATATGTTTTATTAAAGAACATATACAAAACTATCTCGCAGCCATTTGACCTTTCACTCCTTTATAGAAGGATAAGAAAACCTATAGCCCACCTACGTTGAATTGTAACGAATGATTAATGCCTTGGTTTCCCTTTCATCAATTTTACCTATGATTTGTGAAGGTACATGTACAAATGCTAAACAACCAAATACCTTGAAATGTCCAAGACTTGATTTTCTACTATTCCATGCTTCATACAAAATTACAACTTGAAGAGATTTGGAGGAAGTCTTTTCACAACATACACAACTGTTGCAATAGCCTCTGACATGTATAATATGGCATCCTCTTCTCTTCAAGCATTGTTCTAGGTCATCCAACTAGTGTCTTGTTTCTTCTTTATGAAATTATATTCAATTGTAGAGAATACCTAGTATTCACTTCCCTTTTGATGCCCTTATTTTGAAAGAACTCATCAAACACTTTGGAGAAGTATTCTTCCCCTCCATCACATGTTCTTCAATGATCTAGTTGTATGATTCTTTACATGTGCTACGTATTTCTTGAAGCATTCAAATAGTTCATTCTTACTCTTAATAAAGTATAGAATGTTCCATTTGCTACGATCATCAGCAAAGGAAACATAATACCTTGATCTTGCCAATGAAGATTCTTGAGTGGGTCCCAATACATCATTGTGTAATAATGCCAAAAGGTTGTTGTGGATGTAGCCATTATGGTTGAATGGTTGTCTTTGTGATTTCCCAATCTGGCATGCATGAGAATCCTTGATCATGTGTTTTTTTTATATGTTTAGTAGCCTTAGAACACTTTGATCTTTGCATATATCCTTCAAGGTTCTTTCATTCACGTGAGAAAATCTCTTATGCGACACTTCAACATCACTTAGGGTTTGAGACCCAAAGTTGAATAGAGTTATGTTCCAGGTTTCTCCTACTTCAAAAGTCAAGAGACTACCATGCATCTCACCTCTGGCAATCTTCTTGAAGCCTTGGCATGGATCTTCCATAAATGCTCCATGTTGGGTGAACCTAACTTGCAACCCTTTTTCAACTATTTAGTCTACACATATTAGGAATTTAGTGATATTGATACATGGAGAACCTTACTGAGAATGTTTGTGCTACCATTTGAAGCTTTGACATTGCCAATCATCTCCACATTGTGCTTAGTTTCATACCCTGTTTGTACTTCATGCCTATGCTTTGGACTTTCCAAGTCAAATAGAAGATCAGTTTTGCCTACAACCTAGTTTGAACATCCTGAATCTATGTAGAACAAAGGATCATCTTCTTTACCTTCTTTGTGGCTCAAATTCATAAAAAGCAATGAGTCTTCATAATAATTATTGAAGTCACTTCTATTGGGACTTCCATTCTTTTTATTGAAGTTGTGTCCACCTCTTCCTCTAGTGTTGCCAAATCAACCTCTTCCACCTCCTCTTGGAGCTCTTCCATTGAACCAACAATTTTGAGTGGTGTGGTTTGTCTTCTCACTGATGATAGAAGGTTGAACATTATTAGGGAAAACATGACCCCTGAATGGGACTTTTAGATTAAGAGGTGATTAGGAATGGACCAATGAGAGGAGAGTGGTGGACATAGTCTAGTCCCTTGATCACATAGGCTAGGCATAGGCTTCCCTTCTTTTTTTGTGGTCAAACATGAAAATCCCAGGTAGAACTAGTGGGTTTTCTTTGGAGAATGGTTTTAAAAATATCAAATTTCATTTAGATCCATCTGATTTCCTTAAAGATCCAAAGGCTTAGATGAACGAAGAAAGTTCGAGGAAACTTTGATCCTTGACCATTGGATTTGATTCAAATCAAGTGGCTTAGATCATAGTAATGTAAGATTGTGTTAAACATCGTACATTGTTGGATGAGGAGTTTGATCAAACATCCTTGTTTGAATTCCCATGAGAAATGCATCTTTATTCTTTATCCATTGAATCTTATGATCATCTAATGGTTGAGGATCATCTCCTTAAAACAAATGGTGCATTTGGATAGGATCCACATCTCATGGAGCAAGTCCACTGTGCAGTTCCACTCAGCCCCAAATGCAAACTACGGTTTGATTTGCATAGATCTAACAAATGTGATTCTTGCAGAAGTGTGACCAAGAAAATTCCTGGAGAACCTTTTGGCCTACACACATGTCAGACTCTCTTTCTATTTTCTCATGCACATATACATACAGACACATACACATATACACACACACATAAAATCACACACACACACACACACACACACATATATATATATATATATATATATATATATATATATATATATATATATATATATATATATATATATATATATATATATATATATATATACACATGCATATGCACACATACACACATATATACATACACACACATACACATAAACACATACATACACATATACATACACACATATACTCACATGCATACATAAATACACATGCATATGCAAATGCATACATACGCACATGCATACACACACATACACATATACACATACACATACACACATACGTACACACACATACACATATACACACTTACATACACATAGAGATAGATACACACTATTCATACACATGCATACACACAAGTACACACTATACACACATACACACTATACATGCACATACACACTATACATACACACTATACATACACAGACATAGGGTTTAGGATTTAGGCTTTTAGGGTTTAAGGTTAAAGAGAGAGAAAGAGAGAGTGATACACATAGATAGACATACACATATACACATATACACACATACAAATACACACATACACACATATACACGCATAGACACACATAAACATGCACATACATATACATACACAAGTATATGTGTAAATGTTGGAACATCAAGATTGCATTATGCTTGAGTTGGACATGATCTTCATCAAATCAATCATTTGAATGATGGCGCATATACTCATTGTAGAGTTTATTTGCATGCATTTATTATATTAAGAGTTTGATCATAGGATCAACTTCTTATGTAATTTCCAAAGTATCTGGCTCTGTAAAAATGAAAAAATTAAATGGCCTAAAAGCCATGAGTTAGAAGTGATTGAGATTGATTCTCAATCAATGAATCAAAAGGTACATATGACTTTAACTTTCTCTTTTCCTAGATTGTAGGAAAATATTCCAATCAATCTAAACTACCAAATCTGCCTATTTTTGAATTCAAATCCATGAAGAGAAGGTGTGGAAATATCCTCAAGAGTCCATATAAATACTCAAAAACATTGTTACATTAATTAGAGTATTGATTCGAATCAATACATATACTCTTTGATCATTGCTTCATGCCATTTTCTATTCTCTACTCCTTCCTCAGATTCAGTCAACTTGTAGAGATTGCTTCTATCTCTACAGAGCTCCAAATCTAGTGTTTAAGCACTCATTAGAAAGCTAAAAAGTATCTAGTTTATGTATACAAGGTTTCAATTCATTTAATTCTTTACTTTGATAAAATTTAAAGTTTTTCAATCTTAGGGCCATTCTCTACACATGCCTAAAAAATCAGGATGACATTAGTTCAGTGTTAAGGTGATTGCTCCTTCTATAGTTGTTATAAATTATGGCTTTTATGCATTATAGAAACCCACGTATTTATCACACTCCTCTACGAGGACTTTTTCCAATTTAAACTGTGTTGGCTGCTCTTAGTGTTTGAAGTCTCAACTTCCTTCCATTTTTAGAAGGTTTTTATGAGCTCATCGAGGTGCAAGTTGTCTGTTTTGCATCAACTTGTTCTTGTTGATGTTCCAAAGTACCTATTGGATTTATTGCACTAAACAAAAGCCTACAAGGTCTATTTTACATATCAAAAGAGCTAGTGCTCGTCCTATACTGGTTTGTTGGATCAACTTCACCACTTGACAGCTCAACTCTCTAAGCCTCTCCGAGCTTCTCCAACTTCTTTCAGTGGTGTTAAAGCAACTTCAAGATGAGAGATGGATTTTGCATCAATGATTGAGAAGTTGGATAGACATAGTTATGTTGCTTGGAAAATCAGAATGGAGTCTTATTTGCAAGGACAAAATCTATATGGTATTGTATCAAGTGATGAAGCAATGCCTATTCCAAGATCCAAAGGAGGACCTACGTAAGAGGAAACAGATAGGCTCACACTTTGGTGTGCAAGGGATGCTCAAGCAATGTCATACATACTTAAATCTATCTTTGATTTTCTATTACCACATATTAGAGGATGCAAGAAATCTCAAGAGACTTGGGATGCCCTACATAATTTCTTTTCTGCTAGTACAAAAGCAAGGAAGAACCATCTTTGGAATGAGTTCAACCAAATGAAGAAGACAGCTAAACAAACCATCACTGAGTTTGTTACAAAGGTCAAGGAGGTTGTTGATCAATTGGTATCCATTGGAGAGCTGATTGAAGAAGAGGCCATCATGAGAAAAATACTCAATGGGATTAGAGGTGACAAGAAATGGAAATCTTTCACCATAGCCTATGATCTCATCATGGATGTGCAAACTCTAAACGTCAATATCTTTCTTTGACAACTCTTCAATAAAGAAGCCAATAGTAACATAAAGGAAAAGTTCTATCATGGTAATTCAACTAGTGCTCTATATACAGATAAGAAGGACAAGAAGCTAAAAGGTAAGAAGAAGGAAGAAGATGAAGAGGAGACTTCCCAAGCGAACTTTGCAGGCAAGAGCAAGTGGAAAGGGTAGGAGAAAGGATCAAAGCATGACAAGACCAAAGGCGATAATGTTAATCCTTGTGCCATTTCTGATAAGACCAATCACACCGCTATGAATGAGTGTACACTTAATAAATACATTTGCACAAGCATACACACATAAAACTATGTGCATACATCTAGTATGTAAACATATAATTATGCATATATGCACATATAAATGTATACATGCACATTGTATACAGGCATGCACATTTATATATTCATGTATGCATTTAGATATGCATATATGCATATATAAATGTATACATTGTTCAGATATCAAGCTCAACATGTGATGATCGAGGATGACACGTATCAGTTTTTCATTTCTCTGACATGTATAATGGTCACACCCGTATATGTCAGGGATACTTCATTGAGCTTTATTAGATTTATCTACCGAGAGTGATGGCACATTTGTTACTTGCCAACTCACTCATTCGCAGACATTAGATTTTTCCTTATGTACTGATCTTTATATATTGCACTTGTTGTATTCTTGTTTTTTAGGTTATTCTTGTATATTCCTTTTTAGAAGAACAAGATTATTCGTCCTTGCCTCAATCTGTGTGTGTGCTTCTCCTTGAGAGTGAGAGTGTGTGTGTGAGCTCTCTTCCTTATCTCCTATCTCATGACATGGTGTCAGAGCCAGTGTGGCTGTAAAGAGCTCGTGTAGAAGGCCACAGTGAAGAGTACGCAACAAGGCATGGAGAAAACATCATTCACAAACGACCTCTGTTTGCTACGAAAATCCGCGTGAAGGTAGAAGACCGCAAGGTGGAGCCCACATAAAAACCAACTTAGTTTCAGAAACTATAACTTGTGTTGTGTTCGGCAACACTCATATATTCTAGATCTCGTGTACTATTAATACACGAAAACTATGTTTTTCTGAGATCAAACTCCCACATCATAATGCGATAGTGTTCAAGTAGAAGTGCTGCTTGTAGTGTTTTGCAATGTTGAGAATTGCTGCAGAAATGGCAAACAAAGATGGAATGAGTCAGCTTATGAGCGATAAGTTGGACTAGAACAATTTCCATTCTTGGAGATTCAGAATGACGAGTTTCCTGATGGGAAAAGGCTATTGGAAGTACATCGAAGGAGAGAATGAAAATGCTCTACAGTTACCTAAAAGGAATCAGAGTGCAGATCAGTTAAGAGCATATGAGGAATGGAATCAAGCAGCACGAAAGGTAATGTACTGACTATCTATTAGCATACAGGATAGCATGATTGGACACATACAAGATGCCAAGACTCCGCAATAGTCTTGGAACAGTTTGGTAACATTGTATGAGACCAATACAAAGGCAAGGAAATTGCAACTCAAGAATGAGCTGCATACATTGGAGAAGAAGAGCATGTTGGTACGTGACTACACCTTGAAAAGAAAAAGCATATGTGAGTCACTTGCATCTATTGGTGTGAATATAGATGATGATGATGATAAGGTGTAAGTGTGTCTTCCTGCTTTAGGAGCTGCATATAAGCAGTTCAAAACTTCTATATAGACCAGGGAAAATATTCCAAATTTTGCTGATCTGGTATCTATGCTGATTATTGCAGAAAAGAATCTTGGTGAGGATTCAAACAGGCAAGGAAAATCTAGTTATGAGTAGGTATTCTAGTACGGTAGAGGAAGAGCAGAGGTAGAGGTTTCAAAAGTGGAAGAGGAAATAGTAATCAAGACCAAAGTCAACAACAAAATCATGCAAGAGGAAGAGGAGAATTTCGAGGCAGGGGAAGCCAAAGAGGCCATAGAAATTTCCAAAGAAATGATTCAGGTAATGATAGTAAAGGGTGTTGGAATTTTGGTAAACCTAGACACTTTGAACATGATTGCAGGTTGAAGAATGAAAATAATAGAAGGCAGCAAAATTACTATGCATCCAGAAGTGCGAATGATTCTGAGAAGTTGTTCATGGTTCAACATCACATGATGAATACAATGTCTGCTGTTGTTTTAAAATGGAATGATAATGTCTGGTATGTTGATTCAGGTGCTTCAAATCACATGACCAATCATGCACAATGATTTAGTAGTTTGCAAAAATTGCCATTTCTTGGATATGTTGAAACAGGTGATGATACATCGCATCCTATCGAGCATACGGGAAACATAGCATTATCTATGGAGGATGGGAAGGTAAAACATCTTGCTAATGTGTTGCATGTTCCAAACATAACAAAGAATCTGGTTTCTGTTGGACAAATGGTTCACCAGGGATTACAAGTCAGGTTCAATGTTGATGGGTTATATGTAGAAGAATACAAACATGGTGGATGATTGGTCGCTAAAGGAAACAAAGTAGATAGGATGTTCACCTTAAATGTGAAAATTCTTGAAATGAATGCAGCCATGCTTACAAAAGGTGCAGGAGTTATTGCTGATATAGAGATTTGGCAGAAACGATGGACATGCAAATCTACAAAGGCTGAAACTGACGTAGTCAAAGGAGATCATTCATGGACTACCAAATTTCAGGGTTTAGAGATGCGAAAGGTATGTGCAGGATGTCAATTCGGTAACCAGTCAAGATCATCATTTCCACATGACAAGCATGTTAGTGAGAATGTGCTAGAGATAGTACATACAAATGTTTGGGATCCTGCAAAGACCATATCTATGGGCGGTTTCATGTTTTATGTTACTTTCATTGATGACCATACACGAAAAGTGTGGGTATATTTCATGAAAGAGAAGAGTGAGGTATTCATGCACTTCCAGAATTTTAAAGCTATGGTGGAAAAGCAAACAGGGAATTATATTCAGACATTAAGATCCTCTTTAGTTTTCTTCTCACTATCAAATTCATTTAATTTTGCTCTTTTAAACACTTGCTTACGTGCATATTCACCTGCATCATCATCATCTTTAGGCTCACATTGTCGTCTAGCTCTACGTGCATTCGATGTGCCTGCACCATTACCACCTTCATCATTGAGGTCCATGAAAGCATTTGGAGTACCCTCTTTTTCTTTGTTGGATCTTTCTTTATGTAATTCTGCATTCAGTCTACGCATAAGCTCCTCTTGTTCTTCTTTCTTCTTCTTGAAAGCCTCCATCTTGTCTCGAAATCCAACTCCACTCTGATACCACTTGTAACAAGTCTCCTAATCATCAGTCACAACCCCAAACAGAATAATAGACTTCTGCACAAAAATATATAAATAAGAAAAACAGATTATACGCTGAACATGAAGAAAGAGAATTTTATTATTTATGCACATTTACAAGTAGTTCTGATCTAAGTTACAAAATCTATCAAATAGCTTCAATGTGAAGCCTCATCCACCCGACCACCCCCCACCTGATCTCAATCCAAATGTCAATCACAATCACAATCTCAATCCCAATGTCAATCTAAATCACAATCTCAAAAGTTGAAAATGATCGTGATCAATGTACGACCATCCTCCTTTCTTATCTCTCAGTCTTCATCTTTTTGGATCTCCACCTTTCACCAGTGCACGACCAATCACACCTTCTAGACATGCACTCTTAGAATCTGCATGCTCCAAGATAGTGTCTTTTCGCATGTCTCATGCAAGACTTCCACACCACCCATGCATCTACTTTTCATGTCCACCTCAAGAATTGTACCTACAAAAATAAAGGTGATCCCTGTAACACACTCACACACATGTCAATCACCCGAAATACCCCATATACCCATGTAAGTTTTCTAAATATGCAAACATGAATAAGATGAATCAAGGCTTCTCTTTTTCTTAAGTATTGGAAAACGGCACTTTTCTAAGCCCTATAACTCAAAAACCGTGAGGAATTAGCTTAAGCTTGTGAGATACAAAAATATTCAATTCTTCAATATCTATAATAGTGTTAGATATGCCCAAGTTCCAAATCTGCTTCGAGAGATCACTTTCGGACCCTGCAAAATCCGGAATTCTAGAGAGATAAAAAAACATGAAAAATCCCTTCGTTAGCCTATCTTCATGGAACCAAATGAGACATAAAACATAGGAACTACAAAAAATTCAATCAAGTAAAGTTTTTGTACTAAGAGTACTCTACCTTTCTCTCATACAACACGTTTTTAGATTCCTTCATCTTCGTGCTCAAATTTAACACACAAATTTCATCTGAAAACTTTCTAGAGAGAGAATGTAAAAACCTATTGCTACAAAATTTTGCAAACATGATCAGACTATCCTTAACATTAAATTTCATTATTAGCTATACATCATTTTTTTTGGTGGGAAAATCAATATGGCGTCTTACACACATACAATCACATGCACACACAAGTATATATGTACATACATACACGCATACATGCACATATACATACACACATATACACATATAAACACACATAAAGTCACAAGCATACATATATATACACATGCAAACAAACACATACACATACACACACATATGCATACACACACATATACACACATACACACACATACACACACATACACACACATATACACATACACATATACACATACATACACATGCATACGCTCACATGTATACATACACACACATGCATACATACACACACATGCATACTTACACACACATTCATACACATGCATATACACACAAACACATACAAACAAACACATGCATACATAGATATGCATACACATACATACACATATACACAAATACACACTATACATACACATTCATACACACACATGCACACTATAAATACACATACACACACATAGGGTTTATAGTTTAGGGTTTAGCGTTAAGGGATTTGGGTTTAGGGTTTAGGTTTTAGGGTTTAGGGTTAAGGGTTTAGGTTTTAGGGTTTATGGTTTAGGGTATACAACATAGAGAAAGAGGGAAGAGAGAGAAAAAGAGAGGGACAAAGGGGAAGAGAGAGAGAGAGATAGAAACACAAACATATACACAAATACACACATAGACACACACATGCATATACAAGTATATAAGTACATACATACACACATGCATACTCACATATACACATACACACACATATACATACACACACATACACATAAATAGAAACATAAAGTTACCTAAAAACATGCACACACACACATACACATATACACATACATACACATATACACATACATACACATATACACATACATACACATATACACATACATACACATACATAGAGTCACATGCATACATACACACACATGCATACACATGTATATGCATACATACATGCAAACATGCATACACACATATACACATACATACACATATGCATACACACACATACATACACATACATACACATATACGCACACATAGATACTATACATACACATTCATATACACACATACATAGTATACACACACATACATGCACATATAGATTATACATACACATACACACACATAGATTAGGGTTTATGATTTATGGCTTAGGTTTTAGGGTACTAGTGTTAAGGGTTTTAGGGTTTTAGGTTTATGGTTTAGGGTTTAGAGCATAGAGAAAAAGGGGAGAGAGAGAGAGAGATACACATATGAACACATGTACATATACACACAAAAACATACACACATGCATACACAAGTACATGTGTACATACATACACACATGCAAACACACATATACACATACATGCACATATAGATAAACACACATACACATATAAACACACATAAAGTCACATACATGCATGCATACACACACATACACACATGGATACACACATA
This sequence comes from Ceratopteris richardii, assembly GCA_020310875.1. Classification (NCBI taxonomy): domain Eukaryota; kingdom Viridiplantae; phylum Streptophyta; class Polypodiopsida; order Polypodiales; family Pteridaceae; genus Ceratopteris; species Ceratopteris richardii. The sequence goes on from CM035415.1 coordinate 36,831,172, forward strand.
CATGCATGCATACACACACATACACACATGGATACACACATACATGCATGCATACACACATAAAAATATAGATAGAGTCACATAAACACATGCATAGAAACACACACACAAACATAATGAAAAGAAACCCAAAAAAAATGATTCACAGTATTTTCACTTTTGTTTAGTAGAGAAATTCAAAGCGCACTCTATTGTCACTTGTGCAACCTTATCAAAACTCTCCTCATAGTTGGATCTTGTGTTCGCACTAGAATTTCATCATGGCACTCTCCTCTACATCAAGGTAACTACATTTTCTTCATTTTTCCACTAGACACACATACACACATATAGAGAGACTTATACAAACAAGCACACATAATATGCAAACATATGCACACACATAGACACACTTACACAAACACTCTTACACACATAGATTTACATCCACACACTTACACACATATAAACACAAACTTTTACACACACACACACACAGATACATACCCTAATAGGTTGAATACCTTCCCTTGATTTAAATTTTCAAAGCTTTATCCCATCAAGTGCCTTTGTCATCATATTTGCTACTTGCTTATCAATTGGAACAAAAGAAATATCAATCTTTTTGCCATGAGCTTCTCTCTAATGAAATGATAATGAAGCTTTATGTGTTTGGTTCTTTCATAGAAAATAGGGTTTGCTACTAGATGCATGAAACTTACATTACCTCCAAATATATGAGGTTTGCAACTCACAAGTCCCAAGTCTGAGTACAATGCTTTTAACCATATTGCCTTGTGAGTTGCTATGGTCAAACCTCTATACTCTATTGTAGTTGAGGATTAAACAACCCTTGGTTGCTGCTTGGAACTCCATGTCACTAGTTTCAAACCTACAAATGCTAAGAAACTAGAGGTACTTCTTCTATCATCCTTAGCTCATGACCAATCTGCATACCTTTGAGGTCCTTAAGTACTCTCTTAGTTGTACCCATGTGTGCTCTTCTTGGAGAGTGCATGAATTGGTTTAGCACTCCTACACTATATGAGATACCTGCCCTTGTGTGACTAGCATATACCAAGCTACCTACCAAGATTTGATACTCTTTAATGTGTTTAATTTTCTCACCCTTATAAAAGCTAAGTTTAGTGTTCTCCATTTTGAACTTAAGGATTAGATCCTCAATGTATCTCCTTTGAGTCAAATACATTGCTTCATTTGTGTATATGACTTGCAAACCTAAGAAGAATGTGAGCTCGCCTTTTGCATATAACAGCGAGTCGTAACAAACGAGAACTATGTCGTAAAAAGAGAACACTTACGTCAAAAATTACATGTTTTCACCTCATTTTTGGAATTCCTTTACACCAGTATACATATATTACAAAAATGAGATGAAAACAAGTAATTTTTGACGTTTTTTGTCATTTTCTCAAAAAAAAATGAGCTCAAAATGTAGTCAAAATTTCACTATATTAGGCATTGACGTGTCCCAAAATGTATATGATAAGACATTGACATGTCCAAAATCTATATGCTAAGACATTGACATGTCTAAAATATATATAAGAATGTAGAAGTCAATAGTTTTTACACAAAAATAACATTTTAGACATATCTTTAATGGGTGGATATCTGATTGTTATTCAAAATTGCTACAAAACATGGTTTCATTAACCAAACTACTTTGAGGCATTTACATAAGCACTAAAAATGTCTGAGAGCTTCAATGCAACTCACAACTTTGTCGATCTATGTCTACACCCTCATCATCTGATGCACTTGATTCAGTCTCATACTGTTGAGAGCTCTCTTCTTCTTCTTCTATATCCACAAGAGCTCTATCTTCATCCACGTACATACCAAATTCTGCAGGATCATGCACAACTCTTCTTGTTTTCCTATGATTTCCTGTACCACATACATCTGGAAGCTTTTGTTTTATCATGTTGATGGTTGCTTTCCTCAAGTGACCAGTTTTTGTCAAGGAAAAATCATAAACAAGAATATCTACATCATCCATTTTAAGAGTGGATGTGCTTCGAATATTCTTTTTCCTTTTTGAACCTGTTCGTTTAGCATCACACACCATTTCTAAGTTATATTTACCTGTGAATGCATTACTACTTTTAGTGTAATACCAATGCACCACCAAAGCCTCTATTCTTCTCTGATCAATATCTTTAGTTATCTCTAAAACCTTTGCAATCCAAAATGGTCTGGTAGCCTCATCACCATCAGCAAGTACTGCAATAAGCGTTCCAACATTTATCTCTATTAAATTTCCTTGCCATCTTGCTTCTGCCTGTTTTGTCATCCTTCGGCCTACATAAATATTTCTTTCTGGTGGATGTATAAAACTTTGAAGTGCATCTGCATTACATGCTTGGGCCACATTCACGGATCTTTGTGTACAAAAATCCCATGTGAATGGAACATCAACTGGCCAGTGACCTGCAATTGTATACTGTATAATCTCTTCTTGATGATTGAAAAAGTCCTCCCACCAAGATACATCTTGATCTCCAGCATATTTTTTTGCACGCTCAATATGTCTCTTCTTTTCAATGAGTGCATGCATCCAGCTTTTACTTTGATCAACCACACTTCCACATCTTTCTGTATTGTTTTTATCTTCATATGGTGATTGTTCTGCACCATACACTGGTACAGTAGACAAATTAGGCACCTACAATAAGAATCTACATCCCTCTGTAGGCTCCCACCCAAGAGAAGATGAATACTGCTTTGCAAATAAAAGGGTTATTTCATCAACCCTCCTCATCAAGAATACATGGTTGAAACTAATATTGTGCAATGGAGCCAAAACCTTAGCACTGTTATCAAGGCCCATTGAGCAAAAGTGCTTAAAGTCATAAATCTGTGTGAGGTGTTGAACTTCTGGTTTTGGAGTATATGCTTCTGAAATCTGCTCAGATAAAATCGGAAGAGTAAAAGCATTGTTACGTGCCAACTTCTTAGAGAAAGTACTGAACATTTGATCAATGTGATCATGAGTGTGGCCAACCAGAAGAAAATTTACCTTAACCTTCTGAAATACCTGTTTTTCAACAAGCATGCTTAAATATCCAAAGACTGTAGAATTTTTATTCTCTCTTGGAGTATTATCTAGTTGCAAATATAGAGTTGGTGGCAAAAGACCCTTCCATGATTGCAAAACACGATGAATGACAGTAACTGTAAGGTTTGGATCATTATGCACATTCGGATATGTGAAGAAAACCTTGGACATTACAGTTCCATTGTATACCAAAGCGCCAACCAAATGCATTTGCACAAGGACTTCATCTCCAATGTCCTTAGGGATGCAATAAAAATGTGGCAAACAAGTTTTTTTTTGATCCATACCATCGATCAACAAACACATATAACGCTCCGGATTTTTGAGTGCCTTACTTCGATGATGAATTGCTTTCTTTCTCTCTAATGCTTGACTGTCACGATGGTTGTTAAGAAGGTTTTTAAAATTATGCTTTTCCTGTGGTGTTGTAGCCCCTTTTGCCATGTTTTTCAAAGTGGCACAAACTGAACATTCACCCATTCTAACTTTACGAGGAATAGAAACATTGTTAAACTCCTCCTTCCATAATCGAGTAAAGTGACGATACAACACATACTTCTCATTTCTATTTTCCATGTCTTCTCTATATATTTGAAATACCTCTCGACGAGTAAAGTTATCTGACAAGTGCAACCTTCCAGTTGTAGGCATAACTTCACAATGCAAGCTAAAATAGTTCATCATCCAATTCATTGCATGACGTCCAACAGATCCTTTGGTCCCACCATGGAACGTATCCAAAATGAGATCCCCATTCAAAAACCCTTGTTGAACCCTATGTATTCTAAAATTTCCTACACCCATTGCAATTTTAAATGCAGCCCTACAGCATGGCATCCCTTGAGTAAAGAAATATTCAAAACCAACACGCGTTACTGACATGTTATCCTCAATCATTTGCATGCAAGAAACAAGGTATATATCTTGCCTTTCACTATCTAAATGGAGGAATTTTTCTCTTATGTGCTTTAGTTTCTTCATCCCTAAATTATACAAGCATTTCAAACCACAACAATGCTTCACAATATCCAATGCAATCTGTCTATCTGAAGTAAGAAATTTAAATCTTTTTCGACTTACTTCACGAGACCTTCTTTTAAATCGTAGATTGAGCTTGCTTTGCTTTTTCGTTGCTCCACATGCACTTGAGTCAGAAGGGAGATCAATGGTTGGATCAGATGGGAGATCAAGAGGTGCATTTGTATGAGCAGCATTGCACTGTGAATTGGATAACTTAAATGACTCAACAGAAAACATGGAATCATCAGCACGTTCTAAATCATAGGGATCATCACTTCTCTGGAAAGGCTCAACTGAGAACAATGAATCAATATGAGCAGAGGAAGCTGATGCCCAAGCATCCACTGAAAAGATTGAGCTCATCTTCACTGAGTTCACAGAAGACTGAAGATGAATGACCTTTTTAAATAAGTAGAAATCCGAGATCAAGTGAAGATATCACATCAAATGTCACATCAAGAAGATATGAAATCAAAAGCTTATTAAAGTACATTAAATAACATAAAACATCAAATTACATCAAATCACTTAATTACTCAAATATACACTAATAAGGGAACCAAAGATTTGATTCACTTTTGATTCAAATGAGAAACACAGTTGATTTCTAACTTCATATGAGTCATTCAGTCTAAGCATTGTGAATGAATCAAAATATATCAAAGTTGTGTTCCAATAGGAATATATAATAAAATTGTTTGGATGAAATTTTACAAGAAGAAATTTTACAACTGGAATATATCCAAGTTGAGTTCCAACTGGAATATGCTATGCCATTGAACACTATACAAGAAGAAATTTTACATTTGGTTAAGATTTCAAGGATTAGGTTTTATTGTGGTCTTGGCTAGATATCAAAGAGGTAGATGAAAGTATATTGAAAAAGAATTATGTGTAAAAGAGGCACACAGAAAGTATATTCATACATTGATTTTCCATTTCAACAATGTGTTACAAGATAAATGTGAATATGAACTAAAGTGTGGAGGATAACACTATAAAGATGTCATTAATCTCACAACTTAGACCTAATTTTCTCCCAAGCAACAGACTCTAAGAAAAAACATCTACATGAGATTAGAAATCCTCATGTACATACCATACTGTTGCCATTGAAGTTTAATTTCCATGCAAATGTATATAAATAGTTGCAAGGTTCTGTACTATAATGTTTATTCATAGTGATTTTCCATTTCAACAGTGAGTTACAAGATAAATGTGAATATGAACTAAAGTGTGGAGGGTAATACTATGAAGATGTCATTAGTCTCCCACATTTAACACAACTTTGACTTGATTTTCTCCCAAGAAAGAGATTCTTAGAAACAAATCTCTACATGAGTTTAGACATCCTCATGGACATACCATACTCTTGCCATTGAAATGTAATTTCTATGCAAATGTATATAAATAGTTGTAAGGGTCTATGAATATTTCATTAAAGTGGCTCTGAAACAGCCTATTTGTGTGGGTGCTATTCCCTGGTTAGATAAGTTGACAGATTTAGTTAGCAAGTGGACTCATTCAGTTAGATCCAGTTAGTTTCTGGTTCAAGTTACCCAATTGCCTATAAATACCAGAGGAGGAGATCATTCGCATTTTCAAAATCCACGAGCAAGAGAGAGCAGCAGAGCACAGACAGCCATGGAGCACAGAGGTCAGCATACCAGCAAGCCAAGCCTGATGGAGAAGAAGAATGTTGGCAAAAGTACCAAGAGGTAGACAAAATCATAACTAAAAAAAAGATTCCCTCTGTATGTCTGTGTAAATTTCTCATTTCTAGGTCTTTATTTTTCTTGCCTCTAGAAATATGGATCCAAAGCATGTACAGGTCGATGCCTGGCATCGACTTTAAGGTGTAAGTCGATGCCAGGCATCGACTTAGGATTGCAAGTCGATGCCAGGCATCGACTTAGGATTGCAAGTCGATGCCAGGCATCGACTTGCAGGAGCAAGTCGATGCCAGGCATCGACTTGTGGGTGCAAGTCGATGCCTGGCATCGACTTGCAGCCCCAAGTCGATGCCTGGCATCGACTTGCTCCTGCAAGTCGATGCCTGGCATCGACTTGTCGGTGCAAGTCGATGCCTGGCATCGACTTGTCGGTGCAAGTCGATGCCTGGCATCGACTTGCAGCCCCAAGTCGATGCCAGGCATCGACTTGGTCCCAAAAAACGATGCCAAGCATCGACCTGCCAGCATCATCATGCACTGAAAAGTCGATGCCAGGCATCGAGTTGGGGGTGCAAGAGTCGATGAATGGCATCCATTTTTGGGCCCAAGTCGATGCCTGGCATCGGCTTTTGGGCCCAAATCGATGCTTGGCATCGACTTTTGTGCCCAAGTCGATGCCAGGCATCGACTTTGTGTTCAAGTCGATGCCAGGCATCGACTTGAGGGTAAAAGTCGATGCCAGGCATCGACTTGGCCCAAAAGTCGATGCCAGGCATCGACTTGGGCCCAAAAATGGATGCTATTCATCGACTCTTGCACCCCCAACTCGATGCCTAGCATCGACTTTCACCCTCAAGTCGATGCCTGGCATCGACTTGCACACAAAATCCATGCCTTGCATGGACATGGGCTGATATTTCTTATTGCTTGATATTTCCAATTGCTTTCAGGGATGCGGAGTACAAGGATGAAAGGCCCATCAAGAAGCTCAGAGTCACCATGGGCTCTGCTGACCAGCAACGTGACAAAGGCAGTGGTCACCAAGCAAAGGCAAAGAAAATTATTGCACCATTATCCTCTGAGAAGGCCAGCAACCCACTAGGAATATCCTCAGGTGGACAGAGTAGCATTAAAATTCCTATGGAGGATCCAAATATGAAGGAAAGGTCGAGGGAGACAGAGGTCATGAAGACAGATCGTCCACTTCGGGACATGACAAATCTCGAATGGTGCCTTCAGTACGTTGAAGAGAAGAATGCAGTCCTCCTTGTGTTCGCAGGGGCCTATGGCAGAGGAAAGATCACGACAACACAAGGTTTTCAGTATGGCCTTGTTTACAAATTGGATTATGAAGATGAAGATTCTGACAACCTGCTTTTCTTGGTGGAGACATCGAAGGGATTAAGAAATGTCATATGCAAGATGGATTTCTTGTGCCCAGAATGCTGTGTTCCAGAGGAGCTAGCTCAGATATGCAGAGACTCAGTGAATTTCATCAAGGACCTGATGCCATGGATACAGGGCAATATCATGCCAACACAGCACAAGAAGACGACCCCTGTAAAGGCAAGGGGTAAGCAGAGTGTGCAGAAAAAGCCCCAAAAGAAAAAGAAGATAATTGCAGAAGAGGATTTTTCTGACTCAAGCTCTAGCTCTGGGGACATTATTGTTGCACCTGGTGGTGAGCTTGCATCTGGTGTGCTTGGCACTGAGCAGAATAAGATGAGGGAGGACATAGCTAGAAGAAAAGTTGTGAAGAAGGGGCAGTTGTTCCACCTGCCTATTAATATTATCCACAGGCCACCAGTGGATCCAGTCACAGGGAGGAGGCCCCTTGAGATCAGGGAGCCACATAATTTGCATGTCCAAAATCTTAAGAAGAAAATGAAAATTAATCCTCATGCTACTGTTGTGCCATTCCTTGTAATGGTGGATCCGCATGAGTGCAGCTGTGTGGAGGATTTCAATGAGAATTTGTTTGAGGAGTACACTTATTATGTGATTGGAGGTTCACACTCTGCAGAGGCTCGTAGACAGTTAGTGAAGGAGCACCCTACTACATTTTTCTTTAGGTATGCAGAGTGTAAGATATATGCTGGTCTTACAACTGAGGAAGCCAAGCTTCTTGCTTGGGATCACAACAACGATAATGACTACAGGCAGAAAATGTCCTCCATAGAGAGAATTCGGTTCTTCCACCATGAATACGAAGATTGTCTTGTGAAGGAAGCTGGGAGAATACATCCCAATCTACGAAAGCAATGCCTTATTGAGGTTGGAATTGCATTGGATGAGAATAGAAAGTCAGATGCTTTGAGGAAATATGACCCATGGTTTCAACTGGCATTCAGATCAGGTGAGATCTGGGATCTTCAGGATAGAATCTTCACAATGTGGGAGCACAAGGAGGTCAAGGGCCAGAAGCAACGAAAGTTGAGGCCAGACCCACAAATTGATCTGAGGGGAAAGGGAAGGAAAGTTGACCTTTCAATTGAGGAGGCTCCTGAGGACATGAAGCTGACCCCATGGAGGGCCCTTCAAGGAATCAAGGATGATACATTGATCATATCAACTTTGTCAAGGGTAATCTCGAAGGAGTTGAGCCTCGAGGAGATGGTGACTGAGCTCAATAAGTATGTATGTTATTCTCAGATCCTTTTTCCCTCCTCCCATGCTTCTTGTCTAACCTAGTCTCTTTTATATTTATGTGTCTGTAGTCATAAAGTGTACATGAAGATTCAGGAGGTGATGATGAAGAGGCTGGGTTGCTTTTCTTGGACAGAGGTCCAAGCAGACTACCCAACCACATCATCCTACAAAGCCTTATCAGAATATTTCATCCTGTTTCGTGATTGGGTAGATTCTCGTATCAGAATATTTCATACTAAACAATTTGATGCATTGCATGGCATCAACATGGGGGCATAAGTCGATGCCTGGCATCGACTTGGGGGCATAAGTCGATGCCTGGCATCGACTTGCAGCATAAGTCGATGCCTGGTATCGACTTGGGGGCATAAGTCGATGCCTGGCATCGACTTGCAGCATAAGTCGATGCCTGGCATCGACCTGCAACAAAAGTCGATGCCTGGCATCGACCTCGTGGCAAAAGTCGATGCCAGGCATCGACTTAGGTCCCTAGGTCGATGCCAAGCATCGATTTTTAGTAGAAGGTCGATGCCTAGCATCTACCCCAACAAGAAATCGATGCCATACATCCGTTCTTTATGTTCAGTTTGCTGTACTGAAGAGCTCTTCTAATTGTTTTTCCAATTTGTTCTGCAGAAACCAAGGAAAAGTAAGTCTACAGAGGTACTAGATGATTGCCCCCCTGCATTCCTTGCTCACATTCAAAGAGCAAGGCATGAGAAATCTAGACTGAAAGCGAAGGAGATGGATTTTGATGATGAACCCGATCTTAAATGTTTCTCCAATCCCCTAGACCCCCTTAGGCCTGTATATTACAATGTGTTCTGTAGTGATGTAAATAATATTTGTTCTGTTGTGCCTAGAAAACATTTCTCCCTTCTCATAGCGGACATACCCTATGGATTTAGGATGTTACGATCAGTTAATGATGATGAACCCTTCAAACACCCTCAGATTCGGAAGATGGTCACTGATTTTGCAGAGTTGACTATGTCTCCTCTTTGGAGGATAGTAATTTTCCATAGCAGAGACCAGTCTTTCTCTGTTTCAACTGCTCTGAAGGCAAGATGTCATGCTGTGGAGTGCCTCACTTGGTAAGTAATCTTCTTTCTATCTCCATGGCTTTCATGATGCCCTATGTGACTCATAGTTCTTTTTTGCAGGGTGAAGACAAACGTAAATCACACTCCTTTGCATCGGTTTGTGAGTGCCACTGAATGCATTACAGTGGGCTATTATGATGAAGTAAGCAAAAGGAGAGTCAGGGAGCATTGCAATGAGAATGGGATCTCAAATGTGCTCATGTTCCCAGCCGTTACCAAGAAACTTCGTCATGTAGCTGGGGACATGACATTGGTTAACCCTTATCAGAAGCCACAAAAACTCATAATGAGATTGCTTCAGCTATTTTCCAATGATGATGACTGGGTCCTAGACCTTTTTTCGGGCACAGGTAATTTCAATTTTCACAATTTTCATTAGTCATTGTTGATTGAAGCCTCTAAGAGGTTTTCTGCTGTTTCAGGAACGACTCTGGCTTGCTCCTTAAAGATGTTCAGGCACTGCATAGCTGTGGAGAAGGATGATGCTCAAGTGAGCTTCATTAGAATGAGAATCAATGGGCTGAATGAATGCCCAGATGAAGACCAAGAGGTTGGAAGGAAGCACATTGCAGATACGGAGAGATTCCAAGCAGCTTCAAGGGAGCCTGTTCCCCCACTTGCAGATGAACCTGGGGACATGGCTGACCTTGAAGAGCCAATCTTGGAGCAAGAGAGGCAAGATAGGTGTTCTAATGTGCCAAAGGATACCAATACCCTGGAGCCTGAGGAAAGCTATGATCAGCTTCTATTGTAGATTCACATAACTCTTGTAAAACACATGAAATGTAAAATATCATTTTAATGGAAATATAATTTGGAGTTCTGCTTCCACTTCGTGTTCAGCTTGATTTATCTTGAGCATTTCTCTGATCATGTGTGAATGTTTCTTAGTATAATTTTGTTGAATATTATCTTCTCTTGGGAATGCTTTTGTGAAGTGTATTTCATATTCTGTTAATATGGCCAGGCATTCAATGGGGATCTTAACCATACAAAGGGGATGATCTTAATTGCCTTGTTAAAATGCTCTGATTTTTACAACACATGTTCTCTAACTTTCAAGTAACTCTTAATTAGCTATCTTCTGTGGTTGTTGAGGTTATAGATGTAATGAAGGAGCTTCGCGAATTCTTACATGTACCTTTTCAACTCTAATCTATTGTCCAAGATCATGATGTGGGATTCTTGGTCATGCTCAACAACTAGTTTTCATGGCAGCAAGAATTTTAGTATATCTATCTTGACTACTTGGGATATGAGATCAAGCTTCTAAAGACAATATTTACAAGCAAGACTCGTGATGCTTTCTAGATATTGTAAAATGCCCACTTTTTTGCTTCATATAATGGTATTTAGGTAAAAAGAAAAAGAGAACATGTCTTTGTTCTCCTTTGTTGTGACTCAGTGTTATATGCCTTGTGATTCTTTGTATGCCATTGAATTCAACTCCTCTCACAATTATGTCATCCACATATTCACATAAATAAATAAATAAATATATTGTCGGCCTTCTTGAAGAACAAGGAAGGGTTTTCATTGCTTGACTTGGAACCTTGATCTTGAAGATAGGTTACCAATATTAAATTCCAAGCTCTAGGAGCTTGTTTCAATCCATACAATTTCTTTTTTGACTCTACATATATAAGATGTATAATTAGGGTTTTCAAATTGTCAAGGTTGTGACATGAATATGTCTTCAATTATCTAGCCATTGAGAAATGAATTCTTCACATCTAGTTAAAGTAGTCTCAAATTTCTTGTAGTAGCTACACTTAGTCATGTCTTGATTGTAGTCATCTTTGCAACTAGTGAGAAGATCTCCTCATAGTCCATACCACGTGTTTGAGCACATCCTTTGGCAACTAATCTCCCTTTGTATTTTCAAATTGATCCATCTGAATTTCTTTTAAGCTAATATACCCAACTCCAACCTATTACCTTCAGATTATCTTGCATCGGAACCAACTCCCAAGTGTCCATTTCTTTCAATGATTCTATCTCGTCTCTCTAGGAATTTGTTAGGCAAGGTTTCTTGCTAGCTTGGATGCTGTTTGTGATTATTATTGATAGGATTAGTTCTTTACTAGGAAACCAAGCACAATCAAGCCAAATGCGTAGTCTTAATCTCCCTTAAGGCCAAGCTCGGATGACTTTTAGGCCCTTTACAGATGACACTAGTGTGTTCTTGAAAAAAATGTAGATATGGCTATCTCTCTTGACAAGGCCTTAAGATTTTTTGCACTTCTTGTGAATATAGAACTAACCATTGAAAAATGTATTTTAGACTTTTTTTTTTAGCCTTCATCATAGCTTTTTAGGTATCAAGGGTGTAAGGAGATCACCACGAATCATTTTTTTGATAAACTAGGTGTCCAATGGGAGTTGGGGTTCCTATAATTTAGAATTGGAAATGGCTATTTCCAAGGTGGAGAGTACACCCCATCTAACATAATGACTCCATGCGGCTTCCTATTACTAGCATCAAGGGTGTTGAGAAAGAAAATATTCAAGGAGCCAAGAAGGTTTGATCGAACAATTTTTTCTAGTGGAAGCACCTTTGGAACCAAGAAAGAAGATATTGAATAAAATTCAAGGACATTGACCATAGCCACAAGGTGGATTATAAAGACTCGTGCCTCTTAAGGCATAGAATCATGGTTTGAGAAGTTTGAGAGTTTTGGCTCATGATTGGATAGGAACCATCCTATTTGAATGGTCTAAAGTGCAGTAGTCATAGCAAGATGAAGGATCTTTTGAGATTTGGAGAAACCTAGATTCTTAAATCTCTAAACAAGAAGTGGTGCACAAAGTATCTTGGATCATATGGGCTTTCAAGCTCAAGTCAAGGGCTTGTGGCACCCACGAATAGAAAAAATAAAGTGTCTCTTGTGTGAAATATTGTTCATGGAGGGATTTAGTCCAATGTCAAAGTAAGTAGCATCTGTTGTGCACCTCCAGGGTGCAAAATATGTTTTGACGAAAATGAAGAGATAGCTCTCCTTTTCTTTTCTTGGCTCGTATGAAACATGATCTGGAAAGATATGAGCAAGCCCTTATTGTTGTATCATCGAATCAGCTATAGGCAAGCACTACTTGGAGAAGCTATGGAGTGCTTAGAAGCTCACTGGAATGCCATTAGAACTAAAGTAGTACAAAAAATATGGAGAGAAAGATGCATGTTCAAATTTGACAAGCCCCTCAAGAATGGTGTTTTGAAGGAGTCCCTAGACTTTGTTGGTAGAAGGATTCTGAATTTTAAGAGCTCTCCCCTTTCAAACCTCACAAGATATTCCATCCAACAAACAAGAAGCTAACCTCTCTATTCCATCTAGAAGACAATAAGCTAACTTCTTTCCTTTTTATTAATTTGAAGCGCTTAAAAAGAAAGCTCACAAATAGAAACAGAAAGGCAAAAGAAGGTAAAAAATAGCATTTGCATGTTACATCGTCTCTCGATAATAATCATGCATGAGCCATAGGTAAAACATGTGATCGAGAGAGAGGGGGGCGGGGGGGGGGAGAATCGCAGTGTAAACCTTGGAATTCAAGAAAGATGTAGGCAAATAATTGTAATCCATTGAAAATTATGATGTTTCTCTCATATGAGACCCTACGTCTTCTTGAATTTTCACTTCTCATCATTTTTCCATGAACTAGCCAAGCTCAAAAAGTGCTTATCATTTTGTGCCTCGTACGTATGAAATATCTTACCTGTTAAAATTCATATTCATGTGTACCTAAAGTCACTCACCATAGCTTCGGAAAGTTACATGTCTTTTCCATCATAAAGACTCCCATGTGCATGCCGAAGTTGTTCCAAGTCAGGTCTCATTATCAACACGGACCGGACACGATGTTTGCACGCATTGGTCTAACAATGCACATTTATTGAATTTGGGTGGATGTATGACATCTTCTTTTTCGAAGTATTTGTGTTTTTTCTTTTTTCAAAGAGGGGGTTTTGCTGAAGCTTAATCTTCTTTTGCTTGAATTGATGGAAATAACAACTCTACAAATGAATAGGCAGATTAATCATGAGACTCTCATATCTTACAAAGCAGGGATTAAGATTACCAAAAAGCGATATAACGATGATAGCTCGAAGGCAATAAGGGAGTTGGGTTTAAACTGCCTATGGTCCATACATATCAACTACGGCTCAAAGGTTGAATCCCCTCCCCCCTCAAAAAAGGCACGTTTATTGAATTTGGGTAGATATATGGCATCTTCCTTTTCGAAGCATTTGTGTTTTTTTTTTCAAAGAGGAAGCATTTCAAAAAACAAAACATATGGTTTCTGAATGAGTGTACACTTGATAAATACATATGTACATGCATACACACATAAACTATGCATGTAGTATGTAAACATACAATCATGCATACATAGAATGTAAACATACAATCATGCATACATGCATATATAAATGAATCCATGCACATTGTAAAACAAGCATTATAACATACAATGTAAAACAAACATTATACCATAAAAGGGTCATACCAATGCTAGCTATAACGATGGTCATCTACTTCGTCGATATGATCATTGGAAGATGCTTGGGAAGATATTAAAAGCTGAACGTCAGAATGGTCGTTCTAATGTTTGTTGGTATAGTCATTCATATTATCATCAATATAGGCACCCATATTGCATATGCAAATACCAATGATTATTCCGATGATTATATCGATGATTATATCGGTGCATATTCTGTTGTCATGTTTAATAAATAGCTGAAAGCCAACTCTCCTGTTTTTAACCTGATCAACTCCATCTCATCTGTTTTTCATTTGAGTATGCACATACTTCCCCTCCATCTTACCTACACTTTTCCCTCCTCCTTTGCTTCTTGGCAAGGGATGCACTCCCGCATCCTCTCTCTCTCTCTCTCTCTCCCTATTCCTTATTGTTTTTAGGGATTCCTAATTCCATTTCATTTTGTTTTCCAAGAGACTTTTTGTGGTAGTTTTTTGTTTAATGAGAGATGATCTCGATTTTGTGTGTGTGGGAAGTGTTCCGAAGTTACAGTGATATGAATAATCTACGTTGCATGCATGTACTATTTTATTCTTTATTTGAGAGAGAAAAAGAGAGAGACATGGAGAGAGACAAAGAGAGAGAGAGAGAGAGAAAGATACACATATACACACATCAACACACATACACACATAGACACACATACACATACATATATAGACATAGATACACATATACACACATACACACATTGACACACATACACACATCGACACGCATACACATACACATACATATACATGCACATAGACACACATACACATTCACACACATACACATACACACACATATACTATACATATAGACACACACACACATATAAACTCATCATACAAACTGCATGTATACACATGCATATGCATACATACATACACACATGCATACACACATATACACACATACGCACAAGCATAGACACATATACACACATACACACATATACATATACACATATACATACACATGCATACACACACATGCACATACACACATGTACACATACACACACATAGACACATACACATACACACTTGTACATGCACACACATATACACACGTATACACATACACACACATACACACACATACACACACATATAGACACACAAACAAATCGACCCACATATATGTTGGAGCAAGTCTATGACAAGGCTAAGTATTAGCTTGAGCCCCACAAATTCAAAGAAGAAGCCTTAAAATGAAGACAATGTAAAGTTCACTTGTGAACTACCTCTTGCAATTTTTGAAGACTTTACTTAATGTAAAAGTGAAAGAATCTTAAGTGGTTGAGTCTAGTTGATGAAAAAGGGAAAGAGGAGACACGATTTCAGGATTTGTGGTAGATAGAGAATCAAATCAATCACTAATTGATTGGAGAGTGATTGAGGGAAGTTAGCCTCCCAAGCTCAACTATAAATCGATGGCAGCTTTAGTCGTGGTTAGAGAGACCTCAGACAAGACCTCGAGAGCTGAGCTTTATGCCCTATCAAGGTGTGGTTTCAAGGCACACATATGTATCAGTAATTCCATTGTGTTGTAAAATCAATATACTTTCATTTTCATGATCACTTGAGTTCATATATCCATGTTCTTGTGAAGTGTACTACTCACTACCATATCTCTCAGTTTTTTCACTCAGATTGCAGAGATGGTTTCTCTAAGCTTGGTGCATCATTTTCAGTGATTTAACTTGGTAAACTTAGCTCTATAAGTTTAATATATGCACACCAATTTTCATTTCATTTGAGTGTTGCAATCTTCAGTTATCTTTAGTTTAAGTCAACCCTGTGTGTTCATTTTCACTTCTCTATCAGGTGCCCGACTTTTTTACTCCTCTTGTCAAAGCTCTTTATTAGTATGTACTTACCCAAATTCAATGACTTAAAGTTTTTTGGATTCAGCATACTGTCTACTATAAGCGTACAAATTTTCATAATCATTGAATTTCTAAATCTTGAGTTATGTCCATTTTTCTGCTCACTGGTCTCATTACTATAGCAACACGTGAAAATCGAGATGATGTCATCACTTGTTAAACATCATTCTCAGTGTGTGGTTCATTATTTTTTATAAGATTACTCTTGAAAGTTAGCTCTTTAAGTTAACTAGACTTCTCCAAAAGGAATTAAGCTAATTGTTGTTGTGCTCAGAGAATTATGCAAAACACTAGACAGGTGTATGAACCAAAATAGCAAGTTCTTCACCTCTGAGCTAACTCCAACTTATCTGTTTTGATCTATCTTTTTGACAGTGATTTTCTAAGGTACATAGGGTGTATAATACATCCATTGGCAAGATAAAAGGGCCCACCACATACTCCTGGAGTTCATTTGGCTGGTGTAGATCACCTCTTCATCTTCAAGCACATACCTATCCATCTCTTCACAGTGGTATCAGAGCAAGGATGGCAGATGGATTTCCTTCATCAATTGACAAATTGGAGAGAGGTAACTACTCGGCTTGGTCATTAAGAATGGAAGCTTATCTCCAAGGTAGAAAAGTTATATGGTTATGTGGCTGGAGATGAAGTTCTGCCAAGTTTTAGGAACAAAAGTCAACCAACACAAGAAGAGCAATGCACTTGCAAGGTCTTATCTCCTCAACTCTATCTCAGATTTTTTGTTGCCTCACATTAGAAGTTGTAAGACATCTAAGGAAGTGTGGGATGCACTTGAAGCTTTCTTCTCTTCAAGTACTAAAGCTAGGAAGCATCAACTATGGCTAGATTTCACAACTCTCAAGAAGCCTCCTAAACAAAATGTGACTGATTTTGTCACAAAGCTCAAGGACATAGCAGATGAATTGGGAAGCATTGGAGAGGTAATAGACAAAGAGCAAATTGTAAGGCAGGTCATCAATGGATTGAAAGCAGATGACAAGTGGGAAGCATTCACCACAACTATGGATTTGTACATGGACATGCATGTACCTGATTTCAATACACTCATCGGACAACTACTTATTCAAGAGGCAAAGCTTATCGAAAATGGAGAAAGCTCTAAAGGTAATCAATCTTTAGCTTTATATACTTATAAAAGCAAGTCCAAAGATAACAAAGGAAAGGCAAAGAAAGTGGATGATGAAGCAGGTACATATCAAGTTAACTGTGCAGGTAGAGGAAGACATGGCAGAGGTAGAGGAAGAGGAGGTAGACAAGGCAGGGGAAGATCCCAAGACTCCAAACCATGTTCTATTTGTGGATTAACTAATCATACAACTAAAAAATGCTTTAGGAATTCCAGGAATCAAAGAGGCAGAGGATACAATAGAGGAAGTTATGGCTACTCAAGAGCAAGGTTCAACAATTATCATGGCAACTACAACAACTACAATCATTCAAACTATCAAGGAGGCTACAAAGGAACGAGAGACTTCAATAACTCCACAGAAGACTCAAACCAAGAGGATTCATTATTGATCATGAACATGGCTATGCCACAAGGTAAATCTGATGAGCATGTTTTCTACATAGATTCAGGTTGTTCAAATCATGTGGTAGGAAATGCGGCACTCCTATCAGATTTAGAAGATCCAAGGAATAAGCATGAGGTACAAATAGGAGATGATACAAGACACCTTGTGGAGAAAATAGGAAATGTCAAAGCACCTAATGGAAACATCAACCTACTGAGGAAGGTACTCTATGTCCCTACCATTACAAAGAATCTGATAAGTGTTGGGCAGATAGTAGAGAAAGGGTTACAAGTCAGGTTCACAAAAGCAGGAGCATTTGTTGAAGATCCAAGTCAAGGATTCAGAAGAATTGCAAAAGGTGAAAAGACAGGTAGATTGTTCACATTTGAATTACAAGACACTAGAAACATTGCTCTCTTCAATTATGGTAGTCAGACACTCACAGAATTGGAAGTATGGCACAAAAGGTTAGCACATATTGGTGAAAGGTCATTAAAGAAAATTTGTAGGGACCAAAGTGTACTTGGACTCCCTAACTTGTCAAAACAACATATGATTTATAAGTGTACTACATGTCAATTTGGAAAGTCTCACATGTTACCATTCATGAAGAAAGGTTATATGCATGGAGATCTCTTGGAGTTGGTTCATACAGATGTATGGGGACCTAGCAAGGAAGCTTCAATATCTGTATCAAGGTATTATGTCTCCTTTATTGATGATTGCAGCAGATGGACTATCCTATTCTTTATGAAACACAAAGATGAAGTTTTTTCATGTTTCAAAAGATATTTGGCTCTTGTGGAGAATCAAATAGGTAAATCACTAAAAAGGCTAAGGTCAGATGGAGGGGGAGAATACTTCTCCCATTAGTTTGATTCTTTTCTTCAAGAAAGAGGAATCAAAAGAGATGTAACTACAAGGTACACTCCTGAGCAAAAAGAGTGGCAGAAAGGAGGAATAGGATAATTTTTTAAGTTGCAAGGTCTATGTTGAATGAAAAGCATTTACCTAATTACTTATGGGTTGAGGCTATATCTACAGCCACTTACTTGATTAATAGGTTGCCTTCAAAGTCCCTTGATGGGATGACTCCATATGAGTCTTGGAATGGAAGAAGACCTATCTTGGATCATTGTAAAATTTTTGGTTGCATTGCTTATGCTCATGTTCCTTCACAGGCTAGAGGCAAGATAGATCCAAAGGCAGAAAGGTGCATATTCATTGGATATGACAACAATCAAAAGGGCTACAGGTTATACAATCCTACCAACAAAGGATTCTTGGTAAGCAGAGATGTAGTTTTTGATGAGAACAATTCATGGTATGAAGATTCATGCAGGAAGGTCAATTTACCATATGATCTTGAAGAAGATTTTCCAAGGCTTGGTAGAGAATAACCAAAGATTGAAGAACAAGACACCTCAGAGGATGATGAAGAATCTGAGATGGAAAAGATCAAAGCATGGAAGTCTAAAGGTAAAGCAAAATTGTAGGAACTTGGACATGAGGTAGAATCATCACATCATGGCCTAAGAAGATCTATGAGGGAAAAGAAAAAACCAGAAAGGTATGGGTTTGACACCTCATTAGTAACTAAACATTCTATCTACATAGCACAGGACATAAACCAAGAGGAGCCATCATCATTTGAAGAGGCCAAAGCAAAAACAGAATGGAAGCATGCAATGGAGGAAGAAATTGAAGCACTTGAGGAAAACAACACTTGGGATTTGGTGCCCAAGACTTCATCCATGAAGGTAATAGGCTCAAGATGGGTCTACAAACTCAAGAAGAATTCTGATGGTTCCATTAATAGGTATAAGGCAAGGCTTGTAGCAAAAGGCTTTGCACAAAATCAGGGAATTGATTATGAGGAGACCTTCTCTCCTGTGGCAAAGATGCCTACTATTAGAGTTTTTCTTAGTACTGCCTCTTCCAAGAATTGGAAGATACTTCAACTAGATGTAAAGAATACATTCTTGAATGGTTGGATAACAAAAGAGGCATATATGGCACAACCACCTGGTTTTAAGAATCAAGTTTATCCTGATTATGTGTGTAAACTTAACAAAGCATCGTATGGTCTCAAGCGACCCCAAGAGCTTGGAATTTCAGGCTTGTTTCATTCTTGCAGGACAAAGGCTTTGAACCAAGCAAGGCAGATCCTTCACTCTTTATCAAAAAGAGTAATTCTTAGGTCATCTACTTATGTGTATATGTAGATGATATTATATTGACAGGAAATGATGCAGATGGTATGAAGAAGATCAAAGATAAGATGAGAGAAGAGTTCAAGATAAGTGATTTGGGTTCACTTACCTACTTCCTAGGTTTGGAAGTTGTCTACAAAGATCATGGTTTATTTCTCACTCAACGGAAGTATATCAAGGATATGTTGGCAAAATTCAAGATGCAAGATTGTAAGATTGCAGGTACTCCAATGGAGGTCAATCACAAATTGAGCTCACATGAAGGTGAACTCATAGATGACATCACATCATATCAAAGCCTTGTTGGTAGTCTCAACTATGCCACATTGACAAGGGTAGATATATGCTATAGTGTGAGTGTGCTAAGTCAATTCATGCACACACCAAGGAAACCACACATGAATGCTGCTAAGAGGATACTCAAATATCTCAAAGGAACTATAAATGAAGGACTTTATTATCCTTATGTAGCTGATTTAGGGTTGAAGCTATTTTCTTATGAAAATTGGGCTGGCTCCAAGGAAGATAGAAGGAGCACTTCAGGTTATCTTACCTTTGTAGGTTCAAAGATTATTTCATGGTCATCCAAGAAGCAACCCATAGTTGCTCTCTCTTCTACTGAAGCTAAATACAGAGTTCTTGCCATAGCTACACAAGAAGCTATGTGGATGAAGACATGATTCAAAGATCTTCGATTGGAGTTTGGAACTCCAACTATTTTTGGTGACAACATGAGTTCTATTCACTTAGTTGCTAATCCTATTTTCCATGCAAGGACTAAACATATTGAAGTTCATTATCACTATGTACGAGAGAAGGTTCTAAGCAAAGAGATTCAAATATCATATGTGTCCACTCATCAGCAATGTGCAGATATTCTAACCAAAGCATTGGATGGTACAAAGCTTTGCAAATTCAAGGCTATGATTGGTTTGCAGGTAATCTTGGAAGATTGAAGACCTCAAGCATACTTGGCTTGAGGGGGAGCTGTTGGAGCATGTCTATGACAAGCCTAAGTATGGGCTTGAGTCCCACAAATTCAAAGAAGAAGCCTTAAAATGAAGACAATGTAAAGCTCACTTGTGAACTACCTATTGTAACTTTTGAAGACTTTACTTAATGTAAAAGTGAAAGAATCTTAAGTGGTTGAGTCCAGTTGATCAAAAAGGGAAAGAAGAGCCACGAATTTGTGATTTGTGGTAGATAGAGAATCAAATCAACCACTAATTGATTGGAGAGTGATTGAGGGAAGTTAGCCTCCGAAGCTCAACTATAAATAGATAGCAGCTTTAGTCGTGGTTAGAGAGACCTCAGACAAGTCCTCGAAGAGCTGAGCTTTATGCCATATCACGGTGTGGTTTCAAGGCATAAATATGTATCAGTAATTCCATTGTGTTGTAAAATCAATATACTTTCATTTTCATGATCATTTGAGTTCATATTTCCATGTTCTTAAAGTGTACTACTCACTGCCATATCTCTCAGTTTTCTCAGTAAGATTGCAGAGATGGTCTCTCTGAGCTTGGTTTTCAGTGATTTAACTTTATAAAGTCAGATCTATAAGTCTACTATATGCTCACCAATTTTCATTTCATTTGGGTGTTGCAATATTCAGTTATGTTCACTTTAATTCAACCCTGTCTGTTCATTTTCACTTCTCTGTCATGTACCCGACTTTTGTACTCATCTTGTCAGAGCTTTTTCTCACTGAGTACTTACCCACATTCAATGATTTAAAGCTTTTTGGACTCAACATACTGTCTAAAATAAGCATCCCAATTTTCATAATCATTGAATTCCTAAATCTTGAGTTATGTTTATTTTTCTGCTCCCTGGTCTCATTACTGTAGCAGCCCGTGAAAATCGGGATGATGTCATCACTCGTTAAACCTCATTCTCACTGTGTGGTTCATTATTTTTTATGTGATTCCTCTTGAAAGTTAGCTCTTTAAGTTAATTAGACTTCCCCAAAATGAATTAAGCTAATTGCTGCTGTGCTCAGAGAATTATGCAAAACACTGGACAGGTGTATGAACCAAAATAGCAAGTTCTTCACCTCTGAGCTAACTCCAACTTATGTGTTTTGATCTATCTTTTTGAGAGTGATCTTCCAAGGTACATAGGGTGTATAATACATCAATTGTCAAGTTAAAAGGGCCCACCACATACTCTTGGAGTTCATTTGGCTGGTGTAGATCAAGGATTTTGCAACACCTCTTGATCTTCAAGCACATACCTATCCATCTCTTCACAATATACAAAAACATATGCACACAGATACACACACTCACACAAACACTCTTACACACATAGATTTTAATCAACACACTTACACAAATATGAACACAATTTCTCACACACACACACACAAACACTTACACACACAGATAAATACACACTTACACACACCTACACACATGTACACACAATCAAACATAGACGCTTACACAAACATAGATACACACATACATAAACACAAATATACACATACATACACACACATACACATGCATGTACACACACTTATTCACATATCCTCATACATGCTCACTTACATGCATACACATGTTGATATATTTAGGTAGTGATGTGTGTGAACACACTAGGACTGTCGGGGCACTTTTTTCCCTCTTTAGGAGGCTTTTTTCCCCTAGCTTGTATATACGCCTATTGCCCTAATGGGCTACTTATCTTTGTAAATTATCTAGTAATACATTCAGTATTATGTGTTGTGCTCCAAGCTTCTTCTTCTTCCTTGTGCTGTTCGCGTGCTTCCGCAGACATCTATATCCAACAATTGGTATTAGAGCAGGTCGTCGCTTCATCTAGGGTGCCATCGACACTCCTCCATTTGCAGTCTCAGAATCGCACGAATTTTGGTGAGCATACTCAGCGTGTTTCCGAGATTAAAACACCTTCGCTCTGTGGTGCCGAAATCGCGATCTAAGCTCGTTTCGGCCTCGGAACGCACTATCACAGCGCTTGTGCAGGATATTTTGTCTTTTTGTGCCAAAGGTATATACCGGTTTCTGTTGGCCAGTTTAAGCGTCTCGAAGTCTGCTACAGGTCTAGCATAACTCATCTGGGCAGTTCTGTTCAACTTTTTGAGATACAGTCAATTTTCTGCATCAAGGTATTTTAGTCACCGGCCATGGCTGAAAGCAGTGATGTATTCCGTATGTTGGCTGTTGAGGATAAGTTGGATGGTACCAACTACCCATTATGGGCTTATATGATGCGACATGTTTTCGTTGCAAAGGATTGTGGAACATTGTGCAGGGTGTTGAAAGACGTCTTGTTACACCTGTAACAACAGGTACTGCAAATACAGGTGCTGGGGTTGATGAAGATGGTGTCGAAGATGATATTCCACAGATTCCTGTTTGTGCTGCTGTTTCTGTTGCACCTACTGCAGAGAAAATTCATTGGGATGGCAGAGATGCCCAGGCACATGCATTGATAGCTTTGTCTGTCAAACGTGCCATTATTCCTCATATTCACTCTTGCAGAACAGCTAGGGATGCTTGGGATACACTAACAACATTGTACCAAGCTAGGAATGAGGCTCATGTTGCTTACCTCCGAAAACAGTGGGAGAGTGAGCACATGAATGAAGGTGATTCTATGGATAGTTTCCTAACAAAGATCAAAGATTTGAAGGAACAGTTGATTTCTACTGATGAGGTTATACCAGATAGCTCACTTGTGCAGACCGTTCTGAATGGTCTTCTTGATTCATATCAAAGTTTTGCTTCTACCATTCGGTTGATGATGAAAGGCAATCCGAATGCCTTATCATTTGAGGAGTTAGTCTCTCTTCTAGTGCAGGAAGATCAGTCCAGGCAGAACAGGTCCATTATGCGTGTTGCAGATCAAGCTTTCCTGGCTAGTCAGAAGGGCAAAGGAAAATGGAGCTCTTCTACTAGTAAGCAGAAACCTGCAAATGATGCACATTCAAAGAACCAGGATAAAGATGAGAAGAAATCAGAAAAGCAAAAATTGTTTTCCAAGTACTATAAAGGGAATGATCATATCATAAAGAACTGTCCAAAACTAGCTGCAAAAGAGGCAAAGAAAAAGGAGGCTAGAATGGTTGTTGTAGAAGCCTCTACACCAAAAACACACTTTGCTAATCTTGTGCAGGAAGACGAATGGGCGTTTACTATTGTTTGCAGTTTTGACCCATCTTCTCATGAGTAGTGCATGTCTGTAGTGGACTCAGATGTTTGGTACTTTGACAGTGGGGCGACCAAGCATATTACCTCGCAGCGCAATTTCTTCTCTTCACTCGAGCCTACCCCTACAGGGAATACTATCACATGCGCCAACAACTCCTCTTATCCTATTATGGGAGTTGGTAAGATCATTCTGACTACTGCTGATGGTAGTTCTTTCACCTTGTCAGATGCTTTATTTGTGCCAAGGATCAAGAAGAATCTGTTATCAGTTTCTGCATTAGCCAAGATTGGTTTGGTTGTGAAATTTGTTGATGACAGATGTACAGTTCATGATCTGTCAAATGGCGATGTTATTATTGCTTCTGGCATTTTATGTCGTGGGCTGTATAAGCTCATAGACTATGAAAGATCTGTGAATGATTCGGCATGTGCAGTTCATGATTCTCAGGCTATCTCAGATGCAAAGCTTTGGCATGCACGCTTTGGTCATCTGAATTTTGCTAGTTTGCTACACCTGCAGAAATCTGATATGGTGTCTTCTTTGCCCAAGCTTGAGGCACCTGGAAAACATGTATCTGAAGGCTGTATTTTGGGCAAAATGCAGCGTTCCTCCTTTCCAAAAGATGGTTCAGTTCGGGCTACGCAGAAATTGCAGCTTGTACATAGTGATGTCTGTGGTCCTATGCAGACACCTTCTTTTGGAAACTAGCTTTACTTCGTGACTTTCATTGATGATTTTTCCAGGCATGCATGGGTATATCCATTGAAGGCAAAGTCCGAAGTGTTTTTGTGCTTCAAACAGTTTTTGGTTTTGGCTGAAAATCTATCAGCATGTAAAATGGGCACCCTCCGTTTTGATCGAG
Organism: Ceratopteris richardii; assembly: GCA_020310875.1. Taxonomy (NCBI): domain Eukaryota; kingdom Viridiplantae; phylum Streptophyta; class Polypodiopsida; order Polypodiales; family Pteridaceae; genus Ceratopteris; species Ceratopteris richardii. The sequence continues at coordinate 36,855,885 of CM035415.1, forward strand.
GGGGGGAATATATGTCTTCTGATTTTAATGCATTTCTGGCTGAACGTGGGATAAAACACCAGTGTACAGTGCCGTATAGACCTCAACAGAATGGAGTTGCTGAACGGAAGAACATGTCACTCATGGAGATGGCGAGGTGTATGGTCAAGAGTCAGGCTTTACCACATAGTTTCTGGCTTGAGGCTGTCATGTGTGCAGCATATGTACTTAACAGGTGTCCCACGAAAGCGCTACAGTCTATCACTCCATATGAGGCTTGGCATGATCGTAAGCCATCTGTTGCTCATCTGCGGGTTTTTGGTTGTTTGGCATATGCACTAGTGCCTGAACAACATCACAGAAAATTGGATGATAAGGCAGTAAAATGTTCTTTTGTTGGGTACAGTTCTAAAAGTAAAGGCTATCGTCTGTATCATCCACAAACTAAACGCATTCTGGTTAGTCGTGATGTTGTCTTTGTCGAAGATGCTATTTAGCCATTGCTTTCATGTACTAAGAAGACATCTGTTAGCTCTAAAGACATGTATGATACTTTGATGCCTCTTTTTACAGGTGGACAGTCTAGTGCTGGTCCTAATTAGGCAACTTCTCAGCCTTTGCAGGTTTCATATGATGATGCAGATCATTCCATTTTTGATGCAGATTTACATGACACTTGTTGATGAGAGAGCTGATATTGAGCAGGCAAAAACTATGCCAAAATGGCTGGTGCAGACTTTGCATGATAGCAAATTAGATGCACCTTTGTCATATCGTACTCGTTCAGGCTCTCATAGTGCCTCCTTTGCATCAGATTGCTATGCTATGGTTGCGTCTAGCCTCTCTGATGAGAATGAGCCTGTTTCTTTTGATGAAGCACAGAATTCACAAAATTGGATGGCTGCTATGCAATCTGAATATGATGCTATAATGAAGAATGGTACATGATCTTTATGTGACTTGCCTCCTGGCAAGAAGGCCATTGGCACTAAGTGCGTATACGAGCTGAAGCGTATACCTGATGGTACAATTGACAGGTATAAGGCTAGGCTTGTTGCAAAGGGTTATGCGCAGGAAAGAGGCATTGATTTTGATGAGACCTTTGCACCTACATGCCGTATGACTACTGTTCGGAGCATTTGTGCACTTGCAGCCCATCATGGTTGGAATGTACATCACTTGGACATTAAAACAGCATTTCTGAATGGTGACTTGCATGAAGAAGTGCATGTTTCTCAGCCCCGTGGCTTTGTGCAGAAATGGCATGAAAACTAGGTGTGCAGGTTAAAGAAGGCATTATATGGTTTAAAGCAAGCACCACGTGCTTGGTATGAGAAGATACATGCCTATCTGGTTGCACATGGTTTTGTGAACAGTCCAACTGAAAGCACCATATATGTTAAGCGTGCTAATGATGTGCTTCGGATCATTATTGTCTATGTTGATGACATGCTGCTCACTGGTCCTATTGAGAAGCATATTGCTGATTTCAAGGCTGATTTGCATGCCTCATTTGAGATGTCTGATTTGGGGCATTTGCATCACTATTTGGGCATTCAGTTTATGCAAGTTGATGGTGGAATGGCTTTGTGTCAAACGAAATATATTGACACATTATTGCAGCATTTTGGCCTTGAAGACGGTAAGCCTATTGCCACTCCTATGGAGACAGGTTTACGATTGAGTCTTCATGATGCTGGAGATGCATTTGATGTTGTTCTCTATGAGCAGGCTGTTGGATGCTTGATTTACTTATGCATTACTCGGCCAGATATTCAGTTTTCTGTCTCATAGAGGAGCAGGTTTATGCATTGCCCAGGAGTCACGCATTGGAAGGCGGTTAAGCGCATCTTTCGCTACTTGAGTGGTACTCGGCTACTTGGGTTGTTTTATCCCAAGGGGGGATCACTACCGCCAGATTTGCATGCTTTTTCTGACTCAGATTGGGCTGGTTGCTATGACACTCGTGTGTCCACCAGTGGTTTTTGCTTCATGCTTGGTAGCTCATGTATATCTTGGTTGAGCAAGAAGCAGCCTACTGTGGCCACTTCTAGTTGTGAGGCTGAGTATAGGGCAGCTTTCATAGCGACTGTTGAGTGTGTGTGGCTCAGATGCCTTATGGCTGATTTGGGTGTTGGCCAGTCTTCTGCCACCACCATCTTCACTGACAGTCAGAGCGCATTGGCAGTTGCGAGGAACCCTGTGTTCCATGCTCGCACTAAGCACATTGAGGTGCATTATCACTATGTCAAGGAGAGGATCTCTGTTGGGGAGATCAGCTTGGCATATGTGTCCACGCACGAGAACATTGCAGACCTTTTCACGAAGGCTCTGCCTAGGGAGAAGTTTGAAGCTTTCCGCAAAGCTTTGGGCTTACTTCCTTTTGTGGAGTGATTTCCACATAGCTTGGCACTTCCTTATACATGAGTGCCAGCTCCTTGTTCACCGCATCACTCCCAGGGGGGATTTGTTGATATATTTAGGTAGTGATATGTGTGAACACACTAGGACCGCCGGGGCACTTTTTTCCCTCTTTAGGAGTTTTTTTTCCCCCGGCTTGTATATACGCCTATTGCCCTAATGGGCTACTTATCTTTGTACATTCTCTAGTAATACATTCAGTATTGTGTGTTGTGTTCCAAGCTTCTTCTTATTCCTTGTGCTGTTTGCGTGCTTTCGTAGACATCTATCTCCAACAACACACACACATACACACACACACACACACACACACACATATATATATATATATATATATATATATATATATATATATATATATATATATATATATATATATATATATATATATATATGTATGCTTACACACGTACATGCAAATATTCGTTTCTTTGTTTTTTTTAAGATTTATATAATTTTAGGTTTAGATAGCAGGTTTAGGTACAGAACACTCCCATATCACATTTCTATAAAAACTATATATTATGTACTCTAAGTTGTGCTTCCATCAAATTAGCACATTTACATTCATATATCCCTAATAGATTCCATATATACCATCCTTTCTAATTTCATTCAAATACCTTAAATTTAAGCTTCAAAAATGGTGCTTTTTGAAAATTTTTTGGCAAGTGTTGAAGTAATTATTAATTCATTGTGTCATTTCCATAGGAGTTGGGTTATGGGGTTTAAGTGTTTAAATGTACGAGAATTATGAATTTAAATGGGTTATTCCACTATCAACAAAAGAATGCCCAATCTATACAATTCAACGAGTACTTTGCCTAGCTACCTTTAAAGATGCAGTGCATAACTACTCATGACTAGCTTTTACTGCCTCTCCAAGTTTTTTCTCCGAAATTGGATGAAAGCAAAAGTGTTCCACCGAGTGCTTGACCTAAAAGCTTAGAAGGCAGCTTACATTAGCATAAGCATATGATTTCTTGCTAATCATCAAGGTTAAGGCAGTGCCTTATGTATAAGAAAAAGTTGGTGAAATATTTCCTTTCGCCCTCCTTACAATAAGGATATAGTTTCTCAGAAATCTCTAATATATTAAGATAGATTTGCATGGGCAAGTGTTGATATATGAGAATACACTGAAGGAATCATATGTAGTGCTACAATGTTTTTAAAATATTAATTTTAAACCCCTATTTTTTCTATAATTTATATGAATTAAACGATAGTTTACATCAACTTTCAATACTGTCTTCTTACATGTACTCTTGTTTATTTATCAAAAATAGTTTTTATTAATAGGATTATCTTGTTAGTGAGACAATGAGCTAATCATTAGAGGAAAAGTGAGCATTGTATGAAACTTTAAAGGAATAAAAAGCTTAATCTATGGTTTTAGGGAGGCACATGAAACCACCATGGTATTGTGAAGAAAAATAATACTATAAAATAAACTTGATTCTCATGTTTTGAGTGTGAGTATTTTTGCGGATTTTTCAAATCAATGGCTTAGTTTGCAAGTTCTCTACACGAACGTGAGCCCTTAGATTGTCAAAGATCCAGCTGACAACCGATTTCTGGGTTGATCCATATGTGCATGTATTTTAGAGATGTTAGATCGAAAGTATCTTCCACTAGCTACGTTTTAAGAATGCCTTTATCTTGGCGATATCCAATGGCCACTTTCTCAACCACCCAAACGCTCATGCAATATAGTAGTACAAGGAGAATCAAAGATAGAAGAAAAGCTGAAGAAAGAAGTCCAAGTGTTGAGGATAGAAAATTGTGAAGCTTATCTTTAGGACTTACAAAAGCATATCCCTGTTTGATGTCCCTAGATGAAAATACCTCAATTGGTTCACACTTTTGCTGTCTCTATGTTTTTTTTGATCCCCAATGGATCAAATCTATTCTAATCTTTGTGGAAATCCTAGAACAAGATGAAGCCCTTCAGCTCCATTAGTAAAGAGTAGATGACATCTAACATAATGAATCGACGTGGTTTCCGATTACTAGCATCGAGTGTTTAGAAATCAAATACTCAAATACTCATCGAGTGTTTGATCAATTGATTTTTTTTCTAGCGGAAGCACCTTTGGAACCAAGAAAAAAGATATTAAATCCAATTCGAGGACATTGACCATATCCACAAGGTGGATTCTAAGGAATCATGCCTCTTAAGGCATAGAATCATTGCTTGAGAAGTTTCAGAGATTTGGTTCCTGATTCGCTAGGAACCATCCTTTTTCAATTGTCTAAAGTGGTATTTTGAGATTCGGAAGATCTCTACACAAGAAGTGGTGCACAAAGTAACATTGGATCATATGGGCTTTCAAGCTCAAGACAAGGATTTGTAGCACCCACTAATAGAAAAAAGAAAGTGTCTCTTATATAACAAATTCTTTATGGAGGGATCCATTCCAATGTCAAAGTGAGTAGAATCTGTGTTGCACGTGCACGGTGCAAACTATGTTCTCATGAGAATGAAGAGTTAGCCGTCCTTTGCTTTTCTTGGCCCACACGAAACATGATCTGGAAAGATAGGAGCAAGCCCTCATTGTTGTATGATGGAATTAGCTAGAAGCAAGCACTACTTGGAGAAGCTATCGAGTGCTTAGAAGCTCATTGGAATGCCATTAGAACTAAAGCACTGCAAAAAATATGGAGAGAAAGATGTGTGTTCAAATTTGACAAACCCCTAAGCTAACCTCTTTCCTTTTTAGTAATTTAAATCGCTTAAAAAAAGTTCAGAAATAGGAGTAGAAAGGCTTTTGCATGTTACATGATCTCTCGATAATAATCATGGATGAGCCATAGCTGAAACATGTGATCACATAGAGAGAGAGAGAGGGGGAGAGAATTGTACTGTAAACCTTGGGATTCAAGAAAGATGTAAACACATAATTGTGATGCATTGAAAATATGATGCCCAGCTGAAAACATGATGTAGCCAAACTGAAAACATGGTTATCATTTTGCGCCTCGTACGTATGAAAGATCTTACCTGTTCAATGTCAAATTCATGTGTACCTAAAGTCACTCACCATAGCTTTGGCAAGTTACATGTCTTTTCCATCATAAAGACTCCCATGTGCATGCCGAAGTCAGGTCTCATTATAATGCAACACGGACCGGACACGATGTTTGCACGCATTGGCCTAACAATGCACGTTTATTGAATTTGGGTGGATGTATGACATCTTTTTTTTCCAAGCATTTGTAGTATTTCTTTTTTCAAAGGAAGTTCGACTGAAGCTTTATCTAATTTTGCTTGAATTTAAATTTATGAAGAGAATAACTCTACAAGTGAACGGCCATATTACTCGTGGGACTCTTATATCTTACAAAGCAAGGGTTAAGATTACCAAAACGCAATATAATGATGATAGTTCGAAGGGGATAAGGGAATTGGGTTTAAACTTGCCTATGGTCCATACATATCAACAGCGACTAGGAAAAGTTGAATCCCTCCTCCCTCAAAAAATAAGGGCTCAAACCAATTCAGCAAAGACATGATATGTTGTCACATGATGTGCAGAAACATTTGATGAAAGACGTGTTGTGAAACTCAATTCTTTGATGGATAGATAAAAAATGGTGATAGTAGTAAAGAGAAAGTTGAGCCGAGGTCCATTCTCCCTTGCATATAATATCCATGTTGTCAATTCGCATATAATAAGTTGCAGATGTATTCGAAACATGAATAGGAAGAGTAAAAGCGATGACGTTTACGACGTACAATACTCATAGTAACACTGCTCATAATATCAGGTGCGCAATAGTAGCGGCCATCAACGACAAAATAGGAGAATGGAAAAAGATGAAAGGTACACCCACAATTGCTTGTATATCTGTTACACGGTGTCTAGTGTCCCAATACGGTCTCTGAATGAGTGTACACTCAATAAATACATATGCACATCCATACGCACATAAAACTATATATATATATATATATATATATATATATATATATATATATATATATATATATATATATATATATATATATAATCATGCATGCATACATGTATAAAAGGACTAAAACAAACATTATAACATATAAAAGTTATACCAACCTTAGTTATAATGATGACTATCTACAACATTGGTATGATCATTGGAAGATGCTTGGAAAAATGTTCAAAAGTGAATGGCAGAATGGTCGTTCGAATATGCACTAGTATAATCATTGGTATTATCATCGGTATAGGTACCAATATTGCACATGAAAATACCGATGATTATATGGACGATTATATCGGCACATATTTAGACATCACGTTTAATAAATAGCTAAAGGTCAACTCCGTTGTTTTTAACCTAATCATGAAAGCCGACTCCATCTCACCATTTTTTCATTTGAATGAAATGTGCATATTTCCCCTCCATCTCACCTGCACTTTTCCCTCCTCCTTTACTTCTTGGTAAGAGATGCACTCCCTCATCCTCTCTTTCTCTCTCTCTCTCTACATATTCCTTATTGTTTTAGGGTTTCCTGATTTTATTTCATTTCGTTTTCGAAAAGCTTTTTGGTGGTAGTTTTTTTTTATGAGAGACGATGTAGATTTTGTGTGCGTGGAAAGTTTTCCGAAGTTACACAGATGTGACTGATCTACATCTTATGCATGTACTATTTTATTCTTTATTTGAGAGAGAAAAAGAGAGAGAGAGATGGGGAGAGAAAAAGAGAGAGAGAGATACACATAGATACATATATACACACATAAACACACATACACACGTAGACACACAAACACATACATATATAGATAGAGATACTAATATACACACATAGACACACATAAACATACACATAGACACACATACACACACATATACTATACATATACACACACACATACACATATACACTCACATGCATACAAATGCATGTATACACATGCATACAAAATGCATGTATACACATGCATATGCATACATACATACGCAAATGCATACACACATATACATACACACACATACACACATAGACATACACATACACACGCTTACACACATATAGGTGTTGTAATAATGCAAAATGATCATCCCATTGCATTTGAAGGTAGGACACTTAAACCTTCTGAAAAGAATTATAGTACATACGGTAAGGAAACCTTAGCTGTTGTGCATAGTTTAAAAATTTGTAAACATTACCTTATGGGTTCTGAAGTTCTTATCAAAATAGACCAACATGCTATAAAACATTTATTAAAACAACCATTGATTTCTCAAAGACACATTAAATGGGCTTCATTCATACAAAATTTTCATGCTATAATTCAATATCAATGTGATAAAGCTAATTTTGTACCTGATGCCGTTAGTCACTTCCCATCCCCCAAAAAATATTGTTTCAATCAATAATTTTTTTGCTATTTATATTCATTCATTTCATGACATGATTCCTACTTATGCATCTAATTTGTCTTTTTCACAAACATGGACTACTTTCAATAATTCTACACCATCTAATGAGGATCACTACACTCTTCATAATGGATTTTCGTATTTCTAAGACAAGTTATGCATCACATAGTTTTTAAAGAATTTTTTAAGAAAGAGATGCATGAACCACCGTATATGGGTCATAGGGGGCATACAAAGTACTATTTCTATGTGTAAAGAATTTTTCTTCTAGCCAAACATGGAAAAGGATATTGCACAATATGTTTCCATTGTGTGTCAATATGTGAAATGATATCATGGTAAAACATTTGGATTATTAATGCCACTTCCCATACCTAATGGACAATGGGTTCTATGGATTTTATTACTAGCCTTCTTATAACTTTGTCTCATAATGATATGATTTGGATAATTTTTTATAGGTTTAGTAAACAAGCGTATTTGATTTCTTGTAAAAAGACTCTATTTCTATTCAAACACTTCATTCTTATTCTTCATAAAGTACAGAATGGTCCATCTACTATTATCATCAACAAAGTTCACATATGATCCTGCCAATAAAGGTTCTTGACTTGGTCCCTACACATCAATGTCTACTAAGTCCAAAAGGTTCTTGTGGATGTAGCCTTTGTGGTTTAATGGTTGTGCCTTCCCAATCTAACATTCAACACATCTGTTGATCAAGTGTTACTTTGATATGTTTGGCAACCCTAGAACATTATGATTCCTGCATATATCCTTCAAGGATCTCTCCTTCACATGAGCAAGTCTCTTATGCCACACTTCAAGCTCACTTAGGGTTCGAGATGCAAAGTTCAATAGAGCTATGTTCTTTGTTTCTCCTACTTCAAAAGTAAAGAGAGTACCATGCTTCTCAACTCTTGTTATCTTCTTGAAGCCTTGACTTGCATCTTCCACAAAAGCTCCATGTTGGGGGAACCTAACTTGCAAGCCTTTTTCAAGTGATTACCATACACCTATAAGGTTTTTAGTGATAGTGGGTATGTGGAGAACCTTACTCAGAATGTTTGTCCTACCATTGGATGCTTTGACATTACCAATCTTCTCCACATTGTGCTTAGTGTCATCCCCTTCTTGGACTTTCCAAGTCCAATAGAAGCAATGTTGTCGACAACATGGTTTGAAATCTTGAATCTATATAGAACAATTGGTCATCTTCTTTACATTCTTGTGGTCATTCATAAGAAGCAATGAGTCCTCATGTGGTTTATCTTTTGAATTATTTTTGAAGTCCCTTCTATTGTGACTTCTATTGTGTTGTTGAAGTTCTGTCCACCTCTACCTCTAGAGTTGCCAAATCCACCTCTTCCACCTCTTTTATGAGTCCTTCCATTGAACCACCAACACTGAGTGGTGTGGTTTTTCTTCTCATAGATGTTACAAGGTTGAACATTTTGGACTTCTGATTTTTCATGCTTTTCTCTTTTCTTCTTCCCTTTCAACTTGCTCTTGCTTGCATAGTTGGCTTGACAAGTCTATTCTTCATCATCTTCCTTCTTCTTGCCTTTGTGCTTCTTATCTCTCTTATGTGAATAAAGAGAACTTGTTGTATTACCTTGATAAGAGTTACCTTCCATATTATTTTTGGCCTCTTGGATGAAGTGTTGTCCAAGGAATATGTTAAAATCTAGGGTTTGTACATCCATGATGAGATCATAAGCTATAGTGAAGAATTGCCATTGCTTATCACTTCTAGTTCTATTTAGAATCTGCCTCATGAAGGCCTCTTCTTTAATTATCTCTCCAATGGATGCTATCTGATCTAGAACCTCCTTGAACTTGATAAAAAAATTTTTGATAGTTTTTTTAGGTGTCTTCTTCATTTGGTTGAACTCATTCCAGAGACGGTTCTTTTTAGCCTTGACACTAGTTGCGAAAAAAGGTCTCAAGTGTATGCCAAGTCTCTTGAGATGACTTGCATCCTCTAATATGAGCTAATAGAAAATCAAAGATAGAGTTTAGTATGTATCACCTTGTTTGAGCATCCCTTGCACGCCAAAGTGTGAGCTTATCTGTTTACTCTTCTGTAGCTCCTCCTTTGAATCTTGAAGAAGGCATAGCTTCATTACCTAGTACAATTCCATAAAGATTTCTATCTTGAAAATAGGCCTCCATTATTATTTTCCAAGTAGCATAATTGTGTCTACCAAGGTTTTCAATCATTGAGGGAAAACCATCACCGACCTTGATCTATCTTTGATAACATTGAGAGTACTTGGAGAAGCTTGTAGGAGGTAGAAAAATGAGTTCCCAAGTGATGAAGTTTGGTCCAGCCAACTAGCACGCAACTGGCCCTTGAGCTTTTGGAGAGCCAAATAGAACTTATAGGCATGTCATTAGTGCAATAAAACACAATATGTACTTTGAAGAATCAAGGAGAAAGATTTGATACAAAATAGAAAGCTTTGCACATTGGCTAGCTCAAAAAATTTGTTATCTTTGGATGCAACACTCAACTTCAAATGTTCATAGTGGCCACCATGATTACAATTCCAAAACTTCTTTTTAGAGGAATTTTATAAAGAGGATTGAGTGTCTGAAATGCATGAGAGTAGAGTAGAAGTAATCAAAAAGATATGCTTCTCAAATGAACTTACGACTCAACAGAGGTACCCCCGTTTTTCAGGGCAGTGCAGTGATAGACCCCAAGATAGTAAAATTTATATTTCTCAAAATTAAATGATCTAAATGCTCTAAAAACTTTTACACATAAACAAGACAAAAGTATAATTTCAATGAATGCTCACATATCTAATTGGAGATGTGTAGAAAGAACAATGGCACTACAAGTTCACTATTGTTGAAGAAGATGGTGTAGAGAAATGAAGGAGCAACACAATGATGAACCAAAGTGTATGTATATTGTTTCATTTGTAATTTAAAAGTGATTTTAAATCTTTATATAGTCCCTTGAAGTGTTCCACGACTTCTACAAGTGGATTTTTAGTTTGAATGAAGGTGGGATATGTCATTGAAGAGAATCAATTCACTTTCCTAAAATCTAGGAAAAGTGAAGATCCAATCTGATCTACATTTTGGCGATTGATTGATTGGATAATTCTCAAGCCCAAGCACCTCAAATTCATGAAATTTAAGCTCTCCTTTGCTCCTTTTCCAAGTGTAAATCTCTAAGCTTTTACATTGGTGAATAGCCATAAACAATCCTTATGAAAATACCATTTAAATAAATATTGATTAAGAACCTCCTCAAGGGATATTTTTGGTACATTCCACATGATGGTTTGATGAAGTAGAACAAATTCACTTCAAGCATAGTGTAATCTTGATGTTCCTGCATTGTTTTTTGATGTAATAATTATTCATTCACTATTGAGAATAGAGCTCTCCTCTTAGTTCCATTATTCTCTCTTACGTTGATTCCTTTGCAAGATCTTTTGTGTGAAATGTTGTGTGTTTTTTTGTTGAATCTGCACAAGTATAATGGGTTACGAATTCTATGTGGAATCATTCATGAGTTTATGTCTCAGTTTCATTTTCATTCAAGTTAATTGAATAAAGTTGACTATTTCAGAAAAGCTTTTTCATTGACCTTTACTCAAGCTAAGTAAATTTTGATATTATATTTGGATTCTACCAACAAACGGTATGAGTTGTACACTCAAATAATCTAACTTTTAGCAACATTGATTGAGGTATGATCATTTTACGTTTTGAGCTATGAATTCTAAAGAAATGTGTAGACTTCTAAGAAAGAAATAGCTCAAAGAAGTTTTCCCTATAATCATTAATAGTAATGAAGTTGAATGCATTTTGGAGGAGGAAAATTTCAATTAAATAACTTATTTGAATTGTTTAGGGGATCTTCATCACTATATGTCAAAGAAACTACAACATTTCTCTCATCTCAAGAGTCAAACCGATGAAGATTTTGCAAGACACTATTGGAATCCTTTATAGCCCACTTACCAACAAAACAAAAGAATCCCATGGACACCCTTCCCAAAGTTAAAATCCTAGGTCTCTATGACCTTACTAATATATTCATCCAAACATTTGAAGAATATCTTTAACAACGTTCTATACATGATTAAGAGGGGATATTTTAGCTTTAGTGTTTTGCATTAATGGAATAATAAGGATCATGTAGTAGAAGAAAAGTAACAAAAGAACAGAAAATGGGTATCTCATCAGCGTGCTTGAGATTGTTCACAAGGGCTTGGCAAACTACATAATGTGACATTTGCAATTGTGAATTTATGAAGGCCTGAAAGAATTCATGAGAGGTAGGTTGAAGTTTGAAGCTAGTGTTGATACTTACGAAGGACTATAATATGCAAACTAGTTATCTTAAAACCTTCTCATCCTCAAAACTAATTTTCAAAAGACATATGATAGACTAGAATGAGTTTCGTTCTTAAATTCCTCCACAAGTTGTGTTTCTAACCCAAAGTCATCAAGATGGTCTCCATTCTTCTTGGAAATGTTGTGGATTAGATTAATATGAATGGAAAGCTCTCCTCAGCTATTGTTCTCAAGGAATCAATTAGGCAAGGGTCCTTGCTAGCTTGGATGTTGTTTGTGACTATTGTTGATGGCATTAGTTGTTTAGTATGATACCAAGCACAATCAAGAAAAATTCATAGTCTTAATCTCCCTCAAGGTCAAGGTCAGATGAATCTTAGGCATTTTGCAAATGACACAAATGTGTTCATGCAAAAAAAAAATGCAAATATGGCTATCTCTCTTGACAATGCCTAAAGATCTTTTGAACTTCTCGTGAATCCAAAACTAACCATTGAAAAATGTATTTTAGAATGTTCCTTGGTCTCCATTATAGTTTCTTAGGTATCAAGTGTGTAAGGAGATCAGCAATAGACATTTCTTCCAACGAGTAGGAATCCTAATGGGATTTGGGGTTCCTATAATTTAGCATTGGAAATAGGTTATTTCCAAGGTGGAGAGTACACCCCAATAATGGAAATGTATGCAGCTTAATGTGGTAGAAAAAGAAGTGGTGATAAAAAAAAAAGATCCTCATTTCCTCTATCATCTATCTTTGGATTTCCATAGACTGAATAACAATGAGTTACTCAAGATTTTTATTCAGTACAAAAACTTCCTATATAGCGGCATTTCCCTCTCTCTCTCTTCCCCCGCCACCCACTCCCGCTGCCCACCCCCGCCCTCTACTCCCCACCACCAACTCCCGCTGCCCAGCCCCTCTGCCCACCCCCGCTCTCTCCCCCCTGCCACCCACTCCCGCTGCCCACCCCCTCTGCCCACCCCCGCTCTCTTCCCCCCGCAACCCACCCCCTCAAACCACTCCCTCGCACCACCCCCTCAAACCACCCCCACCCCCTCACACCACCCCCTCAAACCACCCCCTCAAACCACCCCCTCACACCACCCCCTCACACCACTCCCTCACACCACCCCCGCCCCCTCACACCACCCCCTCAAACCACCCCCTCACACCACCCCCTCAAACCACTCCCTCACACCACCCCCTCAAACCACCCCCGCCCCCTCACACCACCCCCTCAAACCACCCCCTCACACCACCCCCTCAAACCACCCCCGCCCCCTCACACCACCCCCTCAAACCACCCCCGCCCCCTCACACCACCCCCTCAAACCACCCCCTCACACCACCCCCTCAAACCACTCCCTCACACCACCCCCTCAAACCACCCCCTCAAACCACCCCCTCACACCACCCGCTCAAACCACCCCCGCCCCCTCACACCACCCCCTCAAACCACCCCATCACACCACCCCCTCAAACCACCCCCTCACACCACCCCCTCAAACCACTCCCTCACACCACCCCCTCAAACCACCCCCTCACACCACCCCCTCAAACCACTCCCTCACACCACCCCCTCAAACCACCCCCTCACACCACCCCCTCAAACCACCCCCGCCCCCTCACACCACCCCCTCAAACCACCCCCGCCCCCTCACACCACCCCCTCAAACCACCCCCTCACACCACCCCCTCAAACCACTCCCTCACACCACCCCCTCAAACCACCCCCTCACACCACCCCCTCAAACCACTCCCTCACACCACCCCCTCAAACCACCCCCGCCCCCTCACACCACCCCCTCAAACCACCCCCTCACACCACCCCCTCAAACCACTCCCTCACACCACCCCCTCAAACCAACCCCTCAAACCACCCCCTCAAACCACCTCCTCACACCACCCCCTCAAACCACTCCTTCACACCACCCCCTCAAACCACCCCCTCACACCACCCCCTCAAACCACCCCCTCAAACCACCCCCTCACACCACCCCCGCCCCCTCACATCACCCCCTCAAACCACCCCCGCCCCCTCACACCACCCCCTCAAACCACCCCCTCACACCACCCCCTCAAACCACTCCCTCACACCACCCCCTCAAACCACCCCCTCACACCACCCCCTCAAACCACCCCCTCCCCCTCACACCACCCCCTCAAACCACCCCCGCCCCCTCACACCACCCCCTCAAACCACCCCCTCACACCACCCCCTCAAACCACTCCCTCACACCACCCCCTCAAACCACCCCCTCACACCACCCCCTCAAACCACTCCCTCACACCACCCCCTCAAACCACCCCCTCACACCACCCCCTCAAACCACTCCCTCACACCACCCCCTCAAACCACCCCCGCCCCCTCACACCACCCCCTCAAACCACCCCCTCAGACCACCCCCTCAAACCACTACCTCACACCACCCCCTCAAACCACCCTCTCACACCACCCCCTCAAACCACCCCCTCACACCACCCCCTCAAACCACTCCCTCACACCACCCCCTCAAACCACCCCCTCACACCACCCCCTCAAACCTTCCCCTCAAACCACCCCCTCACACCACCCCCTCAAACCACCCCCGCCCCCTCACACCACCCCCTCAAACCACACCCGCCCCCTCACACCACCCCCTCAAACCACCCCATCACACCACCCCCTCAAACCGCCCCCTCACACCACCCCCTCACACCACCCCCTCACACCACCCCCTCAAACCACCCCCTCACACCACCCCCTCAAACCACTCCCTCACACCACCCCCTCAAACCACCCCCTCACACCACCCCGTCAAACCACTCCCTCAAACCACCCCCTCACACCACCCCCTCAAACCACTCCCTCACACCACCCCCTCAAACCACCTTCGCCCCCTCACACCACCCCCTCAAACCACCCCCGCCCCCTCACACCACCCCCTCAAACCACTCCCTCACATCACCCCCTCAAACCACCCCCTCACACCACCCCCGCCCCCTCACACCACCCCCTCAAATCTCACAATTTCCCACGACCTCCCACAAAGTTTTCATGTAATTTTGAATGGATATTTAAAGGGTCATTTCTTATCCAAACCCTACAGTGTTATATATCGTTGGAAAGCTCTCGATGAGTACTTTCCCATGGTGCAATAATAACTTTGAAATCTCGGATCAATTTTTTACCACACTCCAAAAACCACCACAACTCCCCATAACTCACCCCCTATTCCCCCCAACCCACAAACCCCACAAACCCCACACAACTCCAAACAACTCCACAACCCTCCACAATCCTCCAGAAACCCTGTAATCTCTCTCAAACTCATCACAACTCACCTCCCACACCGCTCACTTAATATGAAGGATCAAAAGTTACTACAAAAATTAGGTGAAGGATGCGCTTCTCAGGGACATTCAAATATCACGGGCGGCACAAAGTGAGGATCTCAGCTTGCATTCAAAAGTGACAGTAAAGGCGTAAGTGGTAAAAGTAAAAGTGATGAAATGAGTGTTGCCGCCAACCATTCATGGCGACTGCCTATATTTGAGGATCCAATTCAAATCAAGTGGAATATTTGATCTACCCCTTCAATCTTGGCAATCAGGCGGCGCGTGATCAGTGGACGTGAGGAATCGGCAAGGCCCTCTTGGCCTATTGGAGCTTATAAAAGCAATGGATTTGTGTTGATTTGGATACATTCAGAGATACATTGAGAGATACACACATTTACATACGTACGTACAGAGGTCCTCTCTTTGCACTTTGTGGCTTCAAGCCTACTGTAGGAAGTCACTCTGTGGTGTGGATACAGAGTGTGGGCTTCCCCAGTGGAGGGCTAATAGCTCTATAGTGTGAAGAGAGTGGCTTGGTTTTGTCATTCTTGTGATTCAGTAGTATTTTCATGCTCTTTCTCTTAGAGCAAGTCTCCATACTTTGTACTGATCAGTACTAGTCTGCATCTAGTTGTTTTCATTATACGGATTGAATGAGTCTCTTGTATTGAGGTTGTTTAGTTCTGGAATGGCATATTAGCCCAGAGCATCAGCATTTGTAGCAGTTCCTTGGCTTATATTGTAATCATCTGTTCGAACTAAGGAATGGTTTGGGTCTCCCAGTATTGTCATTTGTTCTTAATCTTTTCTTTGAGAAATTACAATTCTGTGCAATCATTGTTATCTGCCTGCTCACAGAAGTGTTAAAGGGTATACTTCCCTAAGGAGAACCTCCCTTGAGTAGGTGACGTACTGGAAGTGCTTATTCTCTGCTCTTGAAAAGGTGGATACCCCAGTACCTCCTCTACAGTTTGGCACGCACGGTGGGACCCTTGCATTTTTTTGAGAGGCCCTGAGGAAATAGGTACATGACCCATACGCGAGCAGATAAGGAGCCTCTTCATATACGAAGGAGCCTTAACAAGTCAGCTATATCTTCAACTAGTGAACCTACCTCCCCTCTACCCTCTTTGAATTTATCTATTGAATTCGGTGCGACACCACTATCAAAGGAGAAGCATAGTAGAACATTAGACTTCTCCTCGGATACGTCAGAAGAAACACCAGTACAAATGGAGGATCTCTCTCATTTACTCTCTAGATTAAACATCAAATTCCCTACTTTCAAAGGACAAGCTTATGAGGATGCTGATGATCATGTGAGGAGATTCATCTCTTTATGCCGTGGACGAGGTCTCCAGAATAGAGAGGATGCAATGTTGGCACTTTTTCCATCCACATTGGAGGGTCTTGCACATAAATGGTATAGTCAATATGCAGATGGCCATTTTACTACTTGGGAGGCTCTAAAGGCGGCTTTCTCACAAACATTCAGACCAAGTGATTCTTCGGAAAGAGCTCTAGATCAGCTAGAGAATTTGAAGCTAAGGCCAGGTGAATCTTTTCATGAACTTCACACTAGAACAAAAGCACTTGTTGCATGTCTGCCACATGCTCCAGGTGACTTTTTGGTTAAAAAGTGGATAGAGAAGGCTCTGCCCAGGTCATCTCAGCAGAAGCTTCGTGAGTCTCTTAGATTGGATGCCACCCTCAATGATTTTGTTGCAGCGGCATCACGCATAGAAGAAGCAAGGCAACATTTTGAAGAGGACACACAAAGAAATTATGCTACAGACCTGGATCCTATTGGGCAACTGAGGAAAGAACTGGAGGCATTGAAAATGCAACAAAATCAACAAGAAGAGAAGGTCTTGCCGCCACTGCGTCGCATTGATGATGAAGTAGCCCAACTTCGCCGTGAGTTAGAAGATTTGAAGACCACTCAAGATAGAAGGAGACAAATTTGGTGTACAATCTATAACAACAATGGACATTCCAATGCTAATTGCCCTATTAAGGTAAGCTGTCAATTTTGTGGAAAGGACGGTCATGAAGCAAGGGATTGCTACTACCTCAAGGGTACACAGCAGAGAGGTAACCCTCAAAATTTGGATTCATATTATGCTAGTACTTCAAATACATCAAATAGAGAGGAGAATCGGCCTGCAAAGCCTAGATATAATAGACCTTTGATGTGCTATCATTATGGTGAGTACGGTCACATGCAAAATAGGTGTTCTCTTCCAGAAGATGCACCTCCTTGTCAACATTGTCCAGAGGCCAAGGATCATTATACCAAAGATTGCCCAAGAGGTCGTCCTGCTCCAATTCACATGATTGCAGTCTCTCCACATGAAGAAGGAAAAACCACTCAGACTTATGCTGTTTCATCCTCTGCAATGCCCATGATGACTAGAGTTAGGCAAGCAGCTGCAACCCAGAGAGATGAACAACAAGGATTTCAGGATAAAGAGGAAGAAAAGGAGTGTGGATGGAAGGACCAAGCAGAAATTGAAGGAGCTTATAATAAGATGACTACTTCTCTAAAGGGCCAACCAACAAGTCTGCAAGAAAACACTCAGGAGGTAAATATTGAACAGATCTTGAAAGGTATTCATCACAAGGTTAGTCTATATGAACTTATAAGGATGGATTCAAAAATAAGAAGTGACTTACTGAAGATTATACACTCTGCTCACTTGATCCAATCACCTAGTATAGATGGTTTTATGGTTGATTTTCCCCCTGCACCCTTAGCAGACTACCAAAGCTCAAGATTATCTGTTTGTATAAAGGATGAAACTCTCACAGGTGTGATCATAGATGGAGGCTCTGGTATCAATTTGATGCCAGATTTCACAATGAAGAAACTGAATTTGAACCCCACCAAAATGGCACCATTTACAGTTACACTAGCAGATCAACATCGGGTTGCGCCTCTTGGCATTATTGAAAAGGTACGGATGATAGTACAGGGTTGCCACTTTGTGTTGGATTTTGTTGTTATTGCACTTCCATAGGAGACTTCTTACCCTTTACTCCTGGGGAGACCTTGGCTGAGACAAGCAAAAGTTTTGCAAGATTGGGGGAGAAACAAACTATGGATTTCAACAAGCACCAATAGCCAACTACAATTACATTTGGAAGAGGGATTTGACTCAAGAAAAACCACTAGATATACTGTGGATACTCAGGTAATGCCCTCTATACCCCAAGAAGATGATACATTGTTAAATTGGATGATGGGAAGTGCAGAGTGTTGCACAGTGGAGATCAATGAAATTGAGGAAGAAGTTGCAGATAAGGTAAATGAAGACCACAAGGTATTGGAGAATGAGCAATTGCAGGAAAATACTAGCTTTGAGGAGGCAACCAATATAAAAGTATCGGAGGGAGAAGGTTATGAATTTAAGAGCAGAGAAGATCTTCCTTTTGCAGATATACCTCAAGGATGGATGGAAGAACATGTTGCAGAATATAAATTAAAATCCACTCCTGCATATAGTGGAGATGATTTCTCAAACAAGACCAGTCCTGAAACATTGGTTCAAGAAGTAAATTTAGGGAATGAAGAGAACCCTCAAGTAGTCCACTTAGCATCCTGGTTGTGGCATTATCCTCCTTTGCTACAGAAGGTAACTTCTTTGCTTTTTACTTACAAAAGTGTCTTCGCATGGTCCTACAAAGATCTAACAGGGATACCAGAAGAGCTTGGGTTACATCGGATACCCTTAGTTGAGGGAGCCGCGCCAGTAAGAAGTAGACCATATCGACTCAATCCGAAATATGCAGAGGCTGTAAAAGCAGAAATTACAAAGCTAGAAGAAGCTGGTATAATTGTTCCAGTAGAACATTCCAGGTGGCTTTCTTCCATGGTTATTGCACCCAAGAAAAATAGTGGAAGAATAAGAGTATGTGTTGATTTTCGTGGTTTGAATAAAGTGACTGTTCAAGATGGATTTCCTAAGCCCTTCACAGAGCAAGTACTTGAGGAAGTAGCTGGTCACACTTTGTATAGTTTCTTGGATGGTTTTAGTGGCTACAATCAGATAGTGATCCATCCTGATGATAGGGACAAAACAGCCTTTGTCACTCCCTAGGGAACTTATGTCTATACTCGCATGGCTTTTGGTTTGAAGAATGCGCCAGCTTCATTTAATAGAACGATGTATCTGATATTGGGCAAATGGTTAACAACCTTTCTACGCATTTTCATGGATGACTTTTCAGTATTTTCAGGTACAGATAGAAGGGCAGCAGTTCAAGATTTCCATGACCATTTGGAAAATCTAAAAGAAATTTTTGAGCAATGTCTCAAAACAGGTTTGAAATTGAATCCTGATAAATGTCACTTTTTGGTCACTAAGGGCACTCTTCTTGTTCACATAATATCTGCTGAAGGCATAACTGTTGACCCTGCAAAGGTTACAGCTATTCTTTCCATGCCAATTCCACAAAGCCCAAAGGAAGTGCAAAGTTTCTTGGGCCATGCAGGGTATCACAGAAGATTCATTAGGATGTATTCGGAAATTGATAAGCCCTTGTCAAGGCTTACCAGCAAAAAGATCCCTTTCTCATGGAGTGTTGAAGCTGACAAAGCATTTTGTGAACTAAAGTTGAGGCTATGTACTGCTCCCCTTTTAAGTGTTCCTAATTGGTCATTGGAATTTCATGTGCATACAGATGCTAGTCTTCATGCTGTTGGTGCAGTTCTAGCTCAACCATCATCTCACAAAGTGGATAGACCTATCTCTTATGCAAGCAGACTACTCAACCAAGCTGAAAGAAATTACAGTACAACAGAAAGAGAAGGTTTGGCTATCGTATTTGCCCTTTAGAAGTTCCGACATTATCTCCTTGGTGTACATTTCATTGTTATTTCTGATCATCAGCCCTTGAAGTATTTGATAAACAAGCCTAGAGTAGCTGGAAGGATTTGGAGATGGTTACTCCTATTTCAAGAATTTAATTTTGATATTCATATTAAGCCAGGAAAAGAGCACTACATGGCAGATCAAGTGTCTAGGACGGCAATGAGCGAAAAGGCAATAGGTATTAATGATGAATTGGTGGATACCAATCTTTTTCTAGTAGCAATTCGGACTGGTTGGTATGATGAAACTCTCCATGTTCTTACTACTGGAAAGATCCCAGAACACTTGACACCTGTAGAAAAGAGAAGATTGCTCCTGAAAACCAAAGCATATTCTCTTATAAATGGAAATTTATATAAATACTGTCAGGATGATATATTGAGAAGGTGTGTCTATCCAGAGGAGATAAATCTTCTGCTAGAGGCTGCACACAATGAAGGACATCTAAAAGGGGAAGAATTGGCTCATAGAATAATCCACAAAGGTTTATGGTGGCCTCATATTTTCAAGGATGCAATCAAGTTTTCTAAAGAATGCCACATCTGCCAGAGGTGTGCTCCCGCGCCAACCAGATTGAATTTCCAACCATTGGTCATATCTACAGGATGGCTCCCATTTGAACGATGGGGTCTTGATTTCATAGGACCAATTAGTCCAACTGGTCAACCTGGAGGAAAAAAGTATATTTTGATGGCCACATGCTATGCCACTAAATGGATAGAGGCTAAAGCTACTGTGGACTGCACGGCTTTAACAGTGGCTAAATTTGTGTATAAACGTATTTTCTCAAGATTTGGTTGCCCACTGGAAATAACTAGTCATAGGGGCACACATTTTGTAAATCAATTGCTCCAGTTTATATTTGACAGGTACAAAATCTTCCATAAAAAATCCTGTGCCTACTACCCAAGGGCAAATGGCCAAGCAGAAAGCTCCAATAAGATTTTGACTGGATTGCTTCGCAAATTATCTTCGATCATCAAAGCTCCTGGCCGCTAGCACTGATCGGTGCAATTTGGGCTTTCAGAACCACGAAGAGGGGAACCACAGGCGAGACTCCATTTCGTTTAGTTTATGGGAAAGAGGCATTGGCACCGTTCGAGTTCATTATAAAAAAGGAAATGGGAACCAAAACCATTGGAATTGAACCTCCCATTGAGAGATTGGTGGCATTAGAAGAATACAGAGAAGGAGCAATGCAAAAACTTCAGGTAACACAAGAAGAGCGCAAAAGACTGCATGACAGGTATCTGAGGTCCAATGAAGTATAGGAAGGATCCATGGTTTTAGTGCATCAGGTCCCAGCAATTCCAACCAAACTGGCACCCAAATGGATAGGACCTTACACGGTGGTAAAGGTATTACCTCATGGAGCAGTACATCTGGAGGATTTGCAGGGTAAGAGGATACCCCTGGTCAATATTTCCACGGTGAAGAAGTACCTGAATTAAAGTAAATTGGAAGCATATCATTCACCGTACCTACTGTATTTCATTTGGTGATTGTAGTTATTATTAAAAAAAAAAAAAATTATTTTTATTTTTCCAGGGTGAAGGATTATCTGAGTCAAGTCAAGAAAGAAGAACTTCCTTCACTATCTTGTTTTCGGCTTCGGGAATTGCACCAGGACGGTGCAAAGACTTGATGTGGGGGTCTGTATCACGGCATTTCCCTCTCTCTCTCTTCCCCCGCCACCCACTCCCGCTGCCCACCCCCGCCCTCTCCTCCCCACCACCCACTCCCGCTGCCCAGCCCCTCTCCCACCCCCGCTCTCTCCCCCCTGCCACCGACTCCAGCTGCCCACCCCCTCTGCTCACCCCCGCTCTCTTCCCCCCGCCACCCACCCCCTCAAACCACTCCCTCGCACCACCCCCTCAAACCACCCCCACCCCCTCACACCACCCCCTCAAACCACCCCCTCAAACAATCCCCTCACACCACCCCCTCAAACCACCCCCGCCCCCTCACACCACCCCCTCAAACCACCCCCTCACACCACCCCCTCAAACCACTCCCTCACACCACCCCTCAAACCACCCCTCAAACCACCCCCGCCCCCTCACACCAACCCCTCAAACCACCCCCTCACACCACCCCCTCAAACCACCCCCGCCCCCTCACACCACCCCCTCAAACCACCCCCGCCCCCTCACACCACCCCCTCAAACCACCCCCTCACACCACCCCCTCAAACCACTCCCTCAAACCACCCCCTCAAACCACCCCCTCAAACCACCCCCGCCCCCTCACACCACACCCTCAAACCACCCCCTCACACCACCCCCTCAAACCACCCCCTCACACCACCCCCTCAAACCACTCCCTCACACCACCCCCTCAAACCACCCACTCAAACCACCCCCTCACACCACCCCCGCCCCCTCACACCACCCCCTCAAACCACCCCCTCACACCACCCCCTCAAATCACCCCCGCCCCCTCAAACCAGCCCCTCACACCACCCCCTCAAACCACTCCCTCACACCACCCCCTCAAACCACCCCCGCCCCCTCACACCACCCCCGCCCCCTCACACCACCCCCTCAAACCACCCCCTCAAACCACCCCCTCACACCACCCCCTCAAACCACCCCCGCCCCCTCACACCACCCCCTCAAACCACCCCCTCACACCACCCCCTCAAACCACTCCCTCACACCACCCCCTCAAACCACCCCCGCCCCCTCACACCACCCCCTCAAACCACCCCCTCACACCACCCCCTCACACCACCCCCTCAAACCACCCCCGCCCCCTCACACCACCCCCTCAAACCACCCCCGCCCCCTCACACCACCCCCTCAAACCACCCCCTCACACCACCCCCTCAAACCACTCCCTCACACCACCCCCTCAAACCACCCCCTCACACCACCCCCTCAAACCACCCCCTCCCCCTCACACCACCCCCTCAAACCACCCCCGCCCCCTCACACCACCCCCTCAAACCACCCCCTCACACCACCCCCTCAAACCACTCCCTCACACCACCCCCTCAAACCACCCCCTCACACCACCCCCTCAAACCACCCCCTCACACCACCCCCTCAAACCACTCCCTCACACCACACCCTCAAACCACCCCCTCACACCACCCCCTCAAACCACTCCCTCACACCACCCCCTCAAACCACCCCCGCCCCCTCACACCACCCCCTCAAACCACCCCCTCACACCACCCCCTCACACCACCCCCTCAAACCACTCCCTCACACCACCCCCTCAAACCACCCCCCCACACCACCCCCTCAAACCACCCCCTCACACCACCCCCTCAAACCACTCCCTCACACCACCCCCTCAAACCACCCCCTCACACCACCCCCTCACACCACCCCCTCACACCACCCCCTCAAACCACTCCCTCACACCACCCCCTCAAACCACCCCCGCCCCCTCACACCACCCCCTCAAACCACCCCCTCACACCACCCCCTCAAACCACTCCCTCACACCACCCCCTCAAACCACCCCCTCACACCACCCCCTCAAACCACCCCCTCACACCACCCCCTCAAACCACTCCCTGACACCACCCCCTCAAACCACCCCCTCATACCACCCCCTCAAACCACCCACTCAAACCACCCCCTCACACCACCCCCTCAAACCACCCCCGCCCCCTCACACCACCCCCTCAAACCAACCCCGCCCCCTCACACCACCCCCTCAAACCACCCCCTCACACCACCCCCTCAAACCACTCCCTCACACCACCCCCTCAAACCACCCCCTCACACCACCCCCTCAAACCACCCCCTCCCCCTCACACCACCCCCTCAAACCACCCCCGCCCCCTCACACCACCCCCTCAAACCACCCCCTCACACCACCCCCTCAAACCACTCCCTCACACCACCCCCTCAAACCACCCCCTCACACCACCCCCTCAAACCACCCCCTCACACCACCCCCTCAAACCACTCCCTCACACCACCCCCTCAAACCACCCCCTCACACCACCCCCTCAAACCACTCCCTCACACCACCCCCTCAAACCACCCTCGCCCGCTCACACCACCCCCTCAAACCACCCCCTCACACCACCCCCTCACACCACCCTCTCAAACCACTCCCTCACACCACCCCTCAAACCACCCCCTCACACCACCCCCTCAAACCACCCCCTCACACCACCCCCTCAAACCACTCCCTCACACCACCCCCTCAAACCACCCCCTCACACCACCCCCTCAAACCACCCCCTCAAACCACCCCCTCACACCACCCCCTCAAACCACCCCCGCCCCCTCACACCACCCCCTCAAACCGCCCCCTCACACCACCCCCTCAAACCACCCCCTCAAACCACCCCCTCACACCACCCCCTCACACCACCCCCTCAAACCACTCCCTCACACCACCCCCTCAAACCACCCCCTCACACCACCCCCTCAAACCACTCCCTCAAACCACCCCCTCACACCACACCCTCAAACCACTCCCTCACACCACCCCCTCAAACCACCCCCGCCCCCTCACACCACCCCCTCAAACCACCCCCGCCCCCTCACACCACCCCCTCAAACCACTCCCTCACACCACCCCCTCAAACCACCCCCTCGCACCACCCCCTCAAACCACCCCCGCCCCCTCACACCACCCCCTCAAACCACTCCCTCACACCACCCCCTCAAACCACCCCCTCACACCACCCCCGCCCCCTCACACCACCCCCTCAAATCTCACAATTTCCCACGACCTCCCACAAAGTTTTCATGTAATTTTGAATGGATATTTAGAGGGTCATTTCTTATCCAAACCCTACAGTGTTATATATCGTTGGAAAGCTCTCGATGAGTAATTTCCCAAGGTGCAATAATAACTTTGAAATCTTGGATCAATTTGTGACCACACCCCAAAAACCACCACAACTCCCCATAAGTCACCCCCTATTCCCCCCAACCCACAAACCCCACAAACCCCACACAAACTCCAAACAACTCCACAACCCTCCACAATCCTCCAAAAACCCTGTAATCTCTCTCAAACTCGTCACAACTCACCTCCCACACCGCTCACTTAATATGAACGATCAAAAGTTACTACAAAAATTAGGTGAAGGATGCGCTTCTCAGGGACATTCAAATATCACAGGCGGCACAAAGTGAGGATCTCAGCTTGCATTCAAAAGTGACAGTAAAGGCGTAAGTGGTAAAAGTAAAAGTGATGAAATGAGTGTTGCCGCCAACCATTCATGGCGACTGCCTATATTTGAGGATCCAATTCAAATCAAGTGGAATATTTGATCTACCCCTTCAATCTCGGCAATCAGGCGGCGCGTGATCAGTGGACGTGAGGAATCGGCAAGGCCCTCTTGGCCTATTGGAGCTTATAAAAGCAATGGATTTGTGTTGATTTGGATACATTCAGAGATACATTGAGAGATACACACATTTACATACGTACGTACAGAGGTCCTCTCTTTGCACTTTGTGGCTTCAAGCCTACTGTAGGAAGTCACTCTGTGGTGTGGATACAGAGTGTGGGCTTCCCCAATGGAGGGCTAATAGCTCTATAGTGTGAAGAGAGTGGCTTGGTTTTGTCATTCTGTGTGATTCAGTAGTATTTTCATGCTCTTTCTCTTAGAGCAAGTCTCCATACTTTGTACTGATCAGTACTAGTCTGCATCTAGTTGTGTTCATTATACGGATTGAATGAGTCTCTTGTATTGAGGTTGTTTAGTTCTGGAATGGCATATTAGCCCAGAGCATCAGCATTTGTAGCAGTTCCTTGGCTTATATTGTAATCATCTGTTCGAACTAAGGAATGGTTTGGGTCTCCCAGTATTGTCATTTGATCTTAATCTTTTCTCTGAGAAATTACAATTCTGTGCAATCATTGTTATCTGCCTGCTCACAGAAGTGTTAAAGGGTATACTTCCCTAAGGAGAACCTCCCTTGAGTAGGTGACGTACTGGAAGTGCTTATTCTCTGCTCTTGAAAAGGTGGATACCCCAGTACCTCCTCTACACTTCCTTTGGATGCGAGATCCCAATAGGATGAGGGTGGCTAAGATTAAATGGGAGATATGTATTGTTCCGAAAAAAATGGTCCATGTTGGCATCTTGGATGTGGATGTTATGGCCAATAAGCATCTGGATCAATGGATGAGCAAAGCATCGGATAATGATAATGAAACCTTGGCAAAGCTATCTTTTGGAATTGCAAAAGTGTATCCCCCTTTGATATCCCTAGTTGAAAAGACCTAGAGGAGTTCACACTTTTGCTCTCTTTTTTTTTCTAGTCCCCAATAGTAACAACCACTAGTGGCAAAATAGAAGAAGGGAAAAAGACTACGGGTACACTGCACAATAGCCTGTATATCTCTCACATGGTATCTAAATGGTGTCTATCCAATACAATCTCAGAATCAGTGTACACTTGATACCTCTGAATCAGTGTACACTTGATACATACATATGCACATGCATACAACATAAAACTATGCATATATAGATTCAGCATGTAAACATATATTCATGTATACATGCATATACAGATGCACTTATGAACATTGCAAAACAAACATTACAATGTATGAGGGTCATATAGCTGCTAGCCATATTGAAAGTCATCCGTGGCATCAGAATGACTATTGGAAGACACTTGGAAAATGTTTAAAACAAGATGCCGAAATGGTCTTGGGAATACATGGTAGTATAATCTTAAGTATTCCATAGGCAAATATCCACGCTTATATTGATAATTATACTGGCACATGTTTCAACGCTGCGTTTAATAAATGGCCAAAAGCTAACTCCCCTATCTTGAACCCCATCACAAAATTGGACTCCATCTCACCTATTTTTTAGTCGAATATGTGCACACCTCCCATCTATATCACCCACACTGTACCCTCCTCCTTTGCTTCTTGATAAGGGATGCACTCCCTCTCTTTCTCTCTATTCCTTTTTGTTTTTAGGTTTTCCTAAATTTGGGTTCATTTTTTTTTGTAGTAAATTTTTGGTGGTGGTTGCTTGTTTGATGGGAGGCAACATCGATTGTGCATGCGTGACAAGTGTTATGGAGTTACATCCATGTGAGTGATCTACGGCCATGCATGTACTATTTTGTTCTTTATTAGAGAGAGAGAAAGAGAGAGAGAAAGAGAGAGAGAGACATATAGACACACATACACATAGACACACATACATATACACACATAGACACACATACACCTATACACACATAGACACATATACATATACACACATAGACACCCATACACATACATGTGCATACACATAGACACACATACACATAGATACACATATACATACACACATAAATACACACACATACACACACATATACATTCACATGCATACAAAATGCATGTATACACATGCATATGCATATGTACATACACACATGCATACACACATATACACATACACACATACACACACATAGAGTCACATACATATATACATACACATGCATACACACACATACATATATAAACACATATACATACACACACATAGACACATACACATACACACACATGTACATAAAGACACATAGACACACACAAATATACATATACACACACATACAACAGTCACATGCATACATAAACACACATGCATACACAAGTATATGTGCACATACATAGACACATACATGCACATATACATATGGACACATAAATTCACATACATACATATATAGACATGCATACACACACATACATAGACAAACACATATACATACACACATGTACACACACATACACTCACAAACATACACATGTGCATGCATACATACATACACACATGCATACACACATGCACATACTGCATACACACATACACACTATACATGCACATGTATACACACACAAACATGCTATAGACACACATACACACACATAGGGTTTAGGGTCTAGCTTTAAGCTTTAGGGTTAAGGATTAAGGGTTTAGAGTTTAGGGTTTAGGGTTTTTGGTTTTAGGGTTTAGGTTCTAGGATGTACCATTTAGGGTTTTGGGTTTAGAGCATAGAGAAAGAAGGGAGAGAGAGAGAGAGAGAGAAAGAAAGAAAGAAAGAAAAAGATAGAGAGAGACACACACACACATACACATACATGGACACACACACATTCATACACACATACACATATGCACACACATAAAGTCACATACACACATTCACATATACACATATATACACACATATACACATATACATAAAACCACATGCATACATACGCACAGATGCATACACATGCATATGCATACATACATGCACACACATACACATAGATACACACACATAGACATACACATATACAATTACATACATATATGCATACACATGCATACACACACATACACATATATGCACGTACACATACACACACATATACATACACACACATAGACCCATGAACATACATACATGTACTTACATACACATAGACACACACATATACACATCTAGATAAGCCTCGAAAGTAATGTTTTTTGCATAATCTACGAAGGGGTAGATTATAACAAGGAATGAGTAGACCAAAGGGAGAGCAAACTAGAGGACAAAGATCAGATAGATAGGATGATGAATTGCCCCTACCAAGGCAATGAGAACACTCTAGAAATTGAGACCTTCAAAGGTAGTAAAAACCATGAAGAACTATTTCCGCAGCATAGGGGATCCATATGATCATTTTTGCCAATTTTAAGCAAGTATTGAGGGTGGAACAAGTGGAAGAATTATTCATTCAATAGGAGGCATTTCGATTAACATTGAAAGGTAGAGCCCTTACATGGTTTCAGCTATCAAATCAAGGCAACTAATGAGAAATCTCACAATCGCTGGAAGAACTCATCACTAATTTCCCTAAGAGTGGAATTAGATATAACACTTCATTATTGATCCACACTTTAAGTAGAATCCTCAAGAGATGGTAAGACTAGTGGGATGAATATTTAAGCAATACATAGGAAGATGTCTAACCCTAGAACT
Organism: Ceratopteris richardii; assembly: GCA_020310875.1. Lineage (NCBI taxonomy): Eukaryota > Viridiplantae > Streptophyta > Polypodiopsida > Polypodiales > Pteridaceae > Ceratopteris > Ceratopteris richardii. The sequence goes on from CM035415.1 coordinate 36,885,143, forward strand.
ACCAACAAAGGCCAAGCAAGTTTCATTGTTTTTAGATGGCCTCTTGAGTGGAAAACTTAGATCATAAGTGTACTTAAAAGATCCAAACACCGTAGATCAATGTGAGAAAATGTGCATCCAAATCGAGGATAAACTAGGAGGAGAATTGGAACTCTTAACACTCTATAAGGGTTCAAGATACTTGGCTAGAACCACATCAAAACCCCTCATCATCTATGGAGGAATTATTTTAGTTAAATGCTCAAACATTAGGAGGAAACCTTCAAAACAAGTAGAAGGAGAAGGTGATCATTGTTAAATGTCTCTACTCATGTAGTAGTGATCATGTGACCAATACATGCCCCATGCAAGCCCATTATTTTCTTGTTCTAGGATCACACTATTGCACTATTGAGAGGATGTATACCAATCATGTAGCATAAGATTGTCTATACAACAAGCAAACAATTAGGTAGAACTATCAACAGGCATATAGGTATCAACCAGAGTAGAAGGCTCAACCTTATTACAAGAAATAGCACCCCTACCAATATCCCTATCAATCTCAAACTAGGACACCACCTGTATTAGGTCAGAAATCACCACCTCCTACCAATCTAGTCTCATTTAAGTATGCAAGAGCGGAAGAAAATCAAAACAAGGATTTAATACCAATTTTACCCTTTGATCACAGAAAATGTTACAAATGCAAACAAATTTGACTCTTCACAATGACGATATTGTACCAACATACTACATAGGGTCACTTGAGCATTGCAAGACCTATCAATATGAAACCCCTCCACTAGAATATAGTTAAGAACCAAATAATGCTAATGTCATGCATACAAATGAAGACCCTAGACTTGAGATGAGACAAGGACACAAGATCCTAGATGACCACGTTTTAGATGCCAAGGAGATCATCGCATATGTGAATGATCACATCCTCCACTTGTGGGACAACCTCAATCTATCACATTTCAAGCCTTTTTTTTAGAGTGCGGGAAGGAAAAAATCATCTTGAGGGCTCTAAGAACCTAGCCAATGCATTGAAAGTCTCCTCGACCAATGTAATAGGCATAGTGCAGAGCCGGAATGGAGATCCAACTTGGTTAGTTCCAGTAGAAGCAATCACTTGAGCTCCAGATTTGCAATAAGAAAAGCAAGCGGAGCAAGAAAAAGGTATGAGTTAAGTGAAATTGGAGAGTTCTAGTTAAAAGAGATCTAGACTATGGAAGGACACTAGGGAAAGAGTGAAATAAAAGTGGATGAAAAACTAGTAGAATTAGAGGGTAGTCCCAAGAAAAACAAAGCAAAAATTGTGAGGCTGACATCTCAAACTCCAACACCTACACTGCCATACCTAAGTTTGGTTCAATCCTCATATTCCCATTCCTGAAGACCTAGATCTGATGTTCAAAGCATATGAGGCAAGAATTAAGGAAGAAAGAAAGTTCTGTTGACAAGAAAAAAGGTTTCCACCTTTCATTTCCTCTCAAACCTGCAAGCAATTGAGCAATCAATCTGTGATCTTCAACATCTTCATATATGGATCCTAGAGTATCTGCTAGATCCTTCATCTTAGTGACATAATCACTAATACTTTAACTTGGCCTTCTTCTTGAATATTGTAAACTCTGACCATAGACTTGCTTTCCTTGCTTTGGTGGTACTTTGGAAATGATACTCCAATGCATTCCAAATATCTTCAGCTGATTCCGATCCTCTGATGTGTGGTAGCAAATGATCCGAGATTGTACTGTAGATGTAAGCTTTTGCACTTGCATCCTTCTTCGGCCAATGCTTTAACGCATCAAGTTCTTTTTTCTTTGGTCCTCTTTCATCTTCAAATACTGGCTTCTCTTCTTCACCTGTTATATATACCATGAGATCCTTACCCATAAGTAACGCTTCCATTCTCATTACCCATGCGAGGTAATTACCTCTGTCTAGTTTGTCAACGGAGATATGATGTGCCATAGTCCTTTCCTTTCGCTGCAACCTGTGAGCTTAAAGGATAAAGGATAATACCTTTTGAAGTTCTTTGTGTATGAAGATACTTTTGAAGTAACCTTTTGATGCCTTCTGTCTTTGAATACTACAGCTTTCAACCTTTAATGAAAAATTTTTCAAAAACTTCTCGTACCTTTGTTGCCTTCTGTTCTCTATGACCTTTCTGCTCTGATACCACTTGTTGATGTATGAAACATCACAAGAAATGAATGAATGTGACACTAGATAATCTCTATGGTCATTAACTCATTGCCACTCCAAGCTTTGAGAAATGATAGCCAAAACCAAGAACTTTACTTTAAAATGACTATCTAAAAATGAAAATTTGATGCCTACCATCGACTTGCAACCAAAAGTCGATGCTAGGCATCGACTTGGTGCTATTTTAAGCCAATTTTTTAGTGCGAGAAATACCTCGTGAACAAAAGATATGAGTAAGTCCACTTTTATGTGGGAAGTCAATGCCGAGCATTGACTTTCTGCTGAAACTAGATAAAAGGCATTGAGTTGCTCCACAAACTTCATGTTTTTAGAAGATTCAACAATAGGTAACACTCAGAGAATGAAAACAATGACTTATAAGCACAAATCAATGTTAGGCATTGACTTTCTTGGAAAACTTCAACTTTTGAAATCATTTCACACAAGACAAACTCTGGAGATGGAAGAAGAAGACTTATACACAGAAGTTTAATTAAATCTTTTTATGAAACCTTAGAAATGCACAGGTTCTTTCTCACGTAGAGAAGCCTGACTATTCTCAGTCATACAAAATGAGTTCTAACTCACTCTCTCATTGTCTTTCTTCATCGCGTCAGTTGATACAAACTCACTTATATGCATATTTTAAAAAACTTCTAGAACTAAAGTGAACTAACTTTACAAATATAATACACTTGTGAATTTTTCCCGTCACATAGGTATGTGGCTTTCTTCTAAAGCTTTGACCTTCAAATATATGTTCAATTAGTGATTGTTTCTCCAACATAGAGTACTTAATAAGATAACAATATTGGATGGGTTCCCTATGCACTTTGCAGAACAAGTTATAGAAGAAGTGGCTAGACATACACTCTATAGCTTCATGGATGGATTTAGTGTCTAAAATCAAATATCCATCCATCTTGAGGATCATGAAAAGATAGCTTTCATCACTCCTTGAGGGACATATGTTTATGTTAAGTTTCCTTTTGGACTAAAACATGCCCCAACCACTTTCAATACAACAGTGAACCTTATTTTTGGACCTTTTCTTTTGGAGGCTCTTAGAATTTTCATGGATGGTTTCTCATCCTTCTCAGGTGCTTGCACTAGTACTCCTATGGATTGCTTGGATGATCATTTGATCAAATTGCAACAGTCACTGAATAGATGCAGGAAAACAAAATTGAAGTTGGACTCTAATAAGTGTCACTTCCTAGTGGAAAAAGGTACCCTACTTGGACATGTGATATCTACTAAAGGTATGGCCCTTGACCTAGATAAACTTATAGACGTATCAAAGCTATCCAAGCCTAAAACAACAAATAAATTCAAAGATTTTTGGGTCATATTTGTTACCATAGGAGATTCATTAAAATGTATGCAGATATAGCTAGACCATTGTCTAGGTTTACAGGTACAGAAGTCCCATTTAAGTAGGATAATGAAGAGAAAATGGCTTATCAAATGTTGATATCCAAGCTAGTGGCCGCACCAATTGTTGTCACAGAGGATTGTTCTAAGGTTTTCCATGTCCATGTAGATGCAAGTGCTATCTATTAGGAGCAATTCTCACTCAACATAGTGAGGAGTATAAGTTGGATAGACCCATTCAGTATGCAAGTTGGATTTTGACTAAAGCAAAGAAGAATTATAGTACCACAGAGAGGGAGGCCTTGACAATGGTGTTTGCTTTTCAAAAATTTTTCCATTACTTGCTAGGGGTAATTTTTTTCATAATTATTAATCACCAACAACTAAGGTATCTATTAAAAAATCCACAATCAATAGGTAGAGTTTGGAGGTGGCTTCTCTTATTATAGGAAATTTCATTTCACTATGGTACATACACCACACAGGGAAAATGTTATGGCTGACTAAGAAAGAACTGGAATTCTATACAACTAGTTTAAACTTCTAAGATCCTTAAAATTTCTATGAATCAAATTCTAGATGTTTCAAGACTTTAACTACTCAAAGATTTATTTCAACAAGGTATTGAAGCATTTTTCCTATCTATAAGAGAAAAAAATTGGATTATCAAAAAAGATTCAAAGAAAATATAAACATCATCCAACCACAAGATACTATTGTGGTATCCAATATTAGTTTGTGAACCCACTAAGGTTCTATTGATGAGCTTTATACTCAAATAATGCTTCTCTTGAGACTTAGTTCATGCCTATATTCAATCCTTATGAGTACTTACTAGGAATGCGATTCTTGTGCATTTCTTTGAGTCAAATGATTAAATTTACCCAGTTACACTAGGAACTTGGTGCTTGACTTAGTCAGTATATAACTTAGTTGAAAGGGTCATTTCAAGGTCAAAATTTGACCTTTATTTTTAATTTATTCAATATTTTTGAATCAATACCACTTTAACTTGAAGTGTTCCACCATTCAAATAAGAGTCTTTTCCCTATTTGAAAAGAAGATCTTGGAAGTTACTTACTTCAAAGTATCTTGATATCATACTTTTATCCTCCTTGAATTTAAACTTCTTCTTTGAGGTTTTAATTTCCTTGACTATCAAACCTAACTTCAAGATTCATAGGAGGACTAAAAGATAATTATCATCCCATGGTCCAATGTCTCATTGCATCTTTCCTACATCAATCTTAGTATAAAATCTCGTGTCCCATACCACCCCATTTTATATTCACATACAGAATTAATTACTGTGATCACGATTGTAGACTATATACTTGAATATTTCACTATGTTCAAACTTGGAACAACTTATCTTTTCATACTTTTTCATTGGATAAATTTAACTTGAGTAGAAAATTCCCATAAAGGAATTGGATTTCCAATACTTGGGTAAACTTTGGAGGAGTTCCAATCATAAGTTCTTGGACAAACATTTCCAAGCTTTATCAAATCTAGCTGACCTCACCACATGAATAAAGGCTTATTATTTATCGTGAAGATCACTTAACTATCGAAAGCATCTTTGCTTACCCATGTGATTTAAGAGATATTTCCCTCAACTTAAGTCCAAGCATATACTTATGCCCTTCAAATTCTCAAGCTAAGAATCTCATCAATTGATACAACTGTGGGTTATATCAATCATTATACTTAAGTACCACTATCGATGGGTTGGTGCTTCTCAGGAACTACTTGCTATCTAACAAGATTTGAAGACTTTTGTACTCACTACTTGGATCAGTTCATTCTTCCAATACTTGAGATTCCTTATAAGGAATCAAATAATCTAGCAAATAATTCATCTTGGAGTCTTTTGCATTATTGGAATGATCTTTAAAAGAGATTCTTGACTTTTGGACAAGACTCTCGATGCTTTATTTCTTGAATTGTGTTCATGTCTCAAGTATCAAACTAAAGAATCCGCTTAGGATATGTTTTCCCATTTCTTGATGAAAGTTTATCTTGAACTTCCATTTGCATGTGATAAAACTTCCTATTCTTGAGTTTGAAGAGAATATTATCATTGTTCAATCGTTGGATGTTAATAGAGTACTTTAAACATAATTGGAAAATCCACTTTGGTTGCATAATTTAAAGTAGAAGCATCTTTTGATGATTGAACCAATGTACAGTAATTGTACTATGAAAACCTCATGGTCTTCTTTATCACTTAAGAATCATTGGGATTATTTCCTAGAAGTGATACCTTAACAACATCTTGGAAGACTTTAATGACTGAGCTTTACAAATACCTTGTCCAAAAGACATAATTTTTTGATCAAAATTAGTGCATGCATACTAGAGTGTCAAGAAATCTAATGCTTTGCACCTCATACGAGGTAAAAGTTGGGCATGCTACGACTACAATCATTTTTGGGGTTAGGCATCCCACCTTTCCTAGATTTTAACGTCAAAAGCTTTTTTATAGATAAAGTTCTTGAATGAATGCCTATCTCTTGAAGATATTACTCGTATATTCCCAAAAGAAGTCATCTTGAATATAATAGGAACAACTTGTGATTAATGAAATAGAGAACTAGAATATTTCATTAAATAGCATATCTTTAGGAAGTATCCCATTTCCTAAAGATCATTTATGAGGGTTTCCTCTTAAGCCAAATTTAGCTTAAACGAAAAAAAAAATAACTCTTTAATCCTACTAAAAGGAAGAGTTCTTTCCCTGTTTTCTTAATATTTTGCATCCTAATTGGAGATGCAACATATGGAACATAATAGCTACCTTTTGAACTTTAAAGTTCAATGATTCTAAGTTCCATTTAGCTTTATTTGATTTCTATCACATCTTTGGATAGAATCAAGTAACAACGTTCATTAGCAAGTGCTCAAAGATCTTAAGAAAACTTTTCTTAAGTTATCATCCTACTTGGATGCATTAACTTTACACAAGTAAGTACTATAAAATTTCTTTCTAAGCTTATCTTTAGAATTATCTAAGTATGTCCTAGACTTAGAGTCATCATAAAGTGGATAAGTTTGCAAGTAGTTCATGTTTTCTTGCTCATCTAGATGGCAAGAAGACTGAATGCTTACTCTCAATGTGCCTACTTTTACTAAGCAAGACCTGTAGCATACTTAATTAGAATCTTCATTAAGTCTTGGATACCTAAGTATCCCATAGAATGGACTAGTTTACTTGAGTTGCAAGATAGCTAGTATACCATTGCAAGTAACTAGTTTTCCTTCCTTCCTAATGTCTATCTTGAGCGTTTAAAAGTAAGCTACTATTATGAAAGTAATCATCCATCTGCTTTAACAAAAAAGCATGCATTGCCATATGCAAATATGTGTGCTTGCATGCAAATGCATGAGTGCATGCATGTGTTGGCATGCCTTTCTTTTCATGCACCAAACTTAATTCAAGCATTTCTTGAGCTTGCTTTCCATGCATGTCATGCATCAATGCACAAACATACTACTTGCAACCTTTTAAAAAGATACAACCATGCATGTGCACAAACTTGCGTGCATCTAATATCTTTTCTAAGAAGAAGGAAATTTTATGTTATGCATAAAGCATTCTTTCAGAAGGAGAAATGCACCAACATTCTTTCATTTCCGTGCAATGATTCATAGATGCATGTGTATGCTTAATAAGTTCTTGAATAATTCTATGTTCTCCCATATAGCTTTCATTAGTTTGCATCAATATTAACAAAAATGAAGATATCTATGATTCTTCAATGAGAATAAAATGTACTCTACATGAAAACCAAGAGCAAAAACAAGTATTGAAATCAAACATTAACTTATAAAATACTTATCCCTCGATCAAGCTACATCCTTTGATTGTTCAAGGAAAAAGTCAATCTCCATTCTCATTAGCTTCAATCTTCTTGTTTTTTCCATCCTTTGATAGAGACTTGTCCTTCTTGGGTCTCCTAAGTTCGACCTTCTTCGATCATTTGATGTAGATAAATGGCTTGGCTTTCCCTCGAAAGAAGCTTGAGCAAAGGTTATATGATGTCTTCAAGAGGTATTAATTTCAAATCCAATTGATTTCCTTAAGCTCATCATCTCTCTCTCTCTCAGTAGAGCAAAGAGCACACATGCTTAGTTAAGAAATCAGGTTCTCCAATTGTAGAAGATTGCACTTCAATTGGACGTGTTCTAACTCATTCACAACGGCAATATGAAAATGTAAATTATAAATTTTAGAGACTGGTTGACTTCACCAAGCACATGTAGCTTAATGGGTTGTGCATATCTCGGTTGTGGTGTTGATCTGAGTTTGAATAATGACCACTCAATCATATTTTGGTACTATTTCAAAGCAAAGAGAGCAGCAGCCATTGATAGTGATTCAATAAATCTTTGTAGCCTGAAATGAGCCTCGTTGATCTAGATACATTAAAAACTCCATCATACTATTGTAATATCCGTACATCTTCATCTTGGATATTTCAACTACCACTAGAGTATATGTTCCAGCTTCAAGTCTTAGATCTCATATTCTATGTCTTCCAGATCTATAATCTTTTTACGAGACAAAATTTTGAAGGTAATTAGTGGTGCCATGGTAAGATGATCACCTCTCTTGTTGAGGTTGTTGGTTCAATCCTCAGAAAAAACATCTATCCCATTTTCTTTTTTACTTCAACAATCTGAAGAGATAAGCTTCTCCTCGGTCACAATTAATGTCGAAACGAGGCAGCAACGTGGCTAGAGTAGCCTTCACCTACTTGAGAGGCTCGAGGTTCGATACCTATGGGCCTCTCTTGCATGAGGATGAGAGATAACACTTTTTGGTGCCTCATAGAACACATCAAAAAAGCCAAAGAAAACGAAGAGTCAGACAAAAACTCGTGTGAATAATTGTATGTGATGCACACAAAAAAAAGATAATAAGATATGATGAGTTCTTCTAATGAATATTTGTGAAGAAGATGATGAAGCCTTCAAGGTCTCTGTGAAAGATAGAATAGAGCTATGACACAAATGCCATAGGCTAACAAACTACGACCACCACATTCTATGAGATGACTCTTCTCCAACCCTTATGCATGTATATATAGCTTCTTGAATCAATGAAGACCACAAATGTAACTAGAGTCAACAAGTGCATGTGAAATATCCTCCACTCCTTCAATATCTTCCACTAGAGTTTATTAGTGGTTTAAGTGATCTTAACCACTACTTTAGTACCTTCCACTAGAGTCCACTAGTGGTTATCGTACTCACCACTCAAGTTAACTCTCATTGGACTCAAGTTAACTCACATTAACTTGAGTTCGAAGGCTCTAGAGCTCCTTGGGAAAAATTCTCTCCCCATGCTCCCCATGGGGGTTTAACCCAAGACCTCCTCCTTTAAAACCTTCAGAATTTACCACTAGGCTAAGTGGATTACTTGTTTAAGAGAGCAGATGAACTTATGCTTAAGTCTATTCTCGAGATCTTTGGCCATAATCATGAGTGATCAAATGGTTTCTAATTTCACACTTGTCTGAATCAAACAAACCCTTAGATCATAGACTTAGTTTATTACACCTATTGAGCCCCTTTGAGTTTTTATATGGCTCATCTTGAACAAATTGTGTAGGTAACAAAGGATGCTAAGGTCTCTACTAGACTATCAACACTCCACAAGTTGGAGGAGATTCATCTAGATGCAGTGAAGCAGTTGGTGAAGACACAAAGTAAAAGGAAAAAAGCTCATGATAGAAATTTATGGACAGAAACATTATAGACGAGTATGCTTGTCCTTTTACATAGACCACAATGATAGACATAATTGAAAGGCAAGTGGATTCCTCATTGGGATGGACCATACAAAATTAGAGAAACGCTGCAATGGGGTGTAGTGCAATTAAAGACTTTGGATGGAGAGGCACTTCCACTAGTCAAAATCTCTAGGCTCAAGGCCTATCACCATTAACAAAATTGAAGCTATTTTGGATCACCTCGCACTTGCAAAATCTATCTAGGTTCTACATAGCTCTTCTTGAGCATTTTTTATTTAGTTTTTTTTTCTCATTTTCATTAACTTTTAAGATTTCGTTCTAGGTCTCTCTTGTGATTTGGATGTCATTCCACAACCCAATTCATGAGAATCTTGTTGGACATTTTTAGAAATTTTTCTAGAATTTTAAAATTTTTTAAAGGATTTTTATTTTAGGAAATTATTTTCCTTTTTCATATTCAATTTTTCTTGTTGAATTAGATGAAAAAACGAAGTTCTCTAAGGTCTTGAATGTGGGAAGGTGTATTGGGGTTGTGGCCCAATTTGTAGACGTTTCTCCTTACTATTGTATTGGGGTTGTGGCCCAATTTGTAGACGTTTCTCCTTACTATTTGATATTTTTTGGATTTTTTAGGCATTTTATTTGATTTTTTATCTTTTTTTTCTATATTTTCAAACAACGTGGATCCATTGCTTTTTTATGCACACGAAGAAACCTCTCTCTCTCTTTTTTTCTCTCTCTCTCTACTTCTTCCTATCATCTCTCTATTTTCCTCTCCTCTCTCTCTACTTTTCCCCCTCTCTCCACCTCTCTCTTCCCCTATCTCCACTTCCCTCTGCTTTCCCTATATTTATCTCCCTTTATCCCTAACTCTCTCTTCCCGCTCTCCCCACCTCCCTCTCCTCTCTCTACTTTGCCCCCCTCTCCACCTCTCTCTTCCCCCTCTCTCTACTTCCCTCTTCTTTCTCTTGATTTCTCTCCCTCTCTCTGTAACTCTCTCTTCCCCCTCTCTCCCCAACTCTCCTCTCTCTCCAATCCCCCTCACCTACCTTAAAACTTTTAATCCTAAGGAATGAAGCTCTTTGATTGATTGATTGATTTATTTATTATTATTACTTTTTTGTTATTTTATTCTATTTATTTGTTGTAAAATTTATTTATTTATTTTATTATTTATTTTATTTTTATTTTTTATTTACTTTTTATTTACTTTTTTATTTTTCACCCCTTGCCACAAAACCATAGGATATGTTTTTATCCTATGCTTTGGAATAGTTTTGTTGTTTTTTCAAGATGCATACTTGTTGGCTTTAGATTACACTTTGACTTGCCATGTTTTCAAAACTGAACTCATTTTCATGTTTCTTGACATGCCTCCACCCCATTCTATTAAAATTTTTTGCAAAATCCCTCAGTTTTTTCCTTCTTTTGGTCAAACCGAATATGTTTTGCACACATTTAACATGTGGTTTCTCACTGAAATGTTTTTCTTATGGTCCATTACCTCTTTGTTTTTCCACATGTTTCACATTTTTCATACATATCACATTTCACATTGACTTTGTTTGCAGTTTTCCCTGTCATCAATGCCACATCCTCCTCCTTGACCCTTCCTTTATACAAAAATGCAGACCTACCCCTCATTTGATATTCCCTTGCAAGTGTTTTCTTTCCTTCTCCTACTGGATTGCTCATATATTCTTTTCAAGGTTTCTCCCACTATGGTGTTGAGGTGGTAACTAATATTTTTTTATGGTTTGGCTCTTCCCTCTTTGAAATAAAGAGCCCATTATAGGTGGGCAACTGTTGAGCCAGTTAAAGTGATGACTTGGCAAAGTGGTGCAAAGGTAGTGCACAAGTGGTCAAGGAAATGAGTGCATAGGTAGGCACAAATAGCAATTCACAACAGTCTTGCAGAAAAATTTAAGTGTAGGAGGTCTTTTTGAAGGGTTTCTAAGGCTTTTAAAGTGTTATGGAAGGTCCAAGTGAACCCTCCCTTATGCACATATTTTAGAGAAATTAAGATCAAAAGAGGAAAAGATATGAAGTGAAGATGGTATGCAAGAGCTTATGAGTGGTCCCCCATTTATTTTCTTTTTCCATAATGTCACTATAGGACAAAATAGGTAGTGATTGATCTTTAAATGAGATGGCTCTTGGGACAACAAAGTAAGAGGAAGCGATGTACGTAAGAGGAATCAGCACACCATAAAGGAACATTCTTGGAGATAAACTAAGGAGCAAGAACATACAATAGACGTAGAGAGCAAAACACACACTTTGATAGTGCAAAGAGAGACAAAGTGTGCAAAGAGAGAGAAAAAGTGTGCAAAGAAGGGGACAAAGTATGCAGAGAGAGTATGCATAGAGTAACTAAGAGAGCAACTAAGGTGTGACAAATTATCATCAAGGAGGTGTTGCATGTCAAAAATTGAAGTGACCAAGCCTTCAACCTTATTGGAAGCTTGAGTTCAAGGAATGCATAAGGGCAAGCTACTGGAAAAGGTGAAAAATGCATTAGTATAATGGTCATGAACATTCCTCTAGATTACTTGATCTATAATGCTTAAGAGAGACAAGATTGTAGGTAGTTCCATCAGTATACGCAACCAAGAGGAGACAAAAAGCTTAGTTTGATGCAAATGTAAAAGACACAAAGGCTTAAGACTGAACACTTAGTACTCATTTACACACTCAAACAACATGCTCATAAGCTAGAAAAATGTGGTTATGTGCCTATGATTATCAATTGAATTTCTACAACTCGTCTAGTGAAATTAGCAACCCTAGAAGGAGAAGTGATGCCAAATTATGTTAGTGTTGTAGAGTAAAAAGTTATTCAGAAGCTCTTGTAATAAAGTAAGTCTATGATCTAAGGGTCTGGCCAGTTCAGACGGATTTGAAATCTCACACTGTTTGGTCATCCGGGTGTATGACCAAAGATCTCAAGTTTAGACTTACTAGGAGGTCTTGTGGTCTTGTGTGATCCACTTAGCTTAGTGGTTAAGTCTCAAGGGTGTGAAGGAGGAGGTCTTGGGTTCAATCCCCATGGGGTACATGGGGAGAGTGTTTTGCCCAAACATCTCTAGAACCTTCTAGAAGCATCCACTTGAGTTAACTCTGGTTAACTAGGACACTTGGTGCACATGAGGTTACATGGCTGACACTTGGATGGTTATTATCCAATTGCCCAAGGAGGCAGTCCCCTCGACAAAGCTATATATAGAGGCTTTTGGTTGGGAGGAGAGTCATCTCTCTAGCACGTGGTGGTTGTAATCTTGCATTGTGTTAAGAACCCATACTTTTGCTACTGCTCAACGAACACATCGGACGTGATCGTGAGCTTTGTTCCAACACACAGAGAACATTGTTTTCACTCCACCCAACCGCCGAGCTACTCTCCTAAGTGAGTCTCATGTCAAAGAACCTTCTTACTCTTCTACTACTATATGGTATATAATCCCATGTCATGCCATGTGGAATCCATCTCAAAGGAGATTCATACCCAATAGAAGTATCATGTGACATCTCCTTCCCCTTAAAAACATTTTCGTCCTCGAAAATGTAAATGAAATGTCGGTAATAGTAGAAGAAAGTGCTCGGACTCCCCCCAACCCCATGTACTCTATGCACATGGTCATCTCTGTGTGTGTTTTTTCCCCACATCCTTCCCCTTAAGAAGTCTCATATGAGATCATCTCAAAGGTGGGAAACCGTCTCAGTGGTGCCTATTATCTCCCATATACACTCCACTTTCTAAATTATCACTCCCATAACATATAACATGACCAAAATGATGTAAGTCCATATGAAGTAATAATATAAAAAGCAAGTGTAAAGTGGCAATCTCATAAGCTTGACCATACTCAAATGGAGGTAATAAACCATAGAATCCTATAAGATATAGAACATAGTCCCATTACGAGTGACTCCAAACCCATCTAGAACTAAATGATAGATTGCCCTCATACCACTCTAGGTTTCCCTAACCTTGAGTGTAATCACAAGTAATAGTTTAATCTAAACTACCTTGTGAACTATACAAATCCATCATCCAGCTCATATATTAGAGTTTCTTGGTAGTAACATGCAATCTCTACATTTCGCCAACCAAGAAGTCTGTGGTTTGTCATCCTTTACTATTGGACTAAGTTCTATTGGAAGAGCATCTATTGTAACTAGTGCAAACTCTAAAATATTCTCTTGCATGTAGTTTGCCCTATGAATGCAAAAAGCATTCACTTTGAGATTCAGATAATCCCTAAGTACCCATCCTCCTAACTGATAGAGTTTGGTACCCCAATAGGTTAGATATATCCCTATGTCCTAGAAACTGTAAAGAGAGGTATCATCAATCTACTCCCAGTCTAACTAATATCAATAACTAGATTATCTCATCTAGTGGAGGACCATTACTGAAAGTAGCATAGCTGCTTCTCTCTATAGTCTATAGGTGAGACTCAATCTAACCATCATGATTAACTGATCTCCCTCTTGTCTTTGATAGAAGAGTGCCACTTCTATCTAGACAACCTAAAAGTGAGAAAGTGAAACTATCTCTCTCTCTCTCTATTCAATCTCTTCTAAGGAAAAGAGCTCTAGCAGTGGAACCTATTCCCCTTTCCCTTTCCCTTTGAAAGAGATTATGTTGAATCCATTTACTCTGCTCATAACTGAGAACATGTACATAAGTTCTCCATGTTTTCCTTCAAAACTAGTGGAGAAAGAGACTCCCATGTGAAGGAAAATTACATTGAAAAGTAGAGTAAATGAATTCCTTCTGAAATAAAGACTAAGATATGTTTCCCAAACATCTCTGTTGTCTAAAGGAAAACATACTCTATTCTTCTTCTATGAAAAAATCATGTTTTCCTTTCCTTCTTTCTTTCTCAAAGAGTAGGCGCTAAAGTGAGACCCCTGAACTAAAGTGAGATCTCTCCTTGATCTCTAAGCTAATTCCCACTTTCAGGTGTATGTAGTGAAGAGTGGAGAAAATAAACTCCTAATAAGGGTCAAAACCCTCTACTAAAATGGTCAGCAATGATATGACATGATACCGTAAACATGTGTATCCATACTAAAGGGGTATCTATGCCAACCATCCTCTATCTATGGATCTATACGATCCAATCATACTAATGGAATTATCCTTCGTGAAAAAATCAAAATGAGAATATGATACTAATGGTGATAAAATCACCTATTAAATTCTCTACTAGAAGAATAAATCTTCCCTAAACTATGAAGGATAACTCCCAATCCTAAGGAGATGTCTACTAAGAGCTCTCCTCTGATCTAGTGAGACATGATGCCATGAATGATGAGTCCTTTTCTCCTTGGCCATAGAAGAAGAGTGCTCAAAGGGAAGTCATTTCCACCGTCCCATACCAGTGGAACCTTCTTCCAATTCACGGTGTCATACCTATACTAAACCGGATATATATTCCATATATATGTAATGGAATATATAGGTGGACTCCAAAGAATCCTATATCATATAATTATGTTAGTGGACTCAAATGAGTCCCATGTCCTCGAACTAGTTAGTTTGGTTCTAGTCAATATGTGACAATGGATATCCCTTTCTTTTCCGAACTAACTTGTTCCTAGGTACCAAGACTGAACCTAGGTACCTTCTGTAGATCCCAATATACATATATGTATTGGGTACCCCAACTATTCTTGACTAAGGCATCTATGCTCTAAGTCCTAGAGCTAGTGCCATACCTCTGGCCTTCCTAACCATCACTCAAATCACACAAGCACCAGTCGATGTTGTCTCATGAAACCCATCTCTGTGATCCCATCTATTTGGTTTCCTTAGTAGTGTAGCAGAAACGCTTCACTACTTGGTCAAGTGATGTGCATGAGTGAAACTAGTCACTCTTTGGGTACTCCTGATAATACCCCATAGTCTCCTAATCATACTGTGAGACTTTTGTGAAGATAAATAAATCTTCACTAGCTTGGAGATTATCAAACTATATCTCCCGTTGTCGGAGAGATTTCTCTCTCCGATCCATCATCTCAACTCATAAATGAAAAGCAAAATATGCTGACATTGAAGTCAAATACGAAGGATTTTGTGACTTTGACAGTAGGAGAACAGGGGTTATTAGAATTCTTTACATTCAGTCACTCTTTCTCGTATACATGGTGTGGCTTATGCTGGCTACCTTTCTCGTTTTTCTTGGAGTAAATTGAGCAGCAACATAGATCTACAGACTACCAGAATTCTTACTTAAAAACTTACACCTTTCATTGGTGTATGATATTTTGTTCGTTTTGTGTGCTTCAAATTTAACCAATTTTGGTGATAAATATGAGTTTAATTTGATTGGAGGACATATTGATTATGAAGAATTTGGAGCACTCACTTTTGGAACAGACGAAGAAGACTTTTATTTGGTTTAGCTTGAGAAGATGGGGAAAGGCATGGATATGATCACTTGTGAATTAGGTTCACTCGTTTAGGTCTCTTGCTTTAGTGATCGGATGAAAAAAAGGAAAAAAATGTGGAAGATCAAGGCGGAAAAGAAAGGAGGAGAGATCAACACACGAGGACATCAGAAGTTTTGGAAGGTGCTAAATTTAAAGTGTTCAATGATTATACTCTAAATATAGAGTCATAGCATTATCAAAGGAGGACGTTTCGCTCTGATAAGAGAGGCAGAGCACGCATGGAGGGGGTTCTTCACATTCAGATGCTGTAGAGGAAGGAGGAGGAGTAACTTTGAAGCGGTGAATTGTAATCAGAGAGCTCATTAATTGTGAAGTAGAGCATGATCTAAAACCATCAAAAGACTGTCGCTAGGAAAGATTGTTATGACGGGCTGTACATATACCTATGTGGCAGCTCTGAAGACCTATGGAAGCTCCCATTCCTGATGCTGATTTTATATAAGGCGACGATATTTTAGAAAGGAAGGTGATATGCTGAAGAGGGAAGCTACGTGTGCATAAATCTATGCTCAGGAGGTCAATTGTTATCGTATGATTTGGCAATTTGGAGGAGTTCTGTGACGCAGAGGAGAAGGGAGTGGAAAAAGATCTTCTGCAATATTCCTTGATCGTGTATCAGACACATTGAAAATAAGGAAGTAGCTTCGCATGGGAAGTCATCTCTGGCTATTTTCTGACAGACGTCAATCTTGATAAAGGGGTCTGAGGGGAGTCGTCGTCCTTGAATAGTAAGAGTCTATCCGACACAACACAATCATAAAAAAAGCTTGGCGATGCTTTTCTCTCGGAACGTCGAAAGTAATGGAAAATCCATGATCTCTCTTGGACGCTCTACTCATCAATAGAAGAGGTGCATGTACGTAAAAGAGGAGCCATCTATTTCGAGCGAGCGACTTCATCCATATCCACTGAATCAGAGACTTATGATGCGCAGATTTAAGGCATATGATCTGAAGTACATGAAGTATTCAACAACATGATACATAATCTTCAAGAAGCTCATGTCCTTAGGCTGATCCAAATCGCAGAATGCGCAGGAAGGTGATGACTGGAAGAATTGCAATTCAAGTTTTTTTTTCATGCACGCTCAAAGGATGTACAATGCCTCTGTGTTTTGACGAATATGATCTGAATCTTCATCGCCATCTTGTAGAAAACTAGACAGTGATTCTTTGTTGATTTTCACAACAAAACAATCGGATGAACGTATTGTTTTAGCGCTCTTCTTCACAGACACAGATGTTTGTCTGAGGTAGTCTTTCCTTCCATAATGATGGATGAATGATGCTCAAGAATTTCATATATGGTGCACACGCTATATCCATTGTTTTTTTTAAACATTGCAGTAACTTATTGTGTTACTATTGTGATTGCGAAGAGATTCTAATTGTTTACTAAAAATAAACACATATCACAGGGTTATAGACGCAATCCATATTAAGAGTGCATGTCTTGATTAAAAGCAGAAAGAGATTTTGTTGCAAATTGAACTCAAAAACATACTGAGTCGTCATGCCATCTTAGCATTTGATTTTACTAAAGTTTGATTTCAATTTTTTCTGTGAAATGGAATGAGAAATATTGTTTCAATATTGATTTGAATGTCTATCCCAAACAATTTTCTTGAACATATATGAGTTATAATGATTTAGTAAATCTTTTTTAATCTTTGATTAATGTCAAATGGTTCTTGACATGATGATAAGGTTTTTGCAACTTATGAGCTAATCTCTTCTTGATTTCCTATCTCCTTTGAGTCTCTCTTCCATTCACCTGAGCTTGCTCCAAGCACTCGGAATGCGCCGTATTTCCAGTGGTTGGGCTAATCCACCAGCCATCCCTTTCGCACCGACACCATACCTCTATGCAACTTCCTATAACCTATAGGATTGCTTGTGCACATTCCTAATGGTGAAGGTGTAGCTCCTTCCCTTAGCAATCCTATGGTCTAAATCCATAAAGATTATGTGTAGGGATCCTATTACTACTGAAGTTGCCTTATTTATAATACTATGATGGTACTAAGTCCATCAAATACATGCTTAGAAGCATGCTACACCTTATTGAAGTTTGCAAAAAGAGCATGTTACCATGCCATAACATTCTTACCTAAAGGCAAGTGCGTATATAATGCCATGTGGTAGGAAAAATTTCGACAGCATTTCCCCAAGAAATGGAATCCAAAAAAAAAAAATTAACCATAAGCTCAGTGGCACACAAGCCACCCAATAACATAGGGCTTGACACGCCCATGGCATGCAGGCCATAAACTCATATATGGACTCCATAACCTGCAAAACATAAAAACATGTTGCATTACCATACAGTTCTTGCAATCATATTTCCAACAAACAATCAAAAAGTGTTTTTCTCGCCTGTTGATCCATGCTTTAAGAGCTTAAACAATTATCAATATTTGATGTATGCAATCCAATCTATGCATGTACATACAGAACATGCCATAACATAAAGTAAAATGCCTGAAGCATAAAGCATATGTCCCTGAGTGGTTTAGTATTGAAATTGCATGCATCTAATCCTTCTCGACAATCTTCAAGACCTCTACACCTTCCTCCTCAGATCCTAATACAAACTTTGAAGTGTCCGAAAACATCGGATCACTTCCCAAAACGTAAAGCATGGTCAGGTGATTACCAAAATAATGCAAATTTAGTCAAAAATTATATTTGTAATCCTTCGTTCGACCTGCAAAAACCATTTTAGGACCTGCAAATGATGATAAACTGAAATATATAGCATGTGCAAAGAGCTCAAAGTGAAATTACTTCAATCGCCTTCCCGGTTTTGTAAGATATGGCTCCCGGAATTATTTTCCAAAACTTCTTTTAATAAACTGAAAGTAGACCTTGGGCTCTTTGAAACGAGCCATAGCACGTCCAACTTGAAGCTTTCTAGCCCAAGATATGGCCTTTCCAAGCAGGACATGCCAAACTAGTGAACTGTTGGAGGGGCTGGAAAGAGTGTGAAAATGTGATTTTTGGGGTGCCCAAAAGCATTCTTCCAACAAGCGAATCCTAAAATTCTCTCCATAACCAAAAAAAGTGGTATATGAAGATGCTTGAGGCTATTTTCACCATTCCAAATCCTCCCTTAGTCCATGCTAATTTTCTCCCCAAAATAGGCCTAAATCAAGATTTTTACTTTTATGCAAAAACTTAAATGGGAGCTTTTAGCAAGTCTCTAATCCATCCTAATGTGGATTTTATTGGATTTTCTCTTCTCCATAGTAATTCATACACCATAATTCATGTACTAATCCATGGGAAGCCTCATAAATGGTCCCTTTTCTTACTCCCAAAATTGGAGTTTGGCTAAAACTAACACCTGATTTTTTTTCCAAAAAGTGCGGGAAGGGGGTTTTTGAGGAAGTAAAATTCCTCCTTAACTTATTCTTTTAATGAATCCTATTATTCCTTTGTGAAGTCTATATACCCTACTCTCAGTATATATACTTTTTTCCATCGGTCCATAGCTATTGCACCTCTTTTTCCCTCTTCCAAAATGGGAATTTCTTAGATTCAAGTGCTGAAAATTTTTCTCAAACTGTGATGGAAGGGGGTTTTGTGGAGCTTCAAACTCCCATCATACTGAGCTATATTTTAGATTTCTTAATCCTATATGGAATTCAATACACTAGACTACAGGTATGCATGGTCTTTACTACCAGTCTATGAAAAATACCTATTCTTTTCCCCTTCCCAAAATGGCTACTTATCCAAAATAGCTCCTGAAATTTATATAAAAATCATAAAAATAGGCTACTTTGGAGGTGCCTAAAGCTTACCCTTTGTTGTATTTTGAGGGAATCCTTGAATCTAGGTGAGAGTATATATCTCATACTCTCCATACATGTGATTTCCCTCCAAGATCTTGGCCCCCTAATGCTTTGTTATCATTCTCAAAAATGGAATTTCTTACAAAAATTTAAAAATACTCAAAACTGGATATTGAGGCCATAAATTCTCCGTGCTAGATAATGTAGGATGTCATAGGGGAGAGTTTCATCTTCTCGTGTTACTTCTCATTGACTTGATGGTTGTCATGCGTCTCTCACATCCATATGTGGGCATCACTTATGTTGGATATTGTCGGTATGACCTTTGACGATCTTTAATTATATGCTACCTTGATGCTTGACATCCCGATGGTTTTCATTGCCTGACTCTCTGTCCATGCCCAGCCGACCTTCTTTGGCAATGGCTCATGGCCTTGATAATCGTCCTTCCCTTCTCCCATCCGTGTGTGGGCAGCGGGTATAACAGCCTAACCTTCTTTTTCTAATGATTTTGAGGAGATTCCTTCAAGAGGTATTACACTTGATGAGATTGATGAGATCGGGGAATCAAATATGAGTTATGACCGTCTG
Organism: Ceratopteris richardii; assembly: GCA_020310875.1. Taxonomy (NCBI): domain Eukaryota; kingdom Viridiplantae; phylum Streptophyta; class Polypodiopsida; order Polypodiales; family Pteridaceae; genus Ceratopteris; species Ceratopteris richardii. The sequence goes on from CM035415.1 coordinate 36,905,321, forward strand.
ATGTAGGGAAGTCTTCAAAACTTCAAACAAGAACAATAGTTTACATTAGCCTACATTATATTGCAGCGATTCGTTAGACATCTCATAGGCTTGGCGCCTTGCCCAAGCCTTGTGGTTGTCATGGGCATGGCGTCGGTTCGAATCTCGTCGTCTGTATGAACGAGTCATGTATGCCGCTGCTTCTCATATGTTCCACGTACTCCATACTTTTTCTACTGCTCAACGAACACATCGGACGTGATCATGAGCTTCATTCCAATACACAGAGAACATTGTTTTCACTCCACCCAAGCACCGAGCTACTCTCCTAAGTGAGTCTCATGTCAAAGAACCTTCTTACTCTTCTACTACTATATGGTATATAATCCCATGTCATGCCATGTGGCATCCGTCTCAAAGGAGATTCATACCCAATAGAAGTATCATGTGACACATTCGTACCCCATGGGGATTGAGCCCAAGACCTCGTCCTTCACACCCTTGAGACGTAACCACTAAGCTAAGTGGATCACTTGTTCACAAGAGCACAAGACATCCTAGTACGTCTAAAATTGAGTTCTTTGGTCATACACACGGATGACCAAACAGTGTCAAATTTTAGATCTATCTGAACTGGCTAGACCCTTAGATAATAGACTTAGTTTATTGCACCTCTCATGGAAAACATGCCAATAGAATTGAGTCAAGCCAAGAAGTAGAGAGGGAGAACAAAGAATTAGAGAAAAGGCAAAATATGAGGCCCTAGAATGTATTAGATACATGAAACTGAGATGGCAAGGAATACTACCCAACCCCAATACTCCAAGATATCACATGGTTGTGTGTCCGGAAGGAGTACAAGCCAATCCTAACATCATAGATGGATGAACATTTATGTCAATTGCAATAAGACAAGGCACTACAACCAAGATGATGAGAGCCCTCATTGACTTTGACCTGGCTACAAGTGCCATTAGAGACCCTTGTTGTCTTAGTATGAGCTACAAGTAGATCTAGTAGAGGCATATCTTGTAGGTTTGGGAGGCGTGTAAGAAACTTCATGCTTAAGGGAAGTGGAAGTGCAATTTATGCTACAAGTTGTCCCTCCTAATAATCAAGGTCTTAGTATGCCATAATGAGGATCTAACCAAATCTTTAATTTTGGGCCAAGGCTAGATTTATAACAACACTATTGATCTAAACCTTAGGAGGTGACTGTTGTAGGTTTGGATCCAATTACAATGCCTTAAGATTGAAAAAGAAGGCCATGAACCTTCATGTTCCTAGTCCATGCATACCCCATGTGACCTACCTCTATAGAATGTTGTGATCCCAACCCATTTGGGCACATGAGGTATGCATTGGAGCCCCCTTCTTTTCAAAAAGAATGTGTTCCTCTTAGAAAGGACCAACTAATATCCTCATGCCAAATGCAACCACGAATTGTAATGCAACAACAAAGCAATCATCAAGCATCAAGCTTCCATCGATGGATAGTATCTCTGAACACAAAGTAGATCTAGGTAAAAAAGGGAGAACCAACCCCGACTCCCAGACCATCATGGAAAGCTCTATGAGTGACCATAGATGGTGCCAAGATTCAATCAAATATCAACAAAGTATAGGTTCCCAAGCATCTTTTCAAGGCACAACCTAACACTTCTTTCATCTAGGTTTTATTTGTGCCTATTCTCACCTATGGACCTGAAAAACCTAGTGATTAGAATGAAAGAAAAAGAAGTTGTCAAATATCAAAATTACTACATACTAGAAAGAATCATATAGATGCAAAATGGTCAAGTCATTGAACCCTATAGACTCTAAAACAATTAGGTGTATATTGGCCAATGATGGAAGTAGATGTCTATAGGTTGTTAAAGGATTGGCTAATGTATATCAAGAGAGAAGTTGTGAAGTATGAAACATTGTATCATGTGTCACTAATACCAAATTGGAGCAATCCTTTGGTTGACTTTGTGAGGGCAAAAAATTCCCTCCAGATATGACTTTAGCTTGACAAGACTTCTAGAGCAATAGGCTCAAGACTACACACTTATAGGAGATAATCTGTGCATGTGTGGACAAGAAGAATATTTGAGATTATCTGTACAAGAAAGTGAATTTCTAAAGATTTCAGAAACTACACATCAAGGTGTTGTAGCAGGACACATTGGAACTATCTAGGTGATCAAGGGAGTTCTATTTTTAGACTTTGGTGGCCTAGCCTTCATATGGATGCACATACCTATGTGAAGTGGTGTGACACATGTCAACAAAATCAATATCCTATTCACAAAGATGAGATGCCATTAAGACCCATGATAGGAGGACATAGATTCTTTAAATGGTTTGTAGGTCATATCAATCCCCTGGCTAAGATTTCACATGTTGAATACATCATAGTGGCAATTGATTATCTTACCAAATGGGTACAAGTGAAATTGACTAGGAAGAATGATGCATAATCAACAACCAAGTTTTTATTCAAAAACTAATTCACATAATACAAATTGCCTATAGAACTAGTAAGGGATCATGGCACTTACTTTTTGAACAAGGTCATTGAATATCTATTACAAGATTTCATGGTAATTCACTAGAAGGCTTTCCTCTATCATCCACAAGCAAATGGACCGGCGCAGCGCACAAACAAGATCCTATGTACAATTTGGACTAAGCTTGTTAATGATAAGAATTTGCATTGGGAAAAATAACTTCATCATGTTTTTGGGCATATTGAGTTTCGTATAAAATGGTACTCAATGCCACTCCCTTTCCAATGGTATTTGGCTAGAATGGTGTGCTCCCATTAGATACCCACTCAAGGTGGCTCAAGAGCATCAATGAACTAGTCATGAACTATCTTCAAGGATCTCATACCTAGAAAGATTAGGCAAGACTAGATTCAGAGCAGTCGTAGGGATATCTATAGTAAGGAAAAGACAAAAGCCCTATTTTGATGCCCATGTGAAAAAGGATTGAAAATTGGAGAATTATTTTTGGTATATACATTGAAACAACATGCAAGCTATAAAAGCATAGTTGTGGACATATGATCATCAATAGGGTATCTACAAGTGGAGCCATCCAATTAGTCACTTTGGAACGAGATGTATTACCACACTATATCATCTAAGAAACATAAAGAAGAAGAGCTAAGAATACGGGAAGAAGCACAAGTGAAAGGCTTGGAGTGCATTCAATGAATGAAGTTGGCAAGATAAGGAGTATATCAACCTAGGAACAGGAATTATTAGTATTATGCTAAAGCCTCGAGATATCCTATGGCTATGTAGCAAATTAAGGCACATCGCCCCTCCCCCAACATCTGATATACATCCCTTCATCTCAGTAGAATTAGGGTTCTTCTAAGATTAACGATGAAGAAAAAGATGCTATATGTGTCCCAAGCTCTAGGATCTAGAAAGATTTGGTGATTGAAGCACAAGTTTGAGGGTTGATGGAACTCCCTTCTTTTCCAAAGACAATTATGACCTCAGTATCTCAAACCACAGTGCAAGCCGAGCAACAAAAGAAGACTCATGAATCAGGAAGAAAGGCACTATCTAGAGGCAAAGCAATATGTGACATGAAGTAGATATGGGTACAAAAGGGTGAGCACCTGAGTACACACTTGGTAGCACAAACATGATTGAGGAACCAAAGGAAAATACAAAGGCAATAACTCACAGAACAACATAGATCTCCATCTCAAAGAGTGCTCTCCATTTTGGTACCAAACTTCTTGATGAAGACTGAACACAATCATGGAAAAATTTGGGTGCCTAAGACCTACTTACGAGCTCATATCTCTACACATGAGCTCTTGGGGTTTTGTGAATACTCATCAACCCCCCCCCCCCAAAAAAAAATAATATTGAAAGCTATTGTCCCTATGTAAAGTCAAACCTAGAACAACTTGGAAATGGGTTCCTAAATAGTTCCATGGACAAGTCAAGTCATCATTGAACCTCATGTATGTACCGAAATGTAGAACTTGTAATCCCATAAGGGAAGTATCAAAAGTCAAACCTTGTAACAAACCACCTGATCCAACCCTGTAATGTAGTTGTACACTAGTACATCACCCAAGTATGCATCTAGGTTACACACCCATGTTGAGCTTAGTACATCACCCAAGTATGCATCTAGGTTACACACTAGCTATGCTAACTCTCACAACACTCCAAATTCACAAATTACTCAGAGAAATATTAACTCTACACACATGGGTCAAGGGTATCATGATGGTATCGAAAATTGAATAAGGCATCATCAGTTTTCTGATGCAATACTAATATGGCTCTTCTTCGTCTAGAAAATCTACATAACATATCCTTCACCATAGTAATCCATGGCTGAAGCAAGCACTAGCTCCCAATAAGTAGATATTAGAACTTTTCCATCTAGGTTACACAGTAGCTATGCCAACTCTCACACACTCCAAATTCATAGATCACACACAAACTTATTAACTACACACACAAGGGTCAAGTAAATCATGTTGGTATTGAAAAGGAAGTAAGGCATCATCAAGTTTTTGATACAATACTAATATGGTTCTTCTTCTAGTAGATCTAGAGAACATATCCTTTACCATAGTAATTCATGGCTAAAGCATACATTAGCTCCCAACTAGTAGATATTATCACTTTGCCTATCTCTAGACGTCCAAAGGAAAGACCTAAAGCACTTCAACACTTGCACATCATCCCCATCCACGATCCCCCAACAAGATACACAACTAAGGTAAACCCTCACTTCCACCCGTTTAGTGAAATGGCAGGACCCCTAGGTGATGTGTCTTATATTTGGGAAGGTGGGTACAAGGTCAACAACTCATGGGGAAAATATTATTTCTTCACCCACAAGTTTGAGCATTGCAAAACACCCCAGAGGTTTGGTCCATCTGGAAGAAAGTAGGGTTGGCTGAATATTTTAGTGCATGTACACCAAAAATGGACTTTATGAGATGTTATTATCTAATCAAGACCTTACGGCCTAGTAATGTGAAGAACGTACCCATCACCTTTGTCATTCCCTCCCTAGTGCATATAAAGGAGCTTAAGAAAGTTAGGCTTTCCCTTAAGTTAGTTCGATAGGCCCTTAGCATGCAAGGAAGGCATATACCTAGAGAGAAGAAAATGTTTCTATGAAAAAATATGACAAATTAGAACTTAACTAAGCTCAAGGACATGGCAGCAACGATCCCAAATATTTTTGTTCCACTGAGAATATGCATGCAACAATTTTTGTTTCCAAGACAAGATCGTTTTACACAATCGCACAAAAGAATTTGGTTCAACCTATACGTGGTAGAAACCAACAACATGCCCATCAATTTCTGTATTTGGATTATTGAGAAAATCCATGTAGGTAGCCCCTGATGGACTCACAAAGCAATATTCAATGGATGTTGTGCTCTCACTCACATCATTCACAAGTGTTTAGATTATGATATACCCATCCAATGTGCATTATCTTGGAATCAAATTTAGCAATTCAAAAGTCAAAAGTCCACTGCACCACCATCCAAGAGGAAGTGAGGAACAATTCCATGTGCTCAACCAAGAGGCATCACTTTGACCCCAATATTTCACTAGCAAGGGAATGCATTCTATGACCATTTACAATCCAACGTCCATGAGGAAGCACTGATGGAGCATCCACGAATCAAGAATATTGACATATCAAGCTCAACATGTGATGATCCAGGATGACATGTATCAGTTTTTTTGTTTCTCTAACATGTATAGTGGTCACACCGGTATATGTCAGGGATACTTCATTGGGATTTATTAGATTTATCTACCGAGAGTGATGGCACATTTGTTCCTCGCTAGCTCACTCATTCGTGGACATTAGGTTTTTCCTTATGTACTGATCTTTATATATTGCACTTGTTGTATTCTTGTTTTTAGGTCATTCTTGTACATTCCTTTTTATGTAATAGAAGAAGATGAAGAAGATTATTCTTCCTTGCCTCAATCTAAGTGTGTGCTTCTCTTTGATTGTGAGAGTGTGTGTGTGAGCTCTCTTCCTTATCTCCTTCCTCGTGACATGGTATCAGAGCCAGTGTGGCTGTAGAGAGCTCGTGGAGAAGGCTGACGGTGAAGAGTATGCGAGACGGCATGGAGAAAGCGTGATTCACAAAGGACCTCAGATTGCTACAAAAATCGGTGTGAAGGTAGAAGACCTCAAAATATTTTCGAAACTTATCCCATTAGGACCTGTTAGGACCCATTAGGGTCACTTGTTTTTGTTAGAGCGAAGTTTCAGAGCCATTGTGACCTCCATTTCGAGCCACCAAGGTGGGGCCCATAGAAAAACCAGGTTAGTGTTGAAAAATATAACTTGCATCATGTTTGACAACACTCATATATTCCAGATCCAGAATTTCAATTGATTCTATGTACTGTTGATACACGAAAACTGTGTTTTTTTGAGATCGAATTGTCACATCACAATGCGATAGTATTCAAGCACAAGTGCTGCTTGTAGTGTTTTGCAGTGTTGTGAATTGTTGTAGAAACGGAAAACGCATATGGAATGAGTTAGGTTATGAGTGATAAGCTTGAAAAAAACAACTTCCATGCTTGGAGATTCAGAATGATGAATTTTGTGATGGGAAAAGGCTACTGGAAGTACATCGAAGGAGAGAGTGAAAATGATCCACAATTACTAGAGAGGAATCAGACTATCGAATAGTTAAGAGCATATGAGGAATGGAATCAAGGAGGATGAAATGTAATGTATAGGCTATTTGCTAAAATACACGATAGCATGATTGGGCACATACATGATGCTAAGACTCCAAAAGAGGCTTGGAACAGTTTGGTCACATTGTATGAGACCAACAAGAATGAGCTGCATACATTGGAAAAGAAGAGCATGTTGGTAAGTGACTACACACTCAAAATCAAAAGCATATGTGAGTCACTTGCATCTATTGGCGTGAATGTAGATGATGATGATGATAAGATGGAAGTGGGCCTTTGTGGTTAGGAGGTACACATAAGCAGTTCAGAACTTCTATACAGACTAGGGAAAATATTCCAAATTTTGTGGATCTGGTATCTATGTTGATTATTGAAGAAAAGAATATTGGTGGGGATTCAAACTCCCAAGGAAAATCTAGTTCTGAGCAGGTATTCTACTCTGGCAGAGGAAGAGGTAGAGGTAGAGGTTTCAGAAGTGGAAGAGGAAACAGTAACCAAGACCAAAGTCAACAACAGAATCATGCAAGAGGAAGAGGATAGTTTTGAGGCAAGGGGAGTGAAAGAGGCCGTAGAAATTTCCAAAGAAATGATTCAGGTAGTAATGATAGTAAAGGATGTTGGAATTGTGGTAAACCTGGACACTTTGTACGTGATTGCGGGTTGAAGAATCAAAATAACAAAAGGCAACAAAACAACTATGCATCCAAAAGTGTAGATGATTCTGACACGTTGTTCATGGTTCAACATCACATGATGAATATGATGTTTGCTAGTGTTTCAACATCGAATGATAATGTCTGGTATGTTGATTTAGGTGCTTCAAATCACATGAACAATCATGTGGAATGGTTTAGTACTTTGCAAAAATTGCCAGTTCCTGGATATGTTGAAACAAGTGATGACACATCACACTCTATCAAGCATACAGGAAATATAGCATTATCTATGGAAGATGGGAAGGTAAAATACCTTGCTGATGTGCTGCATGTTCCAAATATAACAAAGAATCTAGTTTCTATTGGACAAATGGTTGACCAGGGATTACAAGTCAGGTTCAATGCTGATACGGGATGGAAGATTGATTGCCAAAGGAAACAAAGTGGGTAGGATGGAATACAAACGGGATGGAAGATTGATTGCCAAAGGAATACAAACGGGATGGAAGATTGATTGCCAAAGGAAACAAACAGGATGGAAGATTGATTGCCAAAGGAAACAAAGTGGGTAGGATGTTCACCATAACTGTAAAAATTCTTGAAATGAATGCAGCCATGTTTGCAAAAGGTGTAGGGAGTTATTGCTGATATAGAGATGTGGCACAAACGGAATGGACATGCAAACTTGTAAAGACTGAAATCAATGCATTCAAAGGAGATTGTCCATGGACTACCAAATTTCAAGGTTTCAAAGATGCAAAAGGTATGTGCAACATGTCAATTTGTTAAATAGTCAAGATCATCATCTTCGCATGGCAAGCATGTTAGTGAGAATGTGCTAGAAATAGTACATACAGATGTTTGAGGTCCTGCAAAGTCCACATCTATGGGTGGTTGGAGGTTTTATGTTACTTTCATTGATGATCATACACGAAAAGTGTCGGTATATTTTTGAAAGAGAAGAGTGAGGTGTTCAATCACTTCCAGAATTTTAAAGCTATGGTGGAAAAGTACACAAGGAAGTATATTCAAACATTAAGGTCTGATGGAGGAGGTGAATACATGTCAAATGAGTTCACCAACTTTCTTAAAATTCATGGAATTCAATGTCAGTTTTCATGCAGGTACACACCACAACGGAATGGTGATGCTAAATGCAAAAATAGACATATTGCAGAAATAGCAAGAGCCTTGATGGCTAAAAAGAATGTGCCTCATTGTTATTGCGCAGAAGCTATCCATACGATTGTATACATTATGAAAAAAACTCCAACTGCTATTGTACATCAAGTTGCACTTGAAGAAAAGTTCACACGTAAAAGCCAAACTTATCACATATGAAAGTTTTTGGCTATATTGCATATGTACGTATTCTAGATGAGCTGAGGATGAAGCTTGATCCAAAAGCCTTGGATACTCCCTTGAGCAAAAGGGATATAAATGTTATAACCCACTCACACGACGGTGATGGTGAGCAGAGATGTGATATTTGATGAAATGTCAAGCTTCTATGTAGATGCCAAAGAAGAACTGAATCTTGAACCAAATGATAAACAAAATGCAAAAAAATCAAGTGCAGAATCTCAAGTTCTAAGTGGATTGGATGCATCACCAAGCAATAGTTCCAACTCAAATCCATGGAGTGGAAGATTGAGTGGAAATTTTAGTCTAGCATATTCTTCAAATACATCCAAGAAAGGTAAAGAAAAGCTTTCTGTTAGTAGTAAAACATGTGCAGGTTTTGAAGAGGTTGATGGAGATTCAAGTGGTTCAGAAAAGAGTCTTGATGAGGAACTTGGATTGCCCTCTATGAAGACTCGAGGAGTAAGAAAAGCACATGCAGATGATACAAAAAGAAGTGACCCAGGACCAAGAAGATCTGGGAGATGCGGAATTCGGTGCAACGATTGACGTATGATAGTTATATGGCTTGTCATTGTGCCTACATGACAAAGGTAATACAAGATGTTGAACCCTCTTGTTTTGAAGATGCAATTGGAAATGCAGATTGGGGAAAAAGCTATGGATGAGGAGATGGTTGTGCTTTATGGAAATGATACATGGCAGCTAGTTCCATTGTTGAAAGGGAAGAAATCCATAGGTTGTAAGTGGGTTTAGAAGGTAAAGCACAACACTGATGGTAGCATAAGCAGGTACAAAGCGCGATTGGTAGAAAAAGGATATGCATAGACATATGGCATTGATTATGCGGAAACATTCAGCCCTGTAGCTAAAATATGTACTCTCAGAACACTTGTTGCATTAGCTACAGCAAAAAGATGGACTTTGCATCAGATGGATGTGAAGAATGCTTTCTAACATGGTGAATTACACGAAGAACTACACATGGACCAACCACAAGGATATGAAGATTCAAAGCATCCAGAATATGTTTGGAGGTTGCAAAAGGCTTTGTATGGGCTGAAGCAAGCTCCTCGTGCATGGCATGCAAGGATTGTTGATTACTTAACCACCATTGGGTTTTCTATGTGTGATGTAGATCATTCACTATATGCAAGGAAGGGTGATGATGGCATCACAATTGTGGCTATTTATGTTGATGACTTGATTGTAGGTGGTGATAATGAAGAAAGCATTGAAAAGGTAAAGCAACTTCTTATGTAGGAATTTGACATGAAAGATCTTGGTGTGCTACGCTATTTCTTGGGCATTGAGTTTATACATACAGAAATAGGTATATGGATGTCACAAAGGCAACATGCCTTGAATATGATGTAAAAGTATGGTATGGATGATTGTAAGCAAATTTCTCTGCCATTAGATCAAAATTTGAAGTTAGATACTACATCAGGTGAAGCATTGGAAAATGCTACTATGTACAGTAAAATTGTTGGAAGTTTGATATATCTCACAATTACGAGGCCTGATCTTAGCTACACTGTTGGACTTGAAAGTCAATTTATGCAGGTTCCCAGGAAGCCACATTTAGATTCTCTAGGGTGCACTCTACATTATGTGAGTGCTACTTTGGATTATGCATTGTTTTATGAAGCTGGTGTAGATTTGCAGGTTCATGGATACATCAAGGCAGATTGGGCTGGTAGCATTCCAGATAGAAAATCTACTAGTGGCTTTCTATTTTCACTTGGGAGTGCAGCTATTACATGGAGAAGCAAGAAGCAACCCACTATTGCTTTGTCAAGTACAAAGGCTGAGTATAGAGGTGTTGCAATGGCAACATGTGAGGCATCATGGCTGGAGATGCTACTTGTAGATTTAGGTGTAGAAGTGCAAAAGCCTGTCACTATCTATTGTGATAATCTTAGCAGTATACATTTAGCACGGAACCCTGTTTTTCATGCTAGAACAAAGCATATCAAGGTCTATTATCACTTCATTAGAGGGAAGGTATTAGTAGGTGATATTGATCTTGTTTATGTGAGAACAGATGAGCAGGTTGCTGATATTTTCACTAAAGCACTTGGAGCAGAGAAGCTGAAGAAGTTTTGGAAGATGCTTAGATTAGAGGACATGACATTGAGCTTGTGGGGGAGTGTTGAGATATCAAGCTCAAAATGTGATGATCCAGGATGACACGTATCATTTTTTTCATTTCTCTACCATGTATAGTGGTCACACTGGTATACGTTAGGGATACTTCATTGGGCTTTATTAGATTTATCTATTGAGAGTGATGGCACATTTGTTCCTTGCAAGCTCACTCATTCGCGAACATTAGGTTTTTCCTTATGTACTAATCTTTCTATATTGCACTTGTTGCATTCTTGTTTTTAGGTCATTCTTGTACATTCCTTTTTATGTAATGAAGAAGAAGAAGATTATGCTTCCTTGCCTCAATCTGAGTGTGTGCTTCTCTATGATTGTGAGAGTGTGTGTGAGCTCTCTTCCTTATCTGCTTCCTTGTGACAAAGAAGTGGTACCATCTCTACCAAATTGTTGGAGCAAGCCTATGACAAGCCTAAGTATTGGCTTGAGCCTCACAAAGTGATAGAAGAAGCCTTAAAGTGAATACAATGTAAAGTTCACTTGTGAACTACCTCTTGTAACTTTTTGAAGTCTTTACTTGATGTAAAAGTAAAGAATCTAAAGTGGTTGAGTCCACTTGATCAAAAACAAAAAGAAAAGCTGTGAATTCATGATTGAAGGTAGTTAGAGAATCAAATCAATCTCTAATAGATTGGAGAGTGATTGTTGGAAGTTAGGCTCCCAAGATCAACTATAAATACATGGTAGTTTTAGTCGTGGTTAAGAGAAGACCTCCAAGAGCTGAGCTTTATGCCATATCAAGGTGTGGTTTCAAAGCACACGTATGTTTCACTAAGTCCATTGTATTTTAGAATTAATATAATTTTATTTTCATGATCATTTGAGTTCATATTTTCATGTTCTTGTGAAGTGTATTGTTCACTGCCATATCTCTAAGTTTTCTCAGTCAGATTGCAAAGATGCTTTCTCCAAGCTTAGTGCATCATTTTCAGGGATCCAACTTAGTAAAGTTAGATCTCTAAATCTACTATAATCTCACCAATTTTCATTGCATTTGGATGTTTCAATCTTCAGTTATGATCATTTGAAGACAACTGTGTCACCTCATTTTCTTCTTCTCTACGAGCACTCTCTCAAAATAGTCATTTTGTCAGAGTTGTTTCTCACTGTGTACTTCACCATTTTGCATGATTTAAAGCTTGTTAGAATATTCATAGTGTCTGGTATATGCCTACAATAATTCATTACCATTGGATTCTTTAATGGTGATATATCTCCATTTTAGTGCACATGGGTCTGAGTACTATTACAGCCTAGGAAAATCCGGGTCATCCTATCACTTGCTAAACTTATTTCTCCTTGTGTAGTCCATCATTTTTGTTGAGACAACTCTTGATGGTTATCTTAATAAGCTAGTAAGAGTTCCCCAAAAGGAATTAAGTTAATTACTATTCTTCAAAACTTTGGACAGGTGTATGAACATAAATAACAAGTTTTTGGCTCTTGAATCTACTCCAACTTATCTCTTTTGATTCAACTTTTTGAGAGTGATCTTCCAAGGTACATAGGGTGTCTAATACATTCTTTGGAAAGCTAAAAGGGCCCACCACATATCTCTAGAGTCCATTTGGCTGGTGTAGTGCAAAGTTTTTGCAGCACCACTTCATCTTCTTCAACTACAAATCCATCTCTTCATAGTGGTATCAGAGCAAGGTTGGACAACATGGCAGATGGATTTCCTTCATCAATTGACAAATTGGATAGATTTAACTACTTAGCCTGGTCATTAAGGATGGAAGCTTATCTTCAAGCAAGGAATTTGTATGGTCATATATTTGAAGATGAAGTTATGCCAAGTTTCAGGAACAAAGGTCAACCAACACAAGAAGAGCAAGAAGGATTGAGCACATGGTGCTCCAAGGATGCACTTGCAAGGTCTTATCTCCTCAACTCTATCTCAGATTTTTTGTTGCCTCACAATTGAAGTTGTAAAACATCTCAGGAAGTGTGACAAAATGTGATTGATTTTCTCACAAAGCTCAAGGACATAGTTGATCAGTTGGGAAGCATTGGAGAGGTAATAGATGAAGAACAAATTGCAAGGCATGTCATCAATGGCTTGAAGGCCGATGAGGAGTGGGAAGCATTCACCATAGCTATGGATCTGTACATGGATATGCATGTACCAGATTTCAACACACTCATAGGACAACTACTTACTTAAGAGGCCAAGCTTATCAAGAATGGAGAAATCTCCAAAGGTAATCGATCTTCAGCTTTCTGTACTGATAAAAGCAAGTCCAAAGAAAACAAAGGAAGAGGAAAGAAAGTGGATGATGAAGCAGGTGCACATCAAGCTAACTATGCAGGTAGAGGAAGACATGGAAGAGGTAGAGGTAGAGGAGGAAGAAAAGGTAGAGGGAGATCCCAAGTCTCTAGTTCATGCTCTATTTGTGGATTAACTAATCATACAACTGAAAATTGCTTTAGGAATTCCAGGAATCAAAGAGGCAAAGGCTACAATAGAGGGAGTTATGGCTACTCAAGAGGAAGGTTCAACAATTACCATGGCAACCACAACAATTACAACCATTCAAACTATCAAGGAGGCAATAGAGGAAGAAGAGACTTCAATAATTACACAGTAGACTCAAATCAAGAGGACTCATTGCTAATCATGAATATGGCCATGCCACAAGGTAAATCTGATGAGCATGTTTTCTACATAGATTCAGGTTGTTCAAATCATGTGGTAGGAAATGTGGCCCTCCTATCAGATTTAGAAGATCCAAGGAACAAGCATGAGGTACAAATAGGAGATGATACAAGACACCTTGTGGAGAAAATAGGAAATCTCAAAGCATCTGATGGAAACATCAACTTACTCAGTAAGGTACTCTTTGTCCCTACCATTACAAAGAATTTGATAAGCGTTGGGCAGATAGTAGAGAAAGGGTTGCAAGTCAGGTTCACAAAAGCAGGAGCATTTGTTGAAGATCCAAGTCAAGGATTGAGGAGAATTGCAAAAGGTGAAAAGACAGGTAGATTGTTCACATTTGAATTACAAGACACTAGAAACATTGCTCTCTTTAATTATGGTAGTTAGAAACTTATAGAATTGGAAGTATGGCACAAAAGGTTAGCACATATTGGTGAAAGATCATTAAAGCAAATTTGCAAGGACCAAAGTGTACATGGAATCCCTAACTTGTCAAAAAACCACATGATTTATAAGTGTAGTGCATGTCAATTTGGAAAGCCTCACAGGTTACCATTCATGAAGAAAGGATATATGCATGGAGAGCTCTTGGAGTTGGTTCATACAGATGTATGGGGACCTAGTAAGGATGCTTCAATATCTGGATCAAGGTATTATGTCTCCTTCATTGATGATTGCAGTAGGTGGACTATATTATACTTTATGAAACACAAAGATGAAGTCTTTTCATGCTTCAAAAGATATTTGGCTCTTGTGGAGAATCAAACAGGTAAAACACTAAAAAGGCTAAGGGTAGATGGAGGGGGAGAGTACTTCTCCCATGAATTTGACTCCTTTCTTCAAGAAAGAGGAATCAAAAGAGAGATCACTACAAGGTACACTCCTAAGCAAAATGGAGTGGTAGAAAGAAGGAATAGGACAATTTTTGAAGGTGCAAGGTCTATGCTAAATGACAAGCACTTACCTAATTACTTGTGGGCTGAGGCTGTATCCACAACCACTTATTTGACTAATAGGTTACCTTCAAAATCACTTGATGGCATGACACCATATGAGGCTTGGAATGGAAGAATACCAATTTTGGATCATTGTAAGATTTTTGGATGTGTTTCTTTTGCTCATGTTCCTTCATAGGTTAGAGGCAAGATGGATCCCAAAGCAAAAAGGTGTGTATTCATTGGATATGACAAAAATCAAAAGGGCTACAGATTATACAACCCAACAACCAAAGGATTCTTTGTGAGTAGAGATGTGGTATTTGATGAGAATAGTTCTTGGCATGAAGATTCATGTAGAAAGGTCAACTTACCTTATGATTTTGAAGAAGATTTTCCAAAGCTTGTTAAGGATAATTCTTCTAAAGTTGAAGAGCAGGATACTTCAGAAGATGATGAAGCAAATCAGTATCAAAAAATCAAAATGTGAAAGTCTAAAGGTAAAGCAAAAATGCAGGAACTTGGACAAGAGGCAGAATCATCACATCATGGGCTAAGAAGGTCCATGAGGGAGAAAAGAAAGCCATAAAGGTATGGGTTTGATACTTCTCTAGTCACTAAACTTTCAATCTATCTAGCACAGGACATAAATCAAGAGGAAACTTCAATATTTGAGGAAGAAAAGAAGAAATCAAAATGGAGGCATGCAATGGAAGAAGAAATTGAAGCTCTTGAGGATGGTTGTATTACCCTTATGTATCTGATTTAAGTTTGAAATTGTTCTCTGATGCAGATTGGGAAGGCTCTAAGGAAGACAGGAGCACCTCAGGTTGTCTTACCTTTGTAGGTTCAAAACTTGTTTCATGGTCATCCAAGAAGCAACCCATAGTTGCTCTCTCTTCTATTGAAGCTAAATATAGAGATCTTGCCATAGATACTCAAGAAGCTATGTGGATGAAGACACTATTCACAGATCTTTGTTTGGAAATCAGAACTTTAAATACTTTTGGTGAAAATATGAGCTCTATTCACTTAGGTGCTAATCCAATTTCTCATGCAAGGACTAAAAATATTGAAGCTCATTATCATTATGTAAGAGAGAAGATTGTGAAAAAGGAGATTTAAATATCATATGTGTCCACTCATCAACAATGTGCAGATATTCTTACCAAAGCATTGGATGGTACGAAGCTTTGCAAATTCAAAGCCATGATTGGTTTGCAGGTAATCTTGGAGGATTGAAGACCTCAAGCATACTTGGCTTGAGGGGGAGCTGTTGGAGCAAGTCTATGACAAGCCTAAGTATGAGCCTCACAAAGTGATAGAAGAAGACTTAAAGTGAATACAATGTAAAGTTCACTTGTGAACTACCCCTTGTAAATTTTTGAAGTCTTTACTTGATGTAAAAGTGAAAGAATCTAAAGTGGTTGAGTCCACTTGATAAAAAACGGAAAGAAAAGCCACAAATTCATGATTGAAGGTATTTAGAGAATCAAATCAATCTCTAATAGATTGGAGAGTGACTGTAGGAAGTTAGGCTCCCAAGATCAATTATAAATACATGGTAGTTTTAGTTGTGGTTAAGAGAAGATCTCCAAGAGCTGAGCTTTATGCCATATCAACGTGTGGTTTCAAGGCACACATATGTATTAGTAAGTCCATTGTATTGTACAATCAATATACTTTCATTTTCATGATCATTTGAGTTCATATTTTCATGTTCTTGTGAAGTGTATTGTTCACGGCCATATCTGTCAGTTTTCTCAATCAGATTGCAGAGATGATTTCTCTGAGCTTCATGCATGATTTTCAATGATTCAACTTGGTAATGTTATCTCTCTAAGTCTAATATATGCTCACAAATTTTCATTGCATTTGGATGTTTCAATCGCCAGTTATGATCATTTGAAGTCAACTATGCCACCTCATTTTCTTCTTCTTTGCCAACACTCTCCCACAATAGTCATTTTGTCTGAGTTGTTTCTCAGTGTGCACGTCACCATTTTCCATGATTTAAAACTTCTTTGAATTTTTATACTGTCTAGTATATTCTTAAAAATGTGCATCAACATTGGATTCTTTAATCGTGAGATATTTCTATTTTATTGCACACGGGTCTGAGTACTGTTGCAGCCCGAGAAAATCGGGGTCATCCTATCACTTGCTAAACTTAATTCTCCTTGTGTAGCCCATCATTTTTGTTGAAATAACTCTTGATTGTTAGCTTACTAAGCTAGTAAGAGTTCCCCAAAAGGAATTAAGTTAATTGCTACTGTGGCCAGAGAGGTGTTCAAAACGTTGGACAGGTGTATGAACATAAATAACAAGTTTTTAGCTCTTGAATCTACTCCAACTTATCTCTTTTGATTCAACTTTTCGAGAGTGATCTTCCAAGGTACACAGGGTGTCTAATACATCCTTTGGCAAGATAAAAGGGTGCCTCACATATCTCTAGAGTCCATTTGGCTGGTGTAGTGCAAAGTTTTTGCAGCACCACTTCATCTTCTTCAACTACAAATCCATCTCTTCACACAAATGACCTTGAATTTCTAGGACCTATTGGCTTAGGTGAACTATGAAATCTCGATTTTGAGCAACTTTTGTGAGAGGTTGACCTAGACTCAAAAACTGAATATGAAGGCAAACATCATCAACAACAACAACAACAACAAGAATAGGAAGATGAAATATAGGACCAAGAAGACAAAGAAGAGGAAGAACAAGGAGCCCCATCTTATATAGTTGAACTCTTTTGACTATGAGAAACCATTTAGAGTGTTCAATCCAGAGAAAGACTCTCTCTCATGATGAATGAGATCCATGATGAATCAGATCCTAGAAGAAGAAGGCATGGATCCACAATTCATTGACTCACTACGAGTTCTAACAGAGTCTTGTGGGGTTGTTGAGGCTATTGATTATATGTTACAGAGACCACAAGTACAATAAGATGAGAGGTGTATCCACACAAGAACAAGGCAAGGTAAGAATATCCAAATGTGAATCTCGCAAGTTGAAGCGGCCACAATGACTCAAGAAGTGATCATCACTACCAAAACCCCAATCTCCACTACAACCATCGACCTAATCGTCGAAACTTTTGTACAAACCTTACGAGTCTCATTGCTTCCCGCTCCACAAACTAGAGGACCTCAACCCACAAACATAGCAAAATCTATCACCCAACCCAAGGATCTAGTCTTCCTTACCCCACTTTTCTCACCCCCTTGCACTGAGGATATTGTAACGATCACCAAAGTACCCACAACCACACCCACTTTTAACTTTTGTGCTCTAGTGTCCCATTCCCAAATCTTCTCTTCAATGACCAAACCCTTGTACAATACCTCCTCTTCCCTAGTCAAGCTTGTAGTAGGCCTTCCAACACGGCATCTTGTAATGGGTCACCATGCCCCTACTTCCAACATGTTAGGTCATCTAGCCTTGTAAGCCACCCAAACTCTCATCCAACGAATGCCCTATTCATCCCTATTCCCATCCTTGTTTCAACCTCTACAACCTTCAAATACACTATTACCTTGAGCTTCCATTCTTGAAGCTACACTCTTGCCACTAGCCCAATCTATTTCATGGGGTGCTAGCTCTTCTCAAGGTCTTCAAAAGTTTGTAACATCTCTGATTTTCACTAACACCACACACACAACACCTAACATTCTTGTCTTAATGGTAGCACCTTTCATGCACATATGCGTTTGACTCTATGGGCATTTCACCACCTACAACACCTCCCCCAACCCCTACACTCCCACCTTTCCCCATTCTCCCTCCACCAGAATCACCTACACACAGAACACGACCATGCACAATATCCACACTCCGCATCCCCATTCCCTTTCCCCTTACATTTCCCCATATATATATAGCATCTATGAATGTTGACACTACCCTTAAAAAAATGATTCAATGTGCAGACAACCTTACACAAGAATATTAGCACCTAGGGGAATACAAAATGGTGAATCTATTGTTAGAAATTTAGTAGGCCCATACCTAATACCATAGGTCCATGGTTCCATAGGTCCAGGATCTACAACACAGATTCCAGCAATCTTCCAATATTGACAAAACATGAACATACCACACTTAATCATACAAATGATGAGACAAAGATAGAGAAAGATTAGACACCATGTTTAAAGTGTTACGTAAGCACTGCTTACTCACACTATCATATATACAAATGTCAAATTACAACGCGAGAGTCAAAATCTCAACCACTCTATGTGAATAGAAATAGATGGAAGAGTGTATGTGCAAAATTTACAAGAATATTCAAATGTAGGGACAGAAATCTGAATATGTATGAGATGTGTGACGTGATAGATTGTAGAAGAGTGTATATGAGTGACAAAAAGAGGAAAGATCAGTGTAAAACTGATATTCAGCAAACCCTAATCTGATTTTAGGCTATGGAAGACCCTAAATCAGATGTGTATGTGAAAGATCACATACTTAGAGAATTAGCAAAGAATGCTAACATGTTGTCGACAGAAATCATCATACTCATATGAACACACCTTCTCTAACACCTCATCTGAATGCATGTAGCATGCATGTATTGATTCTCCTTCAGAGATGCCGAATAGGACTCATCCTGATATGGATTCCACTACCTCCATAAACTCCAAGTTGTACCTGTGTGCATAAAGAGAATATGTACCTGAATTCTTAACATAAGATGCAAATCTTATGTTAACCTCCATCCAATGTCTTTGAAGTACACCAAAATCTTCATGTAGAAGACAATCTTCAAATACATTATGTAGATGGCTGATCCACACCACCAAGATGAACAAGTCTTCTCCATAAGCAAGAGTGTGAGCACACTCTTCTCCAAGAAGAACTCCATAACTACTCCTCAACATGCTCCTAGAGTGCACCATGGCTGCCCCATGTGTGCTAGAGCACCACCTCTAATGAGGGACCAAAAACTGGCGTTGCCAATTGGTGTGTGATGACTCAAAAGTGACCCAAGGCCTTTCTTTTATAGCCTTCCAAAGCTTTTGCAAAAAACTCACATAATAAAGCTGATTTTTGTTGCCAAAATCGCATGCTTTTAGCTTTAATTTAAGTGAGTTTGCTTTATTTTTAAAGTTGCTTTTAGCTAACTTTAAAAGTAGCTTCTTGACCTGCTTTTTCACACTTCTGACTACCTGATGAATGATCTGAACCACATGCATTGGTAGAATTGTAGAACCGAATAGTAGAATTACAAGCAATATTACTTTAGTACGAGAGACCATGTTCACCACAAGAAGCACTTGACCCTAAGGAGCTAATAGAGATCCCAGTTGAAGAAACCTTTGAAGACACCTATGAACCATAGCCCATGCTAGGTGGATTGGTAACCAAAGAAGGCAAAGAGTCCTACGAGACACCTAGGACACAATGGGTAAGACAAGGTAAAGAAATTGGGTGCATGTATGATGATCGAGTATCGATACAAATTCAGTCCATGGAAAATATAGAGGATTCTATGCTACATTCTGAATGCTTCTAAAATATTTCTCACCGATGCGCAATCACCACCCTAGAGTTACAATATATGCCATACTTTTTTCTTTTAGCCAAATCTAATGCAAAAAATCAAGCATGTGATAGGCAAGGAGCCCACATTTGCCACACAATTCCAACCTAGAGATATTCCTAAGAGAGCTCAAAGAGGTAATATCTTTCAACCCAACTGGCATCACAAATTATTAGAGAATTATCCTTAAATGATGTGCACATGGTCCACTGTACCTATGCATATTATCTACAACCCATGCTATGGCTCGGTACCAAGATGAAGATCATGGTCAACTTGTGCAATCAAAGTCAGGAATAGTCTAGGGTGTTCCAATTGGCTCAACTATCCCTACTTTTCTCCACCTCGAGGACCACCTACCATGGCCTACATGACTTCCACGATACGTCATTGGTCTCTATGTTTGAAGAATATGCCACATGTAGCAGCCAAGATGACCATGAAGATATTCAAATTAATGAGAGTCATCTTCAAGACATTTAGTAAGGTCAAAGCTCCATTCATTGCTGGACCAAGTTTCAATGAAGCAAATTATGATCTAGTTTATGAAATGAGAACTAAACCCTCCATCCACATTATCTATACCTAGCACGCTTGTATAAAGTATGTTCTAGCATGTTACAAACATACGTTCGAGAAGATGTTTTCAATTTGGTTTTGGGAATATCGCTTGGATGTATTTATTTTTAGGTAGACTCATCTTCTACATCTTTTTTGCTTCCAAACAAGCCCTCCACTCCGAACAATTGAGGGTGTGGCATCAGAAAGTCCTAGATTCTATTGACTGGGAGCAACTTATGATAGATCTTTTATGATGCCTTAGGCTAAGGGAACACGAATTGGCATCTCATGTTGTAAAGTACTACACACACTGCCCTCCCAAATAAGATGAAAAATGCATGAGAGAGGGGGAATATTACAGTTAAGATGGACTAGGCTGCCAAGGAAGCAGGCAACATGGGAGCCAAACACAAGAGAGTAAGAGAGGCAAACAAGAAATACTCAGCAGAAAAACCAATGTAGACCTAGCAACTAATAGAACCAGCTATAATTTTCAAATCTATCATGTATTTAAATAGTGATTTTCATCACCACACACCATTGTAACTATTCATTTTTGCTAGGCCCCACTTTATTTCTTTCAAACCAAGGAGTCCTCAAGCTTGAGGAGTTTTAGAAGAAACCACATATCAATTTTCATACTTTTTAGAGCTTGTTTGAGCCTCCAAAATAGTATAGGAACCTAAATTTTAGCTAGACTAGACACTAGGTCTAGACTAGGCAAAAACTAGTCCAAAAAGTATTAAAAGAGATAGAGAGCTCATTCTATAGGTTATCTTGTCTTGGATTTGAGCTTGTATGAACTTGATTGTATCTTGGAATTATAGAAATATAAGATTCCATTGTTCCACTCTTTGTATTGCCTTGTGTGCATGTGTGTGTATGTGTGTGCATGTTAGTGTGCTTCTCACTCACACACGTGCATTCCACTTGCATGAGGTTGTCATATGATCCCCACATCTCCACTGATTGAGAATTACGAGGTCGATTTCCACACATTGGTTCTCACCATTGTGCTAGAGTGACAAAGGACTATAGAAGCACACAAACAAAAAAAAGGGAAGAAGAAGAACCTTGGAACACAACACAATGGATGTGTTTGTATCTGTATGTAGCTATTCATGTATTTAAGTATCTATGCATGTATGAAAACATGCATATATGCATATATATGAGCATGCATGTATGCAGACATGCATTTATGTATATTCATGCATGTATAATTGTGTGTTTACAATATACATGCGTGGATGTATATGGATTGTACATTATACATTGTAGGTGGAGAAGAAGCAAAAATAGGTGTTAAAGGAATTATAAAGGAAGTGGGACGGACTCAATGAAGCATGAGAAAACACAACGCAAAAGATTGTAGAAACTCTTAATATTAGAAATAATAAGAAAAAATTGGAGATCTTGAAGAAGCTCATGGAAAAATGACAAAGATTGCCAAAGAACAAAGGGTATGATACCTATGATGCACATTTTGAGAAGAAAATAGCACAAATCGTTTTTTAATCTAGACTATCTCTTGCATTTTGTAGCTATCATGATATGCTCCATTAGGAAAGCTCAATTATTTGGAGACAAGCCTTCCATGCCTTCTCGTTCCCATCCAAGATTTGAATCAATGCTATCAATCAGATTGAGAGTATTCTACACCAAACGCAAGAAAAGATTGAGAGAAATTGAATATAAAGAATTATGAAGATATGTAGAAGTCTTATTTGCCTCAGAACGTACTTTAACCAAGGTAGAACCCACCTATAGAAGGGCCTCGTCAAGTTCAATAGAAATCTCAGATATGAAGAGAACGTACTTTAACCAAGGTAGAACCCACCTATAGAAGGGCCTTGTCAAGTTCAATAGAAATCTCAGATATGAAGAGGTAACATAAGGAAAGAGACTATAGTTGTCCTTTGGATTTGGTGGCATGGAAAGGTGTATAAACTCCCCTAAGGAAATGTGTAGACTTCTAAGAAAGAAATAGCTCATAGATGTCTTCCCTATAAAGATTAACAGTAATGAATTTGAATGAAACTTGGAGGAGAAAATTTTCAATTGATTAGTTTATTTCAATTATTTAGGGAATCTTCATCACTATATGTTCAAAGTTTTTGTGGTAGCCGAGTGATCGAATCTATTCTACTCTTTATGGAAATCCTAGAACAAGAAGAATCCCTTCTGCTCCATTAGTAAAGACTAGAAGTGGGTTGATGACATCGGACAAATGACTCCATGTGGTTTCATTTTACTAGCATCAGGGGTGTTGAGCAAGCTAATATTGAGAGAGCCAAGAAGGTTAAATCAAATGACTTTTAAGTTCAAGGACTTGTGGCACCCACTTATCGAAATAAGAAAGTGGCTACCAAATGAGAAATTCTTGATAGAAGGATGTCCAATGTCAAAGTCAATGGACATGAAAATGAAGACATACGTCTCTTTTTTGGCCCATGAGAAACATGATATGGCAAGGTATGAGCAAGCCTCTTTTGTTGTATCATCAAATTAGTTGTAAGAAGCACTACTTGCAGAGGCCATTGACTGCTTAAAAGATCTCTCAATAATGGTCTTTAGAACTAAAACTCTCAAGAATGGTCTTTAGAGAAGTCCTTAAATTCTCTTAGTAAAAAGATTTTGAATTGTAAAAGCTCTACCCTTTCAAAAATCAAAGTATTCCATCTTGAAAAGAATATGCTACCTCTTTCCTACACGAAAAAAAAATGTATAGTACAAATAAGAATTTTGAAGATGATCAAAGCCTGTCTGGAAAATTGTTGAGAAATACATATCAGATCAATGAATTTTTTGGGATATAATTCTCCAAAAGAAGAAATATTTTTTTATATGAGTAAAGCTCTAGATCGACAATGTATGATGGATTATTTTCACCTTCATGAAAAGTATATAAGTTATTGATGAGATTTGAGGGAATTTTTCGGAAGTATTCTGTATTCATTCACTGTTAAGAATAGTGCTCTTCTCTTACATGTCATATTCTCTCTTATGTTGGTTTCTTTGCAAGATCTTTTGTGTGAATTTTTGTGTGTTCTTTGGTTGAATGCTCACAAGTATAATGAGTTAAGGCTTGTATATGAGATCATTGATGAGTTTATGTTTGAATTTGATAATCATTGAAGTTAATTAAAGAAAGATGACTATTTCAAAAAAGCTTTGTCGTCGACTTTTACTCAAGGTATGTAAATCTTGATATTATATTTCAATTCTAGGTAAAAAATGGGATGTATTATACACTCAAATAATTCAATTTGTAGCAATATTCATTCACATATTATCATTGTACATTTTCAACTATGACTTCTAAAGAAATGTGGAAACTTCCAAGAAAGAAATTGCTCAAAGAAGTTTTCCCAATATTGATTAACGGTAATGAAGTTGAATGCAACTTGGAGGAGGAAATTTTCAATTTAATAACTTATTTCAATTGTTTAGGGGATCTTGATCACTATATTTTTAAAGACACTACAATATGTCTCTCATCGCAAAGGTTAGAGCTAAAAAGATTTTGCAAGACACTATCGAATCCTTAATAGCCCATTTACCAACAAAAAAGAGAATGCTATAGACACCCTTCCTAAAGTTAAAATCCTAGGTCTCGATGAGCTTATAAATATGTTCATCCTAACATTCAAAGAATGTATTTAACAACGTATTATGAATGTTTCAGAGGGGAGATTTTAGCTTTAGTGCTCAATTTAGACACATTAATGGAATGATAAGGATCATGCAAAAGAAGCAAAGCAAGAAAAGAATAGAAAAAGTGTATCCCATCACCTTGCTCAAGATTGTTCACAAGGCCTTGGAAAACTACATAATAGGCCATTTGTAATTGTGAATTTATGAAGGCCTAAAAGAACTCATGAGAGGTAGATTGATTTTTGAAGCTATTGTTGATATCTAGGAAGGACCATAATATGCAAACAAGTAGTCTTAAAACCTTCTCATCCTCAACGCTGATTTCGACAAGACATATGGTAGACTAGGACAAGGTTTCATTCTTCAATCCCTAAAGGATTTGTGTTTATAACCTAAAGTCATCAAGATGGTCTCCATTCTACTTGGAAATGTTGCATATTAGGTTAATATGAATGGAAAGCTCTCCTCAACTATTGCTCTCAAGGAATGTGTGAGGCAAGATTCCTTGCTAGCCTAGATGTTTTCTGTGATTATTGTTGATAGGCTTTGTTTTTTAGTAGGAAACCAAGCACAATCAAGCAAAACTCATAGTCTTAATCTCCCTCAAGGCCAAGATCAGATGACTCTTAGGCCTTTTGTAGATGACACCAATGTGTTCTTGCAAAAGAAATGTAGATATAGATCTCTCTCTCGGCAATGCCTAAAGATCTTTTGCACTTCTTGTGGATCTAGAATTAACCATTGAAAAATGGATGGAGAGTCCACCCCAATAATGGAAAGGTATGCAACTTAATGTGGTGGAGAAAAAGCTAGTGATAAAAAAAGTTCCCCAGTTCCTCTATCATCTATCTTTGGATTTCTAGAGACCAAATGACAATAAGTTACTGAAGATCTAGCCTTTCCTTTCTCAACATCACTTAATTGTGACGTTTGTGTTTTTATGCTCTCGTTCGGTTTCGCGCATGCCCTTCACGTTCGTGGATTCATTCATCAGTGATTGATAGTCTCGGGCTTTAGAAATTCTATACATTCTCTGCATATGTGTTGACGAATGCATGTGTTGGGCGGCTGATTTCTCCATTGCTTAGGCTATCCTCAAGGTAGAATGAAGCTTTTGGAGATCTCTAGAGCTTTGCGCATTGAATTCCTGACAGGTTCTTATGCCTCAGCGTTCAGGTCCTTCCTCTCATGGTCTCTTTCGGTTTCCTGCATGCCCTTAACGTTCACGGATTCATTCATCAGTGAAGTTTTATGCCTCAGCGTTCAGGTCCTTCCTCTCATGGTCTCTTTCGGTTTCCTGCATGCCCTTAACGTTCACGGATTCATTCATCAGTGAAGTTTTATATATTCTGGTTGTGAATAGTTGTAGAACCCGTTAGCTCTGCCGGCATCATTCTCTTTGATTGACGAATGCATATGTGTTGGGCTCCAAATAAAGGACACACGATCCGCAATCTTGTTGGATACAGATGCTGTAGGACACAGAGAAGACACCCTGACTCATGCCTTTAATCGAGAACCTCGGTTTTTGGAGGACCTGTCGTTTCAGCCTCTGAAAGCTTTAAGCCGCTGATTTCCTGACATCTGAACTTGGACCCTGCCTTTCCGTTGTTGTACAAGAAGTATATTGGTATGCTTCAAACATGTTGGGGGCGAAACTCACATTACTACACTTCCGCAGTTTCCTCAATTGTAATCAGACGGGGAATCCATGGTCTCTGCCTGAAGAACGGTTGAGGAGAGCAATCTCCGCATCAGTGACCAACGAATGCGGTTCTGTGGTATGGTTATCGAGCCCAGTTTTTTCTTCACCATCGCTACATGAATCCTTGTGATCTTTGTCAGAACAGTGTATCTCCTCCGTGAATGGTGTCACCTTCGAGATCCCTGACGGTTGAAATGGTCTCGCGATCTTCTTTGATAAGAACTTAATCAGGCGACCCCTTCCACGGAAGAACAGCTTATGTCTCCTATCATTGTTCAGGAGCTCGCAGAAAGATGCTTTCTCTTCTTTAGAGAGGCGGGTGTGTACGCGGGAGATTGGAAGTATCACGTAGACGGAGCTCCGTTGATGCATCGAGACTTCGGCATCCGCAGACAAGGGCGTTGCACGAGCCTTGCTCTCTGATCCTCTCTGTGACTCGAAGATGTTCTCTAAAGGAAAGGATGAAAGAAAATGACCTACAGAGCACTCCAACAGAATCTCAGCAACCTTCATTCCTGCAGATCGTTCAGGCACTTCTAACTGGAGTAGCTTGGGTATCTTAGTTGCCATGATCAGTGTGAGCACATGCGGAGGTTTAGCTAAACTCCGAGTCACTATAGCCATATTCACAGACTTGCGTATGGGCTTAACAAGGAAAGGAAGATGATAAATCAATGCGCGTTGTGCAGATGCATGTTTGTATTGGAATCTGTTTATATAAAACCGGTGCAGCCAAAGGTTGTTTTACTTCAAATCGTTAATACAGACGACATAGAACATCGTCATGGCAGTCAAGAGGGGCCTCCATGTTCCAACTCGATCGACGACAGAGTTGGTTGAGTACAGTGAAACGACATTATCAGCACTCAGACAGAGACTATACGCACACTGCATCGTAGACCCAAGAGACTAATCTCTCTGAGTCTCAATCCAAATCGTTTCCAAAAGACAAACGATCCAAGAAAGAGACAACATGTACCTCCCTCCTCTCCATGCAATGCCTATGTATTGTCTCCATATACACAACACTGACACATGACCTCCAGACTCACATAAATACTGTGCGACCCTCCAAAGCATAGTAGCCCTGTTTTGCTCCATCCACACATCATAACCTTTGGGTTGTACGATAAAGTCCACACAAATCGTTGTGCATGGCTGTAGCGCGTGCTCTATGACTTCACACACGTCGTGAACAGAGCGTATGTCACTATGGATAGTGGAATGAAGACAACTCTTTTAATGAGAGCAAGTAATTTTTTAATGTGAATTCGACCATTTGCCCATTTGCGACCGCGGTTGGATTATAAGACAATAATGTCTGCTTCGTATGGACACAATGCGGCACATAAGACGATAAGACGATAACGTCTGCTTCATATGGAAACAACATCAACATCTTTGGTTCATGAACAGTTAGTTATGCATGTGCGTATCGTCTAGTCCAGCTCATATGTTTGCGTAGCTGTCGATGAATAGAAGATGGACAATTACGTATTGAAGAAGATGGACAATTACGTCATTGATGCCCTCCCTCTCGGTAAAAGCCCGGGACCCGACGGACTCACTAACGAGTTCTTTAAATCCTTCAAGCTGGTGGTTGCCACCCCTCTTCGGATGGTTTGGCAAGAAGCGCTAAAGTTTGGTGCTCTTCCTTCTTGTCTAAATAATGGAATTATCAAGTTGATTCACAAGAAGGGGGAAAAGAACATAATCGAGAACTGGCGGCCTATTACGATGCTCCAAACAGGATACAAGATCATCGCCAAAGTCATTGCCAACAGAATCTCGTGCCACCTGAGATCTTGGCTTAGTGAGGACCAAAAAGGTTTCATCAAAGGCAGGTCTATCCTGGAAACCATTATGGATATTTGGGAAGGTATTCAATATGCAAATGAGTCTAACCAAGATGTGGTTTTCCTCAAGATCGACTTTGACAAAGCCTACGACAGGCTAGAATGGGACTATATTCTGCAGTCGCTCCAAGATCTCGGATGTAGTCAGAAATTCACCAAGATGATCGCGACCCTTCTCGGAAACGCAACGACCCAAATTAACGTTAACGGCAAACTTTCGAAAGCGATCCACCTTAGAAGATCTATTAGACAAGGGTGCCCTCTGGCCCCCCTTCTCTTTGCCATCGCCACTGAGGGGCTGAGCAGACTGGTGGCACATCACGTGGAGACTGGCAATATCAAAGGCCTCCGGCTGCCTCACAACCACAGTCAAATCATCATGAGACTATTTGCCGATGATATGAACGCGTTCGTTCACAATGATAATACCAGCCTGGAGACTTTCTGGAGGTGTCTTGCTACCTTTTGTGAAGCCTCTGGATCCAAAATCAACCACTCTAAGACCGCCTTTAGGGCTATTGTGGGACATCATCCTGGCCTTCTCATTGATCATGGCTGTCAAATCATTCCGCAGGGCCAAATCTTTCGACTTCTTGGAATCCCCTTGGGGTTTGGCGTCTCTATGGAGCAGAGATGGAACTGGGTGTTGGCCAAACTCGAAAACAAGCTTAACTATTGGAAAGGTATGCAAATCAATCTCGCTGGGCGTGCGATGGTTATCAACACGTTCCTCCTCTCTTCTACCATCTATTTCCTTTCTTGTTGGAGACCGAATGAGCAAGGCCTGTCAAAACTGAATAGTATTTGTAGAAACTTTCTTTGGACGGGCGATCATAACAGAAGGGGGGTGCCTAAAATCAAATGGGCCATCTGCACTAGCCATAAAGATAGCGGGGGGCTTGGTATCCTGAACATTGGGTGTATGGCTACCAAACTGGCAGCCAAATGGATGATTAAGGCTTGGTGCAATAGGGAGGCCTCGTGGGCCAAGCTGATCTTCAGAAACAAGAATGAGTTGGCTCTCATGGGGTTCCCAAACTGGAAGAATCTTGACATCATGACCCTGCTATTCTCCCCGATCCCAGTCTTCCCGAAAGGCTCCAACCTCGTGTGCTCCCTTTGGAAGGGCTGGAATAAAGTAAAAAGCTTCACAAGAATTAGTGAGGACTGGAAGTGGGCGGCCGGAATCAGACAAAACGACTCTATCTGGTTTCCGATACATGGCATCCGGAGTGTGGAGTCGTGGAACATTCAAAATGCCAAGAGGTTATGGAACAAAGGATTCAAAAAATGGAAACACCTCTGGAAACATGACACCAACAGCTGGATCAACTTCGAGGATATTGACCCTTGCATAAACATCTCCTACGAAGAATGGAACACTTTGCAAAGCCGATGCCTCGCATGGGATCGTCACAAGACTCGCCTTCTCATGGGACACGACACACCGAACTCGCTTGGTCTCAAATGGCACAATGGAAATAGCCTACTCAAAATCCCGAACATCAAAGAAACGGCTGACCACCAGATCAGCCTCAACAAGAAGTGGTGCCTGTCTTGGACGCGGCTTCGGTGGGACATGAAATTCATGGGTATCTGGCACCCCCTTATAGAGATAAAGAAGTATGTCCTCTTATGGCAAATTCTTCATCGAGGAATTTGGACCAACCATAAGGCTAGCAAACTTTGTGGGATTCCTCCTTGGTGCAAACGCTGCCACCGGGCTATCGAAGACGTCCCACACATCTTCCTTACTTGCCCCAACTCCTAGAGAATCTGGCAGACGGTTGGAATGAAAATCAGACTTCAAAATCAGCTTAGTTGGAAACAAGTCCTTTTGGGAGAAGCGATAGGCTGCTCTGCGACTCTCTGGAACGCCATCAGAGGGGAAGTCTTGTGGAAAATTTGGCGGGAGAGGTGTGCTCTCAACTTCGGAGATCCCCCCAGGGAGTGGTCCATTGAGAAATCACTATCCCTCCTTGGCAAAAGGATTGTTAACAGTAAGAATTCCCCCCCCTTCAGGCACCATCAAGTCCTCCTTTTGATCAACAACAAGCTCAAACCCAAGTGGGCCCCGCATGAGGGCGATGAGAGGGTGATTAACCTTCTCTGTAACGCAACCTAGGATTCATTCAAGCTTCCCCTACTTTGTGGGATTTGGGGGGTCCCGTGGGCACTAGTCCCCTTCTATTGTACCTTTGTTTCTTAATTTAATTCAAGTCTGGGAGAGTAGGCTATTGCCGAACTTCCTTTATATTAAAAAAACTTTACCCGCGTGGACCCGCTGTCAATGTTGTCTGCCCATCACTTCTCTTTTTCCTCTCGGTTCGCTGGCCTAGTGGTTGGGCCCCTCGCCTCTTGAGGCGGGGGCGAGGATTCAACCCCTGGCAGCAACATGTAGGGACATATAAATCCCAAGAACTGATGTATGTGGCTGTTGGCCACCGTTTGACCATCCCCACGGTAGTTGTGACCGCCGTTTAACCCAGTTGTAAACCCCTGTTCTTGTGGGATAAGGGGGGTCCCATGGGTACTATGCCCTTCCTTGTACAGTTGTAATTTCAAAGTCAAAGTCCGGGGGAGTAGGCCTCGGCGAAACCTCCATTTAAAAAAAAAAAAAAAAATGCATTAATAACATGCGGCCTTGTAAACGAGAGTGAATTACGGACAATGGTTTCTTATATAAACTAAGGAGTTAGACGTTATAGCTGAGGCAGAGTGACATCTGAAACGTTTTCCTGAGATCTAATAAATGGGGGCAGAAAATAGAGGAAACCAAAGTTGCAAGAAAATAGAGCAGCTCAAAAGAAAGAAACTATTTTTCTCAGTATTTTATTGTTGGATATCAAACATACAAATGTTACTAAAGTTTTTCAACATTAAGGCGAAAAACGGCTAAAAAGGGCCATGTAAGGATTTCAATTAGTTGTGCTTAATCTGTATTAAAGTATTCAAGTCATTTAAAAAAATTTTCATTTAAGTGCATTTAAAACGTACCTTATGCAAATTATGCAAATTTTGAAGAGAGAAAAACTCGTGTGATAATCATGAAAAGTTTGTGTGATATCTTACGCCTCGAAGTTTGTGCTCATCGGGCATTCATGAAAATTCATATTTTCCTCTTGTTCGAAGACCTATATAATGTGTGAGATCCCAATAGGATGGAAGTTTGGATGGGAGATCCCAATAGGACGTATGGAAGTTTGGATGGGAGATCCCAATAGGATGTTCAAAGACGTATGGAAGTTTGGATGGGAGATCCCAATAGGATGAGGGTGTCGAAGATTAAATGGATATATATACTAGCCCTAAAGAAATGGGCCATCTAGGCATCTTGGATGTGGATGTTATGGCCAATAAGTGTGAGGGTAAATGGATGATAGCATTGAATAATGATAATGAATCTTGCAAAAATCTTATCTTTAGAAATTAGAAAAGCTTATCCCCCTTTGATATCTCTAGATGAAAATACCTCGATGGGTTCACACTTTCTCTCTCTATTTTTTGTGGTGCCCAATGGATCGAATCTATTATAGGATTTGTGGGGCCCTTTTGCTCCATTAGAAAATACGAGAAGTGGGCTGATGATAACTAACATAATGACTCCATGTGTTTTCCTATTACTAGCATCAAGGGTTTGAGAAAGCCAATATTCAAAGAGCCGAGAAGGTTTGATTGAATGATTTTTGCTAGTTGCAACAACTTTGGAACAAGAAAGAAGATATTGAATCAAATTCAAGGACATTGACCATATCCACAAGGTGTTCTATAAAGACTCATGCCTCTTAAGGCATAGAATCATTTCTTGAGATGTTTTAGAGGTTTGGCAACCTATTTGAAGGATCTCAGGTGGAGTAATGGTAGCAAGCTGAAGGGTATTTTGAGATTCATAAGAAATCTAGATTCATAAATCTCTGAACAGGAAGTGGTGCACAAAGCAGCCTTGGATCATATGGGCTTTCAATCTCAAGGAATTGTGGCACCTACTTATAGAAAAGTGTACAACATAATGTTGAAGAAAAATTTGCTATGCTAAAGCACGTTAGAAGGTAGATCCAAGAAAAAGAAGAAGAGATCACAAGAGAAGTAGGAAATGAAGGTTTGATCAGGGAGAACAACCGTAACCTAGAAATTATGAAAGAGTTTGAACCCATAACAAGGACAAGAGTAGAAACGAATGATAGATATAATGAGATAGATTGTAATTTCAAATAATATGTGAATTCTCTAGTAATAGACAAGAATGCTAACTATAGTATGAAGCTATTGTTGAAATTCACGAAGGACTATAATATGCAAATGAGTCATCGTAAAACCTTCTCATCCTCAAAGCTGATTTTGAGAAGACATATGATAGACTAGAATGAGGTTTCGTTCTTTAAAACCTCAAGGATTTGTGTTTCTAGCCTAAAGTCATCAAGATGGTATCCATTCTTCTTGGAAATGATCTGAATTAGATAAATATGAATGGAAAGCTCTCCTCAGGTATTGTTCTCAAGGAATCTGTAAGGCAAGGTTGCTTGCTAGCCTCGATGTTGCCTGTGATTATTGTTGATGGGATAAGTTTTTTAGTGGGAAATCAATCACAATGAAGCCCAATTCGTAGTCTTAATCTCCCTCAAGGCCAAGATCAAATGACTCTTAGGCCTTTTGGAGATGAAACCATTGTATTCTTGAAAAAAAATGTAGATATGGCTATCTCTCCCGACAGTGCCTAAATATCTTTTGCACTTCTTGTGAATCTAGAACTAACCATTGAAAATTTCATTTTAGAATGTTTTTTAACCTCCATCATAGTTTCTTAAGTATCGAGGGTGTAAGGAGATCACCAACAATCATTTCTTCCACCTATTAGGTGTGCAATGGGATTTGGGGTTCCTATAATTTAGCATTGGAAATGGGTTATTTCCAAGGTGGAGAGTACACCCTAATAATATAAAGCTATGCAACTTAATGTGGTAGAGAAATAATTGGTGATAAGGAAGATCCTCATTTCCTCTATCTTTGGATTTTCAAAGACCGAATAAGAATGCGTTAGTGAAGATTTATAGACAGTACAGAAACTTCCTTTGGATGCGCGATCCCAACAGGAGGAGGGTGGCTAAGATTAAATGGGAGACATGTACTAGCCCTAAGGATGTGGATGCTATGGCCAATTAGCGTGTGGGTCAATGGATGATCAAAGCATCGGATAATGATAATGAATCATCGGCAAAGCTTATCTTTAGGAATTACAAAAGCATAACCCCCTTTGATATCCCTAAATGAAAGGACCTCAACGGGTTCACATTTTTGCTCTCTCTATTTTTTACGGTCCCCAACGGATCAAATATATTCTAGTCTTTCTCGAAACCCTAAAAGAAGATGAAGCCTTTTCGCTCCATTAGGAAAGACTAGAAGTGGGTGGATGACATTCAACATAATGACTCCACGTGGTTTCCTATTAGTAGCATCAAGGGTGTTGAGAAAGCAAATATTCAAATAGCCAAGAAGGTTACAATGTGGATTATAAAGACTCGTGCCTCTTAAGGCATAGAATCATTGCTTGAGATCTTTGAGAGGTTAGGCTACTCATTGGCTAGGAACCATCCTAGGTAGGAAGATGAAGGATATTTTGAGATCTAGAAGAAACCTAGATTCATAAATCTCTAAACACGAAATGGTGCACAAAGTAGCCTTGGATCATTTGGGCTTTCAAGCTCAAGTCAAGGACTTGTGGCGCCCACTAATAGACAAAAGAAAGTGTCTCTTATGTGACAAATTCTTCATGGAGGGATCTAGCCCAATGTCAAAATGAGTAGAATCCGTGGTGCACCTCCACGGTGCAAACTATGTTCTCATGAAAATAAAGAGATAGCCTTCCTTTTCTTTTCTTGGCCCACACGAAACATGATATGGCAAGATATGAGCAAGCCCTTATTGTCGTATCATCAAATTATCTAGAAGCAAGCACTACTTGGAGAAGCTATCGAGTGCTTAGAAGCTCACTGGAATGCCATTAGAACTAAAACACTACGGAAAATATGGAGAGAAAGATGTGTGTTCAAATTTGACAATCCCCTCGAGAATGGTGAGTTGCAGGAGTCCCTAGACTCTATTGGTAAAAGGACTTTGAATTTCAAGAGATCTCCCCTTTCAAACATCACAAGGTGTTCCATGCAGGAAACAATAAGCTAACCTCTCTATTCCATCTAGAAACAATAAGCTAACCTCTTTCATTTTCATTAATTTAAAGCGCTTAAAAAAGGTCACAAATAGGAATTGAAAGCCAAAAGAAGGTAAAAAGTAGCATTTGCATGTTACATGTTCTCTCGATGAAACATGTGATCAGATAGAGAGAGAGGGGGAGATATGTAAACACATAATTGTAATGCATTGAGAAATATGATGTTTCTCTCATATGAAACCCTACGTTGTCTTGAATGTCCACTTCACATCATTTTTCCATGACGTTGTCTTGAAAGATCTTACCTGTTCAAAGTCATATTCATGTGTACCTAAAGTCACTCACCATAGCTTGGGCAAGTTACATGTCTTTTCCATCATCGTATGAAATATCTTACCTGTTCAAATTCATATTCATGTGTACCTAAAGTCACTCACCATAGCCTGGGAAAGTTACATGTCTTTTCCATCATAAAGACTCCCCTGTGCATGCCGAAGTTGTTCCAAGTGAGGTCTCATTATAATGCAACACGGACCGGACACGATGTTTATACGCAATTGCCTAACAATGCACGTTTATTGAATTGGGGTGGATACATGGCATCTTCTTTTTCGAAGCATTTGTGTTTTCTTTTTTCCAAAGAGGAAGTTTGGCTGAAGCTTAATCTTCTTTTGCTTGAATTTATGGAGAGAATAACTCTACAACGTTAACAGCCATATTACTCGTGGGACTCTTATATCTTACAAGCAGGGTTCAAATTACTAAAAAGAAATATAATGATGATAGCTCGAAGGAAATAAGGGAACTGAGTTTAAACTTGCCTATGGTCCATACATATCAACTGCGTCTAGCAAAAGTTGAATCGCCTCCCCCTCAAAAAATAAGGGCTCATGCGTACACGTATAAAACTATGCATATATCTAGTATGTAAACATATAATCACGCATACATGCATATATAAATGCATGCATGCACATTGTAGAACAAACATTATAACATATAAGGGTCATACCGATGCTAGCTATAACGATGGTCATCTACAGTATCAGTATGATCATTGCAAGATTCTTGGGAAAATGTTAAAAAGTAAACGTCAGAATGGCCATTCGAATATGTCTTGGTATAATCATTGGTATATGCATCGATATTGCACATGCAAATACCGATGATTATTCCGCCGATTATATCGATGATTACACCGGCGCGTATTCTGACATCACATTTAATAAACGGTTGAAAGCCAACTCCCCTGTTTTTAACTCAATTGCGAAAGCCCACTCCATCTCATCTATTTTTCAATTGAATATGTGCATACCTCCCCTCCATCTCACTTGCACTTTGCCCTCCTCCTTCGCTTCTTGGTAAGTGATGCACTCCCTCATCCTCTCTCTCTCTCTCTATTTCTTATTGTTTTTAGGGTTTACTAAATTTGATTTCATTTAATTTTTCAAGAGCTTTTTGGCGGTAGTTTTTTGTTTGATGAGAGACGACATTGATTTATGTGCATGGCAAGTGTTCCAAAGTTACACTAATGTGAGTGATCTCATCCCATGCATGTCTTGTTTTGTTCTTTATTTGAGAGAGAAAGAGAGAGAGAGAGAGAGAGATCGAAAGAGACAAAAGGAGAGAGATACACAGATACACATATACACAATATACACACATCTACACACATAGACACACATACACATACATACGTAGACACACATATGCATATATACACATAGACACACATACACATACACATACATATGCATACACATAGACACACACACACATATACATATAGACACACACACATACACTCACATGCATACTAAATGCATGTGTACACATGCATATGGATACATACATACAAACATGCATACACACATATGCATACACACACATACACACATAGACAAATACATACACACACATACAATCACATACGTATATACATACACATGAATACACACACATGCACATACACACATGTACACATAAACACACATATGCATACACACACATAGACACATACACATACACACATGTACATGCACACACATATACACATACACACACATTTACATACACACACATAGACATACACATACACATATAAATACACATACATATAGTCACATGCATACATACACACATGCATACACAAGTATAGGTGTACGTACATACATGCATACATGCACATATACATACACACACATACACATATACATACACGTACATATAGTCATATGCATACATACACACATGCATACACAAGTATATGTGTACATACATACACACATACATGCACATATACATACACACACATATAAAGTCACATACATACATATGTATACACATGCATACACACACATACACATACACACACATATACATACACACACATACACACAGATACACACATACACAGATACACATATACACATACATACACATATATATACACTCACATACTCTCACATGCATACATACAGACAAATGCACATGCATATGTACATACAACACATACACATACACACATATGCATGCACACATATACATTCGCACATACACATATACACACACATACACATATACAAACACATACACACTATGCATACACATACATACACACTATACACACACATACACACTATACACACACATACATAGTATACATAAACACACATAGGGTTTAGGGTTTTAGGCTTTAGGGTTAAAGAGAGAGAGAGAGAGAGAGATTGACATACACATATACATACATAGACACACGTATACATACAAACATAGACACACATACACATACACACACATACACACACATACATACATAGACACACATAAACATGCACATACATATACATACACGTAGACACACATACACATAGACACACATACACATACACACATAGACACAGACACATACACATATACACACACATATAGAATGACATGCATACAAAATGAATGTATACAAATGCATATCCAAATAGACATACACACATTTGTACACACATATACACATACACACACATATGCATACACACACATACACATACACACACACACATGCACATACAATCATATACATATATACACACACATGCATACACACAAAAGTACATAGACACCCATCGACACACACACATACCGATACACAAACATGTACATACACACACATACACACACACATACACATATACACACATACATATAGTCACATGCATACACAATTATACGTGTACATACATACACACATACATGCACATATACACACACAGACATACACATTACACACATACATGCACATATACACACACAAACATACACATATATACACACATAAAGTCACATACACAATATATATACACATGCATGCACACACATACACACACATTCATACACACATATACATACACACACCTATACACATACACATATACACATACATACACATATACATACACTCACATGCATACATACACACACTTGCATACATACACATGCATATGCATACATACATACACACATGCATATACACACATACACATACACACACATATGCATACACACAAATACATACACACACATACACATGTACACACAAATACACACCAACATACAGAGTATTACACACACATACACACTATATGTACACATACACAGTATACATATACACATACACACACATAGGGTTTAGGGATTCGAGTTTAGGCTTTATGATTTAGGGTTAAGGGTTTTTGGGTTTAAGGTTAATGGTTCAAGGGTTTCCAGTTTAAGGTTAATGGTTTAGGGTTTAGGGTTTAGGGTTTAGGGTTTAGAGCATAGAGAAAGAGGGAAAAGAGAGAGAAAGAGAGATACAAATAAGGAGAGAGAGAGAGAAGCACACACATACACACATACACACATACACACACATGTACATACACACACATAGACACAAACCCATGCATACACAAGAATATGCATACATACATACTCACATGCATAGTCACATTTACGCATACACATGCATATACATTCACACATGTTGGCATAGAAGCAATGAGGAGGCAGAGCAGTCAAGTACAATCTGGCATATAAGAGGCCCAATCATTTTTTTTCATAATTTATTTCCAATCAAAGTGATTTTCATCACTACACAAACATTGTAAAATACTTTCTTTGATAGATTAGACTCCATTTTGTTCAAGTGGAGGAGTCCTCAAGCTTGAGGAGTATTAGAAATACTTGAGTATCAATTTTTGTAATTTTTTTATTCCATTTGAGCCCTCCAATAAGCCCTCGAACCTAATTTTTAACTAGGCCGGACACTAGGTCTGGACAAGACGAAAACCTAGTCAAAAACTATAAAAAGAGCTAGAGAGCTCATTTTTTAGGTTAGCTTGTTAGATTTTTGAGCTATTGTAAGAGAATTTTTGAGTAATACAAAGAACTCCATTGTTCCTCTCTTTGTTCTTACCTTGTGTGCGCGTGTACTGGGGAGAGAGCTTCGAGGATGATCGTGTGATGGTAAGATGTAGAGTCGTGATGTTGGAGTCATAGGTATTTTCCTTACTTTTCATCATTTTTTCTTACTTTCTTCATCACCATCATCATCCTTACCACCTCCCACCTCCATCTCCACCTTCACAATTTTTTTTTTTTTAATCATATTCCCCTCCCCACCTCATTTTCCTCATTTCACTTGTGAGAGAGACCAAGAGAGAGCTTGTGTGCGATCTGTGTCTTATGTGTTTTTGAGCTTTTCTTGCACAATTTGGCTGTATCATCATCTCTAGAAGCTTGGTTGTATCATCGTCTGCAGAGGTCTCGAGAGGGTGACCTCTATCTATCACGATATATAAAGAAAGTTGTTATCTTGTGTTTGCATGCATGGCATGATAATCTACACAATTATTGCACTCCACATCATCAGAAACATCCAAAAAAA
This sequence comes from Ceratopteris richardii, assembly GCA_020310875.1. NCBI lineage: Eukaryota > Viridiplantae > Streptophyta > Polypodiopsida > Polypodiales > Pteridaceae > Ceratopteris > Ceratopteris richardii. The sequence continues at coordinate 36,944,208 of CM035415.1, forward strand.
TTTTGTTTTTTGTCTCTATCGCGACAAACCAAAACATGATAAATGACCAACAACATCTATCGCAAGAGACACCATCTATCGTGACAGACAACATCTATCACGACGGACAGAACAATGATAGATGATAGACCTATCTATCATGGCAGACACCCATCTATCATGACAGACAGGATCCCACGATAGATAGCATCTATCGCGACTGACACCAGTCTATCACGACATACCAAAACCACAATAGATGATAGATATCGTCTATCGTGATAGACACCCATCTTTCACGACAGATAGCCCTCATGATAGATGATAGACCCTGTCTGCCAGACACCTATCTATTGCAACAAAGACCCATCTATCATGATAGACAACCCTCATGATAGATAATAGAGCCTGTCTATCGCAACAGACACCCATCTATCACGACAGACAGAGCCCACAATAGACACTATCTATCATGACAGATACCCGTCTATCGCGATAGAACAACCACATGCTACAAATAGTGTCTATCACGATAGACACCCTCTATCGCGATATACAGACATTTTGGCAAAAATTGAAAGGGTATTTTTTTTGAAATTTTGGGCTGAAATTGGCATATTTTAAGGTCTTTTACCTACACCATTACTCAAGCCTTACAAAAATGCACTAATACCCTATGAGGTCTTGTTTGCCTCTTTTAACCCCTAGAACCCTAAATCGACATAACTTTTTCATAGGCATTGGTATTGCACAAGTAAATATCAATGATTATTCCGACAATTATGTCGATGATTATAACGACGTGTATTTACCATCACATTTGATAAAAAGCTGAAAGCCAACTCCCCTGTTTTTAACTCGATTGTGAAAGCCCACTCCATCTGATTTGTTTTTCAGTTGAATATGCGCATACCTCCCCTCTATCTCACTTGCACTTTGCCCTCCTCCCTTGCCTCTTGGTAAGGGATGCACTCCCTCATCCTCTCTCTCTCTCTATTCCTTATTTCTTTTAGGGTTTCCTAAATTTGATTTCACTTTATTTTTCAAGAGCTTTTTGGTGGTGGTTTTTTGTTTGATGAGAGATGACATCGATTTTGTGTGCATGGCAAGTGTTCCAAAGTTACACTGATGTGAGTGCTCTACATCCCATGCATGTGTTGTTTTGTTCTTTATTTGAGAGAGAAAAAAAGAGAGATCAAAAGAGACAAAAAGACAGAGATACACATATACACACATCTACACACATCTACACACATAGACACACATACACATACATACACATACATACATAGACACACATATGCATATATACACATAGTCACACATACACATACACGCATCGACACACATACACATACACATAGATATACATACACATAGACACACATACACATATACAAACATATACATATACATATAGACACACATACACACACATACACATATACACACACATAAACTCACATGCATACAAAATGCATGTATACACATGCATATGGATACATACATACACACATGCATGCACACATATACACACATACACACATATGCATACACACACATAGACATACACACACACACACATACAATCACATACATATATACATACACATGAATACAATACACATACACACATGTACACATACACACACATATGCATACAAACACATAGACACATACACATACACACATGTACATGCACACACATAGACACACACATATACACATACACACACATGTACATACACACATATAGACATACACATACACATACATATAGTCACATGCATACATACACACACATGCATACACAAGTATATGTGTATGCACTTACATGCATACATGCACATATACATACACACACATATACATATACATACACATACATATAGTCACATGCATACATACACACACATGCATACACAAGTATATGTGTACATACATACACACATACATGCACATATACATACACACACATACACATATACACACACATAAGGTCACATACATACATGCATACATACATACATATATATATATATATATATATATATATATATATATATATATATATATATATATATATATATATATATATATATATATATATATATATATATATATATATATATATACATACACACACATATACATACACACACATACACATACACACACATATACATACAGACACGTACACATAGATACACACACATACACAAATACACATATACACATACATACACATATACTTACACTCACATACTCTCACATGCATACATCCATACATACATACACATGCACATACGTATGTACATGCATACACACACATACACATACACATACATATGCATGCACACATATACATTTGCACATATGCATATACAAATACATACACATATACAAACACATACATGCTATACATACACATGCATACACACACATACACACTGTACACACACATACACACACATAGGGTTTAGGTTTTAAGGGTTTAGGGTTAAAGACAGAGAGAAAGACAGAGAGAGAGAGAGAGACAAAGAGACAGAGAGACAGAAATACACATATACATACATAGACACACATATACATACAAACATAGATACACATATGCATATGCACACATAGACACACTCACACACATAGACACACATAAACATGCACATACATATATACATACATGTAGACACACATACACATAGACACACATACACATACACACATAAACACAGACACATACACATATACACACACATATACACTGACATGCATACAAAATGAATGTATACACATGCATATCCATATGTACATACACACATTCATACACACATATACACATACACACACATATGCATACACACATGTACACACACACATACACATACACACACATACAATCACATACATATATACACATGCATGCATACACACACATATACCCATACATAGACATATACATACACACATAGACACATAAACATACACAAAAGTACATACACACCCATTGACACACACACACACATACAAATACACAAACATGTACATACGCACACATACACACACACATACACACATATAGATAGTCACATGCATACACAAGTATATGTGTACATATATACACACATACATGCACATATACACACATAGACATACACATATACACACACACAAAGTCACATACATACATATATCTACACATGCATGCACACACATACACACACCTATACACATAGACATATACACATACATACACATATACATACACTCACATGCATACATACACACACATGCATACATACACATGCATATGCATACATACATATAGACATGCATATACACACATACACATACAGACACATATGCATACACATATATACATACACACACATACACATGTACACGCAAATACACACCATACATATAGATTCATACACACACATACACAATATACATACACACATAGAAGCAATGAGGAGGCCGATCAGTCAAGTATAATCCGGCATATAAGAGGCCCAATTATTTTGTTTACATAAATTATTTTCAATCAAAGTGATTTTCATCACTGCATAAACATTGTAAATATCCTTTTTGATAGATTAGACTCCATTTTGTTCAAGTTGAGGAGGTCTCAAGCTTGGTCAGTATTAGAAGTACTTGAGTATCAATTTTCGTAATTGTTTTATTCCATTTGTGCCCTCAAATAAGCCCTAGAACCTAATTTTTAACTAGGCCGGACACTAGGTCTGGACAGGGGCAAAACCTAGTAGAAAATTATAAAAAGAGCTAGAGAGCTCATTTTGGAGGTTAGCTTTTTAGAGTTTTGAGCTATTGAAAGAGACTTTTTGAGTAATACAAAGAACTCCATTGTTCCCCTCTTTGTTCTTTCCTTGTGTGCGCATGTGTGTGTATGTGTGTGCATGCTTGTGTGCTTCTCACTCACGCACTTGTGCCTTCACTTTCTCATAGTCTTCATATTAGTCCTCATGTCTCCACGGATTGACAATTATGAGGTGGATCTCCTCATGTTGGTACTTGCCATTGTCCTAGAGTGACACCAAATTTGGCACCGTTGTTGGGGAGAGAGCTTCAAGGACAAGCATGTCATGGTAAGATGTAGAGTCGTGATGTTGGAGTCATATGTATTTTCCTTACTTTTCATCATTTTCTCTTACTTTCTTCATCACCATCATCACCATCATCATCCTTACCACCTCCCACCTCCATCTCTAGCATCAATAAAATTTCAATCTTTTTATCATATTCCCTCATTTCACTTGTGAGAGAGAACGACAGAGAGCTTGTGTGCGATCTGTTTCTTGTGTGTTTTTGAGCTTTTCTTGCAGGATTTGGTTGTATCATCATCTCCAGTGGCTTGCACGGATATGATAGACCTCTACATAGGCCGAAAGGATGACCTCTGTCTGTCACGACAGATAGAGAAATTTGGTATTTTGTGTTTGCATGCATGGCATGATAATCTACACCATTAGAGCACTCCAAATCTTCAGAAAGGCCAAAAAATTTGCATTTTTCTATATATCACGAGAGACCAAAACACGATAGATGACAAACAGCATCTATCGTGACAAACAACATCTATTGTGATAGAAAGCGTCAATCACAACACACAGACCAAGTATTTGAATGTTTGGCATATGCATATATGCCATCACAATTGAGGCATAAAGTGGAACCTAAAGCTGAAAAATATGTGTTCATTGGATATGATGATAAGCAGATGGGATATAGATTGTGGAGTCCATCCACAAAACAATTCCTTGTATCAAAGGATGTTACATTTGATGAGCAAGGTACTTGGTATGCAGGTACAATCAATATTTATGAAGGTGATGAAGAAGTTGTGACTCAAAAGAAAGGTAAATCAAAGGTTCAGATATTTGATGAAGAGGAGAACAATGAAGTACAGGTTGAAGTTGAAGAAGTGCCAAGATTTGATCCACAGTGTGATTAACCAGAAACCTCAAGAAGTGGAGAACTCAAAAGGTCATCAAGACACAAATGGCAACCTACAAGGTATAGCTATGACACTTCTTTTTTGGCTACCAAAGATTATGCTTATATGATAAAGGCAGATGAAGAGGCAAAAGGTAAGGAAAATTGGGAGAAATCTATGCAGGAAGAATATGATGCATTGATGGAGAATCAGACATGGGACCCTTCTACATATGAAGAGGCAAAAGGTAAGGAAAATTGGGAGAAATCTATGCAGGAAGAATATGATGCATTGATGGAGAATCAGACATGGGATTTGGTTCCTAAACCAAATAGCCAGAAGATCATTGGATGCAAATGGGTCTACAAGACAAAGAGGTATGTAGATGGAAGTGTGTCTAGGTATAAAGCTAGACTTGTTGTGAAAGGGTTTGCTCAGACATATGGTGTAGATTATGATGAGACCTATAGTCTTGTGGCAAAGATGACAACTATCAGGACACTCATAGCTATTGCTGCATGTAAAGGTTGGACGTTATGTCAACTAGATGTAAAGAATGCTTTTCTAAATGGTTATATTTCAGATGATGTTTTTAGGGAGCAACCACAAGGATTCAGAGATGAAAGGTATCCAGATCATGTATGTAAGCTCAAGAGAGCTTTGTATGGCTTGAAGCAGGCTCCAAGGGCATGGAATTATAGACTTGTGAAGTTCTTGAAAGAACTTGGTTTCCAAGTATCTAAAGCAGATAGTAGCTTGCTTGTTAAAGCAAGTGATGATAGGTTCATTTACATGTGCATATATGTTGATGATATAATTCTTACAGGTACAGATGAGAAAGGCATTCAAAGTCTAAAGAAGCAAATGGAGAAAGAGTTCAAGATCAGTGACTTGGGAGACTTTTCATATTTCTTGGGCATGGAGATCTCATAGACTCAACATGGAGTGTATGTAACTCAAGAAAGGTATTTGAGAAACTTGTTGAACAAGTTTAAAATGGATGATCGCAGGGTAGCACCTACTCTAATGGAGGTGAATCAAAAATTGAGCAGATATGGAGGAGAAGAATTCAAGGACATGAAACTATATCAAAGTTTGGTTGGTAGTCTGATCTATGCTACATTAACTAGGCCTGACTTGTCATATGCAATTGGAGTATTGTCTCAATTCATGCATTGTCCTAGGAAAGAACATTGGATTGCAGGACAAAGAGTGTTGAGGTACATTAAGGGTACACTCAAAGAAGGTTTGTATTACGGTTTTACATTAGATACAAACATCAAGAACTATAGTGATACAGATTGGGTAGGTAATCCTGATGATAGGAGATCAACTTATGGATACTTGTGTTATGTGGGAGATAAGTTAATTTCATGGTGTTCAAAGAAGCAACACACAGTTTCTTTGTCATCTACAGAAGCAGAGTACAAAGGTATGGTGGGAGCTGCAAAGGAAGTGATATGGCTTAAGACTCTTATGAAGAGTTTTGACATCATTCAAAGCACACCCACTATTTATGGAGATAACATGAGTTCATTGTATTTAGCTGCTAATCCTATTTTTCATGCCAGGACTAAACATATTGAGACTCAGTATCATTTTCTAAGAGAGAAGGTGATGGATAAGGAGATTGAAGTAATACATACTTCATTAACAAAATATCAGATAGCTGATATGCTAACCAAGAGCTTGGATGGACCAAAGCTACAGAGGTTCAAGGACATGGCAGGTATAAAGAAGATAGAGAAAACCTCAATCGATGATTGAGGGGGAGTTGTTGGTGCAGGGCAATCAAGAATTGAAGTTTTGATGAAGGTTTAGAAGTCAAGGATTGAAGAAAAGATAAAGTTATGAAGCATGAAGGAAGTGCATATCCAGAAGATGAAGATGTATATACATATGTACATTAATTTAGAGTGAGTTCATCTTATACTTTTGTATGGTCATGAGCTTGTAAATATTTGCCTATATACAAAGAAAATGGCGGGGCAAATATGAGAGAATGTGTAAGAACAAGATTTGAGGAGAATTAGATGTCACTAGACACTTTAGAAGTGAGTAGGATCTCTCTCATCACTCAGATGTAAAAATTTCCAGAAATGAAGAAATGTTGCACCTGATCTTTCTGAGTATTTTCCTTCTGTGTTCAATCTTTTGTGAAATGATTTTGTACAAGTCTAAGTCTATAGTTGATTGACCTCTGTACAAATTTTCAGCTTGTAATTGTGATCATGCTGAGAGAATTGAGTGTAGGAACATTTACATGTGTAAATGGAAAGAAGAGAAGTTGCAGGAGGTGCAAAATTCGATGCTAAAGTTTTGGTCAGTTCTCCTTCCACAGTGTAAAGTTTTGAGAAAGAAAGCACTCATTCTTTAATTTGGAACGTAAGCTAACTATGGCTAAAAGCATTTGCATAAACGAGTTCTAGATTGATAGAACCAAGTGTTAGAAGTTACAGGTGTCTGAATCGACTTTTCAGAAGAACACTTTTAGACATAGGTAACTTGTTGAGATCATTTCTCAAGGTCTACTAAATCTTTTGAAAAAATTTAACTTGGAGAAGGTGCGCAAACTATAGGTGACACCTTGTGCAAAGTTTTATAAAAAATGTTACACATTTGATAAGTCAATGAGAGAGTTATGTGTAACAGACTTTTTGTGTAGTCATCTTCTTTACAGTTTGATCAAAATTTTGATAATTGATCATTGATCCTCTAAATTGGTGAAGGTTTTGAGTTACTCTTGATATAGAGGTGCTCTAACTTCAAGCGTAGCTTGCTCTTTTGGTGATTAACACTCTCCATTACGTATGCTCACCAAATTTTGTGTGATTCTGAGACTTTGACCAGAGGGGTGTTGGCGATGCCCTAGATGAAATGGCAACCTGCTCTGATAACAATTGTTGGAGTTTGAGGTCTTTAGAAGCATGCAAATATTACAAGGAAGAAGAAGAAGCTTGGAGCACAACATGCAATACTAAATGTATTACCAAGAGAATATACAAAGATTAGTTACCCACTAGGGTTCTAAGCATATATACAAGCTGGGGGCCAGAAACCTCCTTAAGAGGGAAAAACGTACGGTAGTAGTCCTAGTGTATTCACACACATCACTACCTAAATATATCAACATGGAAGGGCTATGCACTTTATGGGATGGGATTACTATGCCCGACATGTCTCAACCTTGAAAAAGAAGGGATGTGTGAATGCAAGGCATACTTAAGTGGACGATGTATGAGTGAACCGGCTATGGTGAATGTTTAGTTAATATCATTCAATTCTTCTTTCTAAATCTGGTTATGTTTGTTGACCTAGGGCATCTTAAGGTGTTTTTTTTTGTACTCGTTTATAGATTTTGAGTTACAATGCATGTCCCCTATATGGACCATGATTTGAATCTTGCTACTCGAAGGATATTCAGAAAACTATATATGAAGGACATCATAGATATTTGCATGATGGACATGTCTTACATGAAGGACAAATTGGCTGACAAGCACAACAACAAATGAAAGAAAGTGGTTGAATCAATTGTGGGGTGTAGGAACACCATTCATTGGCATGAAACGATTATCGATCTTTCACAATCTCCCTTATTGGAGTGAGCTATTGATCAATCACTTGGTGAACCAAATGCATATTTTCAAGAATGTGGAAGAGATGCTCTAGAAGACATTGACTCGAAAGAAGGAAAGCAAAGGGCAAAGGGATGACTTGGAAGAGTGAGGTTTTATGTAGGAGTTGTGGGTAATTACCAAGCCAAACCAAACATTCTCATTCCCAAAAGCTCCTTGGGTGCTTTGCAAGATGGAAGAACAATAGGTGAAGAAACTGATTTCAGAGTTTCAAACACCTACTGGATGCATGAGGTGTCTAAAGACTTCCTTCACATGGAACGATGACCTCCGAGTTCTCAAGTCTCATGATTGGAATAAGTTTTTGCAGTCAGTGATTCCTATAGCTATGCAAGATTTTCTTTCAGAGGATGTGCAAACAACCATTTACAAAATTCGTTCCTTGGTATGATGGATCTCATCTAAAGAGATAAGGAGAGATAGCATAGATAATGCCAAACTCAATGCTATAGAGGCTTTCTGTATGGTTGAAAAGTACTTTCTCACAAGCATTCTCAAAATTCAGCTTCATTTACTAGTTTTTGTGGCTAATGAAGCTACAATCGCAGGAATTGTTTACAATGGATGGATGTTCTTCTTAGAGTAGTTCATGAAGACACTAAAAGGGTTTGTTCATTAGAGAGCATGTCGAGAGGACAACATGGAAAAGGGGTGGAACATACAAGAATCTTTGGTATTCATAACAAAGTTTCTATGCATGTCTGATCCAAAACAATCCAAAAATGTCTCACTTATGGAGTGACTATGAAGATGTTCATCTCGTAGGCATTGATCCCTAGGGTCGAGGGAGCCAAAGAAAAATGAACACAATTTTTTGAAAGAAGGGAATTAATTTTGCATCATTAACTCAAAGCCCTTGCAAAAGTGGTTGGAGAGATATGAGCTTGATAAGGAGGCAAATGCACATGAAAGAGCCCAGTTTTGAAAGAATCACTCCACTCACTCTTTGCCTCTTTGGGAAAGCCTTAGATCTCTTCTAGTCTTTCCAATGAAGATATAGCTCGATGAAGCCATTTCACAAGCAAAGACAATAGGTGAGGATATCTATGAAGAAGAGGAGGAACTCCCAAAGGGGTGTGAAGGCTCTCAAACATTGCTAATTAATAATGTGTTAACCTTATGCATTATTTTGACCATCATAATGCAACCCATTTTATGTATTGTCGAGTATTAAAAATATGATATGCTATGGTCTCATGGATGATACTTTCGGATCACATGCAACACGGAAAATAGTTCTACTTTTGATAGTGGGGTGATGGTCAACTTTCTCCAAAAAATATAGAGCTAATTCAAGAGATGAAAATGGCCAAGAAGGCCAACTCAAGTATTAAAAGGTGATCCACGATATCTTGAAGCTATTTTTCAAGAGGTTTGACTAATTTTTGTTTGATGTGAAGTAGATCAAAGTAGTCATCCCTAGAAGAAACACAACAGTGAGGTGGGACAAGAGTGGTTTGCTTCAAGTAGACTCCATGAAGCTATGGACAGATGAAAGAGACACATTTGTACTTCCTGAACATTGTGAGCATTGTCTCTACATCAGATCCCAAAGAACCATAGTGGGTATTTGTTTTACAAGTCACTCCACATAGCAGAAAAAATTCTGAGGACGTGGATGTAGAAGAAGTAGTTCCATCTGTAATCGACTATGCGATGCATGTGGTAGTCAAAGAGGAATATATCATTATCCCAAAAGTAGAGGCCTTTGAAGAAGACCAACTACATGAGGAGGTAGCGGACAATATGTTGTACAAGGACAATGATCAGGAAGGGACGACCATATCAAGAGATTTGCAAGTCACCAATGTAGAGATAGTTATGCTCTGTGCATCACATCTCCAAGAGGATGTTGGAATAGGGGACTTATAAAGCAAGAAATTGTATGCACTTATTTTTTTTATACTGAAATGAAGTCTTAGTCCAACACTTTTCTAATTCTATTACATTTTTTGTATAGAGTATTGTTTTTTTTAATTAGCTTTATTATCTGTATGCTAGTTATTTGAGTTATTTGTTGTAGAGCATGGTGGGAAACAAGCGGTCGCTCAATCTAGATTCCATGATAGAGAAGCAGTTTCTACATTTCATATCTTGAGCAGCTCCCACGTATCACATTGCCGCATCAAAGTATTAGGTCTCCCAAGGGACTACTCCCAGTGGCTGAACTCCCTATGATGGGACTACTTTCACCAAGGGCACTCACTTTGGTGGAGCTACTCCCAATGATGACACTCCCTTTGGCACAAGAATTACATCACAGAGGTGATCTATCGCAAGTATCGACCAACACTTGGGCACCCTATTGTCTACTTAGATTGGATTCAGCACACAACACATGAGGTGATCTCACCTCAATGATCAAAGGCTTGCGACACTTTTAGAGTAGGCTTACTAAAGCTTGTATGGATTGTTACTGAGGATTGAGGATTGATTCGCGGTGAGCAGTAGTATACTCCTAACCAATATCATCGGTAGCAAGATGTGATGCGTTATGAGTTTGTAAGTATCATTTTTTATGAATGAATTCTCTTATTTTAAGCACTTCATGTTCATTGATCTCACATTTTGCATATTTTTTGTAGGAGTTGGGAGTGGGTCATCCTCCAATACGAGTAGAGGAGAGTTTCGGATATCATCATGGGTTTGTTGTTGCAAGACTTGGATGGATGCAGTATAGTCATTTCAAGGGACATTCTACCATGAGTTGAGCTTCTGATCTTAGTTTAGGGTTTTCTGTTGTTGTTCATGAACATCATTTCAATTTTTTTGATTTCATGAATGTGCGTTTTTCTAGGACTACAAAAGTAGATGTTTGATCCCTCTAGTTTTGTGTATGGTAGTCATGTCCCATAGTTTTGTATTTGGTTAATATATAGTAGTGGTTTGCCATAGTGGTTTGCCATAGTTTTGTACATGGTTTATATATGGTAGTGGTTTGCCATAGTTTTGTACATGGTTCATTTATGACATTGTTCTATTATGTATTTGAGTACTCTTTATGACTTTGTTTTGGTTGTATATGATGGGGACACATCCATTTATACATTATTTTTCATTGTGCTATTGCACATCTCTTTTATGTTCAACAATGTGTTATGCTTTATCAAATTTTGTATTGGTTTCCAGTCATGCAAATATGTGGTCAGGCAACCACTAGATTACATGTCACGACATGTACTGATTTTTTTTTTGGCAAAGTCTATTGTCCCTTGCTACACAACAATAATATTGTCATGTTGTTGCAGCAAGTGACACTCCACTTTGCCCAAAAAAAATTTTGCAAATATGGTTGTCAGTATAAGCATTTGTATTTCCAAGGACATATTGATCCATATACGGACATGTATACCATTGTTATTGCCAAGGACATACCGACATGTATATCATCGATTTTGCAATGCATATATCGACACCTTTGGGCCTTCTAAGAATACCTAATTTTTAAGGATTAAAAAGCTTAATCTATGGTTCTAAGGAGCCACATGAAGCCACCATGCTATTGCAAAGTAAAATTGTATTATAAAGAAAATTTGAATCTCATCTCTTGAGCATGAGTATTTTGGGCATTTGGATTTTCCAAATCAATGGCTTAGTTTAAATCTCATATGAGACTAGAGAGAGAATGTGTGAGACTTTATAGGAGTGGGGACAAGGTTCTTAGATTGTCAAAGTGAGCCCTTAGATTGTCAAAGATCGAGCTGACAACCGGTTCTTGGGCTGATCCATATGTGCATGCATTTTAGAGATGTTAGGTCGAAAGTATCTTCCAAGGGCTACCTTTTCAATATGCCTTTATCTTTTGTGGGATAAATTTTAGCCATCTATTCTTGGCTATATCCGATGGCCATTGATTCAAGCGCCCAAATGCTCATGGAATTCAACTCTCCCTGCTCGATCTCATCCTCAAAACTGATTTCGACCAGACATATGGTAGACTAGAGCAAGGTTTCATTCTTCTATCCCTAAAGAATTTGTGTTTGTAACCTAAATCATCAAGATGGTCTCCATTCTTCTTGGAAATGTTGTGGATTAGATAAATATGAATGGAATGCTCTCCTCAACTATATTTCTCAAGGAATCTGTGAGGCAAGATTGCTTGCTAGCCTAGATGTTGTCTGTGATTATTGTTGACAGGCTTTTTTGTTTAGTAGGAAACCAAGCACAATCAAGCAAAATGCATAGTCTTAATCTCCCTCAAGGCCAAGATCAGATGACTCTTACACCTTTTGTAGATGACACCAATGTGTTCTTGCAAAAGAAATGTAGATATGGACCCCTCTCCTGGCAATGCCTAAAGATCTTTTGCACTTCCTATGGATCTAGAATTAACCATTGAAAAATGTATTTTAGAATTTTTTTAGCCTCCATCATGGTTTTTTAGGTATTAAGGGTGTAAGAATCTCACCACTAGTCATTTCTTCACTATGCATCCCAATGGGATTTGGGGTTCCCATGATTTAGCAATGGAAATGGATTATTTCCAAGATGGAGAGTCCACCCCAATAATGGAGAGGTATGCAACTTAATGTGGCAGAGAAAGAGCTACGGATAAAACAAAGTTCCTCAATTACTCTATCATCTATCTTTGGATTTCTAGAGACCAAATTATAATAAGTTACTGAAGATCTCTAGACCGTATGGAAATTTGGATGTGAGATCCCAATAGGATGAACAATAGCCCTAAAGAAATGGGCCATCTAGGCATCTTCGACGTGGATGCTATGGCCTATAAGTGTGTGGGTAAATGGATGATCAAAGCATTGGATAATGATAATGAATCTTGGGAAAATCTTATCTTTAGAAATTACAAAAGCTTATCCCCCTTTGATATCCCTAGATAAAAAGACCTTGATCGGTTCAAAATTTTTCTCTCTCTATTTTTTGTGGTCCCCAATGGATCGAGTCTATTCTAGGCTTTGTGGGGTCCTTCCCCTCCATTAGAAAAGACTAGAAATGGGCTGATGACATCTAACATAATGACTCCATGTGTTTTCCTATTACTAGCATCAAGGGTGTTGAGAAAGCCAATATTCAAAGAGCCAAGAAGGTTTGATCGAATGATTTTTGCTAGTGGAAGCAACTTTGGAACCAAGAAAGAAGATATTGAATCAAATTCGAGGACATTGACCATATCCACAAAGTGTTCTATAAAGAATCATGTCTCTTAAGGCATAGAATCATTTCTTGAGATGTTTTAGAGGTTTGGAAACCTATTTGAAGGGTCTTAGGTGGAGTAGTGGCAGCAAGCTGAAGGTTATTTTGAGATTAATAAGAAATCTAGATTGATAAATCTCTAAACAAGTACACAAAGCATCCTTGAATCATATGGGCTTTCAAGCTCAAAGAATTGTGGCACCCACTTATAGAAAAATGTACAACATAATGTGGAAGAACAATTTGCAATGCTAAAGCAGCTTAGAAGGGAGATCCAAGAAAAAGAAGAAGAAATCACAAGAGAACTAGGAAATGAAGGTTTGATCAGGGAGGACAACCCTATGCTAGAAACTATGAAAGAGTTTGAACCCATAACAGGGAGGAGAATAGAAATGAATGATAGATCTAATGAGATAGATTGTAATTTCAAAGAATATGTGAATTCTCTAGTAATAGATAGGAATATAAGCTATAGTATGAAGCTATTGTTGAAATTCACGAAGGACTAAAATATGCAAATGAGTCATCGTAAAACCTTCTCATCCTCAAAACTGATTTTGACAACACATATGATAGAATAAAATGAGGTTTCATTCTTTAAAACCTCAAGGATTTGTGTTTCTAACCTAAGGTCATCAAGATGGTGTCCATTATTCTTGGAAATGTTTTGAATTATATTAATATGAATGGAAAGGTCTCCTCAGGTATTGTTCTCAAGGAATCTCTCGGGCAAGGTTGCTTGCTAGCTTGGATGTTGCTTGTGATTATTTTTCATGGGATTAGTTGTTTAGTAGGAAACCAAGCACAATCAAGCCCAATTCGTAGTCTTAATCCCCCTCGAGGCCAAGATTAGATGACTCTTAGGCCTTTTGGAGATGAAACCAATGTATTCTTGAAAAAAATGTAGGTTTGGCTATCTCTCTTTACAGTGCCTAAAGATCTTTTGCATCTTGTGAATCTAGAACTAACCATTGAAAAATGTATTTTAGAATGCTTTTTAACCTCCATCATAGTTTTTTAAGTATCAAGGGTGTAAGGAGATCACCAATAGTCATTTCTTCCACCTGTTAGGGGTCCAATGGAATTTGGGGTTCCTATAATTTAGCATTGAAAATGGGTTGTTTCCAAGGTGGAGTACACCCCAATAATGGAAAGGTGTGCAACTTAATGTGGTAGAGAAATGATTGGTGATAAAAAAGATCCTCATTTCCTCTATCATCTATCTTTGGATTTCCGGAGATTGAATAAGAACGAGTTAGTGAAGATTTATAGACAGTAGAGAAACTTCCTTTGGATGCCAGATCCCAACAGGATGAGGGTGGCTAAGATTAAATGGGAGATATTTACTATCCCTAATGAAGTGGTCCATGTAGGCATCTTGGATGTGGATGCTATGGCCAATAAGTGTGTGGGTCAATGGATGATCAAAGCATGGGATAATGATAATGAATCATGGGTGAAGCTTATCTTTAGGAATTACAAAAGCATATCCCTCTTTGATATCCCTAGATGAAAAGACCTCAATGAGTTCACATTTTTTCTCTCTCTATTTGTTGCAGTCCCAAATGGATCAAATCTATTCTAGTCTTATGGAAATCCTAGAAGAAGATGAAGCCCTTTTGCTCCATTAGGAAAGACTAGAAGTGGGTGAATGGCATTTAACATGATGACTCCACGTGGTTTCCTATTACTAGCATCGAGGGTGTTGAGAAAGGAAATATTCAAAGAGCCAAGAAGGTTTGATCGAATGATTTTTGCTAGTGGAAGCACCTTTGGAACCAAGAAAGAAGATATTGAATCAAATTCAAGGACATTGATCATAGCCACAAGGTGGATAATAAAGACTCATGCCTCTTAAGGCATAGAATCATTGCTTGAGAAGTTTGAGAGGTTTGGCTCGTGATTCGCTAGGAACCATCCTATTTGAATGGTCTAAGGTGGAGTAATCCTAGCAAGATGAAGGATATTTTGAGATTTTTAAGAAACCTAGATTCATAAATCTCTAAACAAGAAGTGATGCACAAAGTAGCCTTGGATAATATGGGCTTTCAAGCTCAAGTCAAGGACTTGTGGCACCCACTAATACACAAAAGAAAGTGTCTCTTATGTGACAAATTCTTCATGGAGGGATCTAGTCCAATGTCAAAGTGAGTAGAATCTGTGGTGCACCTCTACGGTGCAAACTATGTTCTCATGAAAATAAAGCAATAGCCCTCCTTTTCTTTTCTTGGCCCACACGAAACATGATATGGCAAGAAACATGATATGGCAAGATATGAGCAAGCCCTTATTGTTGTATCATCAAATTATCTAGAAGCAAGCACTACTTGGAGAAGCTATTTTGAAGTTAGATATCATTTGCAAAGATATCTAACTTCAAGTTCGAATCTTTTGCAAAGAGAAAAATTTCGCATATCACTTGAAATAATATAGGTAACAATTACCTTTATTATTTCAAGTGTTATGGGAAATTTCTACTTTAGACAAAATATCATGCACGAAATCCAGAAAAACTACCCTAGATATGGCCATAAATCATTGTTCATGAGTTTGATGAATATAGATGGATCTTTGTGAGAACAATGGCATCACCAAAGGCTCATAGTTCCCACCTTCTCCTAAAGTCACTCTTAGGGACATATCTAGTCCTAACTCTCGATCTAAGATCAAGATTTCTAAAATACCTAGCTTGATATAACTAATTGAACCAGTCTTCAAACCTAGACATTGGAATCCAATTCTTGATTGCTACTTTGTGTAGTGTTCTATAATCTATGCATAACCTCATAGAGCCATATTTTTTCTTCAAGAGAACTTTAATTGATGCCCATGGTGAGTCCCTAGGTCTAATGAAGCCTTTACCTAGATAATCCTTAATTTCTTTCTCTATTTTTTGATGTTGAGAAACACTAAGCCTCTTGGGTGGTTTAGAAATAGGATGAGTATTAGTGACTAGATCTAAGGCATGGCCAATGTCCCCTCACTATAGTGGTAACACTCTTGAAAGATCATTGGGAAAAAAGATCTTTAAATTTAAACTCTAAATCTTCAAAACCTTTGACAACACACTCTTTCAAATAAACGAAAAACCTATCTTTAATTACATTGATGTCATGAATATATATATCTCAAATGAGCTATAGATGCAACTATCTATATTGTAACTATAAAAATACATATTTTTACATGTTAAAATTTATGGGAGGATGAACACCTTTCTTATGCCACTTGAAGCATGAATGGCCTCATAGGTATGTTAAGGGGTGCCTCTATTCACTCAAATCAATGGTTATCTGAGTTCCTATGCAATGAACCCAAGAGCTTTCAATCCCTAAATCTAGACTATGAGACATTCCTAATGCAAAATATGCCACTCAAAGTACTTTCTTCTACTCTATGAATCAATGCCTTCAACACAAGCTACTCACTACCTTTGCCACACATGCATAGAGAGACAACTATTCACTCAAGGCTAGATTTCTCTTAGAATATATGCAGAGTCTAGACTTGAGCATTGAGATAAATTTAGTAGACTATATTAGATTTCCAACAAGCTAAAGATTATAGAATTTGGAAACAATATGAATAGGTAACTTTGGTCATAACATAGAGCTAAGTAGTTGCTTGATAGAGAGAACAAGGTGTGAGTTATGGCTATTGAAAGTGTGAAAAAAATACTCTAGCGAGCAAATTGACTTTCTAAGCAAGGGGTCTACTAGCTTATTCAAAATATAAAAGTGATAACATGCGGGATCTCATTAAGTCAAAATACATTATGTGTTTATATGGCTTGGAAAAGATTCCCTAAATGATAGGATGCTCGTTTCCTAGAAAATAGGGTTCATCACACCTAACTGTGATAGGCGATTGATTGAGAGTAATAAGGGCATTAAAATTCAAATATGAATGCATGAATACTAATTTTTGGTTCCTTTCTTCATAATGCTCCAAGTTTCATTAATTTAGATGGTTCATATGCATCTAAGGTTGGAGTTTGATTTTCAACACTCCCTCGCAAGCTTCAATCTTCAAGTCTTCATCCTAGCTCCATCATTCCAATGCCTCTTTTGAACTTTGTTTGCTTGGTTAAGTCAAATGCTTTGGTGAACATGTCAATACATTGATCTCTGGTAGTTATGTGTTGGACTTGTACCTCCTTAATCGACATCTTCCATCAAATGTAGTAGTAATGTACCTCTACATGTTTCCTCCTAGCATGAAACATAGAATTCACAAATAGGTACACAATACTCATGTTGTCACACCTGATTGTAGATTAATTCACTTGTAGATTTAATTCAAAAATAAGCTTCATGAGCCAACTGAGATCACATGTAGCTTCTACTAATGCTCTATATTCAAATTCTATGAAGATAGGGCAAATATAGGCTGCTTCTTTGCCATCCATAAAATTGCCTTTTTGCCAAGTATCATTGCATATCCACTTGTACTCCTCCTATCTTCTTTGGATGTAGCCTAATCAGCATATGTATATCCTTTTACTTGCAAATCATCTTCAAAACAATATAAAGACCTTCATTTAAGTATCTTTGAGATATTTGGGTATTCTTTTAGCTACAAGTAAATGACGAACCCTAGGTGTGTTTATCAATTGAGATAACACACCAACTGTATATGCTAAGTTAAACCTTGTGATAGTGGCATAATTTAATGAGCACACTAAAGAATAGTATAAGAGTGCATCCTTACCTTCATCCCCTTCTATTGAATTCAATTTCATATGGACTTCCATTGGACTACTTAATAGTTTGCAACTTGTGAGTCCATAATTCTTCAACACATCAAAGATGTATTTTCTTTGCATGAGTTAGTTTCCATTATTCTTATATATGACTTCAATACCTAGAAAATATCTTAGATCTACAAGGTTTAAGATCTTGAACTCCTTTCAAATCCTTTCTTTTATTTCCTTGGTGTCTGTTTCATATTCACCTGTAATAATAAAGTCATCTATGTACACACATGTAGAGAGATGCTACAACTTCTTTTGTGGAATAATGATGGACCAACCTTGCTTTTTTTATACCCAAAACTATTCAAGTAGTCTAAAAGCATTTGGTTCCATGCCCTTGGGTCTTCCTTGGGACCATAGAGTTCCTTGTTTAACCAAAAAACATAATCACCTTTGATTTTATCTTCAAAGGTGATTGGTTCCATGCCGTTGAGTCTTCCTTGAGACCGTAGAGTTCCTTCTTTAACCTAAAAACATAATCACCTTTGATTTTATCTTGTATCTAGGATGCATACAATCAAAGTAATCATGATTATTGTAGTTGTCAAGAATCAAAAGATATGTCAGATGGAAAAATGCATTTTTGAAGAGGTATACATGGTTCAACGCCCTTGGGTTTGAAGACTCACATTATCCTGAACATGTTTTCATATTAAGGAAAATATTATATGGGCTAAAGGAAGATCCAAGAGCCTGGAATCATAGGCTTGTAAATTACTTGCATGATAAAGGGTTTGTGGTGAGCAAGGTTGATTCTTCCCTATTCATTAACAGATCACATGGAGAAGCCATATACCTCGGTGTATATGTGGATGACATTATAATTATAGATAATGATGTTGAAGGTATTAGAATGATCAAGAATCAAGTGAAGGAAAAGTCCAAGATCGGTGACTTAGGTAAGATCATTTACTTCCTTGGATTGGAAGGTAGTTTATAGGGAGAATGGCATGTATCTTACTCAGAATAAGTAAATTAAAGATATGTTTGCAAAGTTGAAAATGGAAAATGCTAAGGATGTAAGTAAACCTTATGGAACTAAAATCAAAGCTAAGTGTTCATGAAAGTGAGCTAATTGAATATGTGACAAGCTATCAAAGCTTGGTGGGAAGTCTCAACTATGCTACTCTAACTAGAGTAGATATCTATTATAGTGTGAGTGCCTTGAATGAGATTATGCATACACGTAGGAAGCCACACATGGAGGAAGCCAAAAGGATTCTCAAGTACCTCAAAGAGATAATTAATGAAGGATTATTCTATTCGTATACATCTAATGTAGACATACGATTTTCTCTAACACATATTGAGCAGGATCAAGAGACGATATGAGAAGTAATTTTGGTTATCTTTCATTTGTAGGTTCAAAGCTTATCTCTAGGTCATAAAGAAGCAATCTGCTATTGCTCTCTCATCTATAGAGGTTGAATACAAAGTACTAGAAAATGATAATATGCGTTCCTTGCATATTGCAGCTAATACTATTTATCATGCTATGAACAAACACAATGAGCTCCATTATCACTATGTTAGGGAGAAGATTACCACCAAGGAGATTGAGTTCTCATATGTATCTACTCAACAACAATGTGTAGACATGATGATGAAACCTTTGGATGAAAGTCTTGTACTGGGATTTCCATAAAGAGAAGAATAGATTCAATCACTTGGATACCACAAAAATCAGAAAAAATGAAAGTGTAAACCTATCAAGATCCTTTCATCTACAAACATCAAAGGTGGAATAAGCTTTTGTAATTACTAAAGATAAGCTTCACCAAAGATGCATTATTATTATCTGATGTTTTGATCATACATTTACATACACACTTATTGGCCATAGCAACCACATCCAAGATCCCTAGATGCCCATTTCCTTAGGGCTTGTACAAATCTCCCATTTAATCTTAGGCACCCTCATCTTGTCGGGATCTTGCATCCAAAGGAAGTTTTCGTAAAGTCTATAAATCTTCAGTAACTTATCATTATTTCATCTCTAGAAATCTAGAGATAGATGATAAAGCAAATGAGGAACTTTTCCATCACTAGTTGTTTCTTTGCCACCTTAAGTTGCATACCTTCCATTATTGGGGTGTACTCTCCAACTTAGCAATAATCCATTTCCAATGCTAAATATAGAAACCCCAAGTTCCATTGGGATGTCTAATCTGTGGAAGAAATGACTTCTTTCTAGTATATGGTATTTTTGAGATTTGACAAATTCTTTTTTCTTCATTCTAATCACTGGGTTTTCAGGTCCATAGGTGAGATTAGGCACAAATGTTTTATCCTAATTGGGTATTACTTACAAGTTGAACAAATACGCATGAGCAAGTTCATCTAAAACTCCTTGTGGTGATTCTCCTAAAGTAAGTTTGGAAAGGTGATTTGACTTAAGGTGAGTCTTTCCTTTTCTCACAAATACTTCAAAATCATATTCTATTAGTAAGAGAAACCATCTTTTGAACCTACCTACGTTGCAAGGCTTGTTCACCAAATAAAGTAGAGCCTAATGGTCAATGAAGAATTTAATCTTATTTGGAAGCAAATAATGTCTAAACTTCTTAACTGTGTAAACCATGCCTAATCTTGTCCTTCAATGGTCATATAATTTTTTTTTGTTGCATTCAATTACCTACTAGCATAAGCAATAGGAAGACCTATGTTCCCTTCATTGGTCGTCTATGCCAACACACATCCAATAGAAAAATTGAAGGCAACCACATGAACATGGAATGGTTTATTCGAATTTGGCATCGTTAGGATAGGTGTTGAATAGAATCATCTTTTTGGCTCATTGAAATATATTTCACATTCATTATTCCCTTCCATATTATTCAAGAGGTTGTACAAAGGCTTTGAAGTTATAGCATACATGTGGATAAAACATCAGTAGTATCCAAAATGAGCCATCAAAGCTTTTACTTCCTTGATTGCCTTTGGCCTAGGTAATTTTGCAATAGCCCTTACCTTTTCTTTATCCGTTGAGATCCCACTCTTTGACACTATGTGTCCTAAAATCTTGCCTTGCCTAACCCTGAACACACATTTTTTTAGGTTCAAGAAGACTTGATATTCTATGCATCTATCAAATATTTTTTGAAGCTCTCGGATATGTGTTTGTCTAATGTGGGAATGGGTAGAGAGAACATCCATATAGACCTCTAGTTTCTTCCTCAAGAATTCCTTAAACACATGACACACTAACCTTTGAAAAGTAGCATGTGCATTGGTGAGCCCAAATATCATCACAAAAAATGCAAAAATACCCTACTCTATGGCAAAAGCCATCATATGTTGATCCTTTGTGGCTATGGCTACTTAATCATAACCTCAAAATCCATCAAGGAAGCTATCACCTTCCTTTCCCTAACTCATTCTAATAGATGTTATCTGATAGGATGTGGATAGCTATCTCTTATGGTGGTTGCATTAAATTTGTTCAAGTTAATGCACACATGCAATTTTCCATTCTTTTTGGGCACTAGCATGATGGGGGATACCCATTTGATATGCTCAATCCCATTGAGAAATCTTGCTTCTATCAACCTATCAATTTCTTCTTTGATCTTTGCTATATAATTATCATTATACGTGTAAAGTTTATATTTGGTTGGAAATGACTTCTATACTCTCTCAACAAATCTACTAACTCGCTTTCTTCTTCTTCACTCAAATCATGTCCTATGTACGTACATCTCTCTTCTCCATCTTCTATGGTTAATACTATCTTTTTGGTCGCTTCTTTGTTGGTGTAGGCTTCTCCTATAAGAGGTTCTCATTTAGACATTCTTATCATGATCTTAATATCATCAATCTCATATTTCATAAAATTGTTTGGCACTTCAAACAAGGACTCTTGCTCTTCTTTTGTGGGTAATTTCTTCTTTCTTTTCTTCTCACTCTTAGCATCTTCTAGAGTAGTTCACTTCTTCTTAGGCTTACATCTTTCAAGTTCTTGAGTCCTAGATTCTATCAAACAACAGTATTCTTCTTTTGATGCACAAAAGGGTTCCATGATGATGGACCCATCATCCTCTCACTAGATTTCATCATTATTGATGTGCTATGCTCGCACTCTTCTATAACCCGGTCAACCATAAGTGGTTCTATTGTGAGCCATCTCTGTCACAATGGAGCATCCATTGTTCCTCATTTACTACTATGTCCATCATTGCTAAAATTTCTGCCCAACCATTGGGTTTGAACTCCTCATCTAGAAATATCATAGGTGCATAGGTTGGGTCTTGGATAGATCTAGGGTTCTCATTAGCACCTACGTTTCTATTGTTTAGACTCTTTTCTTCCTCCACTATAGCTTTACACATCCATAAGTGCATGCCTTCATGCATCCATGAAGATTTTGATCCTATGGATTGCATTGACTCCATCTCATCTACCTAAAATCATCTCATAGATGTGATTCTTCCCAAAATAACATATGGCAAAAGTGTTCAAACTCTACATCACATGTGGTTAGAGTTATCCTTTCTAGCAATCCTTGTTGGCACAATTTGCAAGCCTAAGATCTTTATTAATCTCAACACTCTCATGGGACAATTGTTCACACATGAGGGAAAGCTTATGAAAAATGGAGACAACTCAAAAGGTAAACAATCCTATAATCTTTATATAGATAAGAATAAAGGCAAGGATTAGAAAGGAAAAGGTAAGAAGTTTGATGATGAAGGTAGTACCTCTTAAGAAAATTTGGCAGGTAGAGGTGAAGGCTTAAGAGGAAGAGGCAAAGGAGGTAGAAAAGGTAGAGGGAGAGCTCAAGGCTCATCTCCATGTGCCATATGTGGTATAACCACTAAAATTATTCACAATTGTTTCAGGAATCCTAGGAACCACAAAGAGGAAGAGGTTACAATAGACGAGTCTATGGAAGCTCAAGAGGAAGATTCAAGAACCTTCAATGGATACAATAAAAACTCCTACAACAACAACAACTACCAAGGAGGATACAAAGGAAGTAGAGGCTAAAATAACAATGAATATGATCAAACTCAAGAGGACTCACTTTTTCTCATAAACATGAATATGATTGAAGGTAAAGCATATGAACATGCTCAAATCACGTGGTAGGAAATGTAGCTCTACTCTTAGACATGGAAGATCTAAGAAATAGGCATGGATTCCAAAGAGGAGATGATACAAGGCATCTAGTTCAGAAGATAGATAATGTGAAAACTCGAGATGGAAATATGAACTTACAAAGTAGAGTATTGTATGTTCCAACTAGTACCAAGAACCTCATAAGTGTAGATCGGATTGTTGAGAAGGGATTACAGGTCAGATTCACCAAGCATGAAGCATTTGTTGAGGATCCAGATCAAGGATTCAAGAAGATAGAAAGAGGAGAAAAATCATTTAGGTTGTTCTCCTTGAACTCCAAAACACCAAGAACATTGCATTGTTCAATTATGGTACCCAAACTCTATCATAGTTAGAGATTTGGCACAAGAGGATAGCTCACATAGGTGAAAGATCCTTCAAGAGAATCAAGAGGGGCCAAAGTATACTTGTAATACCAAATATATCAATATAACATATGATTTATAAATGTAGTGCTTATCAATTAGGTAAGGCTCAGAGGAAACCCTTCACCAATAAAGACTACATACATGGAGACCTATTGGAGTTGGTCCATACAGATGTATGGGGACCAAGCAAGGAGCCTTTAATTTTTGGATCCAAGTATTATGTACCATTCATTCATCAGCTAAGAGAATATCTCCTAATTCTTAGCATCACTTTTAAGTGAAGTTATTTGAATTCAAATTCAAAGCTACCTCCAAAAGTAGCTATAAAAAGAGCAAGAAGGAAGTCACCATTAGAGAGCTTGATTCATGCCCAGTTAATGTTCATTTGTAGAGATTGAAGAGCTTACTCCATAGCTCTATCATTCCACTCCCATTGTTGAAGTATTCATTGCCAATGTGGTTGTAATTATATGTGAATCTATACATTCATAATTTACTTCTTCTCTGTTTTATTCTCTGCTATACTCACTCAGAATACTAACTTCAGAAGCACATATCTCAGGCTATACATAACCTTTTTCAGATTTTTAAAGTGCATTGGATTGCTCTCTAAGTTTACTTTATGGTTACATGGTCATTGGATTTAGTCTCTGTGAGAAATCTATGTTGTTTTGCTCACTGATCAAATCTCTACAAAGCCTCAAAAATGGAGGGAGTGTTCTAGATTTTGCTAAATCTTGTTCTCAATGCTCAGTTAGTTTTAAGACTAGTTTTGGCCTAGTTCAGACCTAGTGCCTGGCCTAGTTCAGACCTAATGTCTGGCCTAGTTAAAATTTAGGTTCCTAGAATATTTTGGAGGCTCAAACCACCCTAAACATTATGAAAAATGATATGCAGTTTCTTCTAACAGTCCTCAAGCTTGATGACTCCTCTGCTTGAACAAAATGGAGTGGGGCATATCAAAAATGAATAATTACAATGGTGTGTAGCGATGAAAATCACTACCTTAATATATGATGGACTTGAAAAATTGTAGTTGGGCTTATTAGTTTCCTAGTTTGCCTTGGCTTCTCTTTCTACTCACTCTTTCTTGCTTATCTCTCTGACCATCTTTCGTTTGGCTCTCCTCTCCCATGCTTCCTTGGCAGCCTAGTCCACCCTTACTGCTAACATCCTCAAAATCCATAACTTGGTATCATAATAGGTCATTGCTTTGTATATGAATCAAGGAGATCTAGTAGACACTATTCTCATAGATATCAAGGATTTCAAAGAGTAGTTGATTTATGCCAATAAAATCATTTGAAATAGTTCACATGTGCAAGTTGTTCTTAATGGACTTACAAATTCTTATAAATTTTTTGGTCTTCTACTCCTATTCTAATAATGAAAGGCAATCCAAATGCCTTAGATTTTGAGGAGTTAGTCTCCCTCTTTTAGCAAGAAGATCAATCTAGAAAACATAGGTCAATTATGCATGTTGCAAATCAAGATTTTTTAGGTGTTCAAAAGGCAAATGCACCTCATCTACTAGTAAGCAAAAATCTACAAATGTTGCAAAATCAAACAAGGGAGATAAAGATGATAAGAAAATAGAAAAAAATAAATTTGAAGTATTTCAAGGAAAATGATCATGTCATTAAGATTTTTCCTTAACTTATTGTTAAAAAAAGGAGGCAAAGAAGAAAGAGGTTGGAATGGTTGTTGTAGAGACCTCTACATTAAAAACTACTTCTCCTAACCTTGTTCAAAATGAAGAATGGATTTTTACTACTAATTGTTGAAAAAGCAAGCTTAAACTATGATTGAGGTGGATTTGATCTACATCAAAATCTATCACTCGGATTACGTCAAAAGAATATTTGTTGGAGAGTTCTTTTAATTATGCTCATTTATTGTATTTTTTTAAAAAGATTTTTCATGGATCTTTTACCATTGACCTAGATATTTACATGAAAAAGGAAAAAAAGAGATCCAAAATTCCACGAATTTGTGGTGGTTGAGTTGCAATCATCATTCAATCAATCAGCGAAAAGTAGATCAAACTAGATCTTCACTTTTCCTATATTATAGGAAGGTGAATTGATTCCCTCCAAGAACCTTTATCACCTTCATTTGAATTCAAAATCCACTTGTAGAGGTTGTGGAGTACTTAAAGAGTCTATATAAAGACTTCAAATCACTTGTACATTACATGGAAGCAATATACATACACTTGTGGCAATCATTGTCTTGCTCCTTTATTTTTCTGTATCATCTTCAACAATTGTACGGATGTAGAGGATGTTGTTCTCTCTATAGAGATCCCAATTGGATGAGCGAGGACTCATTGGAAAGAAATTATTTTTTAGCTTATTCTTTATATTTTCAAAGCATTTGTTTCAGTAAATTGGGAGAAATCTCAGTTTTTCTATCTCGGGGTCAATCTCTACAGATTCCTGAAAAATAGGAGGTACCACTATTGAGTGTCTAATTCATTCCAAAAGCATATTTTTCTTTTTTCTTGTACTCTTGTGCATTCTATACACTCAAACCTATGTGTATCAATCCCAAAAAAGTATTTTTTCTAATTGTACTCACGTTGGTTGATATGAGCATTTGAAGTTCATTGTCTCATCCAAAGATAGTAACTCTTTTGAGCTAGTTGATGTGCATACCTATCTATTTTGTATCGATTATTTCTCCTTGATGTTTCAAAGTACATAGTGCATTTTATTGCACTTATCACATGCCTATAAGGCCTTTTTGAGTCTCCATAATCCAAAGGGCTGGTCTTGTGCCCCTTGGCTGGATCAAATGTTGTCACTTCACAACTCACTTTTCTACCTCCTACAAGCTTCTCCAAGTTCTTTCAGTGGTATCAGAGCAAGATCAAGATGGGTGACAACTTTCCCTCAATCATTGGGAAGCTTGATCGATAGAACTATGCAACTTGGAAAATTAAATTGGAGTCCTATTTGGAAGGTAGAAATCTTTATGGAATTGTAGCAAGTTATGAAGCTATGCCTATTCCAAGATCCAAAGGAGGACCTACACAAGAGGAGATAGATAAACTCACACTTTGGTGCACAAGGGATGCTCAAGAAAGGTCATACATACTAAAATCTATCTCTGACTTTCCATTACGACATATTAGAGAATGCACGACATCTCAAGAGACTTGGGATGCCCTAGAGATGTTCTTTTCTGCTAGAACCAAAGCAACAAGGAATCAGCTTTGGAATGAGTTCAACCAAATGATGAAGATACCTAAACAAACCATCACAGAGTTTGTTACGAAGGTCAAGGAGGTTGTGGATCAGTTAACATCCATTGGAGAGCTAATTGAAGAAGAGGCTATCATGAGGCAAAATTCTCAATGGGATTCGAAGTGATAAGCAATGGAAATCCTTCATCACGGCTTATGATCTCATCATGGATGTGCAAACTCCACACTTCAACATCTTTCTTGGACAACTCTTCAATCAAGAGGCCACCAATAGCATGAAGGAAGGTAACTCCTATCATGGTAATTCAGCTAGTGCTCTATATGCAGATAAGAAGGATAAGAAGCTAAAAGGCAAGAAGAAGGAAGAAGATGAAGAGGAGGCTTCCCAAGCCACCTTTGCAAGCAAGAGCAAGTGGAAAGGGAAGAAGAAAGCACCAAAGCATGAAAAATACAAAGGTCAAAATGTTTAACCTTGTGCCATCTGTGATAAGACCAACCACACCACTCAGAATTGCTGGTTGAATGGGGAGACCCAGCAAGGAAGTGGAAGAGGTGGATATGGTAGCAATAGAGGCAAAGGTGGAGACAACTTCAACAATAACAATAGAGGCTATTATAGAGGGGCCTTCCACAATTATTCAAAAGATCAACTACATGAAGACTCATTGCTTCTTATGGGTCTAAGCCATAAAGAAGGTAAAGAAGATGATCATTTGTTCTACATAGATTCAAGATGTTCAAATCATGTTGCACGCAACATTGCTCTTCTATGTGATTTGGAAAGTCCAAAGCATAGACATGAAGTACAAAGAGGGGATGATACTAATCACAATGTGGAGAAGATTGATAATGACAACGCTTCCAATGGTAGGACAAACATTCTGAGTAAGGTTATCTATGTACCCACTATCACTAAAAACCTAATAAGTGTAGGCCAAATAGTTGAAATAGGCTTGCAAGCTAGGTTCACCCAACATGGAGCTTTTGTGGAAGATCCATGTGAAGGATTCAGGAAGATAGCCAGAGGTGAGAAGCATGGTAGGCTCTTTACTTTTGAAGTAGGACAAACCAGGAACATAGCTCTATTCACCTTTGGGTCTCAAACCCTAAGTGAGCTTGAAGTGTGGTGTGAAAGACTTGCTCATGTGAATGAAAGAACCTTGAAGGATATATGTAGGGATCAAAGTGTTCTAGGACTACCAAACATATCAAAGCAACATATGATCAACATGTGTGATGCATGTCAGATTAGGAAGGTAGAAAGACAACCACTCAACCATAAAGGCTACATCCACAACAACGTATTGGACTTAGTATGTATGGGGACCAATTCAAGATCCTTCATTGGCAGGATCAAGGTTGGAGGGGGAGAATACTTCTCCAAAGAGTTTGATGAGCTCTTAGAGGATAAAGGTATCAAAAGGGAAGTGACTACCTGTTACTCTCCTCAATTGAATGGAATTGCAGAGAGGAGAAACAAGACATTCGTTGGATAAGCCAAAATAATGCTTGAAGAGAAGAGGTTTCCACATTATCTATGGGTAGAGGCTATTTCAAATGTTTTGTACCTTGTCAATATACTACCATCCAAATCACTTCAATATATGGCTCCCTATGAAGCATGGCATAGGAAGAAAACCTAGTCTTGGACATTGCAAGGTGTTCGGTTGTTTAGCTTATGTTTAGGTACCATCACAACTAAGAGGTAAGCTAGATGAAAGGGCAACAAAGGCAATGCTTATTGGGTATGACTCAACTTAGATGGGTTACAAGTTCTATAATCCTTCAATCAAGCAATTCATCACAAGTAGAGATGTGTTTGAAGAACATAGGTCCTAGTATGATGAAGACAAACAAAAGGTTACTCTGCCATATGATCTTGATTCTGATTCTCATCAATTAGCAAGCAAGCATGATACACAAGTCCGGGATCCAAGAAGTGATATAGACGATGAACAAGATGAAAGGGAAAAGGATTACAAACTATGGAAGTCAAGAGGCAAAGTAAAGATGTAGGAGTGTGGAGGACGCTCTAAGCAATCTCCTAGAAGATCAATGAGAGAGAAGAAACAACCAGAAAGGTATGGATATGATTCCACATTTATTACAAAGCATTCAATATACTTCGCAAAGGACTCTAATTTAGAGGAACCCCCAACCTATGAAGAGGCAAAGGGAAACCCTAATTGGGAAAAGGCCATGAAAAAAGAAATAGATGCATTGAAGAAGATGGACACTTGGAATTTGGTTCCAATGTCATCCAATCAAAAGGTAATTGGTTGCAAATGGGTATATAAAGTTAAAAGAAACTCAGATGGATCAATTTGCAGGTACAAGGCAAGAATAGTTGCCAAAGGATGCTCACAAACTCATGGTATAGACTATGAGAAAACATTCTCACCAATTGCAAAGATGACTACAATCAGTAACATTGATAAGTAAGTTGCTGCAAAGAATTGGAGACTCCTCCAACGTGATGTAAAATATGCGTTTCTAAATGGTTGGATAAGTGAAGAGGTATACATGTCACAAGCTCAAGGTTTCAAAAACCCTAATCATGCATCTTATGTTTGCAGAATTAGAAATCATTGTATGGATTGAAACAAGCTCCTAGAGATTGGAATTACAGGTTGGTTACATACCGTCAAGATCAAGGGTTAAGACCTAGAAACTCATATCCTTCTGTTATCTGGATCTTCAGTGCATGCACACACAGAGGCAAAAAGAAGACCAAATAGGAATCAGAAACAGAGAGACAATCAATGCGATAATGGGTGCAATCTTCCGTGTACTTTGATGGACGAGTCTCTTAGAGTACACGTATTTATAGGTTTATTTCTATTACATCCTGAAAATAGAAGTTACATGAGGGCCGTTGCTTTTAGAAATGAATTTTAGGAAAAACTACTTTATTTACAAAAGGTGTCGCTTTCTAAAGCGAACCACTACTTTTACAACAAGATAAACCTAAATATAACTATTCTAGAAGTCTTTAATTTAGTCTTCGAATATATTTATTTATGCGCATCCACTTGTATCCACGCCCTCATGCTTCTTCACCTGCTAAATCAAACATAACCACATTAAAACCTTCTGGACATTTAAAACATTAAAAATCCATTTAATCTTCCATGATTCCATAATATATAACACCTTCTCTATTCATCAAAAGGGATCACAATGATGGTATCTATCTATGTGTATATGTATATGATATTATTATGACATGTGATGATCTAAATGGCATTCTAAGGACCAAGAGACACATGCAAGATGAGTTCAAAATCAGTGACATAGGTGAGCTCACATATTTCCTAGGTGTGCAGGTGATATACACAGATGAAGGAATGTATTTGACTCAGTGAAGATACATTCAGGATCTATATCTTAAGTTCAAAATGGAGAATACAAAACCTTCAGGTACACCTTTGGAGATTAATCATAAACATAATATTTATGAAGGTGAGAAAATTGAAGACATGAAAGAATATCAAAGCTTGGTAGGTATCTTGATATATGTTACTCATACAAGGGTAGACATCTCATATAGTGTGGGAGCACTTAGTCAATTCATGCACTCTCCAAGAAGATCACACATGAATGCAGCTAAGAAAGTACTTAAGTATCTCAAAGGTACAATCAATGAAGGTATATTCTATACTTACTCTTCAGATTTGGATATCAAAATCTATTCAAATGTAGATTGGGCAAGAGATAAGGATGATAAAAGAAGTACCTCTGGTTACTTAGCATTTGTCGGTTCACAGCCAGTTTCATGGAGTTCCAAGAAGTAACCAACAGTTGC
The DNA here is from genome assembly GCA_020310875.1 of Ceratopteris richardii. Taxonomy (NCBI): domain Eukaryota; kingdom Viridiplantae; phylum Streptophyta; class Polypodiopsida; order Polypodiales; family Pteridaceae; genus Ceratopteris; species Ceratopteris richardii. Next base: position 36,975,188 of record CM035415.1, read on the forward strand.
TTTATCCTCAACTAAAGCAGAGTACAGAGGTTTGACCATAGCAACTCAAGAGGCAATATGGTTAAAAGCATTATATACATATTTGGGACTTGTGATTTCCAAACCTCACATATTTGGAGATAATTTAAGTTCCATACATCTAGCAACAAACCCTATTTTCCATGCAAGAACCAAACACATATAGGTTCATTACCACTTCATCAAGGAGAATCTCATGGCAAAGGAGATTGACATTTCTTTTGTTCCAACTGAAAAGCAGCAGCAGATATGATGACGAAGGCACTTCATGGAATAAAGTTTTGTAGACTCAAAGCTATGGTAGGTATTCAACCTATTAGAGAATGAAGACTCAAACATACTTTAGCTTGAGGAGGGGTCGTTGGAACATCAAGCTTACACTATGCTTGAGGTGGATTTGATCTACATCAAAAGCTATCGCTTGGATTATGTTGAAAGAATATCCGTTGGAGAGTTCTTTTACTTATGCTCATTTATTGTATTTAATTCCACAAATTTGTGGTGGTTGAGTTGCAATCAATCAATCACCTAAAAGTAGATCAAACTAGATCTTCACTTTTACTAAATTGTGGGAAAGTGAATCGATTCCCTCCAACAACTTTTACCTCCTTCATTTGAATTCAAAGTTCACTTGTAGACATTGTGGAGCACTTCAAAATTCTATATAAAGACTTCAAATCACTTGTACATTACATGGAAGCAATATACATACACTTGCGGGCATCATCATCTTGCTCCATTTTTCTACATCATCTTCTTCAACAATAGTACACTAGAAAAGGTTGTTGCTCTCTCTACTGAGCTCCAAATTGGATGGGAGAGGACTCATTGGAAATTCAATAGTGTATAATTACCTCTAATTTTTCAGACCATTTGGTTTAGTAGATTGGGAGAAATCTTAGTTTTTCTATCTCGGGGTCAATCTCTACATGTTCCTAAAAAATAGGAGGTACCACTATTGAGTCTGATTCATTCCAAAAGCATATTTTGCTTATTTCTTATAATCATATGCATTATATACACTCAAGCCTATGTGTATCAATCCCACAAAATTATTTTTTCTAATTTTAATCATGCTAGTTGCTATGAGCATTTGAAGTTCATTGTCTCATCCAAAGATAGTAAGTTTTATGAGCTAGTCGATGCACAAACCTATGTGTTTTGTATCGTTTCTTTCTCATTGATGCTCCAAAGTATGTAGTGCATTTTATTGCACTTATTGCATGATTTTAAGGTCTATTTGAGTCTCCATGAGCTCAAGGGCTGATCTTGTGCCAGTTGGCTTGACCAAACTTTGTCACTTCACAACTCACTTTTCTACCTTCTACAAGCTTCTCCAAGCTCTTTCACTAATTGTACCTATACCCATCTTCTCATGATCATTTTATGTATGTAGTAGATATCAAGGTTTCATATAGTGGAGAAGCAAAACATATTACCTCATAATTGTCACGAGGAAGGAGATAAGGAAGAGAGCTCACACATAGTCTCACAATCAAAGAGAGCACACACATAGATTGAGGCAAGGAAGAATGATCTTCTTCTTCTTCTTCTTCTTCTTCTTCTTATTCTTCTTCTACTACTACATAAAAGGAATGTACAAACATGACCTAAAACAACAATAAAACAAATGCAATATGTAAAGAACAATACATAAGGAAAATTCTAGTGTCCACAAATGGGTGAGCTCGCAGGAAACAAATGTACCATCACTCTCGGTAGATAAATCTAGTAAAGCTCAATGAAGTGTCCTTGACATATACCGATGTGACCACTATACATGTCAGAGAAATGAATAGGTGATACATGGCATCTTGATCATCACATGTTAAGCATGATATCTAAAGACTCCCCCTCAAACTCCACATCATGTCCTCTAATCCAAGCATCTTCCGTTCTTCTTCAGCTTCTCTGCTTCAAGTGCTTTAGTGAAAATATCAGCAACTTACTCATGTGTCCTCACATAAACAAGGTCAATATCACTTACTAATACCTTTTCCCTAATGAAATGATAATGCACCTCAATATGCTTTGTTCTAGCATGAAAAGCAGGGTTTTGTGTTAACTATATGCTGTTAAGATTATCACAATAGATGGTAATAGGCTTTTGCACTTCCACACCTAAATCTGCAAGTAGCATCTCTAGCCATGATGCCTCACATGCTACCATTACAACACCTCTATACTCATTCTTTGTATTGAACAAAGCAATATTGGGTTAGTTCTTATCGCGCCATGTAATAGTTGCACTCCCAAGTGAGAATAGAAAGCCACTAGTAGATCTTCTCTCTAGAATGCTACCGCCCAATGTACATTAGTGTATCCATGAACCTACAAATCCACACCAACTTCATAAAATAATGCATAATACAATGTAGTATTCACATAATGTAGAGTGCACCTCAGATCATCTAAATGTGGCTTCTAGGGAACCTGCATAAATTGACTTTCAAGTCCAATAGTGTACCTTAGATCATGCCTTGTAATTGTGAGATATATCAAACTTACCAAAATTTTCTTGTACATAGTAGCATTTTCCAATTCTTCACATGATGTAGTATCCAATTTCAAATTTTTATCTAATGGCATAGAAATTGGCTTACAATCAGCCATACCATACTTTTGGAGCATACTCAAGGCATATTCCCTTTGTGACATCCATATACCTATTTTTGTATGTATAAACTCAATGTCCAAGAAATAGCATAGACACCAAGATCTTTCATGTCGAATTCTTCCATAAGGAGTAAGTTTACCTCTTCAATGCTTGCTTCATTTTCACCTCCTACAATCAACTCATCAACATAAATAGCTACAATTGTGATGCTATCATCACCCTTCCTTTCATATAATGAATGATCTGCATCACACATAGAAAATTCAATGGTGCTTAAGTAGTCAGCAATCCTTTCATGCCAAGCATGAGGGGCTTGTTTAAGTCTATACAAAGCCTTTTGCAATCTGTAAACATATTTTCGGTGCTTTGAATCTTCATATACTTGTGGTTGCTCCATGTATACTTCTTCTTATAACTCACCATGTAGGAAAGCATTCTTCACATCCATCTGATGCAAAGTCCATCCTTTTGTTGTGGCTAATGCAATAAGTGCTTTGACAGTGGACATTTTAGCTACAGGGCTGAACATCTCCTCATAATCAATGCCATATGTTTGTGCATATCCTTTTGCTGCCAATCATGCTTTGTACTTGCTTATGCTACCATCAGCATTGTGCTTTACCTTCTTTACCTTGTAAACCCACTTGCAGCCTATGCGTTTCTTTCCTTATGGCAATGGAACTAGCTTCCATGTTTTGTTTCCATAAAGTGCAGCCATCTCCTCATCCATAGCTTTTTCCCAATCTACATTTCCAATTGCATCCTCAAAAGAAGAAGGTTCAGCATCTTGTATTACCTTGGTCATGCAGGCACAATGACGAGCCATATAAATGTCATACGTCAACCATCTCACTATCACTGGGCATTGATTATCATGCGAATGATCATGTACAACATTGTCATATAATACAATAGATCATTGCTTATATCTATTGATCTCTCTATCATTGTCACTCAAAATAGTGTTCTTGTCTTACTCATATCTCAGTCATTACTCCACAATTTTTAATGTTATATGGTTCCTTGGAATTAGATCTAAGTCTCCTACATGCCCACAAATTTTGAAGACATTCCATTTAGCGAATCGGGAGAAAGAAGACTCAAAGTGGTCGCTGGTCATTCTCTACAAAGGTCCTAAAAAATTGGGGTTAATGCTACACTTGCTAAATTGATTGCTCTGTGTATAGTCAATCATTTTAATTGATTCCACTTGGAATCATTCGCCCTTTCAGCTAGTTAGATATCTCCAAAAAGAAGTTTTCTAATTCCTACTGTACTCGGAGCACTGAGCTTAGCAAGCAGCACGTGTGTGAACCAAAATAGAAGCTTTTTTATGACTTGTGAAGTGTGAAGTTATCTGTTTTGGATCAATCATTAAATATTCTAAATTTTGCTTATTTGGTATCCATGTTGATTATTGAAGAAAATAATCTTGGTGAGGACTCAAACTACCAAGGAAAATGTAGTACTGAGCAGGTATTCTACTCTAGTAGAGGAAGAGGCAGAGGTAGAGGTTTCATAAGTGGAAGAGGAAACAATAAACAAGACCAAGGTCAACATCAGAATCATGCAGGAGGTAGAGGACAATTTTGAGGCAGGGGGAGCAAAAGAGGCCATAGAAATTTCCAAAGAAATGATTTAGGTAATGATAGTAAAGGATGCTGAAAATGTGGTAAACCTGGACATTTCGAACGTGATTGTAGGTTGAAGAATCAAAATAAGAGAAGGTAGCAAAACAACTATGCATCCACAAGTGGAGATAATTCCTAGAAGTTGTTCATGGTTCAACATCATATGATCAATAGAATGTCTGCTAATGTTTCAAAATCAAATGGTAATGTTTGGTATGTTGATTTATGTGCTTTAAATCACATGATCAATCATGTGGAATGGTTTAGTAGTTTGCAGAAATTTCCAGTTCTTGGATAGCTTGAAACATGTGATGACACACCACACCCTAGTGAGTATATAGGAAACATATCACTATCTATGGAGGTCAAGAAGGTAAAACATCTTGATGATGTGTTACATGTTCCAAATATAACAAGGAATTTGGTTTCTGTTGGGAAAATGGTTGACCAAGTATTACAAGTCAGGTTTAATGTTGATGGGTTATATGTAGAAGAGTACAAACAGGATGGAAACAAAGTGGGTAGGATGTTCACCTTACATGTGAAAGTCCCTGAAATAAATGCAGCCAGGTTTGCAAAAGGTGTAGGAGTTTTTGCTGATATAGAGATCTAGCAAAAACAAATCGGACATCCAAATTTGCAAAGACTAAAATTGATGCCATCAAAGGAGATTGCCAATGGACTACCTGATTTCAAGGTTTTAGAGATGCAAAAGGTATGTGCAACATGTCAATTTGGTAAACAGTCAAGAGCATCGTTTCCACATGATAAGCATGTTAGTGAGAATGTGCTAGAAATAGTACATACGGATGTTCGGGGCCCTACAAAGGCCACATCTATGGGAAATTTTAGGTTTTATGTTACTTTCATTGATGACCATACACAAAAAGTATGGGTATATTTCCTGAAGGAGAAGAGTGAGGTGTTCACTCACTTCTAGAATTTTAAGGTTTTGGTGGAAAAGTAGATAAGAAAGTATATTCAGACATTAAGGTTTGATGGAGGAGGTGAATACATGTCAAATGAGTTCAATAACTTTCTTAAAATCATGGAATTCGATGTCAGTTTTCATGCACGTACACACCACAACATAATGGCATTGTTGAATGCAAAAATAGACATATTGCAAAAATAACAAGAGCCTTGATGGTTGAGAAGAATATGCCTCCTTGTTGTTGGGCAGAGTTTGTGCATACTACTGTATACATCATGAACAGGACTTCGACTGTTGTTGTACATTAAGTTACACTCGAAGAGAAGTTTACAGGTAAAAAGCCAAACTTATCACATATGAAATTATTTGGCTGTATTGCATATGTACATGTTCTAGATTATTTGAGGAGGAAGCTTGATCCAAAAGCAGAAAAATGTATCTTCATTGGGTATTCCCTTGAGCAAAAGGGGTATAAATGCTACAACCCACTCACTCGGCAAGCGAAGGTAAGCAGAGATGTGATGTTTCATGAAATGTCAAGCTTCTATGCAGATGCCAAAGATAGACTTGATCATGAACCAACTGACAAAGAAAATGCTGAAAAATCAAGTGTAGAATCTCAAGTTTTGAGTGGACTAGATGTGTCACGAAGCAATAGCTCCAACTCAAATCCATGGAGTGGAAGATTGCGTGGAGATTTTAGTCTAGAAAATTCATCAACTACATCAAAGAAAAGTAAAGAAAAGGTTTCTAATGGTAGTAAAAAATCTAAAGGTTTTGAAGAAATTGATGGAGATTCAAGCGGTTCAAAAAAGAGCCTTGATGAGGAACTTGAATTGCCCTCTGTGAAGACTCTAGGAGTTAGAAAGGCACATGTAGATGATACAAGGAGAAGTAACTTAGGACCATGAAGATTTGGGAGGATGTAGAATTTTTGTGTTGTAAGCTATGCGGTGAGCCACACACTCTCTAGAATGTGATCAATTAAGGCACAAGAATGGAGTGGATTGATCCAAGAGATTTTACAAGGGGTTTTTATAGATGCTTTCCCAAGTTTGAATTTTGAATTCAAATTTTGGCTCTCACTAAAGAGTGATCCATTAATCTAGGAGATATTCTCTCTAAATGAAGTAGTAGCTTTTCATTATATCTAACTCCACGCGTTTAGTGGATTTACAAAGATTCTTTTAGATGTAGATGCCTTTTACAAAAGATAAAAGGTAGCTATCCATAAGCAATGGTTCTCATGGGTCTTCAAACATTTGTATACATAAAGAATTCCTTTGTCTAGCCAAGTGTGTAGGTTTGGCACTTACACCAACAATAATTAGTTCAAAAGCCTCTATGCAAAATCTACCAAATGAGAACAAATCTATTACAATTTATAAGGGATGCCACAAGCTTTGAAACTTAAAATCCCATCTAATCCTTGATGGATTCATTCTCCTTGAATGAACACTTCCATATGGATTCAAGGAGCTTCATCTATAGAGCTTCCCTCTTTTATCTATAGAGCTTCCCTCCTTCCAAGAAAGACCATTAGGATGAAAGTTTCTACCATGTCACATTAATCTAGATCCTCCCTTCCTCCCAAGTTGAGATATAACTCTTCAAGGAGGATATAACCCAAGACGTTAAGCTTAAGACTAGGTTCATGTCCTCCACTTGGATCAACATGTTCCTTTTGTAATTGGAAATTAATTCCACTTCCAAATCCCTTGAGACAAAGACTTTTGACTTCATACATATTTTTCCTTTATATTTGGGATGATGCCATTTATGGGAAACTAATATTGAGTCTAAGTATATAATTCCCACAACACATGTGTGACCTTTGCTGATCTTGAAATGATCTTTGATATATTTCAAGCCTTTGAAAGAGAGGTAAAAATCTCAAATACCTTGGGGTTGATCATAATGAGGAAAGAAAAGAAATTTATAAGATAATGGTTAGTCCATCAAGTTGGTACTTTGAAAAGGAAGTGGCCTATTTTCCCAAATATTTGCTAAGACCATGACATGCATTGGTTTAATCAAACTTTAATAATCCATTTTGTAGGAAAGTTATCTACCATTATCATCACGTAAAGAATTCCTACATATATCTATACGCTATGCCTAAAAAATAGGATTATTTATCTCAAAGTATCTAGCAAGAGAGAAATAAGGTGTGATGCATGTGTTAATGACACTACCTTTATCAGCCCATTTTAATTGACATTCGCTTTGTGGACTCATCATGATGATTTCCTTTAAAACCCACTCCCATGTTTATAGAAATGAGACGTAGGAACCCATATAGATACCTAGGAGTCTAAAGATTCTCCCAACTTTCATAGCTTGGCAAATATGTTTGATTATCCATTAGGCTAGCAACTTTGATTCTCCCAACTTTAATAGCTTGGCAAACATGTTTGAGTATCCATCAAGAGTACTAACATCTTTTTGTGATTGATTCTAGAGCTTGATGCCTTGTAAAAGGTTTTGTGATAGTCCCAAATCTCTACTCACAAAGATTTTTGATATATTTAGGTAGTGATGTGTGTGAACACTCTAAGACCATCGGGGCACTTTTTTCCCTCTTTAGGAGGCTTTTTTCCCCCGGCTTGTATATACGCCTATTGCCCTAACGGGCTACTTATCTTTTTACATTCTCTAGTAATTCATTCAGTATTGTCTTTTGTGCTCCAAGCTTCTTCTTCTTCCTTGTGTGTTCACGTGCTTTCGCAGACATCTAACTCGAACAATTGGTATCAGAGCACGTCATCGCTTCATATCGGGTGTCATCTACACCTCTCCAGTTGTAGTCTCAGATTCACACAAAATTTGGTGAGCATACTCAAGGTGTTTTAGAGATCAAAACAGCTTCATTATGTGGTGCTGAAATCGCGATCTGAGCTCGTTTCGGCCTCCGAACGCACTATCGTAGCACTTGTGTAGGTGATTTTGTTTTTTTGTGCCAAAGGTATATACCTGTTTCAGTTCACTAGTATAAGCATCTCGAAGTCTGCTACAGGTTTAGTAGAACTCGTCTGGGTAGTTCCGTTCAACTTTTTGAGATACAATTAATTTTTTGCATCAAGGTATTCTAGTCACCAACCATGGCTGAAAGCAGTGATGTATTCCGTATATTGGCTGTTGAGGATAAGTTGGATGGTACGAAGTACCCATTATGGGCTTATATGATGCGACATGTATTGGTTGCAAAAAGACTATGGAACATTGTGCACGGTGTTGAAAGACGTCTTGTTACACCTATGAATACTTGTACTGTAAATACAGGTGCTGGAGCTGATGGAGATAGTGTCAAAGATGATATTCTACAAATTCTTGTTCGTGTTGTTGTTTCTATTGCACCTACTATAGAGCAAATTTGTTGGGATGGCAGAGATGCTCAAGCACATGCATTGATAGCTTTGTCTGTCAAACGTGCTATTATTCCTCACATTTGCTCTTGCAGAACAATAAAGGATGCTTAGGACACACTTACCACATTGTACCAGGCTAGGAATGAGGCTTATGTTGCTTACCTCCAAAAACACCTCGAGAGTGAGCACATGAATGAAGGTGATTCTATGGATAGTTTTTTGACAAAGATCAAAGACTTGAAGGAATAGTTGATTTATGCTGATGAGGTTATACCAGATAGCTCACTTGTGCAGACCGTTTTGAATGATCTTCCTGATTCATATCAGAGTTTCGCATCTACTCTTCAGTTGATGATGAAAGACAATCCAAATGTCTTGTCATTTGAGGAGTTAATCTCTGTTCTGTTGCAGGAAGATCACTCTAGGCAGAACAGGTCCATTATGCGTGTTGCAGATCAAGCTTTCCTGGCTAGTCCAAAGGGCAAAGGAAAATGGAGCTCTTCAACTAGTAAGCAGAAATCTGCTAATTCTGCACAATCGAAGAGGGAAGACAAAGATGATAAGAAATCAGAAAAGCAGAAATTGTTTTGCAAGTATTGTAAAGGAAATGATCATATCACAAAGAACTGTCCAAAACTGGCTGCTAAAGAGGCAAAGAAGAAAGAGGTTGGAATGGTTGTTGCAGAGGCCTCTATGCCAAAAATAGAGTCTGCTAATCTTGTGCAGGAAGAAGAATGGGTGTTTACTACTGTTTGCAGTTTTGACCCATCTTCTCATGAACAGTGCATGTTTGCAGTAGACTCAGAATGTTTGGTACTTTGACAGTGGGGCGACGAAACATATTACCTCGCAGCATAGTTTCTTCTGTTCACTCGAGCCTGCCCCTACAGGGAATACTATTACATGTGCCAACAACTCCTCTTATCCTGTTATGGGAGTTGGTAAGATCATTTTGACTGTTGATGGTAGTTCTTTCACTTTGTTAGATGCTTTATTTGTGCCAAGGATCAGGAAGAATATGTAATCATTTTATGCATTAGCCAAGACTGGCTTGGTTGTGAAATTTGTTGATGACAGATGTACAGTTCATGATCTGTCAAATGGCGATGTTATTATAAGATCTGTGAATGATTCAGCATGTGCAGTTCATGATTCTCAAGCTATGTCAGATGCAAAGCTTTGGCATGCATGCTTTGGTCATCTGAATTTTGCTAGTTTGCTACACCTACAGAAATCCGAAATGGTGTCCTCTTTGCCCAAACTTGAGGCACGTGGAAAACATGTTTGTGAAGGCTGTATTTTGGGCAAAATGCAGCATTCCTCCTTTCCAAAATATGGTTCAGTTCGGGCTACTAAGAAGTTGTAGCTTGTACATAGTGATGTCTATGGTCCTATATAGACACCTTCTTTTGGGAACTATCTTTACTTCGTGACTTTCATCAATGATTTTTCTAGGCATGCATGGGTATATCCATTGAAGGCAAAGTCCGAAATGTTTTTGTGCTTCAAACAGTTTTTGGTTTGGTTGAAAATCTGTCAACATGTAAAATGGGCACCCTCCGTTCTGATCGGGGGGGGGGGGGGGGGGGGATATATGTCTTCTGATTTTAATACATTTCTGGCTGAACGTGGGATAAAACACCAATGTACAGTGCCATATACACCTCAAAAAATGGAGTTGCTAAATGGAAGAAGAGGTCACTCATGGAGATGGCGAGGTGTATGGTCAAGAGTCAGACTTTACCACATAGTTTCTGGCTTGAGGTTGTCATGTGTGTAGCATACTTAATAGGTCTCCCACTAAATCGCTACAGTCTATCACTCCATATGAGGCTTGGCATGATCGGAAGCCATCTGTTGTTCATCTACGTGTTTTTGGTTGTTTGGCATATGCATTAGTGCCCGAACAACACCGTAGAAAATTGGATGATAAAGCAATAAAATGTATTTTTGTTGGGTACAGTTCTGAAAGTAAAGGCTATTGTCTGTATCATCCCAGGCTAAACGCATTTTGGTTAGCAGTGATGTTGTTTTTGTGGAAGATGCTATTCAATCATTGCTTTCATGTACTAAGGAGACAATTTTTAGCTCCAAAGACATGTATGATACTTTGATGCCTCTTTTTACAGGTGGACAGTCTAGTGCCAGTCCTAATGAGGCAACTTCTCAACCTTTGCACCGTTTCATGTGATGATGTAGATCATTCCATTTTTGATGTAGATTTACATGATGCACTTGTTGATGAGAGAGCTGATATTAAGCAGGCAAAAACTATGCTAAAATGGCTGGTGCAGACTTTGCATGATAGCAAATTAGATGCACCTTGTCATATCATACTCGTTCAGGCTCTCATAGTGCCTCTTTTGCATCAGATTGCTATGCTATGCCTGCATCTAGTCTCTATGATGAGAATGAGCCTGTTTCGTTTGATGAAGCACAAAATTCAGAAAATTGGATGGCTGCTATGCAATCTGAATATGATACTATAATGAAGAATGGTATGTGACTTGCCTCCTGGCAAGAAGGCCATTGGCACTAAGTGGGTTTACAACCTGAAGTGTAAGCGTGATGGAACAGTTGACAGGTATAAGGCTAGGCTTGTTGCAAAGGGTTATGCGCAAGAAAGAGTCATTGATTTTGATGAGACCTTTGCACCTACATGTCGTATGACTACTGTTCGGAGCATCTGTCAACTTGTAGCCCATCATGGTTGGAATGTACATTAGTTGGACATTAAAACAATATTTCTGAATGGTGACTTGAATGAAGAAGTGTATGTTTTTCAGCCCGTGGCTCTGTGCAGAAAGGGCATGAAAACCAAGTGTGCAGGTTAAAGAAGGCATTATATGGTTTAAAGCAAGCACCACGTGCTTAGTATGAGAAGATACATGCCTATCTGATTGCACATGGTTTTGAGAATAGTCCAACTGAAAACCCCTTATATGTTAAGTGTGCTAGTGATGTGCTTCTAATCATTGTTGTCTATGTTGATGACATGCTGCTCACTGGTCCTATTTAGAAGCATATTGCTAATTTTAAGGCTGATTTGCATGCCTCATTTGAGATGTCTGATTTGGGGCATTTGCATCATTATTTGGGCATTGAGTTTATGCACGTTGATGGTTGAATGGCTTTGTGTCAAATGAAATATATTGACACATATTGCAGCATTTTGACCTTGAAGACTGTAAACCTATTGCCACTCCTATGGAAACAAGTTTACGATTGAGTCTTCATGATGGAGGAGATGCATTTGATGTTGTTCTCTATAAGCAGGTTGTTGGATGCTTGATTTACTTATGCATTAGTCGGCCAGATATTCAGTTTGCTGTCTCACAGATGAGCAGGTTTATGCATTGCCCAGGAGTCAAGCACTGGCAGGCGGTTAAGTGCATCTTTCGCTACTTGAGTGGTACTCGGCTACTTGGGTTGTTTTATCCTGAGGGGCGATCACTACCGCCAGATTTGCATGCTTTTTCTGACTCTGATTGGGTTGGTTGTTATGACACTCGTGTGTCCACCAATGGTTTTTGCTTCATGCTTGGTAGCTCATGTATATCTTGGTTGAGCAAGAAGCAGCCTATTGTGGCCACTTCCAATTGTGAGGCTCAGTATAGGGTAGCTTTCACAGCAACCGTTGAGTGTGTGTGGCTTAGACGCCTTATGGCTGATTTGGGTGTTGGTCAGTCTTTTGCCACCACCATCTTCACTGATAGTCAGAGCACATTGGCAATTGCGAGGAACCCTGTGTTCCATGCTCGCACTAAGCACATTGAGGTGCATTATCATTATGTCAGGGAGAGATTCTCTGCTGGGGAGATCAGCTTGGCATATGTGCCCACGTAGGAGAACATTGCAGACCTTTTCACGAAGGCTCTGCCTAGGGAAAAGTTTGAAGCTTTCCGCAAAGCTTTGGGCTTACTTCCTTTCATGGAATGATTTCCACATAGCATGGCACTTCCTTATACATGAGTGCCAGCTCCTTGTTCACTGCATCACTCGTAGGGGGGATTTGTTGATATATTTAGGTAGTGATATGTGTGAACACTCTAGGACCGCCAGGGCACTTTTTTCCCTCTTTAGGAGGTTTTTTTCCCCCGGCTTGTATATACGCCTATTGCCCTAACGGGCTACTTATCTTTTGACATTCTCTGGTAATTCATTCAGTATTGTGTGTTGTGTTCCAAGCTTCTTCTTCTTCCTTGTGTTTTTTGTGTGCTTCCGCAGACATCTAACTCCAACAAAGATTCCCAATGAGAGCTAAATAGTTGGCATCATATGCAAAGATTATGAGGATTCATTAATCATTTCCCTTAGGAAAAAAAATCTTAGTGCTCTCTTTAAAAGACTTCTCCTCAACATGATAATCTAATCCATCACTAGAAATTTAAAAAGAAGAAAAGAGTGATAAGGGACCCTTGTCTATTGGATCATTCAAGCTTGATGACATTCAAAAGCTTTGTTAGTATATTCTAGCATTGATGTATACAAGCATACTTAGATATGTTGGGGAATATTTTCTTGTGTGGGAATTTTTTACCCATAACTTGTATATATGACCTTAACCTTAATGGTATACTTATCTTTGTACATAAAACACTTCTAAGCGTCTACCAAATATTATTTTCCATGTAAATTTTATGTTGATTCTAAGCTTCTTATCCATATTATAGCTACAAATACCACAAATGCAATGGATGCGGATAGTTTTGAGGATGTCGTAAGTTCTAGCTCTATATTGACTCATGTTCCAATTAGCCAAGCCTTAGTTAATACCCTTAACTACCATGAAAAATGTTTATAATATGTCAAAGATGCACATTAATGTGCTTTGAGTTTTTTTCAATCAAATGTGCTTTTATTCCACACAATTTTTACTGTAAAAGAGCTAAGGATATTTGGGCTACTCTTGATAATTGTGTTAGACAAGAAAAGGGGATCATGGTTCTTGTGTACAAAAATAAGTCGAGAGTGAGCATATGAACAAGGTGGATAATGTTTTGAAAAAGATAAAGGATTTGAGAGAGTAATTGATTGCTATGAATGAGTTTCCTTTTCAAGGAGTTCACTTGCACAAATAATTCTTAATGGACTACCTAATTACCTTCAAAGTTTTCTTTGTATGCGTTCTTTGATGGTGAAATGAAATTCCAGTGCCCTATAATGGAAAGAGTTTGTTTCTATGCTTGTACAAGAGGATCAATAAAATCAAAGGAGGTCCCTTATGCATAATGTACATCAAGCTTTTATCAGTTATTAGAAGGAAAAATTTACCACTACTACACAATCAAAGAAATAATACATGAATGGGAAGACATAATAAAAGATAGAAGAAACTTTCAATTTCTCTAAGGCTAAAGATCATTTTATTAATAATTATACTAAAAGTGGTCATTAAAGATAAAAAATAAGAAAGTGACTAGAATGTCTACTTGTAGAAGTCTCTTCTTCTAAGATTGAGTATGCTTATCTTATGCAGATTGAAAAATGAGTTTTAACAACATGGTTTATTTATGATGCATCAACTCGTAATCATTTCATGTCTATCTTAGACTCAAATTTATGGTATTCTAATAGTGGTTTAACAAAACATATTACCTCTCAACATAATTCCTCCATTTTTCTTGAGTCTGCCCTAAAGGGAATATTTTCAAATGTGGAAAAAGCTCTATAATTTCCATAGAACATATAGATAGAAACATAGGTTACATGATCTATTATTAAATAATTAATTTATTTGGAAATAATTACTAAGTTTTAAGAGGGTCACATATTGTTCGACTCAACTATTTAGAGACATGAATATATATTGGAGAAACATCAAATCATTTGAGAATTCCAAACGAGAAAAATTTCAATCAAATATTCTTTTCCTGAATACCTTTTTCTATCAAAGGGATTTAGATCGAATGCATGATTTGATTAAGAGAAAAAAAAATTAACTTTTTTTATCAAAAGATATTCAGCCAAAACAACAATAACGTAAAAATAATATAAAGGTGGCAAAATATAAATAATATTCTGATGAAAGTCCTTAACTTTTGGATGGAAATTATTTGAATTTTGATCAAATCCCATTTGATAAAAGCATAATTTGATAAAAAAGAAATAAGAATCAATCAATAGATTTTTAGTAAAAGTCCTTTTGTTTGAAAAAGAAAAAATAGAATGGAATCTTATTTAAAAAAGAAAGATCTTCAATTCTATTGAATACCTGGGTAAAATTTTATTATTCATCTCAATAAGGTAGCTAGTTACAAAGGTGATGTTTAGCCTAAAATGATAACCACTTTATTGCTTTCTGACTTTCTCATGTTCCTCTTGTACCTTTTCACAATGCTTTTATGAAGAGAGAAAGAGATACAAATGAACACATTCTTGTACCTAACATTAACATTGGTTACATTTTTTTTCACCTATGTTTCTCCTTGAAACCACACAAGCTACATAGCCTAGATATTATCCCATAGAAATGAAACCAAATAGTGTCTTTCCCAAAGATTACATTGACATAAACCACTCAAATTATCAACCGAAGCCTCATGGAGGTAGTACATGGAGTCTGTATATGGTCATGACATTTTTAGCACTTCCAAGGAAAAGTGAGGAGCCTTATTACTACAAGACCTCTCTAAGGGGACACAATCTCTAACAAACTTACGAGTAAAGAATTTATTAAAACTCACAAGTTATGTACTCATGTACCTTAGGACTTGGTATGTATGAAAATATCTTATGGATCACTACAATTAAGTTTTGTATGTGACCTCTAAGTTGAGACTAAACTCACTCTAAATAAAGATGGAGAACAACTATTGCATAGAAAATTGCACAAAATATATCATAAAATGGGGAAATGATATCTATAACCTCCATAATCACAATGTCCTTTACCCGGAGTACAAAACAGGAAGAGAACACCTTTGAAAATATGGAAACATACATAGTAAAGAAAAAAGAAGAAGTTGTCAACTACTAAAGTCACAAAATATTATTTACAATGAGGGAGATTGGCATTTATAGTGGCCTCCCCTTGGCAGAAATTATCTCTAAAAATTGATGTTAATTATATTCATTCTTGAACAATTAGGTAAAATATTTGTATGTTTATGAAAATAGTTAAGGCTACAATTAGGAAATTAATCCATACAATAGAAACAATTTTGGTGAGCATCCTATTCTCCAATTTCATATGCCTCTTGTAAAACATTTCTTGCTAAAAAACTCCCTTTATCATGTCAAACGAGTAGTAAAGATTGTATATAATACTACTAATGGTAGTTTCTTAATTTTATTAAGACTTTTATAGGCTCTAAAGATTAAAGGGAAAAATTTGTTTACTTCTATTAATGTTTATATGTTCTAGGGGTAAAAGGTAACATTGTGTTTACTTCTTAATTTTATTATATGTTTATATGTACTAGGGATAAAAGGTAACATTGTGTTTACTTCTACTAGTGGTAGTATCTTAGTTTTGCTAGATGTTCCATATGTTCTATGGATAAAAAAGAACTTGTTTCTATGTTAGCATTATTAAAATTTGACTTTGTAGTAATTTCTTTTGCATGAAATGTCTACAATTTATTATCTATATGGTGGAAATAAGATCATTCGTTCTAGTATGTTTCTCTATGGGTAGTATAACCATTTGTGGTAAATCTATGGATGCTTAAGCATGCTAAGTTTAAGACGCATAAGCTACTTTACATCCAAATTTTCACATGCATGTTTTGGATATAAGAAATTCGATAAGCTATTACACATTCAAGAATCTGATATGGTGTCCTTTTTTCATAGAGGGTTTTCTTTGGGGTAAGATGCAGCTATCTATGTTTCTCGAAGATGATAAATGAGATTTGTGCAGATTCTAGCTTGTGCATAGTGATGTTTCTATTCCTATCTAATACCATCATTTGACGATTATTATAAGTGAGTTTCATAAAATATTTTTCAATGCACCTACTCAGTAAATTCTAGGGTGATTTTCTACTTTAATGGTTTCGGTTTATGGTTGAAAATGTTTCCACATGTGAAGTATGCATTCTTTTTTGATCGAGGCGATAGCATTGAGTTTCACACTCTCTATGCTATCTCTATTTATCTCTTTAGAAGAGATCCACCGTACTAAGGAATTAATTTTATAAATGGTTGTTCACACATCCTTCGAAAGACAATCTTTAAAAGTTCTAGGGAGCAAAAACTATAAAAACTTGTGCCAAACATGAGACTTGAGCCCTCCAAGATCGTTGTTTCGTGTGAAAGTAGTCTTTAGACACCTCATGCATCCAGTAGGTGTTTGAAACTCTGAAATTATTTTCTTTACTTGTTGCTCTTCCACCCTGCAAAGCACCCAAGGAGCTCTTGGTAACGATACTGTTCCATTCGGCTTAGTAATTGCCCACAGCTCTTGCATATGACCTTGCTCTTCTAAGTCCTCCCTTTGTGCTTTGCTTTCTTTCTTTCCGATTAAAGTCTTCTGGAGAATCTCTCCCACATTCTTAAAAATATGCATCAGGTCTACCAAATGATTGGTCAATAACTCGTTCCAATAAGGGAGTTCATGAAAAATTGACAACCATTTCATGCCAACGATTGGAGTTTCTGAATCCCATAGTTGTTTCAAATTTCCACCTTTCATTTGATGTTGCGCTTGTCGACCAATTTGTCCTTCATGTAACTGCATAAGGGACAATTATGATAACCCGAAATCAAAAAACGTGAACATTCACCATAACCAGGCCAATCATGCATCCTCCACATAAGTATGCCTTGCACTCGCACGTCTCATCTTCTTATAGGTTGAGACATGTCACGCACAGTAGTCCCATCCCATAAAACGTGCAGCTCTTCCACAAGTGGTGCAAGGTATACATCCATGTTTTTTACCCTATACTTACCTGGCACAATAAGAGCTAATAATAAATGACCTTTCTTTGTGTCCAGCCATGGTGGGATGTTATAATTGACCAAACATACAGGCCATGTGCTCCATGAAGAGCTGCGTAAACCAAATTGATTTACTCCATCCATAGCTAGGCATAGATGTATGTTTCGAGGATCACTAGCAAACTCTGGCCACTTACTATCTATGTGTTTCCAAGCATCAGAGTCAGTAGACACTCGCATTACACCATCTCCATACATGCTCTTTGCATTCCATGATATTAACTCAGCTATAGATTTGCATCTAAACATGTTCTTAATTCGCGGAATGATAGGAAAAGTGGCGAAGAACCTTTGTGGGGATTGCTTCGCTTACAAGTTCTTCTTTAAATATATTTGCTCCACACTTTGGACATATGTGGAGATGCTCATACTCGTTTCGAAAAAGGATGCAATCATTCGGACAAGCATGAATCTTAGTGTAGTCCATTCCAATGGATTGTAAAAAGTTTTTTTGCATCCCCATGTGTTGGAGGAATGTCATTGCCCTCTGGCTAAAATTGATCTTTAAGAAGCCTACAATAAGCAATTAGAACGATATTAATAAATAAAGCTATTTTGATATAGCAATGAAATTTTATTTCAAATCCACTTACCTGAACAATTCAGAGACACTACTATTGGACCATCCATAAATGGATTGTAGATTGAGCGTCGCGAGTGACACACGTAGTACATATATTTTTTCTCTATTGTATAGTGGTAAACGAGCTAGTCTTTGCATGTTTTCGTATTCTTCATCGGCTTCTGATCATGGAAATTCTGTTGTGTCCATGAAACTCTCAACATCTTCTCCACCATCATGATCTTCGTCCATCTCATAAAATGCTTC